>JAWZYU010000031.1:9410400-10010400 GCA_038380435.1 Ryuthela nishihirai | reverse complement strand
TTTGTAAAGGAACATGAAATATGTCCATCCCTCAGTTTACAAACATTTGCTTTACAAATTTTGGCATTAAAAAGAAGTATATATATATACTTGTTTTTCAGTCTAGAAAGAAGTTTTCACAATAATGAAGAGAGAGTATGTAACACAGAGATACAGAGGGTTGACATAATTTTTGAGCAGAACAAGCTTTTTCAGTACAAGAAAAGTATTAACGTCTGTAATACAGTCAGTGTAAAATTCATGTGATGTTTCAGGAATGAAACTGTTTGACATTTATAGTGTAACACTCTCAATAATCAATCAAATAAAGTGCTGGATAGATTGGGAATTTGGGTGTCAGCAATAATCTACTTGTCAAAAATTAAGGTTCCAGTTTTCTACTGAACATTTAAATGTAAAATTTCTATTAAATTGAAAGTCCATTAAAATTTTATTCTTAAACACAACTAAACTTAGTTAAATCAAATCATGCTGAAGTAGAAAATAATTGTATCAGAACAATATCAATAAAACAAGCTGTTTATTGAAATCAAATCACCAAAATACAATTGAGAAATGCTGACTCAAATCAATCCTAGCAACCATACTAATATAGGAACATCACTGATCTTGCACACAGAGCTGAGCCTACACTCCCACATACTGACTCTCTCCTCGAGTTCACTCTATTTTGGACTCTCCTAGCTCAGCTACTCATTAGCCTACTCTTATTAGTTAACAACACTGGTTAATATGCACTGCAATCATATGTCAGCGAGCCTCAATTGCATAACTGATCGTGTGTCATGGATGACATAAAAGCAATTATGACCTTGGCACTTGCAGTGCCGACAGTGGTTTAGAGCTGTCAGAAGGGTAACAGGGATGGTTCAAAAAATTTTAAGGCTCCAAATAATAGTTGTAAATAATATAACTACTTAGAGAATGCAAAGTGAAGGTGAACTATCACAATACATTTCAGTGGCGCTTGCAAAACGAAGCTGTAGACACTCCTACATTATTTTGAAAGTCATATGACAGAGTTTCTAAATTGAACTGCTTGAGTGCCGTTCAATTGGAATCTTTGGCTATTAGTAGTTAACATTAGTTAATGTGGCAGCCTACGGAATCGACATTCTGTGGTTAGCTACTCTGCTGTAAAGCACTGTGACTGCCAACTTCTTTCAGTGAGTATTACAAGCATGCTTTTTATCTCGTTTTCCAAGAAAAAAAACGAGATAAGTTTCATTTTGTCCTCTGTCTGTTTGTCCTTCTGTAGACATTGAACTTTTTTGTTTTTAGAGATAAAATTAAAAATTGTTTTTGTGTTGGATAGGTATGATGAAATATTATGATTATTAAAATTTTAAAATTTTAAATGAATATTGCAAACAATATAGTTAAGCTAGAAATTTGAAAATTTCGTGGTAGAATGTGACTGTTGTGAAGTTTCCATAGGTGGAAAAATATGACTTCTTTTTATTTTAAAAGATAATTGCATGTTTATAGAGATAAATTAAAAATTCTTTTTAGGTTGGATAGGTATTGATGAAACATTACAATTTGAACTTTTTGAATATCCCAAAAGCTATAATTGCACCCTCTAATGGTGGCAAAATATAAAAATTCCAAAATTTTAAACGAATATGCAAACTAATAAATATTTTGTGGAAAAATTTCTGCCGACATATTGGATGTGAACCCGCATCTCTCCAGAAACATGCCAGAGTATTCTTCCAGTTGAACTAATGCCAGCTCTGTCTTTTTTCCGCTAATTTTAAGACTAAACTCTATCACTGAGATTTTCTGGCTAACCATTGGCGCCATCTATGATCTCGGGTGGCAACTATTACCTTAATATTGCACAGAGTAAGATGGAAATAAATAATAGTCTCATCACGGTATTTAGCGTTGTCGGCAAAAATATTTTCCACAAAATATTTATTGATTTATCAATGCCAAAAGAGTAGCAGGTAATGCTGTGATTATCATCTATGTTTGAATATGCAAACAATGTGTTTTTGATAGAAATTTAAATTTTGGGGGTGGAATGTGAAGGTTAAATAAAATTAATAAAATTTATAGTTTTATAAAAATTGTTCTTACATTCATAAAACATCATTACACTAAAAAGAGGTTTGTTGTTTTTTAAGTTAGTTTTTCTTGCCTTTTACATTTGAAAATCTTTAATCACATCATTTGAATTTGTTTCTTGAAAACAATAAAATCACTTTCAACGGATAAAAATGATATACGATTTCCCTCCCTTTTTTTTTAATACACAGAACCGGCCAGGTCTAGCACCTAATGTCCGACCCTGCCTTCTCTGGTGCAGGCCGTTAGTACCTTTCAAAAGAGATATTCTCTTTTGGAAGGGAACGGAAGGAAAGGGCTGCCAGTTCAGTATGGCCTACTGATCTGGTCATCTATGGCCACTTTTTTCTTTTTTTTCAACCCTGCTGAGGAGTGGTCAACTTTACAGGGTCCTGGTGCTGACCATTTATACCTACTAGACTGGACTTGTTTATGGATTTGAGCTTGATTATTGATCCTGGACTTGCTGCACTGGTGGGCCTCTGTTGAGGGAGAATCTGCCACTGTGTTTTCTGTTTGTTTCTGGGTTGCCAGCCCTAAGTGAACAGAGGCATGGGATACTTTATATCAGATGGTGGATAATCCTAATCAGAGGCCATCGCAGGTACCTGAACCTTAATTGCTAGTTGGGCATCGTCAAGCCTAAACTGGAGTAATGTGTCTCAGGCAGGCCATATGGCTCTTGAAAAAGTCCACTTGAAAAGGTGGTGGCTGAAGTTCCTACCAGCATCGGTGACTTCAGCCTTTTGCGGAGGAGGAACAGGTCTTTGCCCCATGCCTGCGATCAGGGAGCTGTTTGATATTGTTGGCCCTACCAATCTCAATAAACCTAATTTCTTTAAAAATCCTACTAATCATTTTCTCTCTGCAGGAACGTGGAACATGAGGACATTACATAGAGATTATTCTCTTGATGTCCTCATGCAGGAATTCCAGCGCTATAACCTAGATATTCTAGGCTTGCAAGAGACCAGATGGACAGGTAAAGGTGAGATACTTAAAAATAACTTTAAATTTCTCTTTACAGGGAGGGAGGATGGAAAGCATCACCAAGGCGTGGGTCTGCTGCTCAGCAGACATGCTAATGATGCTCTTCTAGGATATGAGTGCATTAATGAAAGGTTTCTTACAGCAAAATTTCAGACAAGCATTAAAGACTTGAATGTTATCTGCTGTTATGCCCCCACTGAGGATTCTGATGAGGATGAGAAGGATAGGTTTTACGGACAACTTCAGGATATTTTGAATTCTGTCAAGAAAGGAGATATTACCCTTGTTCTTGGTGACTTCAATGCCAAAGTTGGTACCGACTCTGACCTTTGGGGAGGAGTAATAGGCCCTTTTGGTATTGGTAGCTGCAATGGCAATGGGCAACGTCTCCTACAGGTAAGTAAACTCAATGGTTTCAGAATAACTAACACATATTACAAACACTGCGACATACATAAATACACATGGGTTTCACCTGATGGGCTGCATAGGAATATGATTGATTATATATTAATTAACAGCAAATGGGCTAGTTCTGTTAGAAATACCAGGGCATATAGGGGAGCTGAAATTGGATCTGACCATTATCTTGTTAAAAGTGTCTTGCAACTTAAACTTAAAAAGTGTTGTGCTAGGGTTAAAAAATTTACCTTTGATATTGAAGCTCTGAAAGACCCAGTTATAGCTAAAGCTTACCATGATAGGTTACTTAGTCATTATGACAGTCATGGTTTGCTTAATACTGAAGTTGAGGAAGAATGGGGCCATTTTAAACAGGCTTTTTTGGAAACTAACAGTACTCTTTTAGAGAAAAAGGAGCAGAGGAGGCAGAATTATTTAAGTGATAAGGCACTTGAGCTTATTTCAGAAAGAAGGAACTGCAGGAATGTCCTTAATCAGTACCCTACTAGTCCTAATAGAAAGCATTACAAAGAACTTAATAAACGTGTAAAGGATCAGTTAGCTACTGATAAGAATCTTTGGCTTGATGGCCTGGCTGACAAAGCTGAGGAAGCAGTTAGACAGCACAACAGCAGAGAGCTGTACCAGATAGTTAATGTTTCGTGTGGTAGAAAACGAACAGGTATACAGGGATTGAAGGATAAACAAGGTAAGGTTATAGAAGGTGAGAATTCTGTCATGGCTAGGTGGGCTGAGCATTTCAGTGATGTTCTAAACAATGTGGTTAATTCTACTCCCATTGTTTGCAATGATGATAGATGCATTGGTGGCTTTAATGTTGGCCCTATAACACAATCTGAAGTTAGTTTGGCTATTTCTAAACTTAAACTTCATAAATCCCCAGGGGTGGATGAAATTACTACGGAAATGCTTAGAGCTGGGAATGTTTCAGTTACCATTTGGATGACTGAAATTTTGAATAACTTTTATGATAAAGGCATGGTTCCTAAAGATTTTACCAGAGCTATTATTATCCCTATTTTCAAAAAAGGTGATCGCAGTTCTTGTGATAACTATAGGGGTATCAGCCTACTCTCTGTTCCAGGTAAAGTTCTTTCCATGATTGTGCTTAATAGAATTAAGAATCTGGTTGACAGGCAATTGCGTGATGAGCAATGTGGATTCAGAAGTGGTAGGGGATGTGTAGATCAGATATTTTCACTTAGGCAGATTCTTTAGAAATGTTTAGAGTTTCAGAAACCTTTGGTTGCTAGCTTTGTTGATTTCAAAAAGGCTTTTGACTCTGTTGATCGTCATAATTTGTGGTTGATTGTGAGATCATATGGTATACCAGACAAGTTAGTTAACATAATGAAAGCTCTCTATAATAACACTGAGTCATTTGTGAGAATTGGTAAGTCTTGTAGCAATTGGTTTAGCATTACTTCTGGTGTTCGACAAGGGTGCATTTTGTCTCCTTTTCTCTTTAGTTTGGTTGTTGATTATGTTATGCGAAATTCACTTCTAGGGAAAGCTTTTGGCCTTAAATGGGCTGGAGATACGAAAATTTCTGATTTAGATTATGCTGATGATTTAGCCCTTTTTGGCAAATGATGTTGATGAGATGAACTCTTTCATTCGAGCTGTTGATGAGACTGGTAGTACAGTAGGTTTGGTTATAAACAGAGAGAAAACTAAAGTGATGATAATTGGTCAGGCAGGTTGTGATTCAGTTAATCTGAATGGTTGCAGTCTTGAGCAGGTGTCACAGTTTAATTACCTTGGGAGCTACGTAACTGATACTGGTGATGTGCGGCATGAGATTAACAGATGAATAGGTATTGCTGCCGGGACTTTTAAGAATTTATGGAGATTGTGGAGAAATAGGCGTATACACCTAAAGACTAAAATTTGACTGTGTAATAGTTTGGTTCTTTCTAGGGTTAGTTATGGTAGTGAAACTTGGACGCTGTGTAAACAAGATAACAGGAAACTAGATGCTTACACAGTATCTTGGATATTAGGTGATTTAAATTTGTAACTAATGATGAGGTTAGGCAAAGGAGTCTGCAACCTCCTTTAAGCAGCATATTGTGCAGAGAGAGACTCCGCTGGTTTGGCCATGTTGCCCGTATGGATAATTATAGATTGGCGAATAGGGTTATGAATAGTGTGCCTAGAGGCCTCAGAAGGAAGGGGAGACCTAGGATGTGGTGGGCAGACAATGTCAAACAGGACCTTGTTAGAATTGGTGTACAGTGGCCAGATGCAGCAGATGTAGCTCAGGACAGATATGCTTGGAGAATTAAACTGCGCGGTCTGGTTGGACCTCCGTAGCCCATGGCTGCTTGAGGATGATGACCCTCAGAGGTGTGGAAAACACAACTATTTTTTTAAAGTGATAATTGGAAAACTCTTTTAGTTGGATTGTTACTAATGAAATATTATAATTCACATTTTTCAAACGCTTAGGTAGTTTTAATTTATATCATTACATGTAACAAAATATGGAAACGGCAAAACTGTTAACAACTTTTGCAAATGATTTGTATATAATAGAATTTAAAATTTTAATGGTAGCTTTCAAGAGATATTCCACTGGCAACAATAATCTACTAACTTTTCTCAGAGGGGTGTGTGAAATGCAACATTTTAAATTTAAGAAATAAAAGACAAATACTTTTTATGTTGTATAATTACTGATAAAATACTATTTGCATTTTCCCCATCATCCATTAGCTCAAATTAAACCTTTTAAAGAGTGAAAGAGTAGGTAAAGGAAAAACTTAATTCTCTTGGAAAATGAGATTCCCATGTTCACCAGAGGCGATTGCATTCTTCTAGTTTATTTTTAATTTTCTTTAAGCATATGATATTTAATGGATGATAAGCAAAAATCAAAACAAGAACTGTTACTGTAGTAGTATTGTTTTTATTTGAACGATTGTTTAATACTTTAGCCTATAAGAGGAATAAATGATTTAATTATTGGATCCCAAGAACCAGTCATTATTTTTGCATTGAAATTAATGGGAAATAGTTGATTTTGAATTTTCACTTCTAATGAAAGCCACTTTTAATGCCTTGTGCATGGCAGTCTTTCCAATCCCATCAATGTCCCCTTCTAATATGAGGGCAGGGTTGGCAGAAATAAATTTCAGTGCTGGCAGAGTTACTCAAACCCAGGAACTGCAGATTGAATGAAAAATGGAATTGATTGGATAGACTTTTAATAAATATTTTTCTGGAAAAAATTTTGCCGACTTGCGGGATTCGAACCCACATTTGTGATCAGCTTCATCTGCACATCATATTTCACCTGTCAATTCTATTACCATTGCCAAATGAGATGTCTCACTGAACAATCAATAAATTCAAAATTTGAGGATATGGGATAAATTTATCATATTGTTAAGGATGTAACCAACTCACAGCAAGTTTCATACAATAAAAATTTAATTTCATGATTATGTTGTAAATAAAAGATATAAAGCATCTGAATGCACCACTAAGTTCTGACATTATCTTATTACTATTCTCTAGACTGGGAGGCTTAATTCAATATCTTTCTGGTTTACAAAGGAGAACAAGACTAATGTTGTATAATACTTTAAATTGTAGAGATGATAAATACCTGCTAGCACACTCATCATTGATGAAACTTTTATATTTCTGATGAATATCAGTCTTGGTTAAATACATATGGAGGGAGAAGAGATGTTATTTCTTGGTTGCCCACTTAACGCCTTTGAATCTTGACTCTTTGTTGTTAGAAACATCTTTGAGATGTTTCTAATATCCAATGTGTATGCTGCATTCTCAGCAAATTCATTGCAGTAACTATAAATCTGTTCCAACTATGCTAAGATGACATCACATCCACTGAGTCAATATGGGGCTTCTAGCTGCTTCTCATTTAATGTACTGTGAGCATTTTTAAAGATTCTTTTTTCTTTTTGGTGCATTCAGGTGAACATTGAACTAATAACTTAAGTAAGTATGAAAGTAAAAACATAATGTTCTGAATTAAAGATATTAAGTTAACTCTAATAAACACTAGGTGCTGGATTAATCATGTTGTGTCATGACAAACAATCTGCTCATTGACACTAAGGTAATTGATGGTGGTAGATCGGTGCAGTGAAGTTTAGGTTAAATAGTCATACCTGCATTTTCTTCGTCCTTCTAGAGGTAGCTTTGTCAGTTGTTCAAGGAGGATAATTCCGGGTTGTGTGCTGTTACTGGTAGCTGATGTTTTCACAGGTACTGGTATTGTTGCCTCTCACTTAGTAATAGAGTTCTTATGTGTGGTGGTGTTGCATTTTGCTGTCTCTGTGGTATGAGTCACTGGGTGTCATTCTAAACTTTGTGCTCCTATTAGTGCACTGAGCCAGTTGCCTATACAAGATGCTGGTGACTAGACATTGTCATGCGTTTCATGCCGTCCACTTCGACACATCATCAGGTACGATGTGATGCACTGTGTGCATGCCAAAGTGGACAACACGAAATACATTGCAATGCCTGGTCACCAACATCTCGTATAAGCAACCAGCTCAGTGCATGAATAGGAGCATGAAGTTTAGAATGATTGTCTGAAAATGTATGTAAAAGTACCAACTTTGGCACTGAAGTCACCTAGAACAAAGGTAATATCTCCTTTCTTAACAGAATTCAAAATATCCTGAAATTGTCCATAAAACCTATCCTTCTTATCCTCATTGTCATCCTCAGTGAGGGCATAACAGCATAGAATGAATCTGTAAATTGTAGCTAGGTAGTCACTGGAAGGAGAGCTATGCACCAATCCCCTGAGATGATGCAGAGAACTGGCCAGGCCTAGCACCTAATGGCCAACCCTGCCTTCTTGTGGTGCAGGCCATTTGTACCTTTCAAAAGAGATACATCCCTTGTGGAAATGAATGGAAGGGGAGGGCTGCCAGATTAGTGTGGCCTACTGATCTGGGCAACTATGTCTACTTTTCTTTCCCTGAGTGGTCAACCACACAGGGTCCTGGTGCTGCCCATATACACTAACCGGACTGGAATAAGGCTTTGAGCTTGATTATGGATCCTGAATTTGTTGCACTAGTGGGCTTCTGTGGAGGGAAAGTCTTCTGCTATTTTCTCTTTGTTTATAGGTTGACAGCCCCAAGTGCATAGATACATAGGATGTTTTATTAGCTGGTGGATAATCCTGAGCAGAGGGGATCACAGGCACCTCAACTCTTGCTTCTACAGGCATCATTAAATCCTACAATGGAGAAAGTCTTCCAGTTTAGATGGCTTCATCCTTTAGTAGTGGGGGAATGGGTCTTTGCCCCATGCCTGCAATTAGGGGTTGTTTAATATTGTTGACATTTCCTCTCTCAATAAACATAATTTCTTTTAACATCCCTCTAACCATTTTCTCCCCATTGGTAGTTGGAATGTGAGGACTCTGCATAGAGCTTATTCTCTTGATGTCCTCACACAATAATTTCATCGTTATAATTTAGATATTCTTGGCTTGCAAGAGACCAGATGGACAGATAAAGGTCAGATTCTTAAAAATAATCTTGAAATTCTTTCGGGGAGGAAAGATAATAAGCATTTCCAAGGTGTAGGTCTGCTTCTCAGCAGATATGCCAGTGATGCTCTTCTAGGATATGAGTGCATTAAATGAAAGGTTTCTTACAGCAAAATTTCAGACAAGCATTAAAGACTTGAATTTATCTGCTGTTATGCCCCCACTGAGGATGCTGATGAGAAGGATAGGTTTTATGGACAACTTCAGGATATTTGAATTTGGTCAAGAAAGGGGATATTACCCTTGTTCTGGTGACTTCTGTGCCATAGTTGGTACTGACTCTGACCTTTGGGGAGGGGTGATAGACCCTTTTGGTATTGGTAACTGCAATGGCAATGGGCAACATATCCTACAGATAAGTAAACTTAATGGTTTAAGAATAACTAACACTTATTACAAACACCGCGACATACTTAAGTACACATGGGTTTCACCAGATGGGCTGCATAAGAATATGATAGATTATATATTAATTAACAGCAAATGGGCTAGTTCTGTTAGGAATATCAGTCCAAATAAGGGGACTAAAATTGCATCTGACCATTACCTTGCTAATAGTGTCTGGAAACTTAGACTTAAGAAGTGTTGTGCTAAGGTTAAAAAATTTACCTTTAAAAAACTTATACAAAACTGAAGAATAGTGAAAGAATTCTTTACACAAAGTTCTAAAATACAAACGTATTTTATTAAACACTTTGATCCAATACTTATTACTAAGTTTCAATTAACTTCTGAAGTCAATTTTTGTGACTGGCATTGTTATCGCTGAATATTCAAACTTCCATAACTCATTAATACTGAATGAATATTGTTGAAAATCGAGATATTTATTTATTTGATTGAGATCTTTATCTGCAATCACATTTTTCAAAACAAAAAAGCTTATTTTAGAAGTTATAGATCTTTGACATTAGCTTCCCATTGTCTTAACATAGGGATTTTCCTTAATTTATGGAAACCAGTGTAAATTCACAGGTCCTCCTGGTCATTCTACTAAGTGCTTGATGGTATGTACTATGTACATACCATCAAGCACTTAGTAGAAACGTATCATTATAAACATGTTTGACATGGTGGCCTTCAATTCCAGATATACACTGAGTAATTAAAATAACTTAAAGTTATTAGGGTGTAGGTAACTCACAGTAGTATACCAGGCTTGCCCTCTCCTGGCCTTGCCCTCAGTCCGTATGGGACACCGATGAGCTTGGAAAGGTTTCTGTCTGTCAGATGGGACATTAAGCCATGGTTCAGTGTGCAGGAGAGTATACCCTGCACATGTTAAAAAACACAGTGGATGATCTTGACCCCCCTAACCTTCTCTAGATTCTCAGGGTTCTGGCCATTTAGCCCATTGTGTGAAAAAAAGTGCAACTCAGAGGTAAAACAACCCAACTGAAAGTTCTTTGTCATTGAGTAATGAAATTTTAAAGTATATCCTTCAAACCATTTGCACATTAAGAAGTTTTAAGGAGCAACTCAGAAGCTTTTTGGAGCAAGAGCAGCTCTCTATCTTCAGTAAAGTGACACCATGTGGTTATGTTAGGGCTGTTTTTAACTTGTAGTAATTAGGAAAGTGTGAAAAAAATCCACTCGCCTAATTGCTACAAATGATTAGCACTGTAATGAGATTCATTCTTTCCTATTTAGAACTTCTTTCCACATATAGTGAAGGGCGATTGCAATGTTTCAGTTGCAGTTGGGAATGGACGAGACCATTATTGCAATAGCTTGATTGATGATGGTTTTATAGTAAGTGGATGCATATTAGCAATGTCTTCTGCTCCAGTCTATGATAGCTACGTGTTGAATTGCCAACTTGACAATGGCAGTCATAGGTTTGTTTTGGCTGATAACTGTCTGATACTTTATTAAGTGCATCATCCTTTCTATGAAATAGACTGCTCCTTTAGTGACAACATTGCATGTTCATACTGTGATATTTAAGGCAGATAAGCAGATTCTTAGGGATTCTGTGTGTCTGCAATTCAGTGTGAGAATGGGCAAAATTAAACATTTAAATGACTTTGAATGTGGCATGGTAGATGTAGCAAATAATATATGAGCATCTCAGAAACAGAAACCCTGCTGGAGTTTTCATACATGACAAAGTTGTGGGTGTAACGAGAATGGTCCAACACCCCCAAAAAATTCAACAAATGGCAGCCATGTGATCAAAAACAGCTGATGAAGGAGGTTGGCATGACTTATGCAGAACCACAGATAGGTTACTCTCAGGCAAGTAACAACCAAATGCAGCAGTGGTGGTGAAAGAGGTGTATCAGAATGCACACCTCATTGTGCATTGTCACAGATGTGGAATGTCAGCTGATGACCTAATCGAGTTCCACTCTTGTTAACGAAAACAAGAAACCACAGTTGCAGTGGGCTATAGAACACAAACACTGGAGGATTGAAAAAGCATCACCTTTGTGATGAATCCCAGTTCTTGTTGCTTCACACTGGTGGGAGTAGGATATGGCAAAAATTGCACAAATCCATGGATTCATCTTTCCAGGAATCTACACTGCAAGCTGGTGATGACAGTATAATGGTGTAGAGAGTGTTTTTGTGGCACACATTGTTTCCCTTGATGCTAGTGGAATAATATTTGAATGACACAGTATATCTAAACATCATTGTTGATCAGTTACATCCAGGGCCATCTTAAGCCTTACCTGTGCCCCGAGGCAAAAATAAAATATGCTCCCTCCCCCCTCTATGCAGGAGATCTCCCTCTCATCACAATATGTGGTAATGAAAATATGCTCCAAAAATCATGGTCCCCAACATTTGCCTATGCCAAAAAATGGCCCTGGACACATCCCCACATGGCAACAGTGTATCTATTTGTGAATGGGTTCTTTCAGCAGTATAATGCTCTGTCATACGGCTAGGACTTCCAGGAATTGTTCCAGGAATGTGGCAGTTACTTCAGTTTACTGCAGTGGCTACCTCAGTCACCAAATCTCAATCTAGTTGAACACCTGTGGATGGAATAAACTTGGACTGTATCATGCTTTCAATACCTTCCTGAGTTCATGTTCTTGAATTCAGGTTGTTTTGAGGGCAAAAGGGTGGAGCTAACTGCTATTAGTTAAGTGCACCTAATAAAGTGCCCATTCAGTGTATTTGTTGCACATGTTGGGAAAACGTAGTGTAGTTTAGGATTCGCTTAGTATTGGTTGTAAGTATGTAGTTATCCTCCTTTTGATGTTATAAATATGAACAATAAATATACCAGAATATCCTGTACTTCCTTTTCATACTTTACGGTGTAGTTGAATATTTGAAAACTATAAAAGATATATATAATATGCTTCAGGCTGAAGAAAAACAAATGAAGGAAATTTAGGAAAGTGTGATTTCAAAATGTTAAGAAACATTTTGGAGCTTGTGCTATTTGCTGTACGTAAGCTAATGTAGACAAGGAAATTGTGGACCAATGCAAATTAAAAGTCTGGTATTTTGTAAAGTATGAGCTAGAAGCAATGGTTTAGAACAGTGGTTCTCAACCTTTTATGCTTCACATACTCCCTGGAAATGTGTATGTAACTGGCATACCCCTTATATAGATAGATAAAACTATAGTTATAGTATAACAATGGGAATAAAATAAAACACACACATATATATAACATATCTATATATATATAACATATCTAGTGACTTTTGAGCTCTCACAGCATACCCCAAAAGATTTTATCGTGTACCCCACATTGATAACTAGTCTAGAACATTATTCTCTGTTGAGTGCAATGGAATGGAACCAATAAAGGTAAGCTGCTTGATTGAATGTTGAAAAGTTTGCTGTCTTTTTTGACATATTTGAACCCATATAATTTTTCAAATTTTGACCATTTAGTCCAAAATTTCTCCTACCATTTTCACCCATTTCACCTCATATTGCAGTAAAAATTTAAATTTTTATGCATAATAGAACCCAATTTCAAACCTAGAAGTACTCCCTCAGATTTTTTTAGTTTCCCTTATTGAATTTTGATTCCAGTTTCCCATACAGGTTTCTCTGGTTTCACCCTTTTTTTTTGCATTAAAAATTCAAGTCTCTACCTGTGATAAAACCTGAAATTGAGTTTGAAACTAGTTTTATTTTTCTACTTGATTTTAAGGGGAGGGAATTTTCAAGGAACCCAATAAAGGGCTGAATAATATGATAGTTGGCTAAATTATGGCAAATTGTTCTCTTTGGGGGAATAATTATTTATTTTATTATTCCCACTTTAGGGGGGAAGTTATTGTATTTTACGACTTATAAAATGCAAGGGTGTAAACATTCACACCCATTTCAGCAAGGAATATTTAGGAAAAAACTGTATAATGTATTTAAAAATTCATTTAGTTTTCAATGACATAATTTTGAAAAACTCCCCCCCCCCCAACAACTAAACAACCTGGGTATGGGCCTATCTTATTTAATTATTATTTTTTCCTTATTGTTATATGTCATATTATTTCTTTAAAGTTTTCTTTAAAAAATCATGCATTTTAAAGCTCAATATTTTAATTACAAAATGGCACATATCTGATTTTTTTTACCACAGGTGTCATGAACCCTGAATCCCAATCTGATGTGTCTAATTTTGACACATAAAACACGAGCAAAGATTATTAAGCCTAAAGAAGGTAAGGTTCCATAGTCGTAATGTAAACCTCATGATGACAGTGATGCTATACTTTGTCATGTGATGAGTATTGTGGAGAAGCTGCATTTCAGATGTTTAGGCTTTGTGAAGAAATATTGCTTCTCATGCTCAGTATCAAAGTGGATAACATTTAGTCAGAAATCGAAAGAAGTACAATGCTATGACCCACTTCTTGACAACAATACTAGAAATGGAAACTAATATTTTGCTATAGAACAAATGCTTGATACAAAAGTCCTAGGTGGTTATATAATTAAGGTCTTAATTGTCGATTAACAGTATTAATCAATATTTGTTCAGCATTCAAAGAGTTACAAATGCTGAATAGTTAACAGGCTACAAAAAAAAAAGACTAAAATTAAATGAAAACATTAAAACAAATTAGGAGATCAGAGTTCATAGTTGACTTTAGTAGAGTCAACTATGAACTCTGATCTCTTAAGATTGATTGAGATCTTTAATCTATATCTTAGATTTGATTGAGACCTTTACCTTTGTAATTGTAATCATCACTTGGATCTTTAACATATTTTTCATTAAAAATCACATTGAAGAAGTTATTGAATTCTGAATGTGATTTTTCTTTTCGGATAACATGGAACTGTTTTTATTTTTCTGTCCACTACCTGTATATTAGAACACTTATATGCTATGTGAATGGAAAGGAAATATAGAACTTGAAAAAACTTTGTAAAAATAAATAGTTTTGTGGGAAAAAATGAGTTTTGCTGATTTGCAAGATGTCAAAAAATATAAAAATGTCACTAGAGATAAATTGAAGATCTTATTCAAATATGTCCAATTTTTAATTTAAAGAGTTTTGAAAAGTGAAACATTTAAAAGCAGCATAGGCATAATTCAATTAAAGCACAAATAATAACATATGTTATTTGACAAAATAAATGATTTTAAAGGATTGTATAATGATTCAGTTTTTATGAATTTTGAAGAAAGCAGTGCCTGCTCTTAAATGTTCCAGCATCAGTAACTAAAATTTGTATCCTCACTTCAGGTGGAGGAGGGGATACAATGCATAGGTGGAGAGTATTGTATAAAACTTTGTGATTTGGAACACTTAAGTTTCTGAAAGACAAGTAAGTACACTCTGTGATATTGAAATTGCACCACCACCTAGATGAAGTGGTTGGAATCAGATGAAAATCACAGACAAGACAGGTTGGCAGATGAGTAAGATGTGATTACACTTCAGTATTTTTTGTCACCTCCATGCCTTCAGCTTGAGAGATTATATGCTAATCTTCATTTCCAACTTTTTATCTTGTTTTTCGTGTTCGTGTCAGCAACACTCTGTCATTGCCTTTTTACCAAAAGATCTTTTCATGAGACTTTGTCCTGCGTGTTACGCTTTTCACTGTCAAGATCAATTCTATCACTAGACAATTTCCTCTTATTGTAGGCAATGCCCTCTATGTTGATGATTTTAACATTTTTTTCGTCCAGCATGAGGGTCACTGAACAGCAACTGCAAAGTGCTCTGAGCAGTTTCTTGTTTTGGGTGATAGCAAATGGATTTCAACTCTTCCCACAGAAGACCAATTGTTGTGTGCACTTTTGCCACAAGTGTAATCATCACTTAGATCTGCAGCTGTGGCTTGGGAATACCATCATTGCTGTTGTAGCAGATACCAAGTTTCTCAGTTTCATCTTTCACTTGAAATTGATCTCATTTTACACATAAATGACATCTCAGGTCCAAGTGCATATGGACATTAAATCAGATCCAAGTGTATATCAGCATTAATGTTACTAATGTTCCTTGCTCTACTTCTGCTATACACATGTCAAGTTAAAGCTGGACTATGTGTCCCAGGTTTATGATTCTGCTAGAGATTTGGTGGTGAGGTTTTGGACCCTTTCCATTATCAGGCTTTTTGTGTACACATTGGGATCTTCCATACCTCACCTGCCAGTCTTACATTAAGACTGACGAACAATCTTTATTTGCTATCAGCAGTTGCCCTTTGGTAAGCATCTAAATTGCGATCCCTGCCAGGCCATCCTCACACTTGGGTTCTGTGTTTTTAATTCTAAGTAGGAAATGCTTTACCATAGTCACCCAACTGCCATTCATCCATTCAGTATATATTTCTAATTTTTTACGTTGTTCTAGATATTTTAATCATATTTAATGTTTTACCTATTTTCATATTTAGACTTGGTGGCTTTTTATTATATGGGTCCTATATCCCTGTTGTTGATTTTTATATTTTACATTTTTTTTTTCCTTTTTATACAAGTCTTTTATGCTTATTGTTGTTATACTGTTTACACATTGTCTTGCTTATTGTTTTGTCTTCTGATTTTGACTTTGATTGTAGGTGTTCAATGTGCTTATTACATCACACAGCTTTTTAAAAAAAATAATACTGAAATATGGTTAAACCAGAGAATTTTAAATTTGTTCCATTCTTCGATTATATTCCTGTAATTGCTAGCCATTCCTGGCAGTAATTATCAAAAATATTATATACAGTGCTATGTTACTGGCTCATTGATTATATATATACACCACAAAATATACAAATACTTCAACAGTCAGCTGAATGATCTCACCTCTGTTTTGGATTTTGTTAAAAGAACCAATATATAATCTGAAACAGTTCAAACAGTGCATGTACATTGTTAAAAATTGCAACTCAAGAAATGAGGATATTGTTCTTGAAAATACAAGAAGCAATTTAAGTAATGATAGTGTAATAAGCTCTCTTTTCTGGTTTTATCCTTGGATTCGCATGTGAGACAGGTGAATAAAATAATTCAGTGTATGATGTAGTTGAGTTAACCCTATTTGAAAAGTTTCTGGTAAGAAAAGTTATAATTAAGATTCTAAGTTGAACAATAAGTGTTGTTCTGATAGAAATGTGCATTATTTGCTTAGGCATATTCATAGGTTTTATAAACTAAGTTGTAAGACAAGTTATATAATTTTGGACAGTGAAACTTTATGTGATCCTATATTGCTTATCTGAATACTCTTACTTCTAGTATATATGTGCAGTCCACTTGTTACTGGCATTCAGTTTATGCAAGTACTGAGGTTGATTATGTTTACATGGTGCTGTATTCAGAGTCTCATAGTAGGAGCAGGGTGGCTCAGTCGGTAGGCACATGTCTCATAATCTACAGTTCTCAGATTCGAGTTCCAGCTGGGCCAGTATTGAGATTTATCTCCGCAAAACTCTCCACCCTGGCCACAGTCAGTAGGAGACACCGATGGGCTTGGAATGGCCATTGTCCATTTGATGGGATGTTAAGTCATGACCCCATGTGTGGGAGAGACATACCCTACGCACATTAAAGAACACGCTGGATGGCCTTAACGAGAGGCTGCCATCTGTCTCCCATCAGCTGTCCAAACAGTAGGTCCCCTTTCCCCAACCTTCTCTGAGCTTTCAGGATCCTTGTGACCTGGCCATTTAGCCCATTGTGTGCAAGAAAGTGCTGCTCAGAGGTAAAACAACCCAATCCAGAGGCTTGTAGACTATCACATACCTTTACACTACCATCAGTCAAACTTGATCTGGTGTCCCTGTAGTACAACAACTTCCCTACAACATAACTTCCACTGTATTAGTCTTCTGTGAACAGCTGTCATATCTAATTGGTCCCATTTCTCTTTATAAGTTTCCATAATCCTTCAACAATCTACAATTGATGTTTACTGAGAGCCTGTTTCAAGAGTCCAAATACACAAAAGTCCATGGATGAAGCATCCAGCGACTTTACAGGAATGCCCTCAAATGGTATAGTGCAGATTCTGGTTTCCTCTGCCATCCTTTGGAGATATTTGTTCATAGATGCTTAGAGATGACTCGAAGCTTTATTTTGATGCAGCCATGCAATGTTGCCATCCATACCATACAAGGGAAATTTGCCCCATTATTTCATGACATTTGTCTGATAGTAGAGGGAATTTATATGGTGTTCTCCCCCTTCTCCCCAAATATATTTGCAACTTCATGTTATAGCTGTACCCAGCAATGACCATGAAACCTTTGGGAAACTCGGCACATTTTCTGTAATACTTATGATAGGCTGTTTAATTGATTAGTCGGTAATTATATTGACATGGACTTGTTGCATTTGTCTAGATAGAGATCCCTCGTCGAATGTGCCATATTTTTCTGCTTGTCACCCAGTAATGCTCATACAGCTTGTGGCAATTTGTATGTAATTCCATTATGTGGCAAGGCAGCAACTTGTGGACATGGGACTTATAATTGCTCTGTAGTGAAGAGTGCTGTGGATGATATTGTGGACATTTCACTGGAATCCTTCATGGCTTTGGTGATCAGTTTCTGGGTTGCAGTGTTTTATTCACTGACCATTGTGTGGACGTTCTTGATAACATCTGGTGTATGGCTGAGCACTTTACCTTTTTTTAAATACCTGCAACTACTTCTAGGGGCATCCACTCCTATGCACTGCTTCATACATAGATACCTTTTTGAGAAATGCTAATCCTCCAGCTATACACATCTTTATAATTTGTAACTTGGAATACTAGTCATCAGAAAGGGCAACAATGTAGCCTTCCCAAAACCTGTCTATCCTTGGTGGCATATCCCACTGTTCATGCTCACAAAGTGGTGTGTGTGGTAACTATTGAACTGCATGCACTGTCAGCTCAACCCATTCCCAATTTATTTTACATGGGTTGCCTGTCAGCAAGGCATATTTGCATATGAAATCAGTGCCATGTAATGTAATCAACCTCAGTAAAATTCTTGACACATTCATTCAGTCTCTTGCTTGTAAAATTTCGTATCAATATTATTCCATCTCAACCCATGAAGCACCACTGATTGTTTCGTAGCTAAATCATGAAAATTATATTTACCATGAATTATAATACAGTGGACCTTCGTTATAGCGCTGCTCGCTATACCATGCACTCGGTTATAGCGCGGGCGATGTTCGCGATTCAGATTCAGATTCAGATAATATCTTCACTGAGACTGAAATTTCTCGTATCCGGGAAATATTGAATGAGCCAGAAATAAATATAATACATAATATATATATAGTTGATGGGATGTTTCAGTATATAGCTCAAATCGTTCTGAGTAAATTTATTGTGTCGGCACCACTCCGCTCGGCATAACGCGGGTGTTGTTTCCCGCCCGACATGCGCGTTACATCGGGGGTCCACTCTAGTAAGATATGAGAACAGTAGTAAAAAATAAATTTACTGTGAGTGTCTAATATTTTTTTATTGAATATATTCTATAGTTGTAACATTTTTATTGAATATGTTCTATAGTTGTAACATTTTTATATATTAGATATCTTATGGTAATTGAAAATAACTTTTAATTACAGATTTTGCTCTTTAAAACAGAAGCTTTGCAATATATATATATATACTGAGGAGTATATAATTCAGAAAATGTACAGAAAACTTTATTAAATATCCTTTTCTTTTAAATTGAAGAATATGTATCATCATTATGTAATATTTAATATTAATGCATATTATTTAAGTAGTATTAATCTGACACTATAAACTAAAGGTGTGGTTTACTTTGGTTTTATTTTATATTATTTCAACTATAATGGATTAGCTATATTATTCATAATGTGGCTGTATATTGCAATATGCAACTGCATAGGAAAAATTGCATAAATTATTTTTTTCATACCTCGTAACAGATTTCTCTCATTTGTTTATATTACTTATTGTAAGAAACTAATTTGTGTTACTTATTTATTGCTTCTGTTATCTTCAGAGTTTAAGTTTTCTCACCAACTCAGTATGTATAAAATACATCAAAATGAGAAAATATTTTTATATACCCATATATATATATTTTTGTTATCTGGTTTGATTTTTAGCTTCTAATGCCTCATAGACAAACAGTTCTATAAATGATATGCACTGGGAAAACTTCTGGGTAAAAAATTGGCTAAATATATGAGGAAATAGGATTGCTAGGATTACTTCAGAATTCAAACCAGATAACATTTTTGTAATGTGATAGAGACTATTTTTGTGTAATTCACTAAATTGGGTAAAAGTGAGTTGAGAAATATGCTTCATGTCTTCATAAATGTAATTACTTCACTTAAAGTTACAATACATAAAATATTTGCATTTGGAAGATGAAATATGTATATAGAGGGATATAGTTATTTTTAGAAACTCATTACATTGCATTAACCCTTTATAAGACAATTCTCTGGGAGAACTAGTACAAATGTTATACATGTTTACAATTATTAACTGTGTTATAATGTAATGTTATATGTGTAATGCACACTAAAATTTAAAAATATATGCTTGCATTATTCTAGTAACAATATATAATGTAATGTTATATGTGTAATGTACACTAAAAATTAAAAATAAATGCTTGCATTATTCTAGTAACAATATAAAGGAAAAAAAGTCACATCAAAGTTAGTGGTTCTTAAACTATAGTCATTGGACCTCAGTGAACTTATGAGAGTACTGTAGGGTACTCTTACAGTACCTATGTTTCACTGTGCTATTTCTTAATTTGCTCAATATTTGAAACACTTAGGTATACCTAAGCAGTATCAATATTCTTGTGGGTTCATATTGTTTACCAACTAAAATTAAGGATTCATTGAGTTTACTGACTGAAAATGTGTGTGTACTATGCTTACTGACTGATTAAAAATAGAAGTCTGCCATGTTTAGTTACTAAAAATAGAGGTCTGCAGCTGAGTAAAGTTTAAGAACTGCTGTCATATATAATTACGTAATCTTTATTATCTTAAGATTTCTCACTTCTAAACGCTTTCAAATATTTCAAATTCTTGTTATGTGCAAATTCAAAAGCTTTGTAAATTCTCATCTCAATAGAAAAGTGTATCATTATTTTTTTAAGAGTTGATATAATCGACAAAACACCAACCTCATGATGTATTTTTGATGTTGGCATAAAGCTAGAATTGTGTATCTCAATCAGTTACAATTGATTCAAACTGCTTTAGCCTCCTTGCCATAGCAGAGTTGATACCCTTAATGAAGCTGAGAAAAAAAAGGTTTAAAATCTTGCATCAGAAACCTCCCATGTCATGATAAAGGCTTGTTCTGTTATATTAGCTCCAAAAAAAAAGAGTGTAACACTGAAACTTTTTATGTACAGCTTTGGAGGTGTGTTAGTCCTACTGCATTTTAGCTATAGAAGAGATTATTTTTAGCATTTTACCTATAGATGGTTATTATAAGAGCTATTCATATAAAGGATAAAATAATTTGTTTTATATATCATGTTTGTGTAAAATAAGATAGAGTGGAAAGAATAACTAAGAGAGAAGATCAGAGGGGTAGTTATGATAATTAGTAAATTATATATTTTCTAATTCTTAGTTTAAATGTTTTATTGTTTTAAGCTGTATATAAGCAAAACATTTCTCAATCAATTAAACGAATTAAAGCTGAGGTTGGTGATAGTAATCTAATTTTCATCCATTTCAAATGCTATTTTTAATGGCAGACAATATTGGTCATTAGGGACATAACAGTGTTGACAATGATGATCATGGCATTTGCAGCTGTGAATAACAGTGAATCTTACAGTGAATAGTATTGATTAATATGAAACGGTAGGTTTTATCATGATGAGGTTAAAGAAATCTGGAAGGCACAGAATATTGGGGTCTTAATTAAAAGGAAGATAGTCACAACAATAAATGTAAAAAGTTAAAAGAGAGAGAGTTACAAGAACTGAAGCATAGATATATAACTGACAGTAGACAGAAAAATCAAAGAGGTAAGGAGAGATAATAACCATTGATATGTGGGAAAAGTTGGGTCTAGAATCAGTACAAATATCTTGAGGTATTCTTCAATTCCAGTATTCCTGAGGGGAATAAGGTGAAAGTTACTGAACCTGCTACTAACTTACATCATATTAGGAGTAGGTTTATTAAGTGTAAGTAAATGAGGAAGGAGGGTATGGTTTAGGTTTGGTCTAAGGTTAATCCCTGAATAGTATTTTTCATTTAAGAATAATATAAAAATCACAGTTTAATAGTAAAAATAGTTTAATAAAAACAGTGTGTAGTAGTTTAAACCTCTATAAACTGCTCTAATTGCAATATACTTTGAGAGGATTTGATAGACATAGTAGCTAACAGACATAATTCAAAATATGTTACCATATGTTCTTCAATTATATTGTAATACATGTTGGTAAAGTTGTATGAGAATAGATGCCGAGAAGGGTTATCCATCCATGTTGTGTTAAAATTCCAGATTGTACACATACTATTTTACTAGCAAATAAGTCCATGTTAAGAAGATGGAGGAATGGCACATATGTTTCTCTTAGGGTGAGTCCATGTTGTCAGGATAGTAGTGTTGCAAGTCCATGTTTCTGAGATAGAGATTTAGCAAGCTCTTAGATGTAGTATATACAAAAGAATTAAAATACACAGTTGCTAACAATAGTAGTAATAAGCGCAGCTATTTTTATTTGTCGTTTGTAAAGTCATTGAAGGATATACATTTGTGTCATTTGTCAAAGTCCACAAGTGTTGAAGAACTTGCTAGTGGGCAACATATATAATAACAATTCAATTTTACCTTCATGTAGACATTTTATATGAAACATACACTCAGTGAATACAACTAAATAAGATTTATCAAACACATCAAAAGATACTATTACAAGTTCACAGTGAATTATGACTAACAATTCAATTAATTACCTCTTTTTTCAACAATATATTGCTGTTTTTCTGTTTAATTTCACATGGCAAAGAATTTAACACCTGTAGTCCATAATATCCATAGTGGGTTTTAAAATATCTGTATTAGGTTTTGGAATGATAAAATTGTTCTTTTCTACTTCTCTAGTGTTATATACTTTAGTCACTAAAGTAAGCTTCTCTCTAATTTTATAAACAAATAATAGCAGTTTTAGTTTGTATATTTGATCCATATTTAGTAATTGCAGTTCCATAAAGCTGCTCTTTGAAGAGTCATATTTATGTTTATGTCATAATTTTTTGTATTTGAATCGATCGTTTTAAGTAAATATTTGGTGCTCTTCCCCATATAATAATAATTGCATACTGTAATCTAAACTGTAATGCATGTTTTTCTAAAATTTATGTATCCAATATCTCTCTTAAAGTGTAAAATTTCAGAATAACCTGTTTAATTTATGAAACTATAATACTTATATGCTCATTATCAAAATGTACACCTAAATATTTAATCGTGGTTACACTTTTATTATAGGACAGTTGTTACACGTCTAATATTCATGTTAAATTTAGAGCAATTAATCTGATGGTATATTATAAAAATATATAATAAAAATAAATACCCCTTCAAGCAGCTGCTTGCCACAGAGGTCTGACAGGAGCCTGTCAGTTTATATGCCAGAGTAGAAGGTCTGAGAGGATGTAATTAATCAATATTGGTATTTGTTCCTCTTTCAATATTAAAGTATGTGTATTTAGTTTTATTGACATTAATGGGTAAATGATTATTTGCAAACCAGATCATAAGAACTCTTAAATCAGCGTGCACCTTATTCCTTAACTGAAGATCATCATGAGCATTATAAATTAATGCTGTATCTTCCACAAAAGATACGATATTACCCTATAGTTTAAGTTCCCAAAGGTAATTAATGTAAATGCAAAGTAATTTGGGTCTCAGAACTGACACCTGTGGAACATCAAATAAGATTTGTTTCTTTTCACTTAGAATGTCTCCTATTTTTACCTGTTGAGTTCTGTTGCTTAAATAAGAACTAAACCACTTTAAGAGAGCACCTCTTATACCAATTTTCTCTAATTTTGCAATTAGTATATATATATATTAATAGAGAATCAAAAGCTTTGGAGATATCTAAAAAAAGTACAGGTACATTATTTCGATTATTAATGTCATTATAGATTAATCGTGTAAATTGTGCTATGGCATCTTTTGTGCCAACTTTCTCACGAAATCCAAATTGCTTTTCTGAAAGTATATTTCTTTAGGTAAGAAGTTAACTTATCTACCACTACTTTCTCCATTATTTTAAAAAAATTACTTGTATGGAAATAGGTCTATAATTACTTACTTTTAGTTTATCCCCATTTTTGTAAATCAGTTACTAAATGAATTTATAAAGGATGATGGGAAAAATCCACTTGCTATAGATGAATTAGTGATTCTAGCCAGTGCATCAGGTACAAAATGAATAATTTTTTGCAATAGATAAATTGTTATATTATCTTCACCAGGAGCTTTGTTGGCTTTTAATCTATTGACAATTTTTGCTGTTTCTTTTCCTGTAGTTGGCAAAAAGACCATTAAATTTGGTTTTCCATGTAGACAGACAAGAGTAACAACAATCCTCTAGATTGATAGAGAGATCAATATGATATACTAGCATAATTGCTCATCCTTTCCCTACTGTTACAAGTAGAATTAATTAGCTTTTTTTTGGGGGGGGGATGAATAGCACATTTATTATAAAAACAACAATTTTATAGTTACAAACCATCTAAAATATGTAGTAGATTTTGAAAAAATTTTATTTCTGATTTCTTGAAAAAATTTCATTTCTGATTTCTTGAAAAAAAGAGATTTAATATTTTGTATTTTTTTTTAAATAAATGATTTTAAATGGGAATTCTGACATATGTAATTGTTTTTAACTCTATTCGCTATATTTATCTAACAAAAGGCTGTAGTCAATTTGTTTCCAATAAGATTGTCTTCTACTTTTTAAACATTTAAGCACTAATTTAGTAGGAACATTATTCTTAAGGCTTTAACATTATTCTTAAGACTAATTTAACTATGTGAAAACAGAGCACTACCACAAATTTTGTTAAATTATCTGTGTTTTTTTTTTGTGAGGTTTCTTGAGAAGTGATTCTATTACAAGTTAATCTAGTTTTTTTTGGCTCATCATGGTTCAGTCTCTTTCAATATTCATTCAGTTATGTCACTTGTGAGCATCATACTTGATTTGGTAATTCTGTTTCTTTTCACTTTGGATTTATCAGAAGCAGTTCTGTTTGAGGCATATCCCATTTTTCTGGCACAACCAAACCTGTCTGTTGCTTTAAATTATAATAAGGGGAAGCTATATACTGAATTTGGTGGTCCTACTGTTACTATGTAGGACAAGTTCTTGATCAAGCCAGAGAAACAATTTTTTTTATTTTAATTAAAAAGTATTTTTTTTTTATTTTAATTAAAAAGAGATAATTTTTTTTCTCAGAATCTGATGTTTCAAAACAGAAATGCCCCAAAAATAAGCTTTGAAATTTGTGTTTTGTAAAAATTTGGTTATAAATGCAAACATTATAATTCAGATTTCTGTTTTCTCCAAAATCTCCCATCAAAAATGAGGGTGAGAGTTATACAAAACAGTATGTGTCAAATTGATGCATGCATACATTATAAAGCAACTATCCCGTGCATTTCATACCATGAACCTGACATTACCTGAACATGCATTTTAAACAAACAACATTAACAGAAAAATGCAATACCAACAGCAACACTAACAGAAAAATGCAATACCAACAACAACATGAAAAGTATTTTAATTTTTTAAGGAAAAACGTCTATTCTTCGTAATATAATTAAAAAAAAAGTTTAGTAGTAATTATTCTAGCATTGGAGACTAATTACTACTAAAGTAATTATTCTCCTTTTGTAAGTTTAGCAAGAACTCGCAGTAAAAATTTAAACATTTAAGTGACAGGGGGTGCGTCTCGTTGAACTCTTTAGCGGGGGTCACTTCCGGTTCTGGTGGGACATTTAGTGGGACTTGCAGGAGCGTTTTAGTGTGTTTTGATATTAATTAACATTAACCCTGGTAAAACATTTAAGTATGGTAGGCCTTTATTAATTGCAGGGTTTGCATTCCTGAAGATCACCACAAATATCAAATTTGCGTGATGTGATGGGAGTTGTGGCTGTAGGAAGAAACTCTCACCTGCACTGGGATCAATAGTCAGATCACCCATATCTTAATATTGCCAGGTACATCAATGTTAACAGCATAATTCCTAAGTGGAACATCCAATACAAATTTACAGTACTCCTACTGAAGGCTGGATGGGGGAAAGAATGGCTATCACCTCATAGGGCAGCATATTAAAAGTTTAAATTTAAAAAGAAATGGTAAAAAATTAAATATTTGAATTTGTAATTGTTCAAATAATAAAATAATAAAATTATTGTATTCAATATTGGTCAAATAATCAAATAATGAAATTGTTCAAAAGTATTAAGGATGTTGTGTAAATGAGTACAAAAATGTAAGAAATGACATAATGAAGGAATTATATTTAATAATGAAACAGAGCAGTAAGCATTTGCTGTACATAACATACAGTGGCTCGGTAACATGATGTACACCGAAGAGCTAAAACATTATGACTACCTGTGTAATAAGATGTTGGTCTTCCATGTGCCGCCAAAACAGCTCTTACCCAGCGAGGCATGGACGCTACAAGATTTCTAAAGGTGTCTTGTGGTATCTGGTACCAACACCTTACCAGCAGATCCTTTAACTCTTGTAAGTTACCACAGATTGGATATGATGTTCCAATACAAACCACAGATGCTCGATTGGATTGATGTCTGGGGAATTGGAGGCCAGCACAATACCTGGAAGTCTTCCTCATGTTCCACAAACCATTCTCGAAGAATCTGGGCAGTATGGCATGGCATATTATCCTGCTGAAGAAAGAAGACACTACTAGAGGGGAATGCTGTTGCTATGAAAGGATGTACTTGGTCTGCAATGATGTTTTAGGTGGGTGTAGATGTCAATTTACTGCATATGAATGACTGGACCCAGGGTTTCCCAGCAGAACTTTCCCAAAGCATTACTACACTTCCTCCACCGGTATGTTTTTGTCCCATAGTGCATCCTGGTGCCAACACTTCCCCAGGTAAATGACACACATATCCAACCATCCACTTGGTGCAACAGGAAACGAAATTCATCAGACCAGATGACCTTCTTCCAATCATTCAAGATCCAGTTTTGATGCTTGTGTACCCATTATAGGTGCTTTCGACAGTGAACCAAGGTTAGCATGGACACTCAGAACGGCCTTCGGCTACGCAACCCATTTTCAGCAGGCTTCGATGTACTGTGTGTTGTTGTGACACATTATTTTCGTCACCAGCATTCAAATTATGGGCGAGTTGCACCACAATATCCCTTCTGTTGGCTCATACCATATGGGATAGCCATCGTTCACGTCTAACATCGATAAGCCGTGGTCAGCCCACACCTTGCTGGCGGTTTGTGATTTTTCCTTCCTTGGACCACTTTTTTGAAGGTACTAACCATGGCTGACCTTGCCACCTCAGAAATGCTCTGGCCCAGTCGTCTGGCCATTACAATTTGGCTTTTACCAAACTCACTTAAGTCTGCTTCCTTTCCCATCTGAAGAACAAGAATAACACTGATTAACAGAGCTCAGTATCAGGTGTTATTTATACTGTTTCATGACCGTCACACATGCCATCATTTACCTGTAGATGCTTCAATTTTCATAAAGACGTGCTAGTCATAATGTTTTGGCTCTTTGGTGTATAATGGTGCAGTGGTTATGGATAGGTATGTTGCAAGAATGGGAACATGGAACGGTCAAAGTGAGGCACTGAAAGCACATTCTTGGGTGCATGGTACATCCCTCAGTAGGCTGTGGGTCTATCATGACATTTAATGACAGCTGCATACTTCTTGGTCACACTTCCAATGATCCTATCCAATAAGTGTGTGGAAAATTTGTCCAGATTGTTTGAAAGGCTGGAATAAACTCTGGATAAGAGATGAGTGTAGAGGGGTGCAATAGCAGGCATTATTGCATCATAGCTCATGTGTTTCATGTGATTCAGTTTTGATGACTGTGAAGGTCATATTAATGGGCAAATCTCATTCACTTCCAGTTCATCTTGTGTCACTTTAGCATTGTAGGGGTGCATTATCCTACATAAATGGAACGAATTGTCCATATGAATGATTTTGTCCCTATAAGTGACACCACTCAAATTACCGTTAATAAAAATGTGATCCATACGAAAGCCTAAACATAACCTTCCCCACACCCAGGCATGCACCCAAGGGGAGAGCTGTTAGGCTTCAGCCCATCTCCCCAAAAGCTAAAAAGAAAAAGAAAAAAACCCTGTTTACTCAAATATTTTATGGCATGTAAAATGTGTGTGTGTGTGCATATAAGACATCCTCATTTCAGCAGGGAATACCTAAGAAAAAACATTTTATTGTATTTAAACATTTAATGTTTTGGGTGACTTTTTTAAACCTTGGGAGCCCTTTCCCAACCAAAAAAACCTGGGTGCATGCCTGTCCATACTATCACAGAACCTCCACTGTAAAAATGCATATCCTAAGCATTGTCAAAATTCAAAAGACTGCCATATACATGCATACCTGCTGTCAGGCTGCATGCAGAACATGGATTCATCGCTAAACATGACTATTGATCCAGATGACCATTGATCCAGATGCTCCACAGTGAAATACAACAATGAACATAAGTTGTGCCTCACTGAAGTGTAGGAATTCTGAGTGGGCACTAAGAAAGCAATCCATCTTCACATAAATGGTTCATGATGATTTTGGTGCTGAGGCTGATTTCTTATCCGCCTGGTGAGGACAAAAAAATTTGCTTTGTGCAGTGTTGACATGCTTTCAATGTGATCAATGATCTTGTCTGAGGGCCGTTAGGTGTACAGGCCCAAATGATGTTCCCTCATTCCCCTGTAGTTCTATACCTCCTTTGCAGTGTGCAGATATTATACTTTGGGATATACTAAGAAAAAAGGCAAAGTCTACTGTCTGAATTCACTTTGAAATATTCTGAATGTATATATATAATTTCTTCTCCTGTTCAATATTCTCTCTCCTCTCATGATAGATGTTCTTCCCCAGTGCAATGCTTCATCTCTAAATACCTCACAAACTCTACACATCTACAAATGGTCTGGTGTTCTGGGCTCCAGATGTTTTAGAAACTCTCAACTGTTGTGTTAATACTTATACTGCTCATGTCTGTTGGAAATGGCTATGCAAATGTGAGCTTAGCATCTGTAGCATGCCTCTGGCACCTTTCTAACATAACATTTTTGCATACTTTTATCCAATATTCCTAGATTTCTTTGATCTGTGTATTTGAAGAGATTTTTCCATATTATGAACCATGTTTTGGGAAGAGAGTAAAAGATAGTAACATTCTCTAAAGTTGGCTTAATATGATTCCATATTGGTATTACTAATTTTAAATTATCGTGATCCTATCAATGATTGATCTCCAAATTTAAGCTAGAAGACTTCCCAAACTATAATTGAATGCATTTGAAATCCCTGAAATAATATGCTAGAAATATATATGAAACCATCTAAGGCTACACGCTCGTTTAATACACTTTCAACCAACATGCATATTTATTAATATTGTTAAGCACATTCCACCTAATGAAAGATGATTAAAATTAGCTTCACTTTGTAGATATGTGGAGTTTTTCCATAATAACATAATAAAAAATAAATAAATAAAATAAACACCCCTCAAGCAGCTGCTTGTCACAGAGGTCTGAAGAGCCTGTCAGTTTATATGCCATAGTAGATCTGTGAGGAAGGCAGGACCTCAGCAGAAAAATGACACACACATCCATGCCTTACCCGGGGCTCGAACCCAGGTCCCTTAGATCAGTAGTGAAGCACGCTAACCACTCGGCCATAGGACTGCAGTAACGTAATACACAGTATTATTTCTTTGTTATTGAATCATAGTAGGCATAAGATTTCAGAAAATTTATCTACAGGTTTTATTGAATTACAAGCAAGTACAAAGACATTTTTTAAATATAAAGCTTTTATTAAAAAATCAAAAAATATATTTGAACAATTATTTAAAACTTTTAGTTTTACTCCAAACATCTTTTAGTCAGAAGGATCTGACCATCTTTAGTTGCTGGGAATTCAATAAGGCACTATAATCCATATTCAGAACATTTGACATGTGATCTATCATTAACATTTTGCATCAGGTTGGTGTACAAATACTCTCTCTCTCATTGGCCAAGATGCCAGACATCATATGAGTAAAAACTTGGAACAATAATCTTGTGGCACAAAGTGAGATAAAATAGTATTCACACAACAATGATCAAAGTGTTGATGCTACTAAAGCTTTGTTTAATTGATAGTATAAGAAACCTGATGATGTGTTTAACAAAGTGTTAGCTGTTAGAGTATAAAAATAATGCTAGTTGTGAAATGGGAATTTATTGTGTTTTCTTTTTCACATATTTTAAGACAAATTTTATTGCTGTGTTATTTCTTGCTGTAGGATATAAATCATTCGGTAAATAACTGTTATAATGGATTGCATTTTGGGTTTAATGAATAGTAATAACAGGCAGTTGAAAGATAAATATTAATTTTGTACCTCCATTTACTTCTTAAGCTTCTACAATTCTGTTGTATAATAGTATCATGCATAGTTATGCTCTCAGCAATGTTTTTTTTTTCGTCTTTTTTAACAGTGATATTAGACACTGCCTGACCAAATTATTATGAATGGACACCAACCATATCATGGTGCAGTTCCCAAATTTCAAAGTTTTCAGTTTCTGCACATAGTTCTAGTTGAAATGGATTTTGAAGTGGTGCTAGTGGTCATCTCTCAGCTGATGAACTATAGCAGCTCTGTTTTGCTGTACAATTTGTGCCAACAAATGACTGTCCCTATCTGTAATGAGTTTTTTTCCTCTTGCATGTGCCATGATTGGTGGACATTTTTTTTGAGACTGTTGCCATTTTTCATACACTTGGGATATTGTGCCTCTTGATTTTTCACTTAATTTCATCACTTCCATTATGGATGCTCCTGCCCATTGTGCTCCAATGATGAGCCCCTTTTTGAAGTCGGCCTTTTTTCCCATGTTGCACGACTTTGCTTTCTCCCATGGCTCTATGGCTTTTATAGGTCATTGTAGCGATATAGAATACTAACACCAGCAAGAAATTTTGCTTACATCGACATGCTTCAAGGTACTTTGCACACAGTGCAGTGTTCATAATAATTTTGCCAGGCAGTGCATATAGTAATTTCAATGATCTTTTGGGACATATTCTTGTATGGCTTAAACATATTGTCCTAATGATTATAATAATACATTTTTTTATTAGAGAAATCTGAAAAATATATTCAGGTTTAGCAGTTATAAGTCCGTCCCATGGCTGAGTGGTTAGTGCGCTTGGCTACTGAACTAAGGGACCTGGGTTCGAGCCCCGGGTAAGGCATGGCTGTTTGTGTCATTTTTCTGCTGAGGGCCTGCCATCCTCACAGACCTTTTACTATGGCATATAAACTGACAGGCTCCTGTCAGACCTCTGTGGCAAGCAGCTGCTTGAGGGGGTATTTATTTTTTTAGTTTTTAGCAGTTATAACATGTATTTGGTTTACTTGCTAATCTAATCAACTGTACATTGAAATAATATTGGAAATTGTACCCGCACCAATTATATTTAATCTTTTTTCAGTTGGCTCTTCTTATTTTTTTGTTCCTAGTGAATCATATGGGAGAATAAAACATACACTGAGATACCAGTTTATTAGGTGTTTTTATTACCTAGTGCTATCTAGTAGCATGTTGCACATCCATTGGCTTTCATAACAGCCTGAATTTACAAGATGCTGGATGTGTTATGCAGGAATGTTGTACCATGCAGAAATGATTGTGTCGTCACACAGTTGCTGCAAATTGGATGGCACCAAAGTCTCACTGTGAACAACCCTTATTACCTCATCCCAAAGATGCTCGACAGAGTTTAGATCTGGGGACTCTGCAGGCCAATGAAGCAAGAAAAACAACATGTTCATGGAACCATTCAGTGACAATATGTGCCTTGTGAGTAGGTACATTATCATGCTGAATGTGTCCATTCGAGTGAGGATAAACTATATCCATGAAGGAATAAATCAGCAGTGACGTTCAAATGTGGTGTTGTATTCAGATGCCATTTGGTGGGTGTCAAGGGTCCTAATGTATATCAGGAAAACATTCATCACACCATCACACTGCCACCACCTGCCTGTACTGTCAACACCAGAAGATGGCTTCATAGCCTCATGTTGCTTGTGCCAAATTCTGATCCATCAGCATGATGTGAAAGGAACCCTAATTCATCTGACCAGGGAATCTTTTTCCAGTTTCCAACTATCCAATGTCGATGCCACTGGAGATCTGCTTTCATGTTCTTCGCTGACAACATCGATACTTGACTTGATTGGTGGCTGTTGTAGCCCATTTGTAACAAGGTTTGATATGTGGTGTGTTCAGAGATAATCTTCTGCACACTAATGTTTAATTCTGATGTGATTTGCCTGGTTGTGGCATGTCTGCTCACTTGCACAATACTCAGCATTCTCCTTTGACCCCTCTGATCCACAAGCGGTTTTTGTCCACAGGATCGCCGATTACTGGTAGTTTTTTGCTTTTTGCACCTTTCTGAGTAACTCTTGAAATGGTTGTGCGTGAAGAGCCCAGGAAGATAGCCATTTGGGAGATGCTAGAACTGGCACACCTAGCACCAACTATCATGCTATATTTAAAGTGACTCTGTTGCTCTTTTGCCCATTCTGATGCTCAATCCAACTTTAACTGATCTCGAAGAGCTGGTCTTCCTGATTTATGCTGTACATGGTGGTCATGTGATGTATTGCGTGCTGGAATGAATCATTTATGCAATGAGGAGTGGCATACCTAATAAACTGGCATCTCAGTGCATATCAAGCAAGCTCAATGGACAATCAATAATTTTTGATGGAGATCCATAGACTTTAGCTCTGTTTATATATGGTTATATGGCTATAATTCTGAACCTGCCTTGTTAATCAGATGATCTTGCAAGCCATTGACAAATTCATTTATAGTAACTCACAGACCAGTCTCGCTCTCCTCCCCCAAGAATTACTGCTTCAACAAAGGGAAATTGTCCTATGAATGTGATTGTTTAAAAAAAAAATCCCTCTAAATTTCGAAATAAGTAAAGAGAGCAAAGAAAAAAGAAAAAGAATTTTCGTGAGAAGCGAGTGGAATCTCTCTCTATGGTATTATATTCCATGCTCATCAAAATTAAAGTTCCTTGCAAAATCTTGACTAGCTCATGAAATTTTACCGATATTTTTCCATGTACCAGTTAACTTGACTGGAGATATTAAACTAAATAAAGTTAGCATTACCTGACTACTTAGGTCAGAGAATTCAGTGTTTTACATCTGCATATTCTTCTTACTAGAACTACATTGCTGAAAAGTTAAGATCATATGCAAAAATATTTTAATGTATTTAAAGAAATCAATTGTGTGTCGTATACAAAGCAAAAATAAGTTTTGTTTGCTGTAAAAAGAGATGGCTGAAATATGAACACAGCGACTAGGCAGACTGTGCAATCAATCCCAAACCTCCAAAATGTCTCTTGAAGACATGTCTAGCAAAATGATCTAGAGTCACTTCAGCTTAAGATGATTGCTATGTGGTACCATAAAGACTCAAGAGCATTTTAACTTGCATCAGAGCATGCTACACTCACAGGACAGGTTATATCAAGGCATACTATATACAGAAAGTTCACGATAGGGTTTATATGATGGTCTGTTGTCTGTGTTCCCTTGATCAGGTTACAGACGCAATATTTCCAGACGTCAAGCTTAAACAGTAGGGCTGGGAGGAGAGAAGAAGGATTGCTAGGCACCCTCTCTCCAAATTCTTCCATATTGTGAGATTTGGGACACATAAAAGTGAAAGTGATTAGGGAAGGAATTAAAGACAGTGCCAAGAGTGGGTTGTTTTACCTCTGAGCGGCACTTTTTTGCACACCATGGGCTAAATGGCTAGGTCACATTGACCCCGAAGGCTCAGAGAAGGTTGGGGGAGGGGACCCACTGGAACAGCTGTTGGGAGACAGATGGTAGCCTCCCGTCAAGACCATCCAGCGTGTTCTTTAACGTGCACAGGGTATGGCTCTCCCGCACACGGGGCCACGGCATAACGTCCCATCCGACGGACGGCGGCCTTTCCAAGCCCATCGGTGTCCCCTACTGACCGTGGGCAGGGCGGGGAATTTTTGCGGAGCTGAGAACTACAGATTACGAGCCTGGCGCGCTACCGACTGAGCCACCCCCGCCCAATGCCAAGAGTGGCAAATTAACTAATTGATATGTGTCTAAGGCTTATGAAAATGTTTTCCTATAAAAATATATAGTTAAATTAAGCTATAATTTGATCTGATTGAATTACTTAAAGAAACTAGCTTTTTTTTTTATTAGTATACAGGTACAAATAAGGACCCATACAAATGCAAGTTTATTTGATTAAACTTTTGATCAGAATAACAATAGTATACAAGTGTGTATGTCTTAAGTAAGATTAAATATTATCATTACATCTCAGCTTTGTTTCTGGACCACTTCTCAAGCATTCAAATCATATTACTTGAGGTGACGTATTTTTAAAGATGACAAGTTTTGACTTATATAGTGTTTCAGTTTGAAGCGAAACAGAAAAATCGACTTGCACTTTAGTTTGAGTTAATACAAAGTTGATTTTCTAGCTGCATTGTAAATGCTTTCGGCTTACCCATCCCATATTGGTTGTTTTAAAAACACAATTCAATTTATTCAAATAAAAACAATGTTTTAAGTTATTGTGTGAGCTGAGTGATTGCCTGACTTTGTATTGAGTTCAAAATGGAATTGCTATCTCCGCGAAACTCACCGCCCTACCTTCGGTCAGTAGGAAACAGCAAAGTGCTTGGAAAGGCCGTCGTCCGTCGGATGGGACATTAACCCATGGCTTGTGTGGGAGAGCCATATACTCTGCACGTTAAAGAACAAGCTGGATGGCATTGATTGGAGGCTATCATCTGTCTCCCAACAGCTGTTCCAGTGGGTCCCCTCCCCCAACCTTCTCTGAGCCTTCGGGGTCCTTGTGAGCTGGCCATTTAGCCCATTGTGTGCAAAAAAAAAGTGTAACATCCTCAGAAAACCCAGCGCAATATGGAATTGTCGTGAATATGAAATTGAAAGATATTTCGTAAACGTGTACCATCTGTCTCCCAACAGCTGTTCCAGTGGGTCCCCTCCCCCAACCATCTCTGAGCCTTTGGGGTCCTTGTGACCTGGGCATTTAGCCCATGGGGTGCAAAAAAGTGCCGCTCAGAGGTAAAACAACCCAACCCAATTCATAAACGTGATTTTGCTAATATGAAGGCTTAGAAAACGTTTTTTCAAGTAAATGAACCTTTATACTTTTCTGTACTTTAAAATTAATATTTCTTATATGAGTTTGTTATAATGGCTTTAAAATCCCATTACTTCAATATAGCTAATAATAGTGTAAAAATGGTTTTACCACTCTTTAAGTTTTCTGTAACTTCATTAATCCTGTGGGTTGGGTTGTTTTACCTCTGAGCGGCACTTTTTTGCACACCATGGGCTAAATGGCCAGGTCACATGGACCCCGAAGGCTCAGAGAAAGTTGGGGGAGGGGACCCACTGGAACAGCTGTTGGGAGACAGATGGTAGCCTCCCGTCAAGGCCGTCCAGCGTGTTGTTTAACGTGCACAGGGTATGGCTCTCCCGCACACGGGGCCACGGCTTAACGTCCCATCCGACGGACGGCGGCCTTTCCAAGCCCATCGGTGTCCCCTACTGACCGTGAGCAGGGTGGGGAATTTTTGCGGAGATAAATCTCAACGCTGACCCAGCTGGGACTCGAACCTGGAAACTACATATTACGAGCCTGGCGCGCTACCGACTGAGACACCCCCGCCCCGATTAATCCTGTGATTTTCGTTCCAAACGTTTATGCAGAATTTGTCACAAGTTTGCCAATGGATTTTGAACAATTTAGTTTGTGCCTGGTATAGAATTGGAATGCACGTGAACGAATTCTAATAAACTTTAAACATTTCTGTAACATATGTGAAAAGGTTGGAATACCGTGTTTTAAAATTGTGACTTTTGATAAGTTCATTTGTGTAGATTCAAAAATTTATATCACTATTTAGTCGAAGGAAATTAGTTATCTTGAATGTTGATTAGGTCCGGATCTACAAAATGTTAAAGGGGGGGGGGACGTAAAGTATTTTAAAATGTTAAAGGGGGGGACGAAATTGGAAATCTATTGCAGTAAAGCGTTTTCCCTAGCATTTTATAGAGGTCTGCCGAGTGGTTAGCACGCTTGGCTATTGATCTAAGGGACCTGGGTTCGAGCCCCGGGTAAGGCATGGATGTATGTGTCGTTTTTCTGCTGAGGTCCTGCCATCCTCTCAGACCTTCTACTGTGGCATATAAACTGACAGGCTCCTGTCAGACCTCTGTGGCAAGCAGCTGCTTGAGGGGGTATTTATTATTTATTTATTTTTAAAAAATCTCTTTTCTCGTGAATAATGCATGAGATATACATAAGTTTAGATTCCGACGGTAATGGATAGTAAGTACTTCTTTGTCTTGAAGATGTTCTTCATAATAAAGTTGCAATGAGAGAGAATTTTTTTTACAAAATAGTAGTTTAAGTATTCGATAGATTGGTATTTAGCTCCCAGCGAAATTAGTTTCTCTTTACTATCTCTGCCTAAATAAAATAAAATTGCTTTATGATAAAAAAAAGTTATGTTTGAAAAGTTTTTCTTAAGTTTTGTGATCAATAGGTCATTATTTATACATATATAAATCTGTTAGTATTATTCAGAATGTTATATTTTTATACTCTGATATGTTTAAATATTATAAAATTTGTGTTGGAAAACCTTTTATGTGATTATTCTTATGTGAATATATACTGTATTGTACGTAAAGTTATTTTCTGGATTATTCAAAAGTGAATAAAAAATAAAGCCTCATTTAAATGAGCCATTCCTTTTCCTGACGCCTTTTCAATGCATAGACGTAGGTAGCCAATTCTTTTGAATCGCACATATGCACAAGCAGGATAAATATAAATAATTCTTAATATAAATACTAAGAAATGAATTCAGAACGTACATATTTAAATTATATGTTTCCTTTTTGTTTTCTTATCATTATTGAAATACTCTTAAGCCCATTAAGCGCAGCTGCACAAGTACTAAATCAAATGCTTAGATACATATATAATAGGCTATCAATTGAAAAGCAAAAGTTTTATTTATTAGTAGAATTTTTGTGGAATACTTTGTTTTACTACGTATTATTTAGACGAACAGTATTATCAAAATATGCCACTCGATGGAAAAATGAATGGAAAACCTAATGGAAAAGCCTCCTCTGTTTCTCCCTGGATATTACCCTTTTTACAGTTCAGTTGACTTTCCTCTATTCCAGTGTTCGATAATCATTATGACGAGGTCTCAGGTGTGGTATTCCGTAGAATTTTGTAACGAAAGGGAATGTTTTTTACTTGGTTCAAAGCCACAGTATTCCTGCAAATATTGGCAGCAAAACAAGTGTGCCATAAACTTTAAAATAATGCAGAATACTGGGTTTGTTATTCTCTGTGCTCTCATTGGATCATCGTAGTCGGTAGTGCGCCAGGCTCGTAATCTGCAGTTTTCAAATAGGAGTCCCAGCGTTGAAGTTTATCCCTGCAAAACTCCCAGCCCTGCCCTCGGTCAATAGAGTACAGTCGCTAAAAAAAATATCCGAACACTATGGTTGATTACAGAATTCAGAAAAAATATCTGGCAACGATTGTTTTTAGAAATTAGTGATCTGGCAACCGTGTACGTTGAGAAAATAGTGATCTGGCAACCGTGTCCATCCAGCGTGTTCTTTAACGTGCACAGGTATGGCTCTCCCGCACACGGAGCCACGGCTTAACGTCCCATCCGACGGCCTTTTCTAGCCCATCGGTGTCCCCTACTGACCGTGGGCAGGGCGAGGAAATTTTGCGGAGATAAATCTCAACGCTGACCCAGCTGGGACTCGAACCTGGGAACTACGGATTACGAGCCTGGCGCGCTACTGACTGAGCCACCCCCGCCCCCTCCCCAACTTAGCGAACAGCTACTAAAAAACCACAAGAGTCGCAGGAAAAATTCTGTACTTAAAACAAAGCATATATTTCTAATGGGTAATAAAATTGAAAAAAAAAAGCTATTCTTATGGAATCAAAAAAAAAACTTGATTAAGAAACAAAAATATACATTTTCAATGAGTATTGTGAATTGGCAAAGGCATTTAGTTATGCATTTAAAAATGTTTGATCAAAACAAAATTAGAAGAAATGAATCATATTCAGCATATTTTTTTTTTGTAAGCTGCAGTTGGACAGACCTGATCTAAAAATAATAGTCGTTGTACCCATCCGGGTGGGGCGGGGGTGGCTCAGTTGGTAGCGCGCCAGGCTCGTAGTCTGTAGTTCCCAGGTTCGAGTCCCAGCTGGGTCAGCGTTGAGATTTATCTCCGCAAAATTCCCCGCCCTGCCCACGGTCAGTAGGAGACACCGATGGGCTTGGAAAGGCCGCCATCCGTCGGATGGGACGTTATGCCGTGGCCCCTTGTACGGGAGAGCCATACCCTATGCACGTTAAAGAACACGCTGGATGGCCTTGACGGGAGGCTACCATCTGTCTCCCAACAGCTGTTCCAGTGGGTCCCCTCCCCCAACCTTCTCTGAGCCTTCGGGGTCCTTGTGGCCTGGCCATTTAGCCCATGGTGTGCAAAAAAGTGCCGCTCAGAGGTAAAACAACACAACCCAACCCATCCGGGTAGCTTTCCTAAAAAATTATCTTAAATATTTTTGGTGAACCAATCTTAATTTTAAAACTTTTCTGGAAAGGCAAGACAATTAGATACGCAAATTTTATGAAATTTGGACAGCGAAGATTTGTATAATGAAGACACACACAGAGGTTTTAACCCATTAAATAAGAGATAAAACCGATTTATTATAGGAATGAATTTCGCGGAACATTTGGAGGTTGGTGCTATTTCAAATATCTACTGGTTTAAAGCGAATGATACAGGGTGTTCCAAAAAGATCTGGACAACTTTGTTAATAAATTGAAAATCACAAATGATAAAACATTGCCGTTTATTTTATGTTACAAAATCTCATAAATTTTGTTCACACTATCGATTTGAATGCTGGTGACGGGAGTAATGTGTCACAACACACAGTACATTGAACCCTGCTGAAAATGGGGCTGTATAGGGGCAGGTTGCTCTGAGTGCCCATTCTAACCTCGGTTCACTGTCGAAAGCGCCTGCAATGGGCACACGAGCATCAAAAGTGGATCTTGAACGATTGGAAGAAGGCCGTCTGGTCCGATGAATATCGTTTCCTGTTGCACCATGTGAACGGCCGGATATGTGTATGTCGTTTGCCTGGGGAAATGTTGACATCAGGATGCACCGTGGGACATAAACAAGCCAGTGGAGGAAGTGTAATGCTTTGGGCAATGTTTTGCTGGGAAACCTGGGTCCAATCATTCATGTGCAGGAAACTTTGATGTCTACCACCTACCCAGGGGCGGGGGTGGCTCAGTCGGTAGCGTGCCAGGCTCGTAATCTAGTTCCCAGGTTCGAGTCCCAGCTGAGTCAGCGTTGAGATTTATCTCCGCAAAATTCCCCGCCCTGCCCACGGTCAGTAGGGGACACTGATGGGCTTGGAAAGGCCGCCGTCCGTCGGATGGGACGTTAAGCCGTGGCCCTGTGTGCAGGAGAGCCATACCTTGTGCACGTTAAAGAACACGCTGGGTGGCCTTGACGGGAGGCTACCATCTGTCTCCCAACAGCTGTTCCAGTGGATCTCCTCCCCCAACCTTCTCTGAGCCTTCGGGGTCCTTGTGACCTGGCCATTTAGCCCATGGTGTGCAAAAAAGTGCCACTCAGAGGTAAAACAACCCAACCTACCTAAACATCATTGCAGACTGGGTACATCTTTTCACAGCAACAGTATTCCCCTCTAGTAGTTCCTCTTTTCAGCAGGATAATGCGCCTTGCTTTGTGGAACATGAGGAAGACTTCCAGGTATTGCGCTGGCCTCCAATTCCCCAGACATGAATCCAATCGAGCATCTGTTGCTTGTGTTGGAACAGCATATCCAATCTGCGGTAACTTACAAGAGTTAAAGGATCTGCTGGTAAGGTGTTGGTACCAGATACCACAAGACACCTTTAGAAATCTTGTAGCGTCCATTCCTCGCTGGGTAAGAACTGTTTTGGCGGCACGTGGACGACCAACATCATATTTGGCAGGTGATCGTAACATTTTGACTTTTTGGTATATATTGTTATTCTGATTGAGGGGAACATTGATAAATAAACATCAAATTGATGAGGTGAAAGCAGTTGGGTTGGGTTGTTTTACCTCTGAGCGGCACTTTTTTGCACACCATGGGCTAAATGGCCAAGTCATATGAACCTCGAAGGCTCAGAGAAGGTTGGGGGAGGGGACCCACTGGAACAGCTGTTGGGAGACAGATGGTAGCCGCCCGTCAAGGCCATCCAGCGTGTTCTTTAACTTGCACAGGGTATGTCTCTCCCGCACACGGGGTCACGGTTAACCTCGCATCCTACGGACGGCGGCCTTTCCAAGCCCATTGGTGTCCCCTACTGACCGTGGACAGGGCGGGGAATTTTGCGGAGATAAATCTCAACGCTGACCCAGCTGGGACTCGAACCTGGGAACTACAGATTACGAGCCTGGCGCGCTACCGACTGAGCCACCCCCGCCCCGGTGAAAGCAGTATTCTAGCATTGTTAAGTAAAGATGAACAGTGTTTGCACAATAGAATTAAAAATTAGTGATCTGGCAAGCTTCGTGTACGTACACGAAGGTTGCCAGATCACTAATTTCTAAAAATATCGTTGCCAGATATTTTTCTGAATTCTGCAATCAACCATAGTGTTCGGATTTTTTTTTGAGCGACTGTACATACCTGGGTTAGGGTTTACGAGAGGATTAAAAAGAGGACATCAGAAACCAAAACCGAGGCCAATTTTATTTGAATGAAATTTAACGTAAAATTAAGAAATGTTTCGTATAATTTTTATGCACACATTTTTCCTTCAAACCCCTCCCCCCAGAAAACCGATTGTGTGCACTTTAAATTTCAAAATCTATTTAATAATGATGCAAAATTTAGCCCCAGCCTTTATCCTTTTAATGAATGATTTACAAGTTGTTATATCTGATTGCAGTGAGCCACACACTTTAAATTTTTCCAACATTAATTTTCCCTGAAAAAATTTCAAACAAATTTATTTAGAAATAAAAAACGAAGTCATTTGGCAACATTTAACGCATGCGTGCACAAACTCCTGACCATTTAGCAATTTTATCCAGTCCCGTCAAAATTGAAAAAAAATATCAAATAATTTTTTAAATCTTGCTCTACTGAAGTGAATGGTAATAAGATAAAAATAAAATCCCCTCAAGCAGCTGCTTGCCACAGAGGTCTGACAGGATTTGGGTTGTTTTACCTCTGAGCGGCACTTTTTTTGCACACCATGGGCTAAATGGCCAAGTCACAAGGACCCCGAAGGCTCAGAGAAGGTTGGGGGAGGGGACCCACTGGAACAGCTGTTGGGAGACAGATGGTAGCCTCCCGTCAAGGCCATCCAGCGTGTTCTTTAACGTGCACAGGGTATGGCACTCCCGCACACGGGGCCACGGCTTAACGTCCCATCCGACGGACGGAGGCCTTTCCAATCCCATCGGTGTCCCCTACTGACCGTGGGCAGGGCGGGGATTTTTGCGGAGATAAATCTCAACGCTGACTCAGCTGGGTCTCGAACCCGGGAACTACAGATTACGAGCCTGGCGCGCTACCGATTGAGCCACCCCTGTCTGACAGGAACCTATCAGTTTAATACGCCATAGTAGAAGGTCTGTGAGGAGGAGGGTCCTCAGCCAGTGGCGTAGCGAAGACTACGGTTGGGGGCGGAGGACACTAAAAATTTTCCAATTCGGAAATAAAAGAGGTCGCATCCAGATTTTCGCTTCTTGGGGTGGGGCGAGGAGCTACCCAAACAATTCAATTATACAATTTTTCCAAGATGTCACGATTTTGCCAACTTTCCAAAGTTTCACAAAAAACAATTCCAATTGCTACAACTCTCCTGCATTTTACCACGAGACTTCGAATTTTGGCAACTACCCAAGGTTTGCCAATTGCCTCTTTTTGGCCAACTCTCAATTTCGCCCTTGCCGTAATTTTACAGAAAAAATCCCAATTTTTACATCTACCCTGAATTTGCTAAGTCATTTCGAATTTTACCAACTCTTCTTAATTGCACAAACACAATCCCAATTTTCACAACTTGCCTATATTTAACCAATTGAGGGGAGGGGGGGGGGGCTCAGTCGGTAGCGCGCCAGACTCGCAATCTGTATTTCCCAGGTTCGAGTTCCAGCTGGGTCAGCATTGAGATTTATCTCCGCAAATTTCCCCGCCCTAACCACGGTCAGTAGGGGACACCGTTGGGCTTGGAAAGGCCACCGTCCGTTGGAAGGGATGTTAAACCGTGGTCCCGTGTGCGAGAGAGCCATTCCCTGTGTAAGTTAACACGCTGGATGGCCTTGACGGGAGACTACCATCTGTCTCCCAACAGCTGTTCCAGTGGGTCCCCTCCCCCAACCGTCTCTGAGCCTTCGGGGTCCATGTGACCTGGCCATTTAGCCCATGGTGTGCAAAAAAGCGCCGCTCAGAGGTGAAACAACCAAACCCACACGTATGTCTACAGTTTGAGCGCCGCCGTCCGTCGGATGTGACGTAAAGTCGTGGCGCCGTGTGCGGGAGAGCCATACCCTGTGCACGTTAAAGAACAAGCTGGATGGCCTTGACGGGCAGCTACCATCTGTCTCCCAACAGCTGTTGCAGTGGGTCCCCTCCCCTCAACCTTTTCTGAACCTTCGGAGTCCATGTGATCTGGCCATTTAGCCCATGGTGTGCAAAAAAGTGCCACTCAGAGGTAAAACAACCCAACCCAATTTAATCAATTGGCTTCGAATTTTGCCAACTCCCCTAGATTTTGAAAACTTGAAATAATTTTAGAGAAAAAAAATCTCAATTTTTTTGCATCTCACCTCAATTTTGCCAAATCACTTCGAATTTTGCCAACTCCCCAAGATTTTTCCAACTCTCCATATTTTCATCAACTCTCATTAATTGCACAAAAACGATCACATTATTCATAACTTGCCTGTATTTTACCAAGTGGTTACGAATTTTGCCAACTCCCCTAGATTTTGCCAACTTGCCATAATTTTACAGGAAAAAAAATCCCATTTTTTTACATCTTACCTGAATTTTGCCAAGCCACTTCGAATTTTTCCAATTCCCCAAGATTTTACCAAGTTGTCCCGATTTTGCCAACTCTCCTTAATTTCACAAAACCAATAGCAATTTTTTCAAGCCTGTATTTTACCAAGTGGCTTCAAAATTTGCCAACTGCTCTAGATTTTGCCAAGTTCCCTCGATTTGGCAACTACCCGAGATTTTGCCAAGTTGTTTTCAGATTTTGCTAACTTCTCTTATTTTACCAAAAAAAACCCTAAATTTTTCCAAATTCATCTAGATTTTACAAATTTTTTTTTGCTTCGAATTTTGCCAACTCCAATTAACCTCTATCTGACCTCAGCAGAAAGACAACACAGACATCCATACATAGTTGGGTTATTTACCTCTGAGCGGCACTTTTTTTGCACACCATGGGCTAAATGGCCAGGTCACAAGGACCCCGAAGGCTCAGAGAAAGTTGGGGGAGGGGACCCACTGAAACAGCTGTTGGGAGACAGATGGTAGCCTCCCGTCAAGGCCATCCAGCGTGTTTTTTAACGTTGGGTTGTTTTACCTCTGAGCGGCATTTTTTGCACACCATGTGCTAAATGGCCAGGTCACATGGACCCCGAAGGCTCAGAGAAGGTTGGGGAGGGGACCCACTGGAACAGCTGTTGGGAGACAGATGGTAGTTTCCCGTCAAGGCCATCCAGCGTGTTCTTTAACGTGCACAGGATATGTCTCTCCCGCACACGGGGCCACGGCTTAACGTCCCATCCGACGGACGGCGGTCTTTTCAAGCCCATCGGTGTCCCCTACTGACCGTGGGCAGGGCGGGGAATTTTGCGGAGATAAATCTCAACGCTGACCCAGCTGGGACTCGAATTCCATACATAGTAAATACATAGATTACCTGTAGAAATAGACCAACAATTATTACGAATGTCTGAAAAAAATCGCTGACACGGCGGGAATCGAACCCGCAACTCTCCAGATGCATGCCAGATCGCTTTACCCTTAAACCACACATCAGACGTTAAAATCATCCAGAATAAGACCTATAAATCTTTCACTTTAAGGGTAAAGGGCTCTGGCATGTATCTAGAGAGTTGCAGGTTCGATTCCCGCCGCGTCAGCTATAATTTTTTTTAGGTATTTGTAACAAATATCCATGCCTTATCCGGGACTCGAACCCAGAGTCCCTTTAGATCAGTAGCCAAGCGCGCTAACCACTCGGCCACGGACGATTGGTAATAAGATGAAATGCGAAAATTTGAACATCCAAGATGCCAAGAAAAGTTTCGTATCCCTGATTTAATGATGCGCTTGCACACATACAGTATGTACCACCAATATAATGTTACATCAGTTTAAATGTATGTGAAACCAAACCACGAAAAAACCCTATAGTCTTCCAAAGAAAGTTTTAATATATCAAAATTTATATAGGATAAAATTTTCATTGAATTCAATTTTCCGAAAATGAAGTACACATTATTTTTGGTAAATATTTGAGATGAGATCAGGCCGATTTCGGGCGGTCTCGGGTTCAGAATAATTTAAACTTCAAATATTCTTCGATTTGTAAAAATATTTAGTAAAAATATAAATTTTTAAATGGAATTACAACTTTTTAATCAGTCTTGAGTAACTGAAAATAGCACCATGCAGCTTTTGATTAGTTTTTTTTACCTTTTCTCCATCTTTAATAATTGAATAGCTCTTTGCATTTAGAAAAATGTTACCCACGAACTTTCAGTTTATATTAGAATTTCTTATTTTTTCCTTACCAAACAGCCTTAATTTTTGTCATAAAATGATTAAATTAATAATATACGAATAAAATAAATGATTTGCGACATGCATTTCTGTAGATATGTCTTACGATGCGTCACAAAATTTTCCCCAAAATCGGTCTTGGGCTCTGTAATTGTTGAAGTGATTTGGGCCCGGGTAAACTCGAGTTCGATAATCTCGGGCCCCGGGTAAACTCGAGTTCAATAATCTCGGGCCCGGGTAAACTCGAGTTCGATAATCTCGGGCCCCGGGTAAACTCGAGTTCGATAATCTCGGGCCCCGGGTAAACTCGAGTTCGATAATCTCGGTCCCCCGGGTAAACTCGAGTTCGATAATCTCGGACCTCGGGTAAACTCGAGTTCGATAATCTCGGACCCCGGGTAAACCCGAGTTCGATAATCTCGGGCCCCGGTTAAACTCGAGTTCGATAATCTCGGGCCCCGGTTAAACTCGAGTTCGATAATCTCGGGCCCCGGGTAAACTCGAGTTCGATAATCTCGGGCCCCGGGTAAACTCGAGTTCGATAATCTCGGACCTCGGGTAAACTCGAGTTCGATAATCTCGGACCTCGGGTAAACTCGAGTTCGATAATCTCGGGCCCTGGGTAAACTCGAGTTCGATAATCTCGGGCCCCGGGTAAACTCGAGTTCGATAATCTCGGGCCCCGGGTAAACTCGAGTTCGACAATCTCGGACCCCGGGTAAACACGAGTTCGCTGACTTTGGGTCGTTCCCAGGGAAACTCTGGTTCAATAACTTCGGACCTGGGCAAACAGGTTCAATAACTTTGAGCCTGATTCGAGCAAACTCGGGTTCAATAATTTTGGGCCGTGCCCGAGCAAACTCAGGTTCGATAACTTCGGGCCAGATAAACTTCGTTTCGATAACTTCGGATCCAGGCAAATTCGGGTTCTATAACTTTGAGCCCGGCCAATGCAAACTCAGGTTCCATAATTTTGAGATCGCCAGTACAATCTGAGGTTCAATAACTTCGGGCAAACTTGGGTCCAACAACTTGGGCCAGGCAAAATCGGGTTCAATGACTTGATGATGCCCTGGGATATTTAACAGGTTATAATTATTGAAGTTAAAATTACAGAAGTCGCCATTATCTGGGTATTTTTTTGATGATCACTTTTTTTAATACACAATAAGTTATTATTGAATTTCACTGAGATATGATTATACTCTTAACGTTTTAAAATTTATTTAAATACTTCTCTGTTATAAGTATTTTTGTGGTATTAAAATATACTCACTAATGGTTAATGTGCTTGGCGGCTGATCAAAGGAACCTGGGTTCGAGCCCGGGCAAGGCATATCAAAGGAACATGGGTTCGGGTTGTTTTACCTCTGAGCGGCACTTTTTTGCACACCATGGGCTAAATGGCCAGGTCACATGGACCCCGAAGGCTCAGAGAAGGTTGGGGGAGGGGACCCACTGGAACAGCTGTTGGGAGACAGATGGTAGCCTCCCGTCAAGGCCATCCAGCGTGTTCTTTAACGTGCACAGGGTATGTCTCTCCCGCACACGGGGTCACGGCTTAACGTCCCATCCGACGGACGGCGGCTTTCGAAGCCCATCGGTGTCCCCTACTGACCGTGGGCAGGGCGGGGAATTTTGCGGAAATAAATCTCAACGCTGACCCAGCTGGGACTCGAACCTGGGAACTACAGATTATGAGCCTGGCGCGCTACCGACTGAGACACCCCCGCCCCAACATGGGTTCGAGCAAGGCATAGATGTTTGTGTTGTCTATCTGCTGAAGCCTTCCTCATAGATTCTTCTCTACCGCATATATTAAACTGACAGACTCCTGTCAGATCTATGTGGCAAGCAGCTGCTTGAGGGAATATTTAATTTCTTAAAAATATTTATTATAATAATGTGTAGCTAAACTCAATCGAGCAAGGTATAAATTACTTCAATGTAGCGAGTAAAAAATGAACAATATGAAGTATTATTAATTATCCATTTGTTTAAATATCAAATATATTTGATATACTTCATAAGGAGAAAGTCATCGTTCATCGCCTTTCAATAAATCGTTTTTTTTTCTGATTTATATTGGTTTTCAAAAATTAAGGAACGACCCTATGTTACTAACCTTGAAGCTCTATAACTTCTAAGGGGCCGACGGGGGTGGCTCAGTCGGTAGCGCGCCAGGTTCGTAATCTGTAGTTCCCAAGTTCGAGTCCCAGCTGGGTAAGCGTTGAGATTTACCTTCGCAAAATCACCCGCCGTGACCACGGTCAGTAGGGGACACCGATGGGCTTGGAAAGGCCGCCGTCCGTCGGATGGGACGTTAAGCCGTGGCCCCGTGTGCGGGAGAGTCATACCCTGTGCACGTTAAAGAACACGCTGGATGGTTTTGACGGGAGGCTACCATCTGTTTCCCAACAGCTGTTCCAGTGCTACCATCTGTCTCCCAACAGCTGTTCCAGTGTGTCCCCTCCCCAACCTCTGAGCTTTCGGGGTCCATGTGACCTGGCCATTTAGCCCATGGTGTACAAAATAAGTGCCACTCAGAAGTAAAACAACCCAAGGACTTGCCCTTTTTCTAACTTTCCAACTTTTCAACAACTTTTCGAAATTTTCCAACTTGCTCCTTTAAAGGTGAAGTTTTATGGTATGAAAAATGCTTAATATCACTAAAACTCTGACCAGACTGAAGCACAACTTAGTCGTTCAAGGGACAGTGATGTCACTAATCACCTGACATGACGTCATCTGTCAATCATCGCTGTATTTACGGAAAGATTTTAGCATCACCAGCATCTCCATTCAAAGAGGTCACGATCCATCACTGATGCGAGATAGAAGTACGAAAAGATGTTTCACTCGTGCTTCTATGCTGTGACGTTCTCCGTTAGGGGGCGCTTCAAACGCTTGCTTCCCAGAAAGGAAACCGTGGGTTAGCTCTGAAATCGGATCCTTGAGAGGGGATTCTAAGCATGCGTGCTCTTCTTTAGAACAGATACGCGTTCTCTAACTCCCGCCAAATCTGCCGTGTAGTAATATCACGTCAACCAGATTTTCGTGCCGAAAAAATGGCCAAAGTTATTTTTTTTGTGGTTATATTGTCTTAGTAGGCTGTTACGATGAGGTTAATGATTCAGTTTGGGCAATATTAAATATTTCGGATTTTTTTTTGCTGGTAATGAAATATTTTTTCTGGTACATGACTATCTATGGAATTTTGAGGGAATGTCAGGAAAATTGTGCAACTAGAAGAGGTGTGGAAGAGTGGATGCGTTGTTTTACTTGTAAGTCAGGGACGATACAAAAAGGCCACAGGCCCTAGGGCAGGACAGTTTTTCGGGCTTAGATTTTTCAAAAGCGGTAATTTTGTATACCACTAAGCTATCAATTGCATTTTATGACTTATTTCGAACAATATTTTTTTTTAAATATCATTGATTTAAAAGCAAATTAGCGACCATATTACCAGAATCGTTGGGGGGGGGGGGGGGGGGGGGGGGCTCAGCGGGTAGCGCGCCAGGCTCGTAATCTGTAGTTCCCAGGTTCGAGTCTCAGCTGGGTCAGCGTTGAGATTTATCTCCGCAAAATTCCCCGCCCTGCCCACGGTCAGTAAGGGACACCGATGGGCTTGGAAAGGCCGCCGTCCGTCGGATGGGACGTTAAGCCGTGTCCCCGTGTGCGGGGAGATCAATACCTGTGCACGTTAAAGAACACGCTGGATGGCCTTGACGGGAGGCTACCATCTGTCTCCCAACAGCTGTTCCAGTGGGTCCCCTCCCCCAAACCTTCTCTGAGCCTTCAGGGTCCTGTCGACCTGGCCATTTAGCTCATGTGTGCAAAAAAGTGCCGCTCAGAGGTAAAACAACCCAACCAGAATCGTTCTGATATCTTTTTTTGAAGCAAGTACGGAAAGAAACTAATTGTCTCAGAAACGCCTAAGAAATGCCCCTTTTTCACTTATTTATCTACAGGTGTATGTTTATTATGTGGCGAAATCTCTTCAGTCTAGATTCAGTTCTTGAAGACTGAACGCTAAGTAAAATATTATACTGAGAGAAAGATGTGAATTTTTTTTGCGTATGTCATGTGACCTACGAGTCATGTGACCTATGAGTTGCCCCCTAACCCCCCAGGGTGGGTTGGAAAAATGCATTTTTTTTTTAAAGAGTTGTGAGTTGTTTTAGCTCTGAGCGGCACTTTTTTGCACACCGTGGGCTAAATGGCCAGGTCACAAGGACCTCGAATGCTCAGAGAAGGTTGGGGGACAGGACCCACTGGAACAGCTGTTGGGAGACAGATGGTAGCCTCCGTCAAGGCCATCCAACCGTGTTTTTTAACGTGCATAGGGTATGGCTCTCAGGCACACGGGGCCATGGCTAAACGTCCCATCCGATGGACGGCTGCCTTTCCAAGGCCATCGGTGTTCCCTACTGACCGTGGACAGGGCCAGTAGGGAACACCGATAGTCTCAACGCTGACTCAGCCTGGATTCGAACCTGGGAACTGCAGATTACGAGCCTGGCGCGCTACTGACTGAGCCATCCCCGCCCCTCCAGTCAAGAGGAGTTGCTATTAAGTTATTGAGAGATTGGGCAAATGTGGATGCTATATTTCGTCAATACCTATTCAATCCAAGAAATTTCTCATTTATATCTGAAAATGAAAAAAGTTGAATGTCTGCATACAGAGAGCACATTAACTCGGCTCCCCCCCCCCCCGAAAATGAGATAAATTTCAGTCCACCAGAAAGCAAACAATGAAATACTGTGCTGTAACACCAAAACATAGAAGATTTAAATAAATGAGAGAAAGGTTTAATTATACAAATACACTGGTTTACATAAATTAATGAATAACCTTACTTCTAAAATAAGTTTTTTTCTTTTGAAAAATGTGATTGCAGATAAAGATCTCAATAAAATAAATCAATATCTCGATTTTCAACAATATTCGTTCAGTATTTAATGAGTTATGGAAGTTTGAATATTTAACAATGACAATGCCAGTTTTAAGAAACTTATATGAAACTGAAGAATAGTGAAAGAATTCTTTACACAAAGTTCTAAAATAACAAGCTTATTTTATTAAACACTTTGATCCAATACTTATCACTAAGTTTTAATTAACTTATGAAGTTAATTTTTGTGGCTGGCATTGTTATCGCTAAATGTTCAAACTTCCATAACTCATTAAATACTGAGCGAATATTGTTGAATATCGAGATATCGATATATTTGATTCAAATTTTTATTTGCTATCACATTAAAAAATAAATATATTTTTTAGAAGTTACAGGGTTGTTTTACCTCTGAGCGGCACATTTTTGCACACCATGGGCTAAATGGCCAGGTCACATGGACCCCGAAGGCTCAGAGAAGGTTGGGGACCCACTGGAACAGCTGTTGGGAGACAGATGGTAGCCTCCCGTCAAGGCCATCTAGCGTGTTCTTTAACGTGCACAGGGTATGGCTCTCCCACACACGTGGCCACGGCTTAACGTCCCATCCGACGGACGGCGGCCTTTCCAAGCCCATCAGGTGTCCCCTACTGACCGTGGCAGGGCGGGGAATTTTGCGGAGATAAATCTTAACGCTGACCAAGCTGGGACTCGAACCTGGGAACTACAGATTACGAGCCTGGCGCGCTACCGACTGAGCCACCCCCGCCCTTAGAAGTTATAGAGCTTCAAGGTTAGTAACATAGGGTCGTTCCTTAATTTTTGAAAACCAATATAAATCATAAAAAAAACGATTTATTGAAAGGCAAGCGACTGGATTCGCATTGGGAAATGAAGCATTTTCCTCTCCGTTTTAGAGGACTTAATAATTGATTGAAAAATGAGTGAAATTTGCAAAAGTTTAATGATTTTATGGCTCTATTACTCTTCTTAGCATTCTGAAAGGTTGGGGTGGGTGCAGAATAAGCCCTGGACTGTACAGTCGCTCAAAAAAAAAATATCCGAACACTATGATTTAAGGGACCTGGGTTCGAACCCCGGATAAGGCATGGATGTATGTGTCGTTTTTCTGCTGAGGTCCTGCCATCCTCTAAGATCTTCTACTATGGCATATAAACTGACAGGCTCCTGTCAGACCTCTGTGGCAAGCAGCTGCTTGAGGGAGTATTTATTTTTTTTTATTATTATATGGTGATTACAGAATTCAGAAAAAAATATCTGGCAACGATTTTTTTAGAAATTAGTGATCTGGCAACCTTCGTGTCACGTGACACGTTTCTGTAATCAACCATAAATGTAAAAAACAACAACTAAATACCCCCTCAAGCAGCTGCTTTGCCACAGAGGTCTGACAGGAGCCTGTCAGTTTAATTCGCCATAGTAGAAGGTCTGAGAGGATGGCAGGCCCTCAGCAGAAAAACGACACAAACAGCCATGCCTTAACCGGGGCTCGAACCCAGGTCCCGCAGATCAGTAGCCAAGCGCGCTAATCACAGTGTTCGGATTTTTTTTGAGCGACTGTACAGTGTGTTTTAAAAAAAATAAACCCTCAAGCAGCTGCTTGCAACAGAGGTTTGACAGGAGCTTGTCAGTTTATATGCCACAGTAGAAGATCTGAGAGGATTGCAGGACCTCAGCAGAGAACAACACGAATATCCATGCCTTACCCGGGGCTCGAACGCAGGTCCCGTAGATTAGTAGCCAAGCGCGCTAACCACTCGGCCACGGGACGGCACAGTGTGTTTTTACCGTTTTTTTTTTGTTGTTGTCGCTGTTGTTGATAAAAAAAGGAGAATTCATGGTCCGGCATAATCTACATTTGTATTTCTCAACTATTTTTTATAAAAGTACACCTTTGTTTAAAACCTTGGTTTTTGAAGTTCCCTCTTTTTTAAACAAATTTTTTTGAAGCACCCTAGCTACCTAAAATTTTTAAACACAATTTTTTCCAGCATTGCAACACATTTATTTCAACTATTTAATCGCAACTGGTTGTTTTTTTTGATGCAAAAAGTCCAAAAATAATGAAACACTATAATAAAAAATTCAGACATTCCGGTTGAATTCACATATTAAGATTTTTCTGTTGTATTATTATGAATTATAATAGAATATTATGAAGAGTATATATTATGAATAGTCAGGTGCTGAGCCACAATTTAAGAAGATTGAGAATTAATTGATCACAACGTGGTAACGCGAAAGATATCCATTTTCACTAACGATGCCAATTCAAACAAGACTCTTTTCAATATGCAAAAATTAAAATAGAATAACCTCCGATTCGACAGAGAACGAAACTTAAGAAGAATCTCTTCAACGAAAGAAGCCTAATTCCAAAAGCCTGTTGAGTTAATTGCTATTCCTTCTGTTTAACAGCAGCCATTGGAACATGACTCAAGGCCCCACCGAGGGTTGCCCTTTGGCGACCCCCGGGTGGCGTACATCTGGATCGGAAGGCCCCCACATGTGGTGAAGGGATCAGTTACACAGTTCTTCTGGCTGAAACCGTCGTTCGTTCCGTCCCCCAGTCCGTTGTGGGGGTGGGTACGTTTGGCCCTGGGTCTGTCTGAACCCTAATTAAAGTAACACATATGTTTCCCTTTCTGCCATGTTTCCCGCCATTTGGTTGGGCCGGGCATAAGAAGTTTTGCACAACGTTCAGACTCGCCAAGAATAAGGAGGTTCAACAGAAGATGTGAAATTATATTCGTCCTATATTTTAAAAAACAGTCCCATATTTTTAGGGCGTTGTCCTATATATTTAATAAATGTTTCCCGCCATTGGGTTGGGCCGGGCATAAGAAGTTTTGCACAACGTTCAGACTCGCCAAGAATAAGGAGGTTCAACAGAAGATGTGAAATTATATTCGTCCTATATTTTAAAAAACAGTCCCATATTTTTAGGGCGTTGTCCTATATATTTAATAAATGTTTCCCGCCATTGGGTTGGGCCGGGCATAAGAAGTTTTGCACAACGTTCAGACTCGCCAAGAATAAGGAGGTTCAACAGAAGATGTGAAATTATATTCGTCCTATATTTTAAAAAACAGTCCCATATTTTTAGGGCGTTGTCCTATATATTTAATAAATGTTTCCCGCCATTGGGTTGGGCCGGGCATAAGAAGTTTTGCACAACGTTCAGACTCGCCAAGAATAAGGAGGTTCAACAGAAGATGTGAAATTATATTCGTCCTATATTTTAAAAAACAGTCCCAAATTTTTAGGGCGTTGTCCTATATATTTAATAAAAAATTCAGAAACCCCTTTTTTTGTCCTCTAAATGTTTCGTTTGAAATAAAACTCGTCCGTCTTGTCATTAATCGTGATAATTTTTTTATTGATGGTGTGATTGAGGATTTTTTGCAATTTTTAATAATTTTGTTCTTTGAAAATGAAATTAATGCATAGCCTATGTTTTATTTTAGAGCTTTTAACGACATTTGCCACTTCTCGAAGATGACATAGAAGTAATAGTATCGCGTCAAAAATTGGCGAGCAAATCTTCATCATCATCATCCTCAATCAGCCATGGGCTACGGAGGTCCAACCAGACCATGTAATTTAGTTCTCCAAGCATATCTGTCCTGAGCTACATCTGCTGCATCCGGCCACTGCACACCAATTCTAACAAGGCTACTGTAGTATTAATGACAGAAAATGATAAGAAAATATATTTTTCAATAAATGTCCTATATTTTTCGAAAACAAAACAAAACGTGATCACCCTATGTACAGTCGCTCAAAAAAAAAAAAATCCGAACACTATGGTTGATTACAGAATTCAGAAAAAAATATCTGGCAACGATTTTTTTAGAAATTAGTGATCTGGCAACCTTCGTGTCACGTGACACGAAGGTTGCCAGATCACTAATTTCTAAAAAAAATCGTTGCTAGATATTTTTTCTGAATTCTGTAATCAACCACAGTGTTTGGATATTTTTTTGAGCGACTGTATATGTGGGGTGAGCAAGAATCCAGAATTTTTCGAACAGCCCCGATTTGAATGATTCTTTCATGCTGTCCCCAAAAACCATCAAAATATCCTGAAATTCCAATATTTCTTGAAACAGTAACTTAATAAATATAATAAAAAATAAATACCCCCTCAAGCAGCTGCTTGCCACAGAGGTTTGACAGGAGCCTGTCAGTTTATATGCCAGAGTAGAATGTCTGAGAGGATGGCAGGACCTCAGCAGAAAAACGACACGAACATCCATGCCTTATCCGGGGCTCGAACCCAGGTCCCATAGATCAGTAGCCAAGTGCGTTAACCACTCGGCCACGGGACGGCAACTTAATAAAGCAATACAATAAAAATATAAGTTCAGAAAAGAGTCACAAATGATGTAGAATCACTGACTCAAGAAACATCGTTCACAAAAAAACAATGCGCACATAATAGGTAAATTTTTTTGCATATTTAATTTTTTTTCCTCACGTTATATTTTTTAGTAACCGCTCTTCTTTCTAAGTTATTTCAATTTTATACTTTTTCTATGACTTTTTATATAAATAAATTCCCATATCAGGAAAAAAAAATTCTTTGCTGGAAGATGTTTCGAAATTTTGGCTCGAAAATACGAACCATATGTAAATCGATTATCTTATTATAATAATAAATAAATACCCCCTCAAGCAGCTGCTTGCCACAGAGGTCTGACAGGAGCCTGTCAGTTTATATGCCACAGTAGAAGATCTGAGAGGATGGCAGGACCTCAGCAGAAAAACGACACATACATCCATGCCTTACCGGGGGCTCGAACCCAGGTCCCGTAGATCAGTAGCCAAGCGCGCTAACCACTCGGCCACGGGACGGCTTATCTTATTAGGTTGGGTTATTTTACCTCTGAGCAGCACTTTTTTTGCACACAATGGGCTAAATGGTCGGGTCACAAGGACCCAAAGGGCAGAGAAGGTTGGAGGGAATATGACCCACTGGGCAGCTATTAGGAGACCTCACGTTAAAGCCATCGAGCGTGTTCTTTGACGTGCACAGGGTGACTCTCTCCAACACACGGAACCACGCCTTAACGTCTCATACGACGGACGGTGGCCTTTCCAAATTTTACCACAATATCCAATTTACCACCAATATTAAAGACATCGGTGTCTCCTATTGACCGTGGGCAGGGCGGTGAGTGGCTAAATGGCCAGGTCACATGGACCCCGAAGGCTCAAAGAAAGTTGGGGGAGGGACCCACTGGAACATCTGTTGGGAGACAGATGGGAGCCTCCCGTCAAGGCCATCCAGCGTGTCCAGCTCCCGTCAAGGCCATCCAGCACACGGGGCCGCGGCTTAACGTCCCATCCGACGGACGGCGGCCTTTCCAAACCCATCGGTGTCCCCTTCTGACCGTGGGCAGGGCGGTGAGTTTTGCGGAGATAAATCTCAACGCTAACCCAGCTGGGACTCGAACCTGGGAACTACAGACTACGAGTCCCCCTGCCCCCCTTCTTATGAACGTCATCCTAAAATGCTCTTGTTGCCTTACAAAAAAAAGGCTTTCAGTTCGGGTTTTTAATTGATCGATATATATATATTTAATTTTTTTTATTTCAGTAAATGCAAAAAATTATTTTTTTTTAACTTTTTCCAGGGAGGTTTTTTATTCATTAGGATCAAAGTAAACGCGAATCCAAGTTAAGATAACAAAACATGGTTCTGGCAATAATTCTGCATTAATTAGAATTTGAATTTTTTTTGAATTTTTCTCGTAATGTGAACTGGATCAGCTTTTGGAGTTCAGGGATTCCAACAAAGTTTTTTTAATTAAAAAAAAATATTTATCACAATAATTTATCGTACTTCATCTGGCAAAGTATTGCGACAGACTTTGAATACAATTTTTTTTTACATAAAGCAGAACAATTCGTAGTATACGAACACTTTTACCGAATACTTTTATACGAATACTTTTACCTTAACTTTTTTATGCAGAAGCATGAGAAAGCTAAGGTAAAAGTATTCGTACTATCACTTTACACTTTGTAAGGTATAAGTATTCGTACTCCCACTTTATACTTTGCAAGGTATAAGTATTTGTACTCTCACTTTACACTTTGTAAGGTATAAGTATTCGTACTCTCACTTTTTACGATAAACTGAAAGTACAGATATTCGTATCATACTTTTACCTCGTATACAATAAAGGTAAGTATAATATTCGTGCCGTCCCATGGCCGAGTGGTTAGCGCGCTTGGCTACTGATCTAAGGGACCTGGGTTCGAGCCCCAGCTGGGTCAGCGTTGAGATCTATCTCCGCAGAATTCCCCGCTCTGCCCACGGTCAGTAGGGGACACCGATGGGCTTGAAAAGGCCGCCGTCCGTCGGATGGGACGTTAAACCGTGAACCCTTGTGCGGGAGAGCCATACCCTGTGCACGTTAAAGAACACGCTGGATGGCCTTGACGGGAGGCTATCATCTGACTCCCAACAGCTGTTCCAGTGGGTCCCCTCCCCAAACTTTCTCTGAGCCATCGGGGTCCTTGTGACCTGGCCATTTAACCCATAGTGTGCAAAAAAGTGCCGTTCAGAGGTAAAACAACCCAACGTTAAAGAACACGCTGGATGGCCTTGACTGGAGGCTACCATCTGTCTCCCAACAGCTGTTCCAGTGGGTCCCCTCCCCAAACCTTCTCTGAGCCTTCGGGGTCCTTGTGACCTGGCCATTTAGCCTGGTGTGCAAAAAAGTGCCGTTCAGAGGTAAAACAACCCAACGTTAAAGAACACGCTGGATGGCCTTGACGGGAGGCTACCATCTGTCTCCCAACAGCTGTTCCAGTGGGTCCCCTCCCTAAACCTTCTTTGAGCCATCGGGGTCCTTGTGAACTGGCCATTTAACCCATTGTGTGCAAAAAAAGTGCCGCTGAGAGGTAAAACAAATCAACATAAATATTCGCACGTTCACTTTACACGGTAGGAGCAAGCGAAAGTACACTCTTCGTACTTTCGCTCTCTCTAATCGATTGCGTTTTGATCTCTTCTTTTCGTACGACAAAACGAATTAAAGAAGTGGGAAGTGGACCGTATCTTTGCCTCGCAATTGTTCAGCGCAGAGGTCCACGAATTTCTGTCGATTCGGAAGAGACTCGCCGTTCCCTGAAGAGTTCTCGTTTCCCATTTATTTTCTCCAAATATGCCACAGAGAGCATCTAAAATAACACCTGGCTCTTAACATAACATCCGGTCCGTGCAGCAGGCGCGTGCGAGACTGCTCAACGGAGTCAAACTGGCAAACAGGAAGTCTCCCTCCCAGAAGCACATCAGCAGCTGATAAAGACGACTGCATCTTCCATCGAATCATAATTCAGAAATCTTAAGTCATTCGAGCACCAATGAAACGACACCAGCGCCGCCACAAAAGAAAAAAAAAAATCGATTTTTTTTTTCTTATTTCTTCTCTTTATCGTCTGCTCTATCATTCCCACCAAGTCTTTTTTTTTTACATTTTGTTGAAAATAAAAATGTATTTTTTTTTTAAGTTTCCTTTTGTGTCGAAGACACCTATTGAGTTAAAAAAAATCGCATCTTCCACGAATGTGTTTTTTTAGGTTGGATTGTTTTACCTCTGAGCAGCACTTTTTTGCACACCATGGGCTAAATGGCCAGGTCACAAGGACCCCAAAGGCTCAGAGAAGGTTGGGGGAGGGGACCCACTGGAACAGCTGTTGGGAGACAGATGGTAGCCTCTCGTCAAGGCGATCCAGCGTGTTCTTTAACGTTGGGTTGTTTTACCTCTGAGCGGCACTTTTTTGCACACCATGGGCTAAATGGCCAGGTCACAAGGACCCCAAAGGCTCAGAGAAGGTTGGGGGAGGGGACCCACTGGAACAGCTGTTGGGAGACAGATGGTAGCCTCCCGTCAAGGCCATTCAGCGTGTTCTTTAACGTTGGGTTGTTTTACCTCTGAGCAGCACTTTTTTGCACACCATGGGCTAAATGGCCAGGTCACAAGGACCCCAAAGGCTCAGAGAAGGTTGGGGGAGGGGACCCACTGGAACAGCTGTTGGGAGACAGATGGTAGCCTCCCGTCAAGGCCATCCAGCGTGTTCTTTAACGTTGGGTTGTTTTACCTCTGAGCAGCACTTTTTTGCACACCATGGGCTAAATGGCCAGGTCACAAGGACCCCAAAGGCTCAGAGACGGTTGGGGAAGGGAACCCACTGGAACAGCTGTTGGGAGACAGATGGTAGCCTCCCGTCAAGGCCATCCAGCGTGTTCTTTAACGTTGGGTTGTTTTACCTCTGAACGGCACTTTTTTTGCACACCATGGGCTAAATGGCCAGGTCACATGGACCCCGAAGGCTCAGAGAAGGTTGGGGGAGGGGACCCACTGGAACAGATGTTGGGAGACAGATGGTAGCCTCCCGTCAAGGCCATCCAGCGTGTTCTTTAACGTTGGGTTGTTTTACCTCTGAACGGCACTTTTTTTGCACACCATGGGCTAAATGGCCAGGTCACATGGACCCCGAAGGCTCAGAGAAGGTTGGGGGAGGGGACCCACTGGAACAGATGTTGGGAGACAGATGGTAGCCTCCCGTCAAGGCCATCCAGCGTGTTCTTTAACGTTCGATTGTTTTACCTCTGAGCGGCACTTTTTTGCACACCATGGGCTAAATGGCCAGGTCACATGGACCCCGAAGGCTCAGAGAAGGTTGGGGGAGGGGACCCACTGGAACAGATGTTGGGAGACAGATGGTAGCCTCCCGTCAAGGCCATCCAGCGTGTTCTTTAACGTTGGGTTGTTTTACCTCTGAGCGGCACTTTTTTGCACACCATGGGCTAAATGGCCAGGTCACAAGAACCCCAAAGGCTCAGAGACGGTTGGGGAAGGGAACCCACTGGAACAGCTGTTGGGAGACAGATTGTAGCCTCCCGTCAAGGCCATCCAGCGTGTTCTTTAACGTTGGGTTGTTTTACCTCTGAACGGCACTTTTTTTGCACACCATGGGCTAAATGGCCAGGTCACATGGACCCCGAAGGCTCAGAGAAGGTTGGGGGAGGGGACCCACTGGAACAGATGTTGGGAGACAGATGGTAGCCTCCCGTCAAGGCCATCCAGCGTGTTCTTTAACGTTGGGTTGTTTTACCTCTGAACGGCACTTTTTTGCACACCATGGGCAAATGGTCAGGTCAGAAGGACCCCGAAGGCTCAGAGACGGTTGGGGGAGAGAACCCACTGGAACAGCTGTTGGGAGACAGATCGTAGCCTCCCGTCAAGGCCATCCAGCGTGTTCTTTAACGTTGGGTTGTTTTACCTCTGAGCGGCAATTTTTTTGCACACCATGGGCTAAATGGCCAGGTCACAAGGACCCCAAAGGCTCAGAGACGGTTGGGGGAGGGGACCCACTGGAACAGATGTTGGGAGACAGATGGTAGCCTCCCGTCAAGGCCATCCAGCGTGTTCTTTAACGTTGGATTGTTTTACCTCTGAGCGGCACTTTTTTGCACACCATGGGCTAAATGGCCAGGTCACAAGGACCCCAAAGGCTCAGAGACGGTTGGGGAAGGGAACCCACTGGAACAGCTGTTGGGAGACAGATGGTAGTCTCCCGTCAAGGCCATCCAGCGAGTTCTTTAACGTTGGGTTGTTTTACCTCTGAACGGCACTTTTTTTGCACACCATGGGCTAAATGGCCAGGTCACATGGACCCCGAAGGCTCAGAGAAGGTTGGGGGAGGGGACCCACTGGAACAGATGTTGGGAGACAGATGGTAGCCTCCCGTCAAGGCCATCCAGCGTGTTCTTTAACGTTCGATTGTTTTACCTCTGAGCGGCACTTTTTTGCACACCATGGGCTAAATGGCCAGGTCACATGGACCCCGAAGGCTCAGAGAAGGTTGGGGGAGGGGACCCACTGGAACAGATGTTGGGAGACAGATGGTAGCCTTCCGTCAAGGCCATCCAGCGTGTTCTTTAACGTTGGGTTGTTTTACCTCTGAACGGCACTTTTTTGCACACCATGGGCTAAATGGTCAGGTCACAAGGACCCCGAAGGCTCAGAGACGGTTGGGGGAGAGAACCCACTGGAACAGCTGTTGGGAGACAGATCGTAGCCTCCCGTCAAGGCCATCCAGCGTGTTCTTTAACGTTGGGTTGTTTTACCTCTGAGCGGCACTTTTTTTGCACACCATGGGCTAAATGGCCAGGTCACAAGGACCCTGAAGGTTCAGAGAAGGTTGGGGGAGGGGACCCACTGGAACAGCTGTTGGGAGACAGATGGTAGACTCCCGTCAAGGCCATCCAGCGTGTTCTTTAACGTGCACAGGGTATGGTTCTCCCTCACACGGAGCCTCGGCTTAACGTCCCATCCGACGGACGGTGGCCTTTCCAAACCCATCGGTGTCCCCTACTGACCATGGGCAGGGCGGGAAATTTTGCGGAGATAAATCTCAACGCTGACCCAGCTGGGACTCGAACCTGTGAACTACAGATTACGAAACTGAGCCACCCCCGCCTCGCGTTTTTTAGGAGATTATTATTATTTATTATTATTGGCTGGTTTTGCCTCTGAGGGGCATTTTTTTTCACACAATGAGCTAAATGGCTAAGTCACAAGGACCCCAAGAAATATAGGGTAAGGGATGTTTTACCTCTGAGCGGCATAATCCTGAGTGTAACAGTCTTAGGACTCAGGCTACTGAGGAGGGCCTCTAATTCTTACGTCAATTTCACGAGCTTTTTTTTTTTTATAATTTGAGCGGTAATTTTTAATGATATTATTATAAAAATGAATTGCCCATTTTTCGGTATATCGTAGAAAAACGAAAACTGCTTTCATAGTTGTAGAGGTCATTTTAAATATAAACAATCGGGCCCCGTAAATATTATTTCTCTTAGAGCCCTTGGACCTCTTAATCCAAAACTGATATATGATGTATCTTGATTGGGTTGTTTTACCTCTGAGCGGCACTTTTTTGCACACCATGGGCTAAATGGCCAGGTCACATGGACCCCGAAGGCTCAGAGAAGGTTGGGGACCCACTGGAACAGCTGTTGGGAGACAGATGGTAGCCTCCCGTCAAGGCCATCCAGCGTGTTCTTTAACGTGCACAGGAGGTATGGCTCTCCCGCACACGGGGACACGGCTTAACGTCCCATCCGACGGACGGCGGCCTTTCCAAGCCCATCGGTGTCCCCTACTGACCGTGGGCAGGGCGGGGAAATTTTGCGGAGATAAATCTCAACGCTGACCCAGCTGGGACTCGAACCTGGGAACTGCAGATTACGAGCCTGGCGCACTACCGACTGAGCCACCCCCGCCCCTGATGGATCTTGGTACGGGCGAATAATTAACAATGTGGAAACAATTAATATTACATGAAGAATTTGGTCAACACTGCCTGCAATGGACAGGCAATAAAATAGAGACAATAATTCGTTTTTTGTATACATGCAAAAAAACCTCACTTTATTCAGAAATCATGCGATCATTATCTAAAAAACTGAGATTTTTTTTTTCTTTCCTGCACAATACTTTCTTCTTACTACCCATGAAAAAGTAAAAGAATTAAAAATAAATATATGGAACCCAATTCCTCATTGGGAAAAAAAAGACAACTTCAGTCCCAGACTTCACATATTGTCTCAGAACTTTAAAACTGAATCATTACCCTGAACCTTTGGTATCCTTGTGACCTGGCCACGTAGATCATAGTGAGCTCAAGGGTACCCCTCAGATTTAAAACAACTTTATGAAATGAGTACGCAAGTGATATATACATCCCTAAGAAAATATTAAAAATAGAAAAAAAAAATAATAAATACCCCCTCAAGCAGCTGCTTGCCACAGAGGTAGAGCCTGTTAGTTTAGAAGGTCTGAGAGGATGGCAGGACTTCAGAAGAAAAGCAACACAAACATCCATGCCTTAGCGGGGCGGGGGTGGCTCAGTCGGTAGCGCGCCAGGCTCGTAATCTGTAGTTCCCAGAGGTTCGAGTCCCAGCTGGGTCAGCGTTGAGATTTATCTCCGCAAAACTCCCTGCCCACGATCAGTAGGGGACAACGATGGGCTTGGAAAGGCCACCGTCCGTCGGATGGGATGTTAAGCTGTGGCCCCGTGTGTGGGAGAGCCATACCCTGTGCACGTTAAAGAACACGCTGGATGGCCTTGACGAGTTGGGTTGGATTGTTTTACCTCTGAGCGGCACTTTTTTGCACACCATGGGCTAAATGGCCAGGTCACATGGACCCCGAAGGCTCAGAGAAGGTTGGGGGAGTGGACCCACTGGAACAGCTGTTGGGAGACAGATGGTAGCCTCCTGTCAAGGCCATCCAGCTTGTTCTTTAACGTTCACACGGTATGGCTCTCCCGCACACGGAGCCACGGCTTAACGTCCCATCCGACGGACGGCGGCCTTTCCAAGCCCATCGGTGTCCCCTACTGACCGTGGGCAGAGCGGTGAATTTTGCGGAGATAAATCTCAACGCTGACCCAGCTGGGACTCGAACCTGGGAACTACAGATTACGAGCCTGGCGCGCTACCGACTGAACCACCTCCGCCCCGGCCTTGACGGGAGGCTACCATCTGTCTCCCAACAGCTGTTCCAGTGGGTCCCCTCCCCCAACCTTCTCTGAGCCTTCGGGGTCCATGTGACCTGGCCATATAGCCCATGGTGTGCAAAAAAGTGCCGCTCAGAGGTAAAACAACTCAACCCAATCCATGCCTTATCCGGGGCTCGAACCCAGGTCCCTTAGATCAGTTAAAAGAATCTAACTTTGAAGCTCTATAACTTTTAAAATATTCATTTAATGGAAAAATATGACTGAAGATAAATTAAAGATCATCATCAAATCTATTCAAATCTCTACTTTCAACAACATTCGTTCAGTAGTTAAAGAGTTATAAAAGCTGGAATATTTAACAATAAATTATGTTTTATAAAAATCATTCATAATCATCTAATATTGAAATAATCATTACGCAGACTTTTAACACTATATTAATTTTATTAAGTAGTTTGAAACAATTCTTGTTAGTTAAGTTTGAACAAATATCTGAGGTAAATTTTTACATTATTATTGTGAAATATTCCAGCTCACAGAACTGTTTAAACACCGAAAGTAATTTGTTGAAAATCGGCGATTTATGCAGATTTGATAACGATCTTTAAATTGTCTTGCCATGTTTTTTTCATTAAATGCATATTTTAGAAGTTATAGAACTTGGGTGGGGTTGTTTTACCTCTGAGCGGCACTTTTTTGCACACCATGGGCTAAATGGCCAGGTCACAAGGACCCCGAAGGCTCAGAGAAGGTTGGGGGAGGGGACCCACTGGAACAGCTGTTGGGAGACAGATGGTAGCCTCCCGTCAAGGCCATCCAGCGTGTTCTTTAACGTGCCCAGGGTATGGCTCTCCCGCACACGGTGCCACGGCTTAACGTCCCATCCGATGGACGGGAGCCTTTCCAAGGCCATAGGGGTCCCCCACTGACCGTGGGCGGGGAATTTTTGTATAGATAAATCTCAACGATGATCCAGCTGGGACTCGAACCTGGGAACTACAGATTACGAGCCTGGCGCGCTACCGACTGAGCCACCCCTATAGAACTTGGAATAGAGATTTCCTTTGACATAACTCGGAAATTCTTTAACATTTTGGTACGCCAGTGTAAAAAGAGGAATCAAACCTGAGAACACTCGCGATTCCCAAATAAAAAATCAGGAAAAAAATCCCGCACGAGCGGTCAGCTCTCATCCGTGGCTCACCACTTCCGGTCAACCTTCATTCCCGATTCGTCGCTTCCGGATGCAGCCACCTCGAAGTTATTGGGCGATTCCGCCATAACAACCGCCAGAAAAAACCAGCTGTATCTCTCGGCGTTAACGGGATTGTCTGATGAGGTCAATATGATGATGACCCTCTCACCATCACTCCTTGAAGGCTTTCACCCTTCTCTCCGTACCCTACCCCTCCTTCTTGCTCTCGCACCCAATGGACGCGCCTTGCCCTTCCTGAACCTCTACATCCCTTCTCAACGTCTGTTCACAGAAGGAGCCAAAAAAATGAATGACTCAACCCACTTGTGCTTACGACTGCGGTTATTCACGGGTTGTGGCTGGGGAGTAGGAGTTGACTGACACGACCCTGGGAGCGAGGTCAAAGGTCGTCTGGGAGCGCAGTAACAGTAGCAGGAAGGGCTCATCCCACATATGGACGGAGGATGAGCGGATGCCCGCTGCACACGGCCGACGATGCTGGGCTATCTGGCGAAATACCGTTAGACCAAGGAAAGTAATACAGTTAAGGAAAGAGGGGGAGGAAGTAAAGGGTGTGTGTGTGAGGGGGGGGTACAGAGTGGGAGGACGATGGAAGAAGGAGGCAGTGCAGACGTAAAACGGGGAGGAGCCACTAGTAGTTGCAGGGGGGGGGAGGAGTGAAAGAGAGTGTAGAGAAAGAAATAGCGTTGCATTACTCGTACTTGTCTCAGTCTGTAAAACGTCGAGTTTGGCTGTTGTTGGACGGGGATGACGTGCGTGTCTTGTGCAATCTTACATCCTGGGCCTCAGCGGCGACTTGGCCGCGGTCTCGCGTGCTCTTATCGTGAATCCTCGTGAACGTCTGTGACGGAAACTTCGACGCTGCCACATCTCTTCGATTCCCCCTTCCCTCCCTTCTCTCCGCCATCTTCCTGACACCAAAGAAGCATCAAGAGTTAGAGGAGAACAAAGGAAGACAGGAAGACCCATCTGAACTCCCACACAGAGTTCGGGGGAGGGTGGAATCCATTTTAGTTCACCCCGCGGATGATGGAGAATATGAGAGAGAAAAGAGAGAGCGACCAACGCGGCTACTTTTTTTCTTCATCCCCTCCTCAGCTTCCCTTCGTCATTTGCCGGTTCAGGGGTTTATTTATAGACATCTCTGCCTCTACCTTCTGTGCTAACCTCCAGTACGAAGCGTGGACCAAAAGTAGCATCTCTCCCTGTTCCTTGCCTGGGATGTTCCTCTCTTGGGGTGTCTTCTCTGTGATTCGCGTGCAGCATTCCTCTACCGAGAGGGGACCACGTCTCTACCCTTATAAGGGCAACGCGGTCTCGCTTTCACGTCTTCAACGCTCTTCTGAAACAGGCAGAGTATCTCAAGTCGCTGCTGGGACAGTTTAAGTATGGAGAAAGCCACGATGTCCTCCAAATATTGCTTGGCTGCGTTCCTCCCACCCACGAATGACGAGTTGGGAAGCTCGCCATATTACCCGACGGTGCCTTTTGCCTGGCGTCCGCTGCCACGAGTGATGGACTCTCTTGCTCTTCTCTCTCTGCCTCTTCGATCCCATCAAGCAAGCTTTAGATTGCGTCCTGCTCTGAATTATGTTTATCCTTATTTCGCCCAGATGCGAAGATGAAAATGGAGATTGAAAGTTTGGTCTGAATTCTGCTTACCCTTGTTTCGCCCAGATGAGAAAATGAAGATGGAGATCGGAAGTTTGGTCTGAATTCTGCTTACCCTTGTTTCTCCCAGGTGAGAAAATGAAGATGGAGATCGGAAGTTTGGTCTGAATTCTGCTTACCCTTGTTTCTCCCAGATGAGAAAATGAAGATGGAGATCGAAAGTTTGGTCTGAATTCTGCTTACCCTTGTTTCTCCCAGATGAGAAAATGAAGATGAAGATCGAAAGTTTGGTCTGAATTCTGCTTACCCTTGTTTCTCCCAGATGCGAAAATGAAGATGGAGATCGAAAGTTTGGTCTGAATTCTGCTTACCCTTGTTTCTCCCAGATGAGAAAATGAAGATGGAGATCGAAAGTTTGGTCTGAATTCTGCTTACCCTTGTTTCGCCCAGATGAGAAAATGAAGATGGAGATCTAAAAATTTGTCTGAATTCTGTTTATCTTTGTTTCGCCCAGATGTGAAGATGGAGATCAAAAGTTTCATCTTCAGCTTCTTACGGACTTCGTCGATGTCTGCCTAAGGATGGATCGCAACTTAAATAACATTTTTATGAGGTAGGTAATCTTAAGTCTTACTTTGAAAGATGTTAGTTAGAATTGATTGAGTTAAGGCTAAACATTACTTCAAGTTAGTGGATAGAGCAATATTCCCACTAGCTTTGTTAGAGGTTGGCTCAGTCGGTAGCGCGCCAAACTCTTAGCCTACAGCTCTCATGGTCGAGTCCCAATTGTGTCAGCGTCGAGATTTATCACCGCTAAACTCCCATCCTGCCCTGGGTGAGAAAGGTAACACCAAAGGGTTTGGAAAGGCCGCCGTCTGTTGGATGAGAAATTAAATCATATCCCGTGTGCACAGGGAATATGACTTATTTATTCTAACAACAGCGATACCCTGTGAACCTTAAAGAACACACCCTTGACGGATGCCTTTCATCTGCCAACCAACAGCTGACCAGTGGGTCCCTTCCCCGTTTTCTCTCAGCCCTTGGGGTCTATGTAAACTGGATATTTAGCCTACTGTGTGCAAAAAAAAAACATCTCAGAGATAAAAAAAAACAATCTTCAACCAGTGGAATCTGAGGGTCGTCCCACTGGAATGAGAAGTTTTTCAAAACTATTATTAAGCCTTTTGAGAAAATGATGTTTTTATTTCTTTGAAGTAGAGGGTGTGGCTCAGTCGGTAGCGCGCCAGGCTCGTAATCTGTAGTTCCCAGGTTCGAGTCCCAGCTGGGTCAGCATTCAGATTTATCTCCGCAAAATTCCCCACCCTGCCCACGGTCAGTAGGGGACACCGACGGGGTTGGAAAGGCCGCCGTCCGTCGGATGGGACGTTAAGCGTGACCCGTGTGCGGGAGAGCCATACTCTGTGTATATTAAAGAACACGCTGGATGGCCTTGACGGGAGGCTACCATCTGTCTCCCAACAGCTGTTCCAGTGGGTCTCCTCCCCCAACCTTCTTCGAGCGTTCGGGGTCCTTGTGACCTGGACATCTATGCAAAAAAGTGCCGCTCAGAGGTAAAACAACCCAACTCTTTGAAGTAGTAAATAAAATTGTTTTCATAATTTTCAATTATGGTCATTTATCTTTGCGAATAATTTTTACTTAACTGTCGCTACTTTTTCTCGCCCCTTCCCCTCATTTTAACAAAATGTTTGCAACATTTAATAACCTTTAGGAATTTACATTAATGATTATACTATGGAATACTATATTGGTAGGGGATGTGTGGATCAGATATTTTCACTTAGGCAGATTCTTGAGAAATGTTTAGAGTTTCAGAAACCTTTGGTTGCTAGCTTTGTTGATTTCAAAAAGGCTTTCGACTCTGTTGATCGTCATAATTTGTGGTTGATTGTGAGATCATATGGTATACCAGACAAGTTAGTTAACATAATGAAAGCTCTCTATAATAACACTGAGTCGTGTGTGAGAGTTGGTAAGGCTTGTAGCAATTGGTTTAGCATTACTTCTGGTGTTCGACAAGGGTGCATTTTGTCTCCTTTTCTCTTTAGCTTGGTTATTGATTATGTTATGCGAAATTCACTTCAAGGGAAAGATTTTGGCCTTAAATGGACTGGAGATAAGAAAATTTCTGATTTAGATTATGCTGATGATTTAGCCTTTTTGATCAATGATGCTGATGAGATGAACTCTTTCATTCGAGCTGTTGATGAGATTGGTAGTAGAGTAGGTTTGGTTATAAACAGAGAGAAACTAAAGTGATGAAAATTGGTCAGGCAGGCTGTGATTCAGTTAATCTGAATGGTTGCAGTCTTGAGCAGGTGTCACAGTTTAATTATCTTGGGAGCTATGTAACAGATAATGGTGATGTGCGGCATGAGATTAACAGACGAATAAGGATTGCTGCCGTGACTTTTAAGAATCTATGGAGAGTGGGAGAAATAGGCGTATACACCTAAAGACTAAAATTAGGCTGTATAATAGTTTGGTTCTTTCTAGGGTTAGTTATGGTAGTGAAACTTGGACACTTTGTAAACAAGATAACAGGAAACTAGATGCTTTTGATTCCAGATGCTTACGCAGTATCTTGGGCATTAGGTGGTTCAACTTTGTAACTAATGATGAAATTAGGCAAAGGAGTTTGCAACCTCCTTTAAGCAGCATATTGTGCAGAGAGAGACTCCGTTGGTTTGGCCATGTTGCCCGTATGAATAAATAATAGATTGGCGAATAGGGTTATGAACAGTGTGCCTAGAGGCCTCAGAAAGAGGGGGAGACCTAGGTTGACGTGGGCAGACAATGTCAAACAGGACCTTGTTAGAATTGGTGTGCATTGGCCAGATGCAGTAGATGTAGCTCAGGACAGACTTGCTTGGATAACTAAATTGCACGGTCTGGTTGGACCTCCGTAGCCCAAGGCTGCTTGAGGATGATGATGACTATGGAAAAATGCATGTATTAAATACACACTTCCTTTTGGAAAAAATGTGGAGTTTTGACTAACATTGCATGGAGTTGGTTGTTACACCTCATTTTTTTTTGCAATGAGTTAAAAGGACAGGCCACAAGGATCCCGCAGGCTCAGAGAAGTTTAAGGGAAAGAGATCCACTGAATATTTGTTAAGAGAAGGATGATAATTTCTCGTCAAGATCATTCACATGGTATGCATGTTTTTTAACATTCACAAGATATGGCCCACTTGGAGCCACGGCTTAAAGCCCCCTTCTGAGGACGACCGCCTTCTTTTTAAATAATTAAATTTTGCTCTCTCATTATAATGCTACAAAATGATTTTCAGTTGTCCCATAAAACTACAAACTTATCTTCAGAAAATATAATAGTTTCGTATTTATTAAATCTATTGATTTTGAGAGAGAAAATTCAAAAAACAAACGAACGAAATCATCTGTAAAACTAAGTGAATGGTAAATTATTTGTTTATAGATATTGTCTTCTAAGGCAGAATTTAACGGAGAAAGATATCAACGCTGGGTAACAAGAACCTGAGGTTGGGTTGTTTTACCTCTGAGCGGCACTTTTTTGCACACCATGGGCTAAATGGCCAGGTCACATGGACCCCGAAGGCTCAGAGAAGGTTGGGGGAGGAGACACACTGGAACAGCTGTTGGGAGATAGATGGTAGCCTCTCGTCAAGGCGATCCAGCGTGTTCTTTAACGTTGGGTTGTTTTACCTCTGAGTGGCTCATTTTCTTTTGAGAAAATTTGCTTAATGGCCAGGTCACAAGGACTCTGGGATCTCAGAGAAGGTTGGGAGAAGACTCCCTGGGTTGGGTTGGTTTTACTTCTGAGCGGCACTTTTTCGCACACCAAGGACTAAATGGCCAGGTCACATGGACCTCGAAGGCTCAGAGAAGGTTGGGGGAGGAGACACACTGGAACAGCTGTTGGGAGACAGATGGTAGCCTCTCGTCAAGGCCATCCAGCGTGTTCTTTAACGTGCACAGGGTATGGCTCTCTCGCACAAGGAACCACGACTTAACGTCCCATCGGACGGACGGCGGGCTTTTCAAGCCCATCGGTGTCCCCTACTGACGTGGGCAGGGCGGGGAGTTTTGTGGGGATAAATCTCAACGCTGACCCAGCTGGGACTCGAACCTGGGAACTATAGATTACGAGCCTGGCGAGCTACCATTACTGAGCCGCTTATTAGGCGGAGGAATCTTACTGTACATTCTTCATAGGGAATTTTTCTCCCATGCCTTGAAACATGTTAACCATTTGTTGAAAGGAGGTATCAGTTTGTGAAAGCAATGCTTATTTGAATATCTCAGAACGCCTTTCCGATACTTATTTGTTACGAAAATTCTTTCTTTTTTCATATCAATAAGGTATATTTTATGTCAGTGATATATTTAATATTTTTATTCAGTTATTTGAGTTTTAAAGGAAGCTTTCTCTCAAGGGTTTGGGTTGTTTTACCTCTGAGCGGCAGTTTTTTGTACATAATGTACTAAATGGCAAGGTCACAAGGACCTCGAAGGCTCAGAGAAAGTTGGGAGAGGGGTCCTACTGGAACAGCTGTTGGGAGACATGGTAGCCTCCCGTCAAGACCATCCAGCGTGTTCTTTAACGTGCACAAGATATGGCTCCCGCACACGGGGGGATCAGCGTTGAGATTTATCTCCGCAAAATTACCCGCCCTGCCCACGGTCAGTAGGGGACCCCGATGGGCTTGGAAATGTCACCGTCCGTCGGATGGTACGTTAAGCCGTGGCCCCGTGTGCGGGAGAGCCATACCCTGTGCACGTTAAAGAACACGCTGGATGGCCTTGACGGGAGGCTACCATCTGTCTCCCAACAGCTGTTCCAGTGGGTCCCCTCTCCCAACCTTCTCTGAGCCTTCGGGGTCCATGTGACCTGGCCATTTAGCCCATGAGGTAAAACAACCCAATCCAACAGCGCACACGGTGCCATGGCTTAACGTCCTATCCAACAGACGGCGGCCTTTCCAAGAGTATCGGTGTCCTCTACTGATTGTGGGAAGGGCGGGGAGTTCTGCAGAGGTTTTTCTTTCAAGAAAGCTTTTCCACTATTCCAAGCAATTGTAGAATGAGTTTTAGATCATAATTAAGCGGAAAAAATTTGGAACTGCATTTTTTAAACGAATTTGCTATTTTTTAAGATATGGGTTTAAAATGCAATCAACAGTTTTTATGTTCTGAAATACATTGTATTTTGCAAAAAAGGTAACCGGACATTTCCATGTTATTTCAATGGAATACTGCAATCAAAGCTACCTAACTTTTGAACTAAGCTTTTTACGGAAAAATGTCACTAACTATAACTTCAAGATGTCATTCAAATCTTTCTAAACCTGTATTTTCGACAAAATAATAATTATAAATATTCGCATAATATTTGAAGAGTTATTGAAGCTGTAACGTTTAAAAGCAGATGTCGCACTCATATAGTTCCTAAACATTTCCACCCCTAAATTGATGAAAACTGAAAAAAAAAAAAAAACAATCGCTATATTAACTTCAAATATTACATTAATTATAGCAAACTATTTGCTACAACAGTTGTGTTTTATCTTTTAAAATCAATTTTCGTGAGTAACAAGGGCGGGGGTGTCTCGGTCGGTAGCGCGCCAGGCTCGTAATCTGTAGTTCCCAGGTTCGAGTCCCAGTTGGGCCAGCGTTGAGATTTATCTCCACAAAACGACCTGCCCACGGTCAGTAGGAGACACCGATGGGCTTGGAAAGGCCGCCGTCCGTCGGATGGGACGTTAAACCGTGGCCCCGTGTGTGGGAGAGCCATACCCTGTGCACGTTAAAGAACACGTTGGATGGCCTTGACGGGAGGCTACCATCTGTCTCCCAACAGCTATTCCAGTGGGTCCCCTCCCCCAACCTTCTCTGAGCCTTCGGGGTCCATGTGACCTGGCCATTTAGCCCATGGTGTGCAAAAAAGTGCAGCTCAGAGGTAAAACAACCCAACCCATGAGTAACAAAGTTTAGAGTTAAATGTTTCAGCTTTTATATTCTTTAAATATTTAGCGAATATTACGGAATGTAGATATTTAGAGAGATTAGACTAAGACCTTCAATTTTTATCTAGTGGCATTTTTCCTTAAAAAAGTGTAGTTTCAAAATTACGGAGCTTTCAATATTGCTTTCCATGCTACAAAGGTCCCGTTACTTTTTGTCATGTAGTGTACTTCATGTCGGTTCTTCAGTTGAGATCTCGCCTTACTAACAAATCCCTTCTATTGTACGAAATCGAGTCTTGTGTAGGGTGACCAGATTTGAAGAAAAAGATCCTGGTATCATGGAAAATTAAGTTTGAAGGATCCATCAGAGGTCTTTGGAAAACTGGGATCTCTGGGCATTCCAGTTTGACAGTTCGTAATTGATGACTTTCATTATAAAATTCTAGCCATAGTTTTTTTAGTCATTTGCATTACCGGGTGACACGTTTTATAATAGTGTTGCCACTAGTATTTTCTTAATAACAGATCTGCTTATGCTGCACAGTTAATTTAATATTTTAAATAATATTTAAAAAAATTAAATTCTTGAGATATTTCTGTAGATATTTATTTGTCTGGGACAGAGCTTTTCATCCAAGGATAGAGCTTTTCATCGAGGGATAGAGTTTTTCATCTAAAGGTAGAGCTTTTCAAAACAACAACAAAACTCTATCCCTGGACAAAAACTCTATCCCTGGATGAAAAATCCAAGGATAAAGTTTTTCATCAAAAGGTAGAGCTTTTCATCTAGGGACAGAGCTTTTCATCTAAAGGTAGAGCTTTTCATCTAGGGACAGAGCTTTTCATCTAAAGGAGAGCTTTTCATTTAGTGACAGAACTTTTCATGTAAAGGTTGAGCTTTTCATCTAGGGACAGAGCTTTTCATCCAAGGACAGAGCTTTTCATCTAAAGGTAGAGCTTTTCATCTGGGGACAGAGCTTTTCATCTAAAGGTAGAGCTTTTCATTTAGGGACAGAGCTTTTCATGTAAAGGTAGAGCTTTTCATCTAAAGGTAGAGCTTTTCATCTAGGGACAGAGCTTTTTATCTAAAGGTAGAGCTTTTCATTTAGGGACAGAGCTTTTCATGTAAAGGTAGAGCTTTTCATCTAAAGTAGAGCTTTTCATCTAGGGACAGAGCTTTTCATCTAGGGACAGAGCTTTTCATCTAAAGGTAGAGCTTTTCATCTGGGGACAGAGCTTTTCATCTAAAGGTAGAGCTTTTCATCTAGGGACAGAGCTTTTTATCTAAAGGTAGAGCTTTTCATTTAGTGACAGAGCTTTTCATGTAAAGGTAGAGCTTTTCATCTAGGGACAGAGCTTTTTATCTAAAGGTAGAGCTTTTCATTTAGGGACAGAGCTTTTCATGTAAAGGTAGAGCTTTTCATCTAAACGTAGAGCTTTTCATCTAGGGACAGAGCTTTTCATCTAAAGGTAGAGCTTTTCATCTGGGGACAGAGCTTTTCATCTAAAGGTAGAGCTTTTCATTTAGGGACAGAGCTTTTCATGTAAAGGTAGAGCTTTTCATCTAGGGACAGAGCTTTTTATCTAAAGGTAGAGCTTTTCATTTAGGGACAGAGCTTTTCATCTAAAGGTAGAGCTTTTCATTTAGGGACAGAGCTTTTCATGTAAAGGTAGAGCTTTTCATTTAGGGACAGAGCTTTTTATCTAAAGGTAGAGCTTTTCATTTAGGGACAGAGCTTTTCATGTAAAGGTAGAGCTTTTCATCTAAAGTAGAGCTTTTCATCTAGGGACAGAGCTTTTTATCTAAAGGTAGAGCTTTTCATTTAGGGACAGAGCTTTTCATGTAAAGGTAGAGCTTTTCATCTAAAGTAGAGCTTTTCATCTAGGGACAGAGCTTTTCATCTAAAGGTAGAGCTTTTCATCTGGGGACAGAGCTTTTCATCTAAAGGTAGAGCTTTTCATCTAGGGACAGAGCTTTTTATCTAAAGGTAGAGCTTTTCATTTAGGGACAGAGCTTTTCATGTAAAGGTAGAGCTTTTCATCTAAAGGTAGAGCTTTTCATCTAGGGACAGAGCTTTTTATCTAAAGGTAGAGCTTTTCATTTAGGGACAGAGCTTTTCATGTAAAGGTAGAGCTTTTCATCTAAAGTAGAGCTTTTCATCTAGGGACAGAGCTTTTCATCTAAAGGTAGAGCTTTTCATCTGGGGACAGAGCTTTTCATCTAAAGGTAGAGCTTTTCATCTAGGGACAGAGCTTTTTATCTAAAGGTAGAGCTTTTCATTTAGTGACAGAGCTTTTCATGTAAAGGTAGAGCTTTTCATCTAGGGACAGAGTTTTTTTATCTAAAGGTAGAGCTTTTCATTTAGGGACAGAGCTTTTCATGCAAAGGTAGAGCTTTTCATCTAAAGGTAGAGCTTTTCATCTAGGGACAGAGCTTTTTATCTAAAGGTAGAGCTTTTCATTTAGGGACAGAGCTTTTCATGTAAAGGTAGAGCTTTTCATCTAAAGGTAGAGCTTTTCATCTAGGGACAGAGCTTTTCATCTAAAGGTAGAGCTTTTCATCTGGGGACAGAGCTTTTCATGTAAAGGTAGAGCTTTTCATCTAGGGACAGAGCTTTTTATCTAAAGGTAGAGCTTTTCATTTAGGGACAGAGCTTTTCATGTAAAGGTAGAGCTTTTCATCTAGGGACAGAGCTTTTTATCTAAAGGTAGAGCTTTTCATTTAGGGACAGAGCTTTTCATGTAAAGGTAGAGCTTTTCATCTAAAGGTAGAGCTTTTCATCTAGGGACAGAGCTTTTCATCTAAAGGTAGAGCTTTTCATCTAGGGACAAAGCTTTTCATCTAAAGGTAGAGCTTTTCATTTAGGGACAGAACTTTTCATGTAAAGGTAGAGCTTTTCATCTAGGGACAGAGCTTTTTATCTAAAGGTAGAGCTTTTCATTTAGGGACAGAGCTTTTCATGTAAAGGTAGAGCTTTTCATCTAAAGGTAGAGCTTTTCATCTAGGGACAGAGTTTTTTTTATCTAAAGGTAGAGCTTTTCATGCAAAGGTAGAGCTTTTCATCTAGGGACAGAGCTTTTTATCTAAAGGTAGAGCTTTTCATTTAGGGACAGAGCTTTTCATGCAAAGGTAGAGCTTTTCATCTAAAGGTAGAGCTTTTCATCTAGGGACAGAGCTTTTCATCTAAAGGTAGAGCTTTTCATTTAGGGACAGAGCTTTTCATGCAAAGGTAGAGCTTTTCATCTAAAGGTAAAGCTTTTCATCTAGGGACAGAGCTTTTTATCTAAAGGTAGAGCTTTTCATTTAGGGACAGAGCTTTTCATGTAAAGGTAGAGCTTTTCATCTAGGGACAGAGCTTTTCATCTAAAGGTAGAGCTTTTCATCTGGGGACAGAGCTTTTCATGTAAAGGTAGAGCTTTTCATCTAGGGACAGAGCTTTTTATCTAAAGGTAGAGCTTTTCATTTAGGGACAGAGCTTTTCATGTAAAGGTAGAGCTTTTCATCTAAAGGTAGAGCTTTTCATCTAGGGACAGAGCTTTTCATCTAGGACAGAGCATCATCATCATAACATAAGACAGAGCTTTTCATTCAGGGATAGAGCTTTTCCTCCAGAGGCAAATGTTTTACCTAGGGACAGACTTTTCATCCTGGGACAGAATTTTTTTTACCTTGGGACACAGCTTTCCATCTATGGGCAGAGATTTTCATCTTGGGACACGGCTTTTCATCCAGGAATAGAGCTTTCCATCCAGAAATAAAGCTTTCCGTTCAAGGGCAGAACTTTTCATCTAGGAACAGAGCTTTTCATCTTGGGGGCAGAGCATTTCATCCAGGGATGGACAACATTTTCATCTGGGGACAGAGCTTTCCATCCTGAGACAGAGCTTTCCATCTATGGACAGAGCTTTTCATCTGGAATAGAGCTTTTCGTCTAGGAACAGAGCTTTTCATCCAGGGACTGTCCCAGGAAAACAGGGATATCTTGTCATCCTAATCTTCTGTCATACCTCCATGCCAAGTGGTTATCTCTACGTAAGCAATTTATTTACTATCTGTTTTATTTTGTAACAAAGTGAATGGATTTTTTTTAAAATCATTTTTTAAGTTATATGATATCTGAAAAGTATGGAAGGAATAAAAAAGGATAAAACTCGAAAAAGGTTAAAAAGCATCAGAACAAGGAATTGCTCAGTGTTAGATGTAAGTTCGGGACCGGCTTTGTTGGGTTCAAATTTCCAATTTTCACAGAAAGAAATAAGAAAAGTCTTTAAATTATTATTTATCCATCCACTTTTTTAATCAGTCGTGATTAATTATAAATGAGCCACGTTCAACATTTGATTACGTTTAGCTAATTTTTTCTGTTTCAGTAATAAATATCTTTTACGGTTTATAGTAATAATTAATTTTTTTATAATAAAGTTTAAGGCTTAATTTTTCGAGTCTGAGTCCCCCCCCCCACCCCACCATTCTCCCCTCTGATCCCAAATTGAGCCCCAGCCCAATTTGGGGAAAAATTTTCTCTAACGCATCATAAGACATAAATGCAAGTCACTAATCATTAGAGTCGAACTTGGTTATAACGATCACCAGGGGACGACAAAATTTTCCTGTTATAACCATTACTAACTATATCAGCGATGAGTTAAATCTACCTCCTATGTTTTTTAATTCTCAATTTTCTTCTGATTGCGATTAGTTTTGCGAATCGAGAGACACTTTCTGTTGTTAGTAGACATGTTTTCACGGAAGGGTTCGTTTCTAACTAATTTTACAGTAGTAAGCGTTTGGGTTGGGTTGTTTTACCTGTGAGCGGCACTTTTTTGCACACCATGGGCTAAATGGCCAGGTCACATGGACTCCGAAGGCTCAGAGAAGGTTGGGGGAGGGGACCTACTGGAACAGCTGTTGGGAGACAGACGGCAGCCTTCCGTCAAGGCCATTCAGCATGTTCTTTAACGTGCACAGGGTATGGCTCTCACATACACGGGGCCACGGCTTAACGTCCCATCCGACGGACGGCGGTCTTTCCAAGCCCATCGGTGTCCCCTACTGACCGCGGGCAGGGCGGGGAATTTTGCGGGGATAAATCTCAACGCTGACCCAGCTGGGACTCGAACCTGAGAACTACAGATTACGAACCTGGCACGCTAGGGACCGAAACACCCCCGCCCCAATTTTTCTGGGTGTCATCTCTGTCTGCAGAAGCAATTTTAAATACTTTTTAATTATTAAACCGATATTCTTGTGAAAATTGCGATAATTGAGGTTTTAAGCCCCCCCCCCCCCCACCACGTCACATTTTGTCGTAAAAAAGGTATATTTTCAAAGCTTATTTTGCTTAATTTTCCTTTAATTTCGGATGCTTTGAATAGTCTCCCCGTAGCAGCGACAGCGCGAGGGTCCATTGGGTAACTATGAGTCTGCGCAGTTGAGGCTTCGACAGTTCTAACAGCTCATAGGTCAATGACGTATCCATCACTTGTCAGTCAACCAATGAGCGATGAGGATCGTTCCAGAGTAAACTGCGCAATCTCGTAGTCTCTCTTTAACCTTCCCAGTTTCCCTTTACGCTATTAAAAAGGTTTTTATCTAAAAAAAAAAAAGTAAAGAGGTGGGGGGGAGGTGATTGGGTCGAGGTCGTAAATAAAGGAAATGAGGGGAGAAAGGGGGTTGAACGACTGGATCGTTCTCCCATTATAAATATTTTCCCCTTCTTTTCAGTGTGTGTGTGTGTGTGTGTGTGTGTGTGTGGGGGGGGGGGGGGGGGGGCTCAGTCGGTAGCGCGCCAGGCTCGTAATCTGTAGTTCCCAGGTTCGAGTCCCAGCTGGGTCAGCGTTGAGATTTATCTCCGCAAAATTCCCTGCCCTGCCCACGGTCAGTAGGAGACACCGATGTGCTTGGATAGGCCGCCGTCCGTCGGAATTGACGTTAAGCCGTGGTCCGTGTATGTGAGAGAGCCATACCCTCTGCGCGTTAAAGAACATACTGAATGGCCTTGACGGGAGGCTACCATTTGTCTCCCAACAGCTGTTCCAGTGGGTCCTTTCCCCTAACCTTCTCTGAGCCTTCGGGGTCCATGTGACCTGGCCATTTAGCCCATGGTGTGCAAAAAAGTGCCGCTCTGAGGTAAAACCACCCAACGTTAAAGAACACGCTGGATGGCCTTGAAGGAAAGCTACCATCTGTCTCCCAACAGCTGTTCCAGTGGGTTCCCTCTCCCAACCTTCTCTGAGCCGTCGGGGTCCATGTGACCTGGCCATTTAGCCCATGGTTTTGCAAAAAAGTGCCGCTCAGAGGTAAAACAACCCAACCCTCCTTTTCAGTGGCCATTAAAAAATTCCCAGTAAAATGCGCCTAATCTTTTGAAAAATTTTCGCTTTCATTCCGGCTATAGTAGTATTTTGAGGGATGGAGGTATATTACCCTCCCTCCCCCCTCTACATTACACACTAGTGTAGTTCATCCGTGTAGTTGCTGAGAAATAGAAACATTTCTTTTTCCAAAATAATGTTTCACCTTTGAGCGCACTTTTTTTTTTGCCAACCGTGGGCTGAATGACCAGGTCACAAGGACCCCGAGGGATCAGAGAAAGTTGGTAATGAGGAAACCCACTGGACAGCTGTTAGTAGACAGATGGTAGGTTCTCACGTCACAGCGGTTCATCACGATCATCCAACGGATGACTGCCTTTTCAAGCCCATTGATGTTATAACAGATTGAAATAATAGAATCACTCAGATACACCTGCTGGTAATGTGTTAGATAAATATAGAGGAAAAATTGTCATTAGCCAGGTGGGGATCTGAACCCACGACTTCCTGTAAACATGTCAGGTGCTCTGACCACCGAGCTATCGGCCGCCGAACAATCATCCTGGTCACAAGGACCCCGTAGGCTCAGAGAAGGTTGGGGGAGGGGACCCACTGAAACAGCTTTTGGGAGACAGATGGTAGCCTCCCGTCAAGGCCATTCAGCATGTTCTTTAACGTGCACATGGTATGGCTCTCTCACATTACACGGACCATGGCTTAACGTCACATCCGACGGACGGCGGCCTATCCAAGCCTATCGGTGTCCCCTACTGAGTGGGCAGGGCGGGAATTTTGCGGAGATAAATCTCAACGCTGACCCAGCTGGGACTCGAACCTTGGAACTGCAGATTACGAGCCTGGCGCGCTACCGACTGAGCCACCCCCCGCCCCAATTTATCCTATGTTATTTAACACTAAATCAATTAAGCATTACATATTACTTACATTACATATTATATTTATATTGTTTAATATTACTAAACATTGCAGAAAGGGATTATTATTTTTTCATATTTTTGTTATTTTAATACCGAACGAAAAATGCTGAAATTCGGGATTTAGATAGATTTAATCGAAACCTTTAATTATTATCGTCATCACTTTTACCATAAAAAGCACCGATGGGCTTGGAAAGGCCGCCATCCATCGGATGGGACGTTAAGCCGCAGCCCGTGTGCGGGGAGAGCCATACCCTGTGCACGTTAAAGAACACCTTGTATGGCCTTGACGAGAGGCTACCATCTGTCTCCCAACAGCTATTCCAGTGGATCCCCTCCCCCAACCTTCTCTGAGCCTTCGGGGTCCATGTGACCTGGCCATTTAGCCCATGGTGTGCAAAAAAAAGTGCCGCTCAGAGGTGAAAACAACCCAACCCAACCATAAAAGGCTTTGTTTAGGAGAAATTCTGCTAAGTCGTTAACTTTTCATTGGCTTATCACGGGGATGTAACTTTTGCTCCCTAGTGTATATCAATATCTCGATTTTCAACAATATTCGTTCAGTATTTAATGAGTTATGGAAGTTTGAATATTTAGCGATAACAATGCCAGCCACAAAAATGAACTTCAGAAGTTAATTAAAACTTAGTAATAAGTATTGGATCAAAGTGTTTAATAAAATAAGTTTGTTATTTTAGAACTTTGCGTAAAGAATTCTTTCATACTATTCTTCAGTTTTGTATAAGTTTCTTAAAACTGGGCATTGCTGTTGTTCAATATTCAAACTTTCCATTAACTCATTAAATACTGAACGAATATTGTTGAAAATCGAGATATTGATTTATTTTATTGAGATCTTTATCTGCAATCACATTTTCAAATTAAAAAACTACATTTTAGAAGTTATAGAGCTTTGATGTTAGCTTCCCATTGACTTAACGTAGGATTTCCTTAATTTATGGAAATAATGTGAATAACATAGACTCAGTTTCATATTAATATAAAAATCAATTTTTCTCCGCCAAAACTCCCCGCCCTGCCCACGGTCAGTAGGGGACACCGATGGGCTTGGAAAGGCCGCCATCCATCGGATGGGACGTTAAGCCGTGGCCCCGTGTGCGGGAGAGCCATACCCTGTGCACGTTAAAGAACACCTTATATGGAATTGACGAGAGGCTACCATCTGTCCGCCCAACAGCTGTTCCAGTGGGTTCCCTCCCCCAACCTTCTCTGAGCCTTCGGGGTCCTTGTGACCTGGCCATTTTAGACCATGGTGTGCAAAAAAGTGCCGCTCATAGGTGAAACAATGCAACGTTAAAGAACACGCTGGATGGCCTTGACGAGAGGCTACCATCTGTCTCCCAACAGCTGTTCCAGTGGGTCCCCTCTCCCAACCTTCTCTGAGCCTTCGGGGTCCATGTGACCTGGCCATTTATCCCATAGTGTGCAAAAAAGTGCCGCTCAGAGGTAAAACAACCCAACCCGACAACTTTGGTAGTCAGAAACGTGTCCCAAATTTCAAGGAACTTGCCCGTTGCTTTTGACTATAAGCATGATGACACCCAAACCAATAAATCGAGTGATAAAATTAATTTATTAAAACTGGTCATTATTTGCATCGCTCATTTGATCCTCCATCGTCCCACCATTTATTCATTGCATTTAGATTATGATTTCAAAAAAAAAAAACAGAATTTCCGAGAGTAAACTGTAGTTTCGTATTTCCAGCCCACTCTTAGTAAAGTGGAGTGCCAATGAAAAATTCCCTTGGGTCTTTGGCCTCGCTTTAAACTTATCGCTTAAAGCATTCGTTCTATGACGTCACAGGGGCAATAGGAGTTCATGTATTCTCCGAGCCAATGACAAGTCAGCGACTGCGTTGTTTTTTCTGCCGTAACTATCTTGACCTAACATTGACCTGGCTGCATATATGCAAGGCTAGAGCCTTATGGGCTGCGTTTGTGGCGAGATCTCGATGATTCTCTCAGCGTTGTCTGGCTAACTGAGGATGCTGCTTGGGATCCACGATCTCTAAACAGATCTTAATGAATTCGGTAAAGAGAATCTTTCTTCAGATGTTCCATGTGGAAGAATGCTGGGTTGGGTTGGGATGTTTTACCTCTGAGCGGCGCTTTTTTGCACACCATGGGCTAAATGGCCAGGTCACATGGACCCCGAAGGCTCAGAGAAGGTTGGGGGAGGGGACCCACTGGAACAGCTGTTGGGAGACAGATGGTAGCCTCCCGTCAAGGCCATCCAGCGTGTTCTTTAACGTGCACAGGGTATGGCTCTCCCGCACACGGGGCCACGGCTTAACGTCCCATCCGACGGACGGCGGCCTTTCAAGGACCATCGCTGTCCCCTACTGACCGTGGGTAGGGCGGGGAATTAAAGCTATTGGGTTGGGTTGTTTTACCTCTGAGCGACACTTTTTTGCACACCATGAGCTAAATGGCCAGGTCACATGGACCCCGAAGGCTCAGAGAAGGTTGGGGGAGGGGACCCACTGGAATAGCTGTTGGGAGACAGATGGTACCCTCCCGTCAAGGCCATCCAGCGTGTTCTTTAACGTGCACAGAGTATGGCTCTCCCGCACACGGGGCCACGGCTTAACGTCCCATCCCACGGACGGCGGCCTTTCCAAGCCCATCGGTGTCCCCTACTGACCGTGGGCAGGGCGGGAATTTTTGCGGAGATAAATCTCAACGCTGACCCAGCTGGGACTGGAACCTGGGAACTACAGATTACGAGCCTGGCGCGCTACCGACTGAGCCATCCCCGCCCTATGCAAGAATGCAGTTGATATGGATAATCTACTGGGGATCAATGTTTTGTCTTATATCAACTTTGCATGCTTTTAGAATCTTTTTTTCTTTGGAAGGAAAAAATGGGATTGGGTTGTTTTACTTCTTAAGCGTCACTTTTTGCAGCATGGATTAAATAGCCAGGTCACAAGGACCCCAAGTGTTCAATAGAACTATGTGGTAGGGGGACTATCTGGACAGCTTTTTGGGAAACAGAATCAGCGTGTTTTTTTTAGCTTGCACAGTAAACATTAGTGGCTCATTTTTTCGACTCTGAATTGGGGGAAAGTTTTTTCATAAAATTTTTTTTCATAAGACGTATGCGCAGAAATGCATGTCACTAATCGTTTATTTTATTCTTATATTATGAATTTTAATTATTTTATGAGAAAATTGAAATGTTAATGCTATTTAGAAAGAAAAAATATTAGAAATTCCAGTAAAAAACTGGAAGTTCGTGTGTAACATAAGTAATATTCATAAGTAAAAAAAACATCATTGTAAACTCAGAGCAATTCATTTTATTAAAGATTGATAATATGTAAAGAAATAATCAAAAGCCACACACAGTGGTGTATCGATTCACCACTTCTTCCATTGATGGATTCCGTACACCACTTCTCCCAATGATAGATTCGGTACACCACTTCTCTCAGTGATAGATTCCGTACACCATTTCTCCAATGATGGATTCCGTACACCACTCCTCTCGATGATAGATTCGGTACACCACTTCTCTCAATGATAGATTCCGTACACCACTTCTCCCAATGATAGATTCCGTACACCACTTTCTCTCAATGATAGATACCGTACACCACTTCTCCCAATGATAGATACCGTACACCACTTCTCCAATGATAGATTCCGTACACCACTTCTCTCAATGATAGATTCCGTACACCACTTCTCTCAATGATAGATTCGGTACACCACTTCTCTCAATCATGTATTCCGTACACCACTTCTCCCAATGATAGATTCCGTACACCACTTCTCTCAATGATAGATTTCGTACACCATTTCTCCCAATGATGGATTCCGTACACCACTCCTCTCGATGATAGATTCGGTACACCACTTCTCTCAATGATAGATTCGGTACACCACTTCTCTCAATGATAGATTCCGTACACCACTTCTCTCAATGATAGATTCGGTACACCACTTCTCTCAATGATAGATTCCGTACACCACTTCTCTCAATGATAGATTCCATACACCACTTCTCTCAATGATAGATTCCGTACACCACTTCTCTCAATGATGTATTCCGTACACCACTTCTCCCAATGATAGATTCCGTACACCACTTCTCTCAATGATAGATACCGTACACCACTTCTCCCAATGATAGATTCCGTACACCACTTCTCTCAATGATGTATTCCGTACACACACTTCTCCCAATGATAGATTCCGTACACCACTTCTCTCAATGATAGATACCGTACACCACTTCTCCCAATGATAGATACCGTACACCACTTCTCCCAATGATAGATTCCGTACACCACTTCTCTCAATGATAGATTCCGTACACCACTTCTCTCAATGATAGATTCGGTACACCACTTCTCTCAATCATGTATTCCGTACACCACTTCTCCCAATGATAGATTCCGTACACCACTTCTCTCAATGATAGATTTCGTACACCATTTCTCCCAATGATGGATTCCGTACACCACTCCTCTCGATGATAGATTTGGTACACCACTTCTCTCAATGATAGATTCCGTACACCACTTCTCTCAATGATAGATTCCGTACACCACTTCTCTCAATGATAGATTCCGTACACCACTTCTCCCAGTGATAGATTCGGTACACCACTTCTCTCAATGATGTATTTCGTACACCACTTCTCCCAATGATAGATTCCGTACACCACTTCTCTCAATGATAGATACCGTACACCACTTCTCCCAATGATAGATTCCGTACACCACTTTTCCCAATGATGAATTCGGTACACCACTTCTCTCAATGATGTATTTTGTACACCACTTCTCCCAATGATGGATTCCGTACACCACTTCTCCCATAATTGATTCCGTACACCACTTCTCCCAATGATTGATTCTGTACACGACTTTTCTCAATGATGAATTCGGTACACCACTTTTCACAATGATGGATTCTGTACACCACTTCTCCCATTGATGAATTCGGTACACCACTTCTCCCAATGATGAATTCGGTGCACCACTTTTCACAATGATGGATTCTGTATACCACTTCTCCCATTGATGAATTCGTTACACCACTTCTCCCAATGATGAATTCGGTACACCACTTCTCCCAATGATAGGTTCGGTACACCACTTCTCCCAATGATGGATTTCCGTACACCGCTTCTCCCAATGTATATACATATTTCTTTTAAAATCAGTGTAAAATTAACGTTTTTATATAATGACAATGTGCGCTTTGTTCTCAAGATTAATTCAGATAATTCTATATGAATATAATAATTGAATATAAGTATAACAATTCTATACTACTTGCCGCTGACAATATACGTTAGAAATAAAACATCCATGGTTTGATCTGGGATTCAAACTGAGATCTCTATCTGACCCCTGAGCCACGTTATCAGTTCTAAAATAATGCAACTGATTGTATTGTAAGATTTAGACCTTTGTTTATAGCTCGTTTTTAAAGAAATACAAACGAGCTAATATTTACCGTCTCGTGCCCGAATGTTTAGCGTGCTCGGTTACTGATCAAAGGAATCTGGGTTTGAACCCCGGGTTGGGTTGGGTTGTTTTACCTCTGAGCGGCACTTTTTTGCACACCATGGGCTAAATGGCCAGGTAACATGGGCCCCGAAGGCTCAGAGAAGGTTGGGGGAGGGGACCCACTGGAACAGCTGTTGGGAGACAGATGGTAGCCTCCCGTCAAGGCCATCCAGCGTGTTCTTTAACGTGCACAGGGTATGGCTCTCCCCGCACACGGGCCACGGCTTAACGTCTCATCCGACGGACGGGCGGCCTTTCCAAGCCCATCGGTGTCCCCTCCTGACAGTGGGCAGGGCGGGGAATTTTGCGGAGATAAATCTCAAACGCTGACTCAGCTGGGACTCGAACCTGGGAACTACAGATTACGAGCCTGGCGCGCTACCGACTGAGCCACCCCCGCCCCGTCGAACCCCGGGTAAGGCATGGATGTTTGTGTTGTCTTTCTGCTTAGGTCTCGCCATAAATTGAAAATTATATCTTCTTGGTTTGGATAAGTATTGATGAAGTATAATGATTCATAATTTTCGAACCCCTCGATATCTTTAATAGCGACCTCTAACGGTGGAAAAAAAGAACGAAAAACGCCAATGATTTTGACGAATATTGTAAACAATCTATTTATGCTAGAAATTCGATTTTTTCTAGATTGAGTGATAGGAAGAATGTTGGGTAGGGTTGTTTTACCTTTGAGCGACATCTTTTAACACACAATGAGCTAAATGGTCAGGTCACAATTACTCCGAAGCTCAGAGAAGGTTGGGGCAGGGGACCCACTGGAACAGCTGTTAGGACACAGATGGTAGCCTCCCGGCAAGGCCATCCAGTGTGTTCTTTAACGTGCACAGGGTATGGTTCTCCCGCATACAGAACCATGGCTTAACGTTCCATTCGACGGACAGCGGCGCTCAAACTGTGGACATACGTGTGGGTTTGGTTGTTTTACCTCTGAGCGGCACTTTTTTGCACACCATTTGCTAAATGGCCAGGTCACATGGATCCCGAAGGCTCAGAGAAGGTTGGGGGAGGGGACCCACTGGAATAGCTGTTGGGAGACAGATGGTAGCCTCCCGTCAAGGCCATCCAGCGTGTTCTTTAACATGCACAGGGTATGGCTCTCTCCCGCACACGGTGCTACGGCTTAACGTACCATCCGACCGACGGCGGCCTTTCCAAGCCCATCGGTGTCCCCTACTGACCGTGGGAGGGTCGGAGAATTTTGCGGAGATAAATCTCCTACGCTGACCCAGCTGGGACTCGAACCTGAAAACTACAGATTACGAGCCTGGCGCGCTACGAGTGAGCCCCCCCCCCCCCCCCCCCCCCCCCCCCCCCGCCTCCTCGGATTTTGGGAACGCCAGATTTGGGTCTCTAACTGCCAAGTGACAATTCGGACTAATATAAGATTGTAAAAACCTTTACTGATTTAATGTTATTTTTACGTATACCCCCCAAAAGATAACATTATATCAGCAAAAATTCTCCAAATCTTCCATTAGTCCGAATTACCACTTGTTACGGGTCCTAATAAAAGTCGTAAATATAATAAAAATAATTCTCGATAAAAACCAGTCTCCCCATATGTCCCAGAGGCGACATGTTATCCTCCCAGCTGTTTTTAATTGATCCATATTACCTGCAAATTTATTTAATATACTAAATAAGACTAAAGAAAGGATAACTATCGTTCTTTCACTTCTACATAAAAAATAAACTTCAAGAACCGAAAATCTAAATGAAAACTTTCCAATTCATTTTTAAAAGTACACGTAAGAATTGGGGGCGGGGGTGTGTCAGTCGGTAGCGTGCCGACTGAGTTCCCAGTCTGCATTTCCCAGGTTCGAGTCTCAACTGGGTCAGCGTTGAGATTTATCTCTGCAAAATTCACCCACCCTGCCTCACGGTCAGTAGGGGACACCGATGGGCTTGGAAAGGCCGCCGTCTGTCGGATGGGACGTTAAACCGTGGTCCCGTGTGCGGGAGAGCCATACCCTGTGCACGTTAAAGAAAACGCTGAATGACCTTGACGGGAGGCTACCATCTGTCTCCCCAACAGCTGTTCCAGTGGGTCCCCTCCCCCAACCTTCTCTGAGCCTTCGGGGTCCTTGTGACCTGGCCATTGAGCCCATTGTGTGCACGTTAAAGAACACGCTGGATGGCCTTGACGGGAGGCTACCATCTGTCTCCCAACAGCTGTTCCAGTGTGTCCCCTACCCCAACCTTCTCTGAGCCTTTGGGGTCATTGTGACCTGGCCATTGAGTCCATTGTGTGCACGTTAAAGAACTCGCTGGATGGCCTTGACGGGAGGCTACCATCTGTCTCCCAACAGCTGTTCCAGTGGGTCCCCTCCCCCAACCTTCTCTGAGCCTTCGGGGTCCTTGTGACGTCGCCATTTAGCCCATGGTGTGCAAAAAAGTGACGCTCAGAGGTAAAACAACCCAACCCAACGTAAGAATTGTGCGAAACGCACCACTAATGATTTACTCCCAATCTTATTTATGTAACGTTTATTTAATACTGAAATGGATACCAAAAATAAGAAATATCTGATGAAACTTTGGACACTGTTTCGAAGACAGTGTGTACTTCAGATCATAAACACGCCATTCTCGTTACCATGGCTACCAACGTGGGCTCTGTTTATTGTTAATTGCTCTTTACAGGGCCCGTCGAATTTATGTACAGTTTTTAAAATCAAAGGTTTAAAAGTATTTTACTATGGAGCTATTACACAATCGTATCAGAATAATATGATCACCTACATAGTATAGTAGGTGGTCTCAGAATAATATGACCACCTACCATACTATGGTAGGTGGTTTCAGAATAATATGGCCACCTACCATAGTATGGTAGGTGGTCTCAGAATAATATGACCACCTACCATACTATGGTAGGTAGTCTCAGAATAATATGACCACCTACCATACTACGGTAGGTGGTCTCAGAATAATATGTCCACCTACCATACTACCGGTAGGTGGTCTCAGAATAATATGACCCTGTACCATACTACGGTAGGTTGTCTCAGAATAATATGACCACCTACCATACTACGGTAGGTGGTCTCAGAATAATATGACCATGTACCATACTACGGTAGGTGATCTCAGAATAATATGACCACCTACCATACTACAGTAGGTGGTCTCAGAATAATATGACCACCTACATAGTATGGTAGGTGGTCTCAGAATAATATGACCACCCACCATACTATGGTAGGTGGTCTCAGAATAATATGTCCACCTACCATACTACGGTAGGTGGTCTCAGAATAATATGACCACCTACCATACTATGGTAGGTGGTCTCAGAATAATATGACCACCTACCATAGTATGGTAGGTGGTCATATTATTCTGATACAACTGTGTATACTCAATATTTTAACTGTAATATATTTTATGGGAATAAGAGATGAAAGTGAATTAAAGATTTAAATTAAATTTATTTAAGTCACGAGATTCAACAGTATTTGATCAGTAATTAAAGTTATGGATGCTAGAATATTTAACCAAAAAAAAAAATGGTTGCCAATCGTAAGGTTTTTTTCTTCAAAGTTAATCATAACAAAAATAAAAGTTGTGTCAAAATATTTACTGAAATAATTAGAGGTCGCATCGATGACCTTTAAAAAGATGTGCATTTTTTAAAACCAAAGGTTTACGGAACATTATGCTATGGATCAATATTTCCCGGCCCCAAAAAAAGAACAGTTTCTCTGTTAATGAAAGGGGCGGGGATGGCTCAGTCGGTAGCGCGCCAGGCTCGTAATCTGTAGTTCCCAGGTTCGAGTCCCAGCTATGTTAGCGTTGAGATTTATCTCCGCAAAACTGACCGTCCTGCCCACGGTCAGTAGGGGAGACAGATGGGCTTGGTATAAGGCCGCCGTCTGTCGGATGGTACGTTAAGTCGTGGCTCCGTGTGCGGGAGAGCCATACCCCTGCGCACGTTAAACAGCACGCTGGATGGCCTTGACGGGAGGCTACCATCTGTCTCCCAACAGCTGTTTCAGTGGGTCCCCTCCCCTAACCTTCTCTGAGCCTTTGGGGTCCATGTGACCTCACCATTTAGCCCATGGTGTGCAAAAAAGTGCCGTTCAGAGGTAAAACAACCCAACGTTAAAGAACATGCTGGATGGCCTTGACGGGAGGCTACCATCTGTCTCCCAACAGCTGTTCCAGTGGGTCCCCTCCCCTAACCTTCTCTGAGCCTACGGTGGTTCTACCCCGAAGGCTTAGAGAAGGTTGGGGGAGGTGACCCACTGGAACAGCTGTTAGGAGACAGATGGTAGCCTCCCGTCAAGGCCATGTGTGCCAGCGTGATCTTTAAAGTGCACAGGGTATGGCTCACCCGCACAGGTGGCCACGGCTTAACGTCCCATCCGACGGACGGCGGCCTTTCCAAGCCCATCGGTGTCCCCTACTGATCGTGGACAGGGCAGGGAATTTTGCGGAGATAAATCTCAACGCTGACCCAGCTGGGACTCGAACCTGGGAACTGCAAATTTCGAGCCTGGCGCGCTACCGACTGAGCCACCCCCGCCCCATTGAAAAATGTGAATCATAATATTTCATTATTATCTATTCAAGTTAAAACTAATTTTCTGATTAATATCTTAAAACAAAACAGCTTAATCTCCTCTCTCCTAGGTATAAGGGGGTAATTTATTGTTGTCAATGCAAACCTCGTGACCAATATCCATAATGAAGATCTGTGAGAAGTCTAGAGCATAGCTCAGAACGAAAAATAGAGAAAAGACCACGAATCCAGAGTTCCTTGATCAATACAAAGAGCATTAACCACTTGGCCACTGTGGACGGCTTTTTTCTTTTTAATTAGCGCGTTATTAAATATGTCGAATGGCATCGCAATAAGGAAGTTATTAATCAGTCCTAGTGGCGCCATCTGTTGGCTGAAGAAGGTGGCTACTGGATTTCAAGAAAAGTAAATTCTGGAACACTAAAATCGGGTTGGGTTGTGTTGTTTTACCTCTAAGCGGCACTTTTTTGCACACCATGGGCTAAATGGCCAGGTCACATGGACCCCAAAGGCTCAGAGAAGGTTGGGGGAGGAGACCCACTGGAACAGCTGTTGGGAGACAGATGGTAGCCTCCCGTCAAGGCCATCCAGCGTGTTCTTTAACGCGCACAGGGTATGGCTCTCCCCTACACGGGGCCACGGCTTAACGTCCTATCCGATGGACGGCGGCCTTTCCAAGCCCATCGGTGTCCCCTACTGACCGTGGGCAGGGCGGGGAATGTTGCGGAGATAAATCTCAACGCTGACCCAGCTGGGACTCGAACCTGGGAACTACAGATTACGAGCCTGGCGCGCTACCGACTGAGCCACCCCCGCCCCTACACACTAAAATCGTTTTTACTCGGTAGACTAAAGGGAACTTAACTAGGGACTGGACGATTCTTGATCGTAATGTCGTTAGGTTCGAGTTCCGATTGTTACTGCATTGATATTTATCTCCGCTAAACCCGCACCCTGATGACCCCCAGGAGAAAGGGGACACTGATGGGGTTGGAAAGGATGCCGTCCGTCGGATTGATTAATCCGTGGCTCCATATGCAGGAGAGACATACCCTGTGCACGTTAAAGAACACGCTTGGATGGCCTTGACGGGAGGCTAAATAATCTCAAAATGGCCAAAGAAACTTAAGCATCAGAAGAACATAAACCAGTGATTGTAAATTTTATTTAAACTCTCTTTTATTTCCTGTCGGAATAGAGAGCTTGAAGAGTTCTTTATTTAGTAAGAGTACTTTGAGTCGGTAGAGGACCCGGTGGATAGACAGTAGAGGACCTGGTGGATAGATGGTAGAGGACCCAGTGGATAGAGGACTTCGAGTCAGTAGAGGACCCAGTGGATAGAGGACTTCGAGACAGTAGAGGACCCGATGGATAGACAGTAGAGGACATTGTGGATATCGAGTCGGTAGAGGACCCAGTGGATAGGGGACTTCGATTCGGTAGAGGATCCGGTGGATATCGAGTCAGTAGAGAACCCGGTGGATAGAGGACTTCGAGTCGGTAGAGAACCAGGTGGATAGATGGTAGAGGACTTGGTGGATATCGAGTTGGTAGAGGACCCGGTGGATAGAGGACTTCGAGTCGGTAGAGGACCCAGTGGATAGACAGTAGAGGACCCGGTGGATAGGGGACTTCGAGTTGGTAGAGGACCAGGTGGATAGACGGTAGAGGACTTGGTGGATATTGAGTCGGTAGGGGACCCGGTGGATAGAGAGTAGAGGACCCGGTGGATAAAGGACTTCGAGTCGGTAGAGGACCCAGTGGATAGACAGTAGAGGACCTGGTGGATAGGGTACTTCGAGTTGGTAGAGGACCAGGTGGATAGACGGTAGAGGACTTGGTGGATATCGAGTCGGTAAAGGACTTGGTGGATATCGAGTCGGTAGAGGACCCGGTGGATAGACAGTAGAGGACCCGGTGGATAGAGGACTTCGAGTCGGTAGAGGACCCGGTGGATAGGGGACTTCGAGTTGGTAGAGGACCAGGTGGATAGACGGTAGAGGACTTGGTGGATATCGAGTCGGTAGAGGACCCGGTGGATAGACAGTAGAGGACCCGGTGGATAGGGGACTTCGAGTCGGTAGAGGACCAGGTGGATAGACGGTAGAGGACTTGGTGGATATCGAGTCGGTAGAGGACCCAGTGGATAGGGGACTTCGATTCGGTAGAGGATCCGGTGGATATCGAGTCAGTAGAGAACCCGGTGGATAGAGGACTTCGAGTCGGTAGAGAACCAGGTGGATAGATGGTAGAGGACTTGGTGGATATCGAGTTGGTAGAGGACCCGGTGGATAGAGGACTTCGAGTCGGTAGAGGACCCGGTGGATAGACAGTAGAGGACCCGGTGGATAGGGGACTTCGAGTTGGTAGAGGACCAGGTGGATAGACGGTAGAGGACTTGGTGGATATTGAGTCGGTAGGGGACCCGGTGGATAGAGAGTAGAGGACCCGGTGGATAAAGGACTTCGAGTCGGTAGAGGACCCAGTGGATAGACAGTAGAGGACCTGGTGGATAGGGTACTTCGAGTTGGTAGAGGACCAGGTGGATAGACGGTAGAGGACTTGGTGGATATCGAGTCGGTAGAGGACTTGGTGGATATCGAGTCGGTAGAGGACCCAGTGGATAGAGGACTTCGAGTCGGTAGAGGACCCGGTGGATAGACAGTAGAGGACCCGGTGGATAGGGGACTTCGAGTTGGTAGAGGACCAGGTGGATAGACGGTAGAGGACTTGGTGGATATCGAGTCGGTAGAGGACCCGGTGGATAGACAGTAGAGGACCCGGTGGATAGGGGACTTCGAGTCGGTAGAGGACCAGGTGGATAGACGGTAGAGGACTTGGTGGATATCGAGTCGGTAGAGGACCCGGTGGATAGAGGACTTCCAGCTATCTCCGACGCTGGCATTCCAGCATCGTAGACTTAAAAACCAAAAAATTAGGGGTTCTAGTGAGCTGTCTATTTAGCCCATAATGTGCAAAAGAAAAATTGCCGCTCAGAGGTAAAACAACTGAACTCGATCTTGTGCACATTGAAGAACACGTTGGATGACCTTGACGGGAGGCTACATCTGTCTCCTAACAGCTGTGCTGCAGATTCAACTTCCCCAACCTTATCTGATCCCATGGGGGTCCTTATGACCTTGCCATTTAGTCAATTGCGTGCAAAAAAAGTGCCGTACAACTTTTGAAAAATAAAGTTGCTCTACTTTATCGCTCAGTTCAATTGTTCGGTTGCTTTATCTCTGAGCGGAACGTTTTTGGGCACCATGATCTAATTGACCAGGTTACAAAGACCCCAAGAAGTCAGCTTTCGTTTGCGAAAGGGATTGTTGTTAACAACAATGGACAGTTGTTAACGGGGCGTATATGAGCGTACAGTCGCTCAAAAAAGTATCCGAACGCTATGTTGATTAAAGAATTCAGAAAAAATATATGGCAACGATTTTTTTATAAATTAATGATCTGGCAACCTTTGTGTATTGTACATGAAGGTAGCCAGATCACTCATTTCTAAAAAAATCGATGCCAGATATTTTTTCTGAATTCTGTAATCAACCATAGCGTTCGGATACTTTTTAGACCGACGGTACCATCAAGATCATCCAGCGGTTTCTGTAATGCTCACAGGGTGTGGGCTCTTCTGTACCCCATTTTTAACTCTTTATTATTATTTGTAAATCCCCAGAATAAGTGGGGCGGGGGTGGCTCAGTCGGTAGCGCGCCAGGCTCGTAATCTGCAGTTACCAGGTTCGAGTCCCAGCTGGGTCAGCGTTGAGATTTATCTCCGCAAAATTCCCCGCTCTGCCCACGGTCAGTAGGGGACACCGATGGGCTTGGTAAAGGTCGCCGTCCGTCGGATTGGACGATAAGCCGTGACCCCTTGTGCGAGAGAGCCATACCCTGTGCACGTTAAAGAACACACTGGATGGCTTTGACGGGAGGCTACCATCTGTCTCCCAACAGCTGTGCCAGTGGATCCCCTCCCCCAGCCTTCTCTGTGCCCTCGGGGTCCTTGTGACCTGGCCATTTAACCCATTGTGTGCAAAAAAGTGTCTCTCAGAGGTAAAACAACCCAACGTTAAAGAACACGCTGGATGGCCTTGACGGGAGACTACCATCTGTCTCCCAACAGCTGTTCCAGTGGGTCCCCTCCACCAACCTTCTCTGAGCCTTCGGAGTCCTTGTGACCTGGCCATTTAACCCATTGTGTGCAAAAAAGGTGCCTCTCAGAGGTAAAACAACCCAACGTTAAAGACCTCGCTGGATGGCCTTGACGGGAGACTACCATCTGTCTCCCAACAGCTGTTCCAGTGGGTCCCCTCCACCAACCTTCTCTGAGCCTTCGGAGTCCTTGTGACCTGGCCATTTAACCCATTGTGTGCAAAAAAGGTGCCTCTCAGAGGTAAAACAACCCAACGTTAAAGACCTCGCTGGATGGCCTTGACGGGAGACTACCATCTGTCTCCCAACAGCTGTTCCAGTGGGTCCCCTCCACCAACCTTCTCTGAGCCTTCGGGTCCTTTTGACCTGGCCATTTAGCCCATGGTGTGCAAAAAAAGTGTTCCAGTGGAACAGCTGTTAAAGTGGATCCCCTCCACCATCCTTCTCTGAGCCTTCGGGGTCCTTGTGACCTGGCAATTTAGCCCATGGTGTGCAAAAAAGTGCCGCTCAGAGGTAAAACAACCCAACCCCAGCGAATATGGTTGTAAAGAGTGTGCCTAAAAGACCTCAGGAAAACGAGCACCTAGGATGCTGTGGGCATACAATGTCAGACAGGGTATTGCTAGAATTGGTTTACAGTGCACAAATGCAGAATCTATAGCTCAGGACAGATACGTTTGGAAACTAAACTGAACAGCTTTTTGGAACTACATAGCCATGGCTATTTAAGGATTATGTGTGTTTAAAAAAACACAATAAATATTAAATGTTTGTTTCTTATCGGATATAACTTTAAAATAGGGAAGAAGTTGGTCTTTTGGTTTTTATAATGACGCATTAAATGTTGGAGAACATTTTATTGTCTATTTTTCTTAACAATTAGTTTATTTCGAAATTTGTCTAGTTCCTGTATCAGACTGAAATGAGCTAACTACTATTATCATAATTTTTCCATCTTTTTTAAATTTTGGTGTCTGTTTTTCTTTTTCTTCAGGTTTCTGAAGAGATCCTAAGTTGGCAAAAAGAGAACAAGGTAGAAACAGGGCACAAGCTAAAAAACGGGATCCAAAACAAAATGGAGAGCAAATCTCAGGCAGGAAACAAGATAAAGATAGAGAACAGGATCTGAAATGGAGAGCAAATCTTAGGCAGGAAACAAGATATAATATGCAGAATAGGATTTAAAATGGAGAGCAAATCTCAGGCAGGAAACAAGATAGAGATAGAGAACAGAATCTGAAATGGAGAGAAAACCTGAGGCAGGAAACAAGATAAATGATAGAGAACAGGATCTGAAATGGTGAGCAAATCTTAGGCAGGAAACAAGATACAGAATAGGATCTGAAATGGAGAGCAAATCTCAGGCAGGAAACAAGATAAAGATAGAGAACAGGATCTGAAATGGAGAGCAAATCTTAGGCAGGAAACAAGATATAATATGCAGAATAGGATTTAAAATGGAGAGCAAATCTCAGGCAGGAAACAAGATAAAGATAGAGAACAGAATCTGAAATGGAGAGCAAATCTCAGGCAGGAAACAAGATAAAGATAGAGAACAGAATCTGAAATGGAGAGCAAATCTCAGGCAGGAAACAAGATAAAGATAGAGAACAGGATCTGAAATGGAGAGCAAATCTTAGGCAGGAAACAAGATATAATATGCAGAATAGGATTTAAAATGGAGAGCAAATCTCAGGCAGGAAACAAGATAAAGATAGAGAACGGAATCTGAAATGGAGAGCAAATCTCAGGCAGGAAACAAGATAAAGATAGAGAACAGGATCTGAAATGGAGAGCAAATCTTAGGCAGGAAACAAGATATAATATGCAGAATAGGATTTAAAATGCAGAGCAAATCTCAGGCAGGAAACAAGATAAAGATAGAGAACAGAATCTGAAATGGAGAGCAAATCTCAGACAGGAAACAAGATACAGAATAGGATCTGAAATGGAGAGCAAATCTCAGGCGGGAAACAAGATAAAGATAGAGAACAGGATCTGAAATGGAGAGCAAATCTTAGGCAGGAAACAAGATATAATATGCAGAATAGGATTTAAAATGCAGAGCAAATCTCAGGCAGGAAACAAGATAAAGATAGAGAACAGAATCTGAAATGGAGAGCAAATCTCAGGCAGGAAACAAGATAAAGATAGAGAACAGAATCTGAAATGGAGAGCAAATCTCAGGCAGGAAACAAGATAAAGATAGAGAACAGGATCTGAAATGGAGAGCAAATCTTAGGCAGGAAACAAGATATAATATGCAGAATAGGATTTAAAATGCAGAGCAAATCTCAGGCAGGAAACAAGATAAAGATAGAGAACAGAATCTGAAATGGAGAGCAAATCTCAGGCAGGAAACAAGATACAGAATAGGATCTGAAATGGAGAGCAAATCTCAGGCGGGAAACAAGATAAAGATAGAGAACAGGATCTGAAATGGAGAGCAAATCTTAGGCAGGAAACAAGATAAAGATAGAGAACAGAATCTGAAATGGAGAGCAAATCTCAGGCAGGAAACAAGATGCAGAATAGGATCTGAAATGGAGAGCAAATCTCAGGCGGGAAACAAGATAAAGTTAGAGAACAGGATCTGAAATGGAGAGCAAATCTTAGGCAGGAAACAAGATATAATATGCAGAATAGGATTTAAAATGCAGAGCAAATCTCAGGCGGGAAACAAGATAAAGATAGAGAACAGAATCTGAAATGGAGAGCAAATCTCAGGCAGGAAACAAGATAAAGATAGAGAACAGGATCTGAAATGGAGAGCAAATCTTAGGCAGGAAACAAGATGCAGAATAGGATCTGAAATGGAGAGCAAATCTCAGGCGGGAAACAAGATAAAGATAGAGAACAGAATCTGAAATGGAGAGCAAATCTCAGGCAGGAAACAAGATAAAGATAGAGAACAGGATCTGAAATGGAGAGCAAATCTCAGGCAGGAAACAAGATGCAGAATAGGATCTGAAATGGAGAGCAAATCTCAGGCGGGAAACAAGATAAAGGTAGAGAACAGGATCTGAAATGGAGAGCAAATCTTAGGCAGGAAACAAGATATAATATGCAGAATAGGATTTAAAATGCAGAGCAAATCTCAGGCGGGAAACAAGATAAAGATAGAGAACAGAATCTGAAATGGAGAGCAAATCTCAGGCAGGAAACAAGATAAAGATAGAGAACAGGATCTGAAATGGAGAGCAAATCTTAGGCAGGAAACAAGATACAGAATAGGATCTGAAATGGAGAGCAAATCTCAGGCGGGAAACAAGATAAAGATAGAGAACAGGATCTGAAATGGAGAGCAAATCTTAGGCAGGAAACAAGATATAATATGCGGAATAGGATTTAAAATGGAGAGCAAATCTCAGGCGGGAAACAAGATAAAGATAGAGAATAGGATCTGAAATGGAGAGCAAATCTTAGGCAGGAAACAAGATATAATATGCAGAATAGGATTTAAAATGCAGAGCAAATCTCAGGCAGGAAACAAGATAAAGATAGAGAACAGAATCTGAAATGGAGAGCAAATCTCAGGCAGGAAACAAGATAAAGATAGAGAACAGGATCTGAAATGGAGAGCAAATCTTAGGCAGGAAACAAGATACAGAATAGGCTCTGAAATGGAGAGCAAATCTCAGGCGGGAAACAAGATAAAGATAGAGAACAGGATCTGAAATGGAGAGCAAATCTTAGGCAGGAAACAAGATATAATATGCAGAATAGGATTTAAAATGGAGAGCAAATCTCAGGCAGGAAATAAGATAAAGATAGAGAACAGAATCTGAAATGGAGAGCAAATCTCAGGCAGGAAACAAGATAAAGATAGAGAACAGGATCTGAAATGGAGAGCAAATCTTAGGCAGGAAACAAGATATAATATGCAGAATAGGATTTAAAATGGAGAGCAAATCTCAGGCAGGAAACAAGATAAAGATAGAGAACAGAATCTGAAATGGAGAGCAAATCTCAGGCAGGAAACAAGATAAAGATAGAGAACAGGATCTGAAATGGAGAGCAAATCTTAGGCAGGAAACAAGATATAATATGCAGAATAGGATTTAAAATGCAGAGCAAATCTCAGGCAGGAAACAAGATAAAGATAGAGAACAGAATCTGAAATGGAGAGCAAATCTCAGGCAGGAAACAAGATACAGAATAGGATCTGAAATGGAGAGCAAATCTCAGGCGGGAAACAAGATAAAGATAGAGAACAGGATCTGAAATGGAGAGCAAATCTTAGGCAGGAAACAAGATATAATATGCAGAATAGGATTTAAAATGCAGAGCAAATCTCAGGCAGGAAACAAGATAAAGATAGAGAACAGAATCTGAAATGGAGAGCAAATCTCAGGCAGGAAACAAGATAAAGATAGAGAACAGAATCTGAAATGGAGAGCAAATCTCAGGCAGGAAACAAGATAAAGATAGAGAACAGGATCTGAAATGGAGAGCAAATCTTAGGCAGGAAACAAGATATAACTTAGGTAAGGAAACAAGACTGAGAAAAGAATATAAAGAACAGGGAACAAGACTGAGAAAAGAATACAAAGAACAGGGAACAAGACTGAGAAAAGAATATAAAGAACGGGGACAAGCCTGAGAAAAGAATATAAAGAACGGGGAACAAGACTGAGAAAAGAATATAAAGAACGGGGAACAAGACTGAGAAAAGAATACAAAGAACATGGAACAAGACTGAGAAAAGAATATAAAGAACGGGGAACAAGACTGAGAAAAGAATATAAAGAACAGGGAACAAGACTGAGAAAAGAATACAAAGAACAGGGAACAAGACTGAGAAAAGAATACAAAGAACAGGGAACAAGACTGAGAAAAGAATACAAAGAACATGGAACAAGACTGAGAAAAGAATATAAAGAACGGGGAACAAGACTGAGAAAAGAATATAAAGAACAGGGAACAAGACTGAGAAAAGAATACAAAGAACAGGGAACAAGACTGAGAAAAGAATACAAAGAACAGGGAACAAGACTGAGAAAAGAATATAAAGAACGGGGACAAGCCTAAGAAAAGAATACAAAGAACAGGGAACAAGACTGAGAAAAGAATATAAAGAACGGGGAACAAGACTGAGAAAAGAATATAAAGAACAGGGAACAAGAGTGAGAAAAGAATACAAAGAACAGGGAACAAGACTGAGAAAAGAATATAAAGAACAGGGAACAAGACTGAGAAAAGAATATAAAGAACGGGGACAAGCCTGAGAACAGAATACAAAGAACAGGGAACAAGAGTGAGAAAAGAATATAAAGAACAGGGAACAAGAATGGGAAAAGGATTTAAGAACAGGGTAAGAACGACGGAACGGAACCCAACATACAGACCGTAATAAAAGAGAATTTTGTTTCTCTTTCCCCTTCCAAATGGACTCTCTCTGGATTCCGTGCTTCCTTACTTCCCATATCTGTCTTTAGAGCTGTATGGAATGTAAAGAAGTATGGAGTGTTGGTGGAGTCTGCCAACGAGTTTCTCTTCACAGGTATCGAAGTTGGCTTCAGTGTGAATTCATTAAGAAGAACATCAAATTTGAATTTCTTTTAAATCTCACGTAAAAGACGTTTAAGGAAACCTACGTGTACGACATTAAAAAACGAAACGATGTGTGTTTTTTATTAGCATTGAATTGTAAATTAACGTAGAAGAATTCCCTGTCAATATTAAAGAGTTGCTGCATATAGGTTATGCATAGAAGTTTGGTAAGTTTACTCCATTTTTTTTTTGTTACATCCATCTCAAATATTTGTTTATTTAAAAAAAAAAACTGTTGAAATGCACTTAGTCGACAATTTATTTGTGGGATGGAATGAAGATGAAGTCGTGGTTCCGTGTGTTGGATCACCTTGGGTGAATGACCTTCACGATAACATCTGTCCAGTGGGTTTTACCCTCCCTACCCAACTCTGAGCCGTGGGGTTCTTGTGACTTGATGGTTTAGCTCAGTGGTTCATAGGGGCAGGGGTGGCTCAGTCGGTAGCGCACCAGGTTCGTAATCTGCAGTTCCCAGGTTCGAGTCCCAGCTGGGTCAGCGTTGAAATTTATCTCCGCAAAATTCACCGCCCTGTCCACGGTCAGTAGGGGACACCGATGGGCTTGGAAAGGCCGCCGTCCGTCGGATGGGACGTTAAACCGTGGTCCCGTGTGCGGGAGAGCCATACCCTGTGCACGTTAAAGAACACGTTGAATGACCTTGACGGGAGGCTACCATCTGTCTCCCAACAGCTGTTCCAGTGGGTCCCCTCTCCCAACCTTCTCTGAGCCTTTGGGGTTCATGTGACCTGGCCATTTAGCCCATGGTGTGCAAAAAAAAAGTGCCGCTCAGAGGTAAAACAACCCAACTCAACTGAAATATTCCACCGAACAGGAAAAGTTAAATCATATTCTATATGGAATAGATTTTACAGTTTTTTTCTTTGTAATCTATTTTTAATATCGGCCATAAAATATGTATGGGGCTAAAATAAAATTATAAAAAACAAACTGATTTGGATTTCAAAATAGATAGACAAGTTTGAGATTTAGATAAGATTTAGATCTTGGATTTTCGGGGTGGGAGACCCCCACCTCTGGGTACGTCCCTGCTCTGTACCTTCTTTTTCTCTTTTACGAATTTATTTGTCATCAGTCCCTCGTGGATCTCACAAAAAAAAAGGACCTATCGTAGTTGGTGCAGGCTTGCAGCATATTAACGTAACGCAGTTCTGCGTCACCGTTAAGATGAAAAAAAAAAATGGCCCACATCACGTAACTCAAGCAGAGAGATAAATTCAAAAGGAAACTGTTTTGTAGAAGCTGCCAAAGGAAAAAAAAAATCTTCTAATAAAGAAAGATTAAAGATAAAATGTAACATGGAGAAGAAAGCCAATGGCTCACTCACAGAATCCAATTTGCTTAATTAGTGTTCTTGTTGAGTCTTGTTTTGAATCGGCCGGGCAACAAGACCTTTTCATCTGCATTGTTCAGCATCCCTTTTAGCATAGAAATGGCTAATTAGCATAAATCAAGGCAAAGAGGGTGACGTATTAGTGCCTTAGGCGTCGTATTGCTTACTGGCTGAGAATTTTTATGTGCAATAGAAACAGTGGGATTGCTATTCTCAGAGCTTTTCAATAAAGTGTTCACTCATCTGATTGCATCTTTTAGCTAGGCTGCAAACTATGGGACGAGAGTTTGCTAATGGTTGTTTCATCTACTACAAATAGCATTTGTTAGATTTTGTTTGCAAACTGCACGTGAGTGTCGTTTTTTGGTTTGGTGAGGTGGCCTTGTTTCTATTGGGGGCGGGGGTGGCTCAGTCGGTAGCGCGCCAGGCTCGTAATCTGCAGTTCCCAGGTTCGAGTCCCAGCTGGGTCAGCGTTGAGATTTATCTCCGCAAAAATTACCGCCCTGTCCACGGTCAGTAGGGGACACCGATGGGCTTGGAAAGGCCGCCGTCCGTCGGATGGGACGTTAAGCCGTGGCCCCGTGTGCGGGAGAGCCATACCCTGTACACGTTAAAGAACACATTGGATGGCCTTGACGGGAGGCTACCATCTGTCTCCCAACAGCTGTTCCAGTGGGTCCCCTCCCCCAACCTTCTCTGAGCCTTCGGGGTCCATGTGACCTGGCCATTTAACCCATTGTGTGCAAAAAAGTGCCGCTCAGAGGTAAAACAACCCAATCCAACCTTGTTTCTATTCATCTACGGCAGTTGTACAAAAAAAAGAGAAAGAGGAGGATTATATTTTGTATAAAACAGGAGATTTAATTTCGTTAGTGAAATGGTAAGTTTTTTAATTTGTGACTGAATGTTTAGGGATTTATTGGTTTAAAGTAGAGTTGTTCTTTTCCTTGGGGGGGGGGGAGGGGGGTTCAGCCAATAACACCCCAGGCACATAATCTGCAATTCTCAGGGTCGAATCCTACCTTTGAGTTAACGTGGGTCAGCATCGAGATTTATCTCCGCAAAACTCCCCGCCCTGCCCTAAGTCAGTAGCGGACCCTTTGGGCTTGGAAAGGCCGCCGTCCTTTGGATGGAACTTTAAGACGTGACACCGTGTGTGGGATTTGGGTTGGGTTGTTTTACCCCTGAGCGGCACTTTTTTGCACACCATGGGCTAAATGGCCAGGCCACAAGGACCCCGAAGGCTCAGAGAAAGTTGGGTGAGGGGACCCACTGGAACAGCTTTTGGGAGACAGTTGGTAGCCTCCCGTCAAGGCCATCCAGCGTGTTCTTTACGTGCACAGGGTATGGCTCTCCCACACACGGGCTACGGTTTAACGTACCATCCGATGGACGGCGGCCTTTCCAAGCCCATCGGTGTCCCCTACTGACAATGGAAGGGCGGGGACCCACGGAACAGCTGTTGGGAGAGAGATGGTAGCCTCCCGTCAAGGCCATCGAGCGTGTTCTTTAACGTGCACAGGGTATGGCTCTCTCTCGCACACGGAGCCACGGCTTAACGTCCCATCCGACGGACGACGGCCTTTCTAAGCCCATCGGCCTCCCGTACTGACTGTGGGCAGGGCTGGGAATTTTGTGGAGATAAATCTCAACGCTGACGCAGCTGGGACTCGAACCTGGGAGAGGTGGGGGTGACTCAGTCGGTAGCGCGCCAGGCTCGTAATCTGTAGTTCCCAGGTTCGAGTCCCAGCTGGGTCAGCGTTGAAATTTATCTCCGCAAAATTCCCCGCCCTGCCCACGGTCAGTAGGGGACACCGATGGGCTTGGAAAAGCCGCCGTCCGTCGGATGGGACGTTAAGCCGTGGCCCCGTGTGTGGGAGAGCCATACCCTGTGCACGTTAAAGAACACGCTGGATGGCCTTGACGGGAGGCTACCATCTGTCTCCCAACAGCTGTTCCAGTGGGTTCCCTCCCCCAACCTTCTCTGAGCCTTCGGGGTCCATGTGACCTGGCCATTTAGCCCATGGTGTGCAAAAAAGTGCCGCTCAGAGATAAAACAACCCAACTCAACTCGAACCAGGGAACTACAGATTACAAGCCTGGCGAGCTATCGACTGAGCCCCCCCCCGCCCCCCAACTATTCACAGGGTATGACTCTTATGCAAAAGGGGGATCAGTCTAAATCTATCATCCAACAATAAGGCTTCTTCCAGTACATTGATATCCCTTTCCGTAGGAAAGTGTGATCAAGTGATATCGCAGAGAATCCGAACACAACCATCACATGAAGGATGAACTTTTAAGTAACATTTCGCTGTTGGAAAGTGAACGTCGTGGCTTAAGGCAACATTATAGTTCATGTTTTTCGGAAACTAATTGTAAACTGCATTGTTATCTGCATTACGGCTTCATTTTTTTTTTCTTTTTAGTTTTCTTTCTCTGTGTTTTATTCGCTGATTAAATTTGATACACGGTCTCTCAGTGTGGTCATTTTGTTAATGATGCTCTTAATGAATGCTGCAGCTCCCTCGAAAATAGGTTTTTAATGATATGCTCGTTTGAAGTTCTAATTAGTTTTTCTGCGAACGCATATTTAGGCTAAAGATGGGGGAACTGGAGAAAAAAAAGGACGTTCAGTGAATTCCGAAGATTGGGGAGGAAGATAGAAATGAAAAAAAAAATGATAAAATGGAAACAGCATTAACAACATGAAAAGCGTTGTAGCTAGTTTATGTAATTGGAAAAAAAAATATATATATATAATTTGATTAGCGTAGAACAGAATTAGTAACGGTGAGAAAAGAAGCAAATATGTGTAATACGTTTTTCTGTTTCTTCTAACAGAAAGAGGAACATTAGGTTAACAGAAGTATTAGGACATTTCCAAGGAAACATTTAGTTTACAAAGATATTGAGACATTTGAAAGGATACACTTTGGTTGGGTTGTTTTACCTCTGAGCGGCACTTTTTTGCACATCATGGGCTAAATGGCCAGGTCACATGGTTCCCGGAGGCTCAGAGAAGGTTGGGGGAGGGACCCACTGGAACAGCTGTTGGGAGACAGATGGTAGCTTCCCGTCAAGGCCATCCAGCGTGTTCTTTAACGTGCACAGGGTATGGCTCTCCCGCACACGGGACCACGGCTTAATGTCCCATCCGACGGGCGGCGGTCATTCCAAGCCCATCGGTGTCCCCTACTGACCGTGGGCAGGGCGGGGAATTTTGCGGAGATAAATCTCAACGCTGACCCAGCTGGGACTCGAACCTGGGAACTATAGATTACGAGCCTGGCGCGCTACCGACTGAGCCACCTCCGCCCCACCGCTCAGAGGTAAAACAATCCAATCCAACCATCGAAGGCATAGCGGCGGTTATCAAATCAATCACAGGGAGTGTTACGCGAATTTCTAGCCGCAAAATATGGGCTTCAAAGTTTTCAAAATCTGTATACCGTTCCCCCCCACCCTTGGTTATATGTAGAGTCTAGCTGGATCTCTATAAGAGTTTTAAAAAAACGTATTGCAAAGTTTCCAAATTTGAGGTGCCGATTTTTTTACCCACTGAAAATTGGAGATCAAATTTGGCTTTGTTTCAGTTTCTAGTTGTAAAAGATCTGTTGCAGAATTTTAAAATCGATTACACGATGTTTTCATTGAAAATTGGCAGACCGGGTTTGTTTCTGTCGGTGCTGCTCCAGGCTCGTAATCTGCAGTTCTCGGGTTCGAGTCTCACCTGGGCCAGCGTTGAGATTTATCTTCGCTAAAGACCCACTCTGCCCACGATCAGAAAGGGGAAAACGATGGGCTTGTAAAATTTACGTCCGTCGGATGGAATGTTAAGCCGCCGGCCCGTTTACAGAAAGCCAAACCCTGTAAATTTTAAAAAGCACCCTGGATGGCCTTAATGAGAGACTTCTATCTGTTCTGTGTGAACCTCATTCCAACCTCATCTGAGCACTTGGAATCCTTTTCGTCTGGCTATTTAGCTCATTGTGGGCAGAAAATGCGCCTTTCAGAAGTAACATTATTTACCTGTGGCTTTAGAAAACATTCTGAATGGTGTTGATGAAAGACTTCCATATATCCTGTTGGAACCGCATTCCAACCTAATCTAAGCCCTTGGAATCCTTTTGATCTGGACATTTAGTTCATTGTGGGCAGAAAATGCGCCTTTCAGAAATAACACTATTTACCTGTGGCATTAGAAAACACTCTGAATGGTCTTGATGAGAGACTTCCATATATCCTGTTGGAACCGCATTCCAACCTAATCTGAGCCCTTGGAATCCTTTTGACCTGGGCATTTAGCTCACTGTGGGCAGAAAATGCGCCTTTCAGAAATAACACTATTTACCTGTGGCATTAGAAAACACTCTGAATGGTCTTGATGAGAGACTTCCATATATCCTGTTGGAACCGCATTCCAACCTAATCTGAGCCCTTGGAATCCTTTTGATCTGGCCATTTATCTCATTGTGGGCAGAAAATGCGCCTTTCAGAAGTAACACTATTTACCTGTGGCTTTAGAAAACACTCTGAATGGTTTTGATGAGAGACTTCCATCTATCTTGTGGGGACCCAATTTCAACCTCAGTTGAGGTTTTGGAATCCTTTGATCTGGCCATTTAGCTCATTGTGGGCAGAAAATGCGCCTTTCAGAAGTAACATTATTTACCTGTGGCTTTAGAAAACACTTTGAATGATCTTGATGAGAAACTTCCATATATTCTGTTGGAACCGCATTCCAACCTAATCTGAGCCTTTGGAATCCTTTTGATCTGGCCATTTATCTCATTGTGGGCAGAAAATGCACCTTTCAGAAGTAACACTATTTACCTGTGGCTTTAGAAAACACTCTGAATGGTTTTGATGAGAGACTTCCATATATCCTGTTCGAACCGCATTCCAACCTAATCTGAGCTCTTGGAAACTTTTTGATCTGGGCATTTAGCTCATTGTGGGCAGAAAATGCGCCTTTCAGAAGTAACATTATTTACTTGTGGCTTTAGAAAACACTCTGAATGGTGTTGATGAGAGACTTCCATCTATCCTGTGGGAACCCAATTTCAACCTCATTTGAGGTTTTGGAATCCTTTGATCTGGCCATTTAGCTCATTGTGGGCAGAAAAGGCGCCTTTCAGAAATAACATTATTTATCTGTGGCTTTAGAAAACACTCTGAATGGTCTTGATGAGAGACTTCCATATATCCTGTTCGAACCGCATTCCAACCTAATCTGAGCTCTTGGGAACCTTTTGATCTGGGCATTTAGCTCATTGTGGGCAGAAAATGCGCCTTTCAGAAGTAACACTATTTACCTGTGGCTTTAGAAAACACTTTGAATGGTGTTGATGAGAGACTTCCATCTATCCTGTGGGAACCCAATTTCAACCTTATTTGAGCTTTTGGAATCCTTTGATCTGGCCATTTAGCTCATTGTGGGCAGAAAATGCGCCTTTCAGAAGTAACACTATTTACCTGTGGCTTTAGAAAACACTTTGAATGATCTTGATGAGAAACTTCCATATATTCTGTTGGAACCGTATTCCAACCTAATCTGAGCCCTTGGAATCCTTCTGATCTGGGCATTTCGCCCATTGTGGGCAGAAAATGCGCCTTTCAGATATAAAACAACCAAGGCAACTTACCTGTGGCTTCGGAAAACACTCTTTGTGGCCTTGATGAGAGGTTTCCGTCTATCCTGTGAAAACCAATTCCAACCTCATCTGAGTCCTTGGAATCCTTGTGGCCTGGCCATTTAACTCATTGGGGGCAAAAAATGTGCCACTCAGACGTAAAACAATCCAACAGAACTTACCCGTGACTTTAAAAAAACACTCTTGATGGCTTTGATGAGAGGATTCCATAGGTCCTGTGGGAACCACATTCTAACATTGTCTCAGCCTTTGGAATCCTTGTGAAATGACCATTTAGCTATTTGTGGGCAAAAAATGCGCCTTTCAGAAGTAACATTACTTACCTGTGGCTTTAGAAAACACTCTGAATGGTCTTGATGACAGACTTCCATATATTCTGTTGGAACCGCATTCCAACAGAATCTGAGCCCTTGGAATCCTTTCGATCTGGCCATTTAGCTCATTGTGGGCAGGAAATGTGCCTCTGAGAAGTAACATTGTTTACCTGTGACTTTAGAAAACACTCTGAATGGTCTTGATGACAGACTTCCATATATCTTGTTCGAACCGCATTCCAACCTATTCTGAGCTCTTGGAAACCTTTTGATCTGGGCATTTAGCTCATTGTGGGCAGAAAATGCGCCTTTCAGAAGTAATATTATTTACCTGTGGCTTTAGAAAACCCTCTGAATGGTCTTGATGAGAGACTTCCATATATCCTTTTGGAACCGCATTGCAACCGAATCTGAGCCCTTGGAATCCTTTCGATCTGGCCATTTAGTTCATAGTGGGCAGAAAATGCGCTTTTCAGAAATAGCATTATTTATCTGTGGCTTTAGAAAACACTCTGAATGGTCTTGATGAGAGACTTCCATATATCCTGTTGGAACCGCATTGCAACCGAATCTGAGCCCTTGGAATCCGTTTGATATGGCCATTTAGCTCATTTTTGGCAGAAAACGCGCCTTTCAGAAGTAACATTATTTACTTGTGGCTTTAGAAAACACTCTAAATGGTCTTGGTGAGAGATTTCTATATATCCTTTTCGAACTGCATTCCAACCTAATCTGAGCCCTTGGAAACCTTTTGATCTGGCCATTTAGCTTATTGTGGGCAGAAAATGCGCCTTTCAGAAGTAACGTTATTTACCTGTGGCTTTAGAAAACACTCTGAATGGTGTTGATGAGAGACTTCCATCTATCCTGTGGGAACCCAATTTCAACCTCATTTGAGCTTTTGGAATCCTTTGATCTGGCCATTTAGCTCATTGTGGGCAGAAAATGCGCCTTTCAGAAGTAACACTATTTACCTGTGGCTTTAGAAAACTCTTTGAATGGTGTTGATGAGAGACTTCCATCTATCCTGTGGGAACCCAATTTCAACCTCATTTGAGCTTTTGGAATCCTTTGATCTGGCCATTTAGCTCATTGTGGGCAGAAAATGCGCCTTTCAGAAGTAACACTATTTACCTGTGGCTTTAGAAAACACTTTGAATGGTGTTGATGAGAGACTTCCATCTATCCTGTGGGAACCCAATTTCAACCTCATTTTAGCTTTTGGAATCCTTTGATCTGGCCATTTAGCTCATTGTGGGCAGAAAATGTGCCTTTCAGAAGTAACACTATTTACCTGTGACTTTAGAAAACACTCTGAATGGTCTTGATGAGAGACTTCCATATATCCTGTTGGAACCGCATTGCAACCGAATCTGAGCCCTTGGAATCCGTTTGATATGGCCATTTAGCTCATTTTTGGCAGAAAACGCGCCTTTCAGAAGTAACATTATTTACTTGTGGCTTTAGAAAACACTCTGAATGGTCTTGGTGAGAGATTTCTATATATCCTTTTCGAACTGCATTCCAACCTAATCTGAGCCCTTGGAAACCTTTTGATCTGGCCATTTAGCTCATTGTGGGCAGAAAATGCGCCTTTCAGAAGTAACACTATTTACCTGTGGCTTTAGAAAACATTCTGAATGGTGTTGATGAGAGATTTCCATCTATCCTGTGGGAACCCAATTTCAACCTCATTTGAGCTTTTGGAATCCTTTGATCTGGCCATTTAGCTCATTGTGGGCAGAAAATGCGCCTTTCAGAAGTAACACTATTTACCTGTGGCTTTAGAAAACACTTTGAATGGTGTTGATGAGAGACTTCCATCTATCCTGTGGGAACCCAATTTCAACCTCATTTGAGCTTTTGGAATCCTTTGACCTGGCCATTTAGCTCATTGTGGGCAAGAAATATGTCCTTCGGAGATGAAACAACCCAACACAACTATCGCTTCAGAAAACACCCTTTATGGTCTTGATGAGAGGCTTCTGTCTATCCTGTGGGATTTCAATCTTATTCTGATCATCATTCCAATCTTATCTGAGGTTTTGGAATCCTTGCAATCTGGCCTTTTTGCTTGTTGTTCGAAAAAAATGCGCCTCTCCGAGGTAAAACAATCCGTGACTTTCGAAACACTTTGAATGTCCTTGGTGGAAGGCTTCCACCTGTCCTGTGTGAATTTCATTCCGACCTTGTCTGAGGCCTTGTAATTCTTGTTACCTGGCCATTTAGCTCATTGTGTGAGAAAAATGTGCCTCTCGACGTAAAACAATCCAACGCAACTTAGCTGTGGCTTCAGAAAACACTCTTTTTGCCCTTGATGAGAGGCTTCCATCTGTCCTGTGGGAACCGCATTCTAACCTTATCCGAGCGCTTGGAATTCTTGTAACCTGGCCATTCAGCTCATTATGTGGAAAAAAATTCTCCTTTCAGAGGTGGGGGCGGGGGTGGCTAAGTCGGTAGCGCGCCAGGCTCGTAATCTGTAGTTCCCAGGTTCGAGCCCCAGCTGGGTCAGCGTTGAGATTTATCTCGGCAAAATTCCCCGCCTTGCCCACGGTCAGTAGGGGACACCGATGGGCTTGGAAAGGCCGCCGTCCGTCGGATGGCACGTTAAGCCGTGGCCCCGTGTGCGGGAGAGACTTACCCTGTGCACGTTAAAGAACACGCTGGATGGCCTTGACGGGAGGCTACCATCTGTCTCCCAACAGTTGTTCCAGTGGGTCCCCTCCCCCAACCTTCTCTGAGCCTTCGGGGTCATTGTGACATGGCCATTTAGCCCATTGTGTGCAAAAAAGTTGCCGCTCAGAGGTAAAACAACCCAACGTTAAAGAACACGCTAGATGGCCTTGACGGGAGGCTACCATCTGTCTCCCAACAGCTGTTCCAGTGGGTCCCCTCCCCGAACCTTCTCAGAGCCTTTGGGGTTCATGTGACCTAGCCATTTAGCCCATGGTTGCCAAAAAGTGCCGCTGAGAGGTAAAACAACCCAAAACAACTAATCACAGGAGTTGGATTTTCAGCCACAACTAACATCACTTCTCTTCAAAAAGCTGTTTGAAACAGCATTTATTTTTGCACTTGATTTAACGTTTTCCCAAATATGCAGTCTTTTTTTTTGTCTTTCCAGAACTTTATGACTTCGAACAATAAAGATATTCCATCACTCGAGATGAGTCCGTTTTGGGGGGCATTATACCATCCAATCATAATTAGCTACAACTAATTATACGCTGTTAAAACTTCGAGGAAAATAATAAGGAGCCGTGTGTGACTGGAAAACGGGAAAATTTCGGACAGCAGATGTAGGAAGAAAGAAAAGTTGAAGAGAGGGTAGAAATGAAGAAGAAAACGAAAGAAATGAACTTCTGTATTGATTCTTGTAGTGGTGGAAGATGGTAGAATAGCAAGACTTAGACATTGTTCTGCTACTTCTTCTTGAAGAGTTTATGATGAATGCCTTTTAATTACGCTATATTTCATCATCTCTGTCGAGTAAGGATTAAGGATGCTGTCTTCTCGTGATTACCATAATCAATGGGGGATGCGAAGGATGAGTTTGCTTTTTTTCTGTTGTAGGCACTGATTAAAAGGTTTGGGGGAAAAGTGAACGAAATTATACGATGAAGAGAGGCCAAAAAAAAAAGAAATCTTGTGCGAAAGTTCTTGGGTTTTGCGAGTTGTGTAAAATGCCGAATTAAAAAAAAGGAATAAAAGGAACTGAGAGAGAGATCTCGTCGTTTTGGAAAAGTTTGTAATTACTAGGTTTTGGGAGAGGAAGAGTTGTGTTGGTTTTACTTTGGGTTGGGTTGTTTTACCTCTGAGCGGCACTTTTTTGCACACCATGGGCTAAATGGCCAGGTCACATGAACCCCGAAGGCTCAGAGAAGGTTAGGGGAGGGGACCCACTGGAACGGCTGTTGGGAGACAGATGGTAGACTCCCGTCAAGGCCATCCAGCGTGTTCTTTAACGTTGGGTTGTTTTACTCTGAGCGGCACTTTTTTACACACCATAGGCTAAATGGCCAGGTCACAAGGACCCCGAAGGCTCAGAGAAGGTTAGGGGACCCACTGGAATAGCTGTTGGGAGACAGATGGTAGCCTCCCGTCAAGGCATTCAGCGTGTTCTTTAACGTGCACAGGGTATGGCTCTCCCACACACAGGGTCAAGGCTTAACGTTCCATCCGACGGACGGCGTCCTTTCCAAGCCCATCGGTGTCTTCTACTGACCGTGAGCAGGGCGGGGAATTTTGCGGAGATAAATCTCAATGCTGATCCAGCTGGGACTCGAACCTGGGAACTACAGATTACGAGCCTGGCGCGCTACCGACTGAGCCACCCCACTCTGAAATTTAGTTACATTGCAAAAGGTCAGGAAAAGATGGCCCAGTGTGAGACAGGGGCCTTCTCTGTGAGGGTCACCCGTCAAAACCGGTGCCTAAAATAAAGTCTCATTGCAACCTCCACCAGTCATTTGTTGTTGACCTGGTGGTTACCTTTTCTGAGAACAGTATTTCTAGGAATGAGTTAATCTTGCCACTTGCTCTTATTGAAATTTACCATCTGGATTATCGGGGGAACAAGAATTCGATTTGTAGGGTTGATAAGTTTTACTGCTGAAAGGTCACAAGGACACCAGGGTCAACAAGGCCAAGGTCAACAAGTGTCACCAAGGTCACAAGGACACACAGGTGAAAAGGACCCGAGGGCTCAGAGAAGGTTCAAGGAAAGGTATGTTATTGGGTTGTTTTTACATCTGAGCGCCACTTTGTTGCACACAATGGGCAAAATGGCCAGTGCACAAGGACCCTAAAGTCTCAGAGAAAGTTGGGGGAGGGGACCCACTGGACAGCTATTGGGAGACAGATGGTAGCCTCGCGTCAAAACCATCCAGCCACATTCTGTACATGTTAAAGAACACGCTGGATAGCCTTGACGGGAGGCTACCATCTGTCTCCTAACAGCTGTTCCAGTGGGTCTCCTCCCTGAACCTCTGAGCCTTCGGGGTTCATGTGACCTGGCCATTTAGCCCACGGTGTGCAAAAAAGTGCCGCTCAGAGGTAAAACAACCCAACCACTGCTCGAGCTTATAAATATCACTTTGTTCAGTTATAAAAAAGTACTATAACAAAACAATATAAATCTAATAGTGATAACAACACTTTACTACCTTTCACAATTTAGACAACGACCATAGTGACGCTCCATTCATTCACTGGTCCAATTCTCGAAACCTGAGGGACTAGCCAATAACACAACTGGGAAATAATGCGCGGTTTGAGATGACTTTGAATGCTTAGCGAAATATTTGGATGAGATTAATTAATACGTGGCATTCCCTTGCCACACGAGGGAGCGCAAGTGTCAATGCATCTCGACCAGAATTGTTTGAATCCATTTTCGAGAGCTAAACTCCAGAGCCACTAATACAACGCTTTCAGTAATTTGAATCTATGGAGAGCTGTTGGCAATATTAGATCTGATTCATAAAAGTATGTTTCCACTAAGAGTAGACATCTGTTTCCATTACTTGAAATTACTTAATAGAGTTTAGGGCTTTCATTAGAGTGGTCCAATTGTAGCTCCTTTTGTATCTGTGAGATGATGGCGAATGCATTTTCACAATTCATTTTGTTCCAGCATCCGATGGGAAAATGCAGCTTCATTACAAAGAATGCCCATATTTTATTAAAAATCAGTTAGTATCACAATATATATATATAAGTTGAGGTTGAGGTTGTTTTACCTCTGAGCGGCACTTTTTTGCACACCGTGGACTAAATGGCCAGGTCACGTGGACCCCGAAGGCTCAGAGAAGGTTGGGGGAGGGGTCCACTGGAACAGCTGTTGGGAGACAGATGGTAGCCTCCCGTCAAGGCCATCCAGCGTGTTCTTTAACGTGCACAGGGTATGGCTCTCCCGCACACGGGGCCACGGCTTAACGTCCCATCCGATGGACGGTGGCCTTTCCAAGCCCATCGGTGTCCCCTACTGGCCGTGGGCAGGGCGGGGAATTTTTGCGGAGATAAATCTCAACGCTGACCCAGCTGGGACTCGAACCTGGGAACTACAGATTACGAGCCTGGCGCGCTACCGACTGAGCCACCCCCGCCCATATATATAAGTGTAATATATATTGTGTGTATATTATATATAGTGGTATTTTAGTTGGGTTGTTTTACCTCTGAGCGGCACTTTTTTGCACACCATGGGCTAAATGGCCAGGTCACATGGACCCACTGGAACAGCTGTTGGGAGACAGATGGTAGCCTCCCGTCAAGGTCATCCAGCGTGTTCTTTAACGTGCACAGGGTATGTCTCTCCCGCACACGGGACCACGGCTTAACGTCCCATCCGACGGACGGCGGCCTTTCCAAGCCCATCGGTGTCCCCTACTGACTTTGGGCAGGGCGGGGAATTTTGCGGAGATAAATCTCAACGCTGACCCAGCTGGGACTCGAACCTGGGAACTACAGATTACGAGTCTGGCGCGCTACCGACTGAGCCACCCCCGCCCATATATATAAGTGTAATATATATTGTGTGTATATTATATATAGTGGTATTTTAGTTGGGTTGTTTTACCTCTGAGCGGCACTTTTTTTGCACACAATGGACTAAATGGCCAGGTCACAAAGACCCCGAAGGGTTCAGGGAAGATTGAGAGAAGGGAACCCACTGGTCAGCTGTTAGGAGACAGATGATAGCCTTCTGTTAAGGCCATCCAGCGTGTTTTTCAATGTGCACAGGGTATGGCAGAAAATGAAATGTATTTCTATGGTATGGAAGAAAACGTTTGGCAGAAACATGCGTGAAATATGCAGAAGTTCAGTACATTTTGGCTTCCATTATGTTCCTTGCTGGTATTCTCATTGGGGGGGGGGGGGAGGAGGAGGCATGGCTCTGTTTCCCCTAGATCCGGCCCCTGCTCTGAGGGCGCTTTTTTTCATGCACAAAAGGGTAAATGGCCAAATAATTCGAAAGACTGAGATTTAGTTACTGGAAAGAACTTAGTGACTGTTTTAGGAGACAGATGGGAAAATCTTGTCAAAGCCATCCAGAGTGTTCTTTTCCGTGCAGAGGATATGGCTTATCCTCCCATCTGACGGACGGCGGTCTTTCCAAGCCCAGCAATGTAGTTTCCAAGCCCAGCAGTCAGTGGACTGAGAACAGGGCATGGAGTTTTGCAAAGATAAAGCTCAAAATACTGTCCCAGGTGGGACTCGAACCTGGGCATTGCGGATTACGAGTCTGGGAGGCTATAGACTGAATTTTCCCTTCCCCCCAAAAAAATTCGAAGATATCAGTTACATTAAATTTTTTGGCATCAGTTCGTTTAGTTCTAGAACAGGGATGGCTCAGTCGGTAGCGCGCCAGGCTCGTAATCTGTAGTTCCCAGGTTCGAGTCCCAGCTGGGTCAGCGTTGAGATTTATCTCCGCAAAATTCCCCGCCCTGCCTACGGTCAGTAGGGGACACCGATGGGCTTAGAAAGGCAGCTGTCGTCGAACAGGACGTTAAGCTGTGGCCCCGTGTACGAGAGAGCCATACCCTGTGCACCCTAAAGAACACGCTAGATGGCCTTGATGGGAGACTACTATCTGTCTCTCAACAGCTGTTCCAGTGGGTCCCCTACCCCAACCTTCTCTGAGTCTTCGGGGTCTTTGTGACCTGGCCATTTAGCCCATGGTATGCAAAAAAGTGCCGCTCAGAGGTAAAACAACCCAACGTTAAAGAACACGCTGGATGGCCTTGACGGGAGACTACTATCTGTCTCTCAACAGCTGTTCCAGTGGGTCCCCTCCCCCAACCTTCTCTGAGTCTTCGGGGTCTTTGTGACCTGGCCATTTAGCCCATGGTATGCAAAAAAGTGCCGCTCAGAGGTAAAACAACCCAACGTTAAAGAACACGCTGGATGGCCTTGACGGGAGGCTACCATCTGTTTCCCAACAGCTATTCCAGTGGGTTCCCTCCCCCAACCTTCTCTGAGCCTTCGGGGTCCTTGAGACCTGGTCATTTAGCCAATGGTGTGCAAAAAAGTGCCGCTCAGAGGTAAAACAACCCAACCGAACCGAAAAGTTCTAGAACGGATGTCTGTGAATGATCCTGATCAAATGGGAAATCACTTGAATGGCTGTCATCCACATGTCAGATCATCTGATTGGTTGACATGAATGCAACAGATCAACATTGTTGCAAATTTTAAATGGATGACACTGAGCATGAGTATAGTAAGTATATTTACAATACAAATTACAATACAATGCAAATTATTACAAAAATATGGATGAAATAGCTTATAAACAAACTAATTGCTATCGTATATAAATTTATAACCCTTTTTCTACAGAGCTTACAAGACCAGCTCTGTCTGTTTTACTAAACTACTATTTTAAGTGGGGCGGGGGTGGCTCAGTCGGTAGCGCGCCAGGCTCGTAATCTGTAGTTCCCAGGTTCGAGTCCCAGCTGGGTCAGCGTTGAGATTTATCTCCGCAAAATTCCCTGCCCACGGTCAGTAGGGGACACCGATGGGCTTGGAAAGGCCGCCGTCCGTCGGATGGGACGTTAAGCCGTGGGTCCTTGTGCGGGAGAGCCATACCCTGTGCACGTTAAAGAACACGCTGGATGGCCTTGACGGGAGGCTACCATTTGTCTCCCAACAGCTGTTCCAGTGGGTCCCCTCCCCCAACCGTCTCTGAGCCTTCGGGGTCCATGTGACCTGGCCATTACTGTGGCATATAAACTAACAGGCTCCTGTCAGACCTCTGTGGCAAGCAGCTGCTTGAGGGGTATTTATTTATTTTATTTTTTATTTATGCAAAGAAGTGCCGCTCAGAGGTAAAATAACCCAACTGTTTTAAGTGAATGGGATATTTTAAATTTCTTATTTGCAAAAAAAACTTTATACAAAACTGAAGAATAGTGAAAGATTCTTTACACAAAGTTCTAAAATACAAACTTATTTTATTAAACACTTTGATCCAATACTTATTACTAAGTATTAATTAACTTATGAAGTCAATTTTTGTGACTGGCATTGTTTCGCTAAATATTCAAACTTCCGTAACTCATTAAATACTGAACGAATATTGTTGAAAATCGAGATATTGATTTATTTGATTGTGATCTTTATCTGCTATCACATTTTTCAAAAGAAAAAAAACAACATTTTAGAAGTTATAGAGTTTTGACGTTAGCTTCCCATTGACTTAACACAGGGATTTTCCTTCATTTATGGAAACCAGCGTAACAAATGTTTGATATTTTTCTGGAAATCAGATTTTTTTCACTTTTGTTATTGCTAGCAAAATTCGATATTGAATCAGATTAAGAAATCAATAAATTCTGATTAGCATTCACAACGACCTAGCTGAAACCAGTCCAATATGGATAGATGTAAACTTAAATTATCTGCTACCTCACAGATTAACCTCAGTGTTATCGTACAGTCGCTCAATAAAATATCCGAACACTATGGTTGATTACAGAATTCAGAAAAAAATATCTGGCAACGATTGTTTTTAGAAATTAGCCATCTGGCAACCTTCGTGTCAATATCCGAATACTATGGTTGATTACAGAATTCAGAAAAAATATCTGGCAACGATTGTTTTTAGAAATTAGCCATCTGGCAACCTTCGTGTCACGCAACCTTCGTGTCACGTGACACGAAGGTTGCCAGATGGCTAATTTCGTGTCACACGAAGGTTGCCAGGTAGCCATCTGGCAACCTTCGTGTCACGTACCTTCGTGTCACGCAACCTTCGTGTCACGTGACACGAAGGTTGCCAGATGGCTAATTTCTAAAAACAATCGTTGCCAGATATTTTTTCTGAATTCTGTAATCAACCATAGTGTTCGGATACTTTTTTGAGCGACTGTAGGTGGTCATATTATTTTGATACTAGATCGTGTGGGCTCACTCACGGAAATATTGAGCGTGTGCAGTTACCGTTCACATCAAACTGGAGCGTGTGCAGCGACTGCACACGCTCCAGTTTGCTGTGAACGGTAACTGGAGCGTGTACAGTTGCTGTACACGCTCCAGATATTTTTCCTGAATTCTGTAATCACGTGACACGAAGGTTGCAAGATCACTAATTTCTAAAAAAAATCGTTGCCAGATATTTTTTCTGAATTCTGTAATCAACCACAGTGTTTGGATATTTTTTTGAGCGACTGTACTTACCAGGTTGTCTCCCAGAAACTATCAAATTCTGATTCTAAATCTGTCTTCTTGAAAAAGATTCCTTCATTCTCAAATTTCCTGTAAGAACTTCGTGGTCAGAGATTGCTTGAAGAAATTATTTTATCTTACAAGGTTTGTTTGTAATTTGTCATATTAATTTTATTTCAATAAAAAAATTATATTTGTCAACCGTGTCTGTTATTTGAATGCGTCGTTCTAAAATTACGAGTCTTATATTTAAATCTGCACGTATCGAAGTATGATCACCAATACTTTCATTCCAGGAGGGGTGGGGTGTAGTGGGGTGGGGGTGGCCATTAGAGAGACAATGAGACTACGCAGTTTATTCTTTGATAGTGTTCATAGGCCATAGGTTGATATATTGATGATTGATTGATCATTGACCATGATGTGTGAATAGCTGCGCAATCTCCCTGTCTCCTAGGGGGCGAAGATTGGCTCAGTCGGTAGCGCGTCAAGCTCGTAATCTGCAGTTTCCAGGTTCGAGTCTCAGCTGGGTCAGCGTTGAGATTTATCTTCGCAAAATTCCCAGCCTTGCCCACGGTCAGTAGAGAACACCGATGGGCTTGGAAAAGCCGCCGTCCATCGGATAGGACGTTAAGCCGTGGCCCCGTGTGCGGGAGAGCCATACCCTGTGCACGTTAAAGAACACGCTGGATGGCTTTGACGGGAGGCTACCATCTGTCTCCCAACAGCTGTTCCAGTGGGTCCCCTCCTTGTGACCTGGCCACTTAGCCCATAGTGTGCGAAAAAAAGTGCCACTCAGAGGTAAAACAACTCTACCCAAACTGCATACAAGGCACGCTTTATCTTAGTATCCTACAAATAAATTGACCACTCAGCGAATTCGAACAATTTTTTTAAATGAATAACCATTTCAGGGAGATATAATAAAGAAATGAAAATATCTTACCAAGCTTCCAAATGAATTGCTAAACTTCAATGAGTAATCTAAGCTTACCAAGCTCCAAGGAATTTCTAAACATTGAGTGGGAATTCTTCTACATATCAGGGTCGGATCTAGTTTATGTGTTTGTGGGGAGGGGGGGGGGGTCAAAAGGGTCTGCCCCACTCCCCTTTGAAAATGCTAGTAAGGGTAATGGAGGCAAAAAAAATATTTAATTGAAATTTAATTGGTTCATTGGTTTAATTGGCATTTTCCAAGAAATTTTAAAGACCTCTAGAAAAAGGGGAAAAATATGATACTGCAATTGAAATTCAGTCTCTTGATGTTCGTCAGATGGATCAGTGCTTTTCCTCTGAACGACACTTTTTTTTCCACAAACGGATAAGTCACAAGGACCCCGAGGGCTCAGAGAAGATTGGGGGAGGGGACCCACTAGACAGCTGTTAGGTGACAGATGATAGCATCCAGTCAAAGCCATCCAGCGTGTTCTTTAACATGCACAGGGTAGAGCCCTCCTGCACGAGGCCATGGCTTAACATCCCATCCGACGGATGGCGGTCTTTCCAAGCCCACTGGTGTCCCCTAATGACCAAAGGCATTATGGGAGTTTTGCGGAGATAAATCTGGCAGCTGGATTAAATATATGATGCAGTTCTTTCGAATATTTTGTGCCAGGGCCCATGACGATCTAGTTTAATCATTTTGCCCATCCTATAATGACTTATCATCTACTTTACAATGAGGTTCCGTCCAACTCCCAAAGAGATCCCAATCAAACTGCAATGAAATCTCGCCCAGCTTGAAAAAATTACTGTATCTACTGTAAAAAGAGATCGTATCTAACCCAGAAAGAGATCCTATTATACCAACAAAGAGATGCGATCTAACTCATAAAGAGATCCCATCCAATTTCTAAACAGATCGAATAAACCTGCAGTGAAATTCCAAACCTGTTGGAAATGGAAATGATATCCCATCAAGCCTGGAGTGAGATCCATCTTTTCTCCATCTTCCTCTCTGCAATGAGAGCCCATCCAACCCATTAAGAGATCCCAACCAACCTGTAATGAAATCCCATCCAGCCTAAAATGATATCCCGGCTTAGAATGAAATCCCATCTAATCTACAATGAAATCTCATCCAATCTGCAATGAAATTCCACCCAGTATGAAAACAGACCCCATCCAGCATGAAGTTATATCCCATCCAGACTGAAATGAGACCCCATCCAGCAGCATGAAACGAGATCCCATCCAGCATGGAATCAGATCCTATCCAGCATGAAGCGAGATCCCATCCAGCCTGAAATGAGACTATCTATCATGAAATGAGATCTCATTCAGGCTAAAACGAAACCCCATCCAGCATGAAAAGATATCCTATCCAATCTGAAATCGGACCCCGTCCAGCATAAAACAGATCCCATCCAACCTTAAGCGAGATATCGTCCAACCTTAAGCGAGATACCGTCCAACCTTAAACGAGACCCCGTCCAACCTCAAGAGAGATCCCGTCCAACCTTAAGCGAGATCCTGTCCAACCTTAAACGAGATCCCATCCAACCTCAAGAGAGATCCCATCCAACCTTAAACGAGATTCCGTCCAACCTTAAGCGAGATCCCGTCCAGCTTTAAACGAGATCCCATCCAACCTCAAGAGAGATCTCGTCCAACCTTAAACGAGATCTCGTCCAACCTTAAGCGAGATCCCATCCAACCTTAAACCAGATCCCACCCAACCTTAAACGAGATCCCGTCCAACCTTAAGCGAGATCCCGTCCAACCTTAAACGAGATCCCGTCCAACCTTAAAGAGATCCAATCCAACCTTAAATGAGATCCCATGCAAGCGCATAAGATTTCCTTGTATCCTCTAAGAGTTTCCATTTCAGTTGCGAAAGATATTCCAACTGTAAGCTACAGATTTGATGCATCAAGTGTCATATTTTATTAAAAGAAAGAATACGACTTTAAGCAGACTATTCTTCAAGCTAAGAGTTTTGTTCAGGGTCAAAAGGTGCAGGACTAGAAGAGTGCTAACGCAATTCGACTTATTAATGATAGAAAAGAGTGCAGCGAAAACTCGGGATAAACATCTTACTAACCTTGTCAGAAAGCAATACGGAGCGTATAATAAACGTTTAAAGGAGAAATCAAAAAATGATAAGCACACTGTTCTCCGTAGTCTGAGTGATTAAACTGCTGTATCGGAGAGCAAATGTTCTGTGTGAATAACAGCTGAAGAATTGGAAGGATAAATAAGGGAAGGTATCTTTCGGAGAATTCTCTAATATATCTTAGCATTATAATAATGTTCTTAATATTTTGCCTTTGAGAAGTACTTTTTTGCCGATTATGGCTAAATGGCCAAGGTTGGGTTGGGTTGTTTTACCTCTGAGCGGCGCTTTTTTTGCACACCATGGGCTAAACGGCCAGGTCACAAGAACCCCGAAGGCTCAGAGAAGGTTGGGGGAGGTGACCCATTGGAACAGCTGTTAGAAGACAGATGGTAGCCTCCCGTGAAGGCCACAAAGTGTGTTCTTTAACGTTCACACCATGGGTAAATGGCCAGGTCACCATGACCCTGTAAGGCTCAGAGAAGATTGGGGGAGGGGACCCACTGGAACAGCTGTTGGGAGACAGATGGTAGCCTCCCGTCAAGGCCATCCAGCGTGTTCTTTAACGTGTACAGGGTATGGATCTTCCGTACACGGGATTTGGGTTGTTTTACCTCTGAGCGGAACTTTTTTGCACACCATGGGCTAAATGGCCAGGTCACAAGAACCCCGAAGGCTCAGAGAAGGTTGGGGGAGGTGACCCACTGGAACAGCTGTTAGGAGACAGATGGTCAGGCCATTCAGCGTGTTCTTTAACGTGCTCAGGGTATGTCTCTCCCGCACACGGGCCACTGCTTGACGTTTCATCCGACGGATGGCGGCCTTTCCAAGCCCATCGGTGTCCCCTACTGACCGTGTGGCAGGGCGGGGAGTTTTGCGGAGATAAGTCTCAACGCTGACCCAGCTGGGATTCGAACCTGGGAACTGCAGATTACGAGCCTGGCGCGCTACCGACTGAGCCACCACGCCCCTAAATAAGACATATATATCAGCGGTTCTCAACCTTTTATGCTTCACGTACCCTCTGGAAATGTGTATGTAACTGGCGTACCCCTTGTATAGATAGATAAAACTATAGTTACAGTATAACAATGGGAATAAAATAAAACATATATTAATGGTTCTCAATCTTTTATGCTTCAGGTGCCCCATGGAAATGTGTATGTAACTGGCGTACCCCTTGTATAGATAGATAAAACTATGGGAATAAAATAAAACATATATATATCAGTGGTTCTCAACCTTTTATGCTTCACGTACCCCCTGGAAATGTGTATGTAACTGGCGTACCCCTTGTATAGATAGATAAAACTATAGTTATAGTATAACAATGGGAATAAAATAAAACATATATATCAGTGGTTCTCAACCTTTTATGCTTCACGTACCCCCTGGAAATGTGTATGTAACTGGCGTACCCCTTGTATAGATAGATAAAATTATAGTTATAGTATAACAATGGGAATAAAATAAAACATATATATCAGTGGTTCTCAACCTTTTATGCTTCACGTACCCCCTGGAAATGTGTATGTAACTGGCGTACCCCTTGTATAGATAGATAAAATTATAGTTATAGTATAACAATGGGAATAATATAAAACATATATATCAGTGGTTCTCAACCTTTTATGCTTCACGTACCCCCTGGAAATGTGTATGTAACTGGCGTACCCCTTGTATAGATAGATAAAACTATAGTTATAGTATAACAATGGGAATAAAATAAAACATATATATCAGTGGTTCTCAACCTTTTATGCTTCACGTACCCCCTGGAAATGTGTATGTAACTGGCGTACCCCTTGTATAGATAGATAAAATTATAGTTATAGTATAACAATGGGAATAAAATAAAACATATATATCAGTGGTTCTCAACCTTTTATGCTTCACGTACCCCCTGGAAATGTGTATGTAACTGGCGTACCCCTTGTATAGATAGATAAAATTATAGTTATAGTATAACAATGGGAATAATATAAAACATATATATCAGTGGTTCTCAACCTTTTATGCTTCACGTACCCCCTGGAAATGTGTATGTAACTGGCGTACCCCTTGTATAGATAGATAAAATTATAGTTATAGTATAACAATGGGAATAAAATAAAACATATATATCAGTGGTTCTCAACCTTTTATGCTTCACGTACCCCCTGGAAATGTGTATGTAACTGGCGTACCCCTTGTATAGATAGATAAAATTATAGTTATAGTATAACAATGGGAATAAAATAAAACATATATATCAGTGGTTCTCAACCTTTTATGCTTCACGTACCCCCTGGAAATGTGTATGTAACTGGCGTACCCCTTGTATAGATAGATAAAATTATAGTTATAGTATAACAATGGGAATAAAATAAAACATATATATCAGTGGTTCTCAACCTTTTATGCTTCACGTACCCCCTGGAAATGTGTATGTAACTGGTGTACCCCTTGTATAGATAGATAAAACTATAGTTGTAGTATAACAATGGGAATAATATAAAACATATATATCAGTGGTTCTCAACCTTTTATACTTCACGTACCCCCTGGAAATGTGTATGTAACTGGCGTACCCCTTGTATAGATAGATAAAATTATAGTTATAGTATAACAATGGGAATAATATAAAACATATATATCAGTGGTTCTCAACCTTTTATGCTTCACGTACCCCCTGGAAATGTGTATGTAACTGGCGTACCCCTTGTATAGATAGATAAAATTATAGTTATAGTATAACAATGGGAATAATATAAAACATATATATCAGTGGTTCTCAACCTTTTATGCTTCACGTACCCCCTGGAAATGTGTATGTAACTGGCGTACCCCTTGTATAGATAGATAAAATTATAGTTATAGTATAACAATGGGAATAATATAAAACATATATATCAGTGGTTCTCAACCTTTTATGCTTCACGTACCCCCTGGAAATGTGTATGTAACTGGCGTACCCCTTGTATAGATAGATAAAATTATAGTTATAGTATAACAATGGGAATAAAATAAAACATATATATCAGTGGTTCTCAACCTTTTATACTTCACGAACCCCCTGGAAATGTGTATGTAACTGGCGTACCCCTTGTATAGATAGATAAAATTATAGTTATAGTATAACAATGGGAATAATATAAAACATATATATCAGTGGTTCTCAACCTTTGCTTCACGTACCCCCTGGAAATGTGTATGTAACTGGCGTACCCCTTGTATAGATAGATAAAATTATAGTTATAGTATAACAATGGGAATAATATAAAACATATATATCAGTGGTTCTCAACCTTTTATGCTTCACGTACCCCCTGGAAATGTGTATGTAACTGGCGTACCCCTTGTATAGATAGATAAAATTATAGTTATAGTATAACAATGGGAATAAAATAAAACATATATATCAGTGGTTCTCAACCTTTTATGCTTCACGTACTCCCTGGAAATGTGTATGTAACTGGCGTACCTCTTGTATAGATAGATAAAATTATAGTTATAGTATAACAATGTGAATAAAATAAAACATATATATCAGTGGTTCTCAACCTTTTATGCTTCACGTACCCCCTGGAAATGTGTATGTAACTGGCGTACCCCTTGTATAGATAGATAAAATTATAGTTATAGTATAACAATGGGAATAAAATAAAACATATATATCAGTGGTTCTCAACCTTTTATGCTTCACGTACCCCCTGGAAATGTGTATGTAACTGGCGTACCCCTTGTATAGATAGATAAAATTATAGTTATAGTATAACAATGGGAATAAAATAAAACATATATATCAGTGGTTCTCAACCTTTTATGCTTCACGTACCCCCTTCAAATGTGTATGTAACTGGCGTACCCCTTGTATAGATAGATAAAGCTATAGTTGTAGTATAACAATGGGAATAATATAAAACATATATATCAGTGGTTCTCAACCTTTTATGCTTCACGTACCCCCTGGAAATGTGTATGTAACTGGCGTACCCCTTGTATAGATAGATAAAACTATTGTTATAGTATAACAATGGTTAATTTGGTTTTGTTACTAGATCTAGGGACTTTTGAGCTCTCACGCTGTACCCCAAAAAATTTTATCGCGTACCCCACGTTGAGGACCCCAATTCTAGATAACACCACGATTCTGTAAAACTTACAAACACCTTATACATATATATCATGAGAACTACCCGAAGAAAATGACCGCATTTTGCATGAATGCCTTCGGGCGAAAGTGTACGTTTAATTTCGCTTAAATCTTCCTGTGAACAAGTGCCCATTTTCTTCGTCCGTTACTCTCTTCCAGGATGACGCCATTAAATCCCCTCACAAGCATTGCTCAGCACTTTAATGCTTGCTAGCTTACGGCAGAACATCATTATGATTAGAGTTTTACAATTTAAATTACTATTGCGATAGAGATAAGAATAGTTTATTAAGAATTAAGCTGACTTGGCGGGTGTCATCTGCGTTGAGGGAAAGTTCGAGTGTGGTGGGTGGGGGGGGGGGAGGAAGTGGGAGGGTCTTCGAAAGGAAACTGTATGATAGGTTATCGAATGCCGATAGGAACGATTAATCGTGAAGTACAATGCAATTAATGGCGAGGTACTTATCTTGTGGAGAACAAAGTTAGTGCGAAGCATTTGGCTCCTTCGTCGTTCAATGGAGGAAGACAGTAACAAGTCTGCGCGTCCCTTGCGAACTAAGCAGATCCGATTACTGGACGGTGGTTCGTGACAGAAGGCTTACACAGGCGTCACCAGTAATCCTCTAAGTGAAACCTTCATTTCATTTACTTTAAACCCAGCGCTGTTGACGCTGAAACGCGAAAGTTGCAAGGATTTACATCAGGAGGAGGAGGAGGAAAGGGTATCCTTCTGTGTTTGATGGTTGTGGAAGAGGACAGCGCATTGAGTGAGGCGAGGAAAAGGGTGAGAGAGAGGAGAATGATTGGCAGATGGTGATGATGGGAAGAGAGAGAGGGGAGTGATCGAAAGAGGATGATCGTAGAAGGGGAGAGGGTAATGATGAGTAGAGGTCGATGATGAGGGGAGAAAGGAGAGAGTGATCAGCAGATGATGATTATGGGAGGAGAGAGAGAGGAATGATCGAAAGAGGTTAGAATGACGATGTTAGAAGGAGAGAGGGTAATGATGAGAAGAGAAAGGAGAGTGATCGGCAGATGCTGATGATGGGAGGATAGAAAGAGGAATGATCGAAAGAGGATGATGTTAGAAGGAGAGAGGGTAATGATGATTAGAGGTTGATGATAAGAGAAAGGTAAGAGTGATCGGCAGATGATGATGATGAGAGGAGAGAAGAGGGAATGATAGGCAGAAGCTGATGAGAGAAAAGCAGAGTAGAATGATCGTCAGAAGATGACGTTGGGCGAAAAGAGAAGAATGATCGAAGAAGATGATGGTAATAGATAAAAGAGAGTGATCGGCAGAGGCTGATAACGGGAGGAGAAAGTAGGGTGTGATCGACAGACTGATAATGAGAAAAGAGAAGAGGGAATGATTGACAGAGGATTACTGTGAGAGGAAAGAAGAGAATGATCCGGAGAAGTTGATGATGGGAAGAAAGGGAAAAGACAATGATCAGCGAGAGTGATGACGGATAGAGAGGTAAAGGAATGATCGGAAGAGGCTGATGATGGGAAGGGAGAGAGAGAGAGAGAGAGAAAAGAGAATGAGCAGCACATAATGATGATGGGAAGAAAGAGAAGAGAAGAGAAGAGAACGATCGAGAGAGGATGACATTTAGGGAATCACCATTTCAATAACTAATAAAAGAAGAAGAAAAGAAGTTATTTTTTTAAATGTATGTGCTGTTTCATAACTTTCGCAAAGCAGTCGAGGGGAGATGACGTCGCCTCGATAGCTTTGCGAAACTAACGAAAGGAAAATTACGTACCACACTTTTGGCCGGAGAAGTTATCAATGGAGGCCGGAGGTACGTTTGGTGCCAGTTGTACCTGGCTGTACCTGGCGAAAAAAAAAAGTTTCATGTGAGCTTCATTATAGAGATATTGGACTGATGTGGGGAGGAAGGTCCTCATGGTGGAGATGGTCCTTCGTCATAACGATTGAATCAGGGATAATATCTGGGATCTGTTATTTCGGTTTAAACCGGGAAAGTGCACAATGCAAATGGGCCAAAGAACAACTCCCCACTTTCTAAGAGAGGGAAGAGGAATTTGACGATGTTAAGTGCTCGAGTGCACTTGAACTGGAGGTAAACGAATGTGAGGTAAAAAAGTCAATTTCCAGTCCTTTAGGGAGAAGTGTTCCCACCTTCAGAGTGGATCGGTAGAGGTTGATGATGGGAGGAGAAAGCAAGGGAAAATGATCGATAGAGGACGATAATGGGGGGAGAGAGAGGGAATGATCTGCAGAGGATGATGAGGGAAGGAGAAAGGAGAGAGTGATCAACAGATGATGGTGATAGGAGGAGAGAGATATAGAGGTGGTAAAATCGTCAGAGGATGATAATTGGAGGAGAGAAGAGGGAATGATCAGCAGAGATGATAATGGAAGGGGGATTGATCGGCAGAGGATGATGATGGAAGGAGAAAGGAGAGAGTGATCAGCAGATGATGATGATAGGAGGAGAGAGAGAGGTGGTAAAATCGGCAGAGGATGATAATTGGAGGAGAGAAGAGGGAATGATCGGCAGAGGATGATAATGGAAGGGGAAATGATCGGCAGAGGATGATGAGGGAAGGAGAAAGGAGAGAGTGATCAGCAGATGATGATGATAGGAGGAGAGAGAGAGAGGTGGTAAAATCGGCAGAGGATGATAATTGGAGGAGAGAAGAGGGAATGATCGGCAGAGGATGATAATGGAAAGAGAGAAGAAAGAATGATCGGCTGAGGATGATAATGGTAAGAAAGATGAGGGAATGATCGGAAGGGGACGATAATGGAAGGAGATGAGGGAATGTTCGGCAGAGGATGATAATTGGAGGAGAGAAGAGGGAATGATCGGCACAAGATGATAATGGAAGGAGATGAGGGAATGATCGGCAGAGGATGATAATTGGAGGAGAGATGAGGGAATGATCGGCAGAGGATGATAATGGAAAGAGAGAAGAGAGAATGATCGGCTGAGGATGATAATGGTAAGAAAGATGAGGGAATGATCGGAAGGGGATGATAATGGAAGGAGTTGAGGGAATAATCGGCAGAGGATGATAATTGGAGGTGAGAAGAGGGAATGATCGGCAGAGGATGATAATGGAAAGAGAGAAGAGAGAATGATCGGCTGAGAATGATAATGGTAGGAAAAAAGGTGAGGGAATGCACGGAAGAGGATGATAATGGAAGGAGAGATGAGGGAATGATCGAAAGAGGATGATAATGGAAGGAGATGAGGGAATGATCGGCAGAGGATGATAATTGTAGGAGAGAAGAGGGAATGATCGGCAGAGGATGATAATGGAAAGAGAGAAGAGAGAATGATCGGCTGAGGATGATAACGGTAGGGGAGAAGAGGGAATTATCGGAACGGGATGATAATGTAAGGAGATGAGGGAATGATCGGAAGAGGATGATATTAGTAGGGGAGAAGAGGGAATGATCGGCAGAGGATGATAATGGTAGGGGAGAAGAGGGAATGATCGGAAGAGGATGATAATAGTAGGGGAGAAGAGGGAATAATCGGCAGAGGATGATGGTGGTGGCAGAAGAAAGAGAAAATTATCTGCCCTCCATATGCATGAAGACTTTTCGGACATCTTGTATATGATCATTTGATATTGAGTGATAGGGGGTTCGGATCAGTCGGTAGCGTGCCAGGTTCGTAATCCGTAGTTCCCAGGTTCGAGTCCCAGCTGGGTCAGCGTTGAGATTTATCTCCGCAAAATTCCCCGTCCTGCCCACGGTCAGTAGGGGAGACCGATGGGCTTGGAAAGGCCGCCGTCCGTCGGATGGGACGTTAAGCCGTGGCCCCGTGTGCGGGAGAGCCATACCTTGTGCACGTTAAAGAACACGCTGGATGGCCTTGACAGGAGGCTACCATCTGTCTCCCAACAGCTGTTCCAGTGGGTCCCCTCTCCCAACCTTTTCTGAGTCTTCGGGGTCCGTGTGACCTGGCCATTTAACCCATGGTGTGCAAAAAAGTGCCGCTCAGAGGTAAAACAATTCAACGTTAAAGAACACGCTGGATGGCGTTGACGAGAGGCTACCATCTGTCTCCCAACAGCTGTTCCAGTAGGTCCCCTCTCCCAACCTTCTCTGAGCCTTCGGGGTCCATGTGACCTGGCCATTTAGCCCATGGTGTGCAAAAAAGTGCCGCTCAGAGGTAAAACAACCCAATTCATCTGTTTCCTAACAGTTATACAGTGGATCCCATTTCACCACTCTTATCTAAGCCCTTTGGGTCCTTGTGAAATGGCCATTTAGCCCACTGTGTGCAAAAAAAAGTGCCGCTTAGAGGTAAAACAAACCAACCGATTAGAAACTGAAAAGTTTGATTCAAGAAAAAGCAATAATGAAAGAAGTCAAAGTGAAGAAGAAAGGAAAAAAAAATTATTAAATAATGGAGGAATTCGTGCAGGAGTTTCTTCAATTTAATGTGGCGACAAAAAAAAATCCCTAACAACATTTTGGAAAAACGTATTTAGACACATAAACGTATTGGAAAACGTATTTAGAAAAAGAGAAATAAGAAAGATTTAAAAAACCCAAGAAGGCGGAAATATTATTCTGATTGTTTCTCGTCACTCAATATTACTCACCTCCTATCACTCAATATCAAATGTTTATATACAAGATGTCCGAAAAGTCTTCATGCATAGGGAAGGCAGATAATTTTCTCTCTCTTCTGCCACCACCATCATCCTCAGCCGATCATTCTCTCTTCTCTCTTTCCATTATCATCCTCTGCCGATCATTCCCTCTTCTCTCCTCCAATTATCATCCTCTGCCTATTTTACCACCTCTATATCTCTCTCCTCCTATCATCATCATCTGCTGATCACTCTCTCCTTTCTCCTTCCCTCATCATCCTCTGCCGATCATTTCCCCTTCCATTATCATCCTCTGCCGATCATTCCCTCTTCTCTCCTCCAATTATCATCCTCTGCCGATCATTCCCTCTTCTCTCCTCCAATTATCATCCTCTGCCTATTTTACCACCTCTATATCTCTCTCCTCCTATCATCATCATCTGCTGATCACTCTCTCCTTTCTCCTTCCCTCATCATCCTCTGCCGATCATTTCCCCTTCGCAAAATTCTGCGATAATCCAACGAGAATAGTCCTTATTTACTTTATTACAGATCCGATATCTTTTAAGTAGATGTGTAAGAAACGTTTATGAAGGATGAGACTTTTTGTCGAGTTGATGTCTCATGTTGACTTTTGGAGACGAGATAGGAACAGAAGTAATGCCAGTTAAAATGACAAAAGGAGAACAAGGAATTGAAAGCGCGAGATCACAAAGTGAATAATTTGCGTTAACGAAGACTATGATGATGTGAGGAAGGAGGAGGAGAAGATGAGGAGGAAGATGATAATGAGAAATGGAAAGAGAAAGAATGGTTTTGTGGGGACGTTGGCAATGAAGGTTGGGTTGTTTTACATCTGAGCGGCACTTTTTTGTACACCATGGGCTGGTCACATGGACCCCGAAGGTTGGGGGAGGGGACCCACTGGAACAGCTGTTAGGAGACAGATGGTAGCCTTCCGTCAAGGCCATCCAGCGTGTTCTTTAACGGGCACAGGGTATGGCTTTCCCGCACATGGGGTCACGGCTTAACGTCCCATCCGACGGACGGCGGCCTTTCCAAGTCCATCGGTGTCCCCTACTGACCGTGGGTAAGGCGGGGAATTTTGCGGAGGTAAGAGCCGTCCCATGGCCGAGTGGTTAGCGCGCTTGGCTACTGATCTAAGGGACCTGGATTCGAGCCCCGGGTAAGGCATGGATGTGTGTGTCGTTTTTCTGCTGAGGTCCTGCCATCCTCTCAGACCTTCTACTTTGGCATATAAACTGACAGGCTCCTGTCAGACCTCTGTGGCAAGCAGCTGCTTGAGGGGGTATTTATTTATTTTTTATTTAAATCTCAACGCTGACCCAGCTGGGACTCGAACCTGGGAACTACATTGGATTGGATTGGATTGTTTTACCTCTCTGAGCGGCACTTTTTTGCACACAATGGGCTAAATGGCCAGGCCACAAGGACCCCGAAGGCTCAGAGAAGGTTGGGGGAGGGGACCGCCTGGAACAGCTGTTAGGAGACAGATGGTAGCCTCCCGTCAAGGCCATCCAGCGTGTTCTTTAACGTGCACAGGGTATGTCTCTCCCGCACACGGGACCACGGCTTAACGTCCCATCCGACGGACGGCGGCCTTTTCAAGCCCATCGGTGTCCCCTACTGACCGTGAGCAGGGCGGGGAAATTTTGCGGAGATAAATCTCAACGCTGACCCAGCTGGGACTCTAACCTGGGAACTACAGATTACGAGCCTGGCGCGCTACCGACTGAGCCACCCCCGCCCCCTTGGGAACTACAGATTACGAGCCTGGAGCGATACTGACTGAGCCACCCCCGCCCCCTTGACAATGAAGGCATAAAAGTTGGACAGAGTGAAAATTTGCCCAGAAAGGAATTTCACTCAGAACAAAATGTAAATGGAGATTTAAATACGGGAAAAATCATCAAGAAAAAAACGGAAAGAAATCGTTTAGGATTAAAGATGGAGTTGGATAAAATATGGAACCGATGATTATTACTCGCCGATTTTTCATTCAGAAGAACTGGAAGGAGATTGTGAGAATCGAAAGTCTTGATGAGGCTTATGAGACAGAGATACGAAATCTGTGTACGGTACTTTTAACTTTTCTATCGGATTATGATGCTACTACTAATGGGAAGATGAGGATGATAAATGAGGAAGGGTTATTTGAGGGATTTTCTTTCGGGGGCTTCTTTACGGAAAGTGTGATTGATACGTTTTGTCATAAATCACAGAGATATTTCTTTGTTTCATTGCTTAGGGAGAGATCTCTGTATTGTGATTTGGAAATGGGAAGATTTCTGATCTTTGGTGTTGAGATAATCATTTTACGGAATTTCGCTAAGGTTTTAGCGTGATAGAATAGGCGAAGTTTTAAAATCGTGACTATCAGCTTCTTTTTGGCGGGGGTGGCTCAGTCGGTAGCGCGGCAGGCTCGTAATCTGTAGTTCCCAGGTTCGAGTTCCAGCTGGGTCAGCGTTGAAATTTAACTCCGCAAAATTTCCCGCCCTGTCCACGGTCAGTAGGGGACACCAATGGGCTTGGAAAGGCCGTCGTCCGTCGTATGGGCGTTAAGTCGTGGCCCCATGTATGGGAGAACCATACCTTGTGCACGTTAAAGAATACACTGGATGGCGTTGACGGGAGGCTACCATCTATCTCCCAACAGCTGTTCCAGTGGGTCTCCTCCCCTAACCTTTTCTGAGCCTTCGGGGTCCTTGTGATCTGGCCATTTAGCCCATGGTGTGCAAAAAAGTTCCCCTCAGAGCTAAAACAACCCAACGTTAAAGAACACGCTGGATGGCCTTGACGGGAGGCTACCATCTGTCTCCCAACAGCTGTTCCAGTGGGTCACCTCCCCCAACCTTCTCTGAACCTTCGGGTTCCTTGTGACCTGGACATTTAGCCCATGGTGTGCAAAAAAGTTCCCCTCAGAGCTAAAACAACCCAACGTTAAAGAACACGCTGGATGGCCTTGACGGGAGGCTACCATCTGTCTCCCAACAGCTGTTCCAGTGGGTCACCTCCCCCAACCTTCTCTGAACCTTCGGGTTCCTTGTGACCTGGACATTTAGACCATGGTGTGCAAAAAAGTTCCCCTCAGAGCTAAAATAACCCAACGTTAAAGAACACGCTTAATGGCCTTGACGGGAGGCTACCATCTGTCTCCCAACAGCTGTTCCAGTGCGTCACCTCCCCCAACCTTCTCTGAACCTTCGGGTTCCTTGTGACCTGGACATTTAGCCCATGGTGTGCAAAAAAGTTCCCCTCAGAGCTAAAACAATCCAACGTTAAAGAACACGCTGGATGGCCTTGACGGGAGGCTACCATCTGTCTCCCAACAGCTGTTCCAGTGGGTCACCTCCCCCAACCTTCTCTGAACCTTCGGATTCCTTGTGACCTGGACATTTAGCCCATGGTGTGCAAAAAAGTGCCGCTCAGAGATAAAACAACCCAACTTAGATTCTTTAATATCTTTTCTGAGGTTTCAGTCTAAGAGAAGCGAAAGAAATTCGTAAACTGGTTCGATTGCAGATGGACTTTTCTGCTGAAAGACCGATAACAGAAATCCTTCCACATCTGAATGAGATGAAGATTGTTTCGTCAGCTCGTGTATCAGTATTCGAGTCCCAACTGTATTTCTGTTGAGATTTATCTCCGCTAACATCCCCGCTCTCTCTAGGTGACGAAGAGGAGACAAAATGGGCTTGAAATGGCCGCCGTCATTCGAATGAGACGTTAAGTCATGCATGGTCTCAGTTGGGTTGGGTCAGTATGTAGTAGTCAATCCCACTGGACAGGAAAGATTAAAATGATGTTCTATATCGAAATATATTTCATAGTTGTTTTTTAAAATCTATTTTTAGTGTCTGATGTAAAATATGTGGCTAAAATAAAATTATGAAAGACATCATCATCATCCTCAAGGAGTCGTGGCCTACGGAGGTCCAACCAAACCATGCAATTTAGTTCTCCAAGCATTTCTGTCCTGAACTACATCTGCTCTGCATCCGGCCACTGCACATCAATTCTAATAAGGTCCTGTTTGACATCTGCTCACCGCATCCTAGGTCTCCCCTTCTTTCTGAGGCCTTTAGGCACACTGTTCATAACCCTATTCGCCAATCTATAATTATCCATATGGGCAACATGGCCAAACCAACGGAGTCTCTCTCTGCACAACATGCTGCTTAAAGGAGGTTGCAAACTCCTTTGCCTAACCTCATCATTACTTACAAAGTTGAACCACCTAATGCCGAAAATACTGCGTAAGCATCTGGAATCAAAAGCATCTAGTTTCCTGTTATCTTCTTTACAAAGTGACCAAGTTTCACTACCATAACCTAACCTAGAAAGGGTTGGGTTGTTTTACCTCTGAGCGGCACTTTTTTGCACACCATGGGCTAAATGGCCAGGTCACATGGACCCCGAAGGCTTAGAGAAGATTGGGGGAGGGGACCCACTGGAACAGCTGTTGGAAGACAGATGGTAGCCTCCCGTCAAGGCCATCCAGCTTGTTCTTTAACGTGCACAGGGTATGACTCTCCCGCACATGGAGCCACGGCTTAACGCCCCATCCGACGGACGGCGGCCTTTCCAAGCCCATCGGTGTCCCCTACTGACCGTGGGCAGGGCGGGGAATTTTGACGAGATAAATCTCAACACTGACCCAGCTGGGACTCGAACCAGGGAACTACAGATTACGAGCCTGGCGCGCTACCGACTGAGCCACCCCCGCCCCAACCCTAGAAAGAACCAAACTATTATACAGTCTAATTTTAGTCTTTAGGTGAATTCGCCTATTTCTCCACAATCTCCATAGATCCCTAAAAGTCCCAGCAGCAATCCCTATTCGTCTGTTAATCTCATGCCGCACATCACCAGTATCTGTTACATAGCTTCCAAGATAATTTTTTTATTTTTTTTATTTGCGACATATTGGACAGAGAAGAATCCTAGAAGCCACTCCTAGCTTTTACAGGCCTTCTCTTACAAGGACATGCCCTACTTAGACCGAAGTCACTGCTGACCACTGCCTTAGTTAGAGCTAACACAACGCACAAAGTTTGCCTTGCTGGAACAGTCGCTAGCTGCCTAACCACTATGCCAGTTAAGGCATAGTGGTTACCTGTGACACCTGCTCAAGATTGCAACCATTCAGATTAACTGAATCACAGCCTGCCTGACCAATTTTCATCACTTTAGTTTACTCTCTGTTTATAATCAAACCTACTCTACTACCAGTCTCATCAACAGCTCGAATGAAAGAGTTCATCTCATCAACATCATTTGCCAAAAGGGCTAAATCATCAGCATAATCTAAATCAGAAATTTTCGTATCTCCAGCCCATTTAAGGCCAAAATCTTTCCCTTGAAGTGAATTTCGCATAACATAATCAATAACCAAGCTAAAGAGAAAATGAGACAAAATGCACCCTTGTCGAACACCAGAAGTAATGCTAAACCAATTGCTACAAGCCTTACCAACTCTCACACACGACTCAGTGTTATTATAGAGAGCTTTCATAATGTTAACTAACTTGTCTGGTATACCATATGATCTCACAATCAACCACAAATTATGACGATCAACAGAGTCGAAAGCCTTTTTGAAATCAACAAAGCTAACAACCAAAGGTTTTTGAAACTCTAAACATTTCTCAAGAATCTGCCTAAGTGAAAATATCTGATCTACACATCCCCTACCACTTCTGAATCCACATTACTCATCACGCAATTGACTGTCAACCAGATTCTTAATTCTATTAAGCACAATCATTGAAAGAACTTTACCTGGAGCAGAGAGTAGACTGATATCCCTATAGTTATCACAAGAACTGCGATCACCTTTTTTGAAAAGAGGGATAAAAATAGCACTTGTAAAATCCTTAGGAACAATGCCTTTATCATAAAAGATATTCAGAATTTCAGTCATCCAAGTGGTAACCAAAACATTCCCAGCTCTAAGCATTTCCGTAGTAATTTCATCTACCCCTGGGGATTTATGTAGTTTAAGTTTGGAAATAGTCAAAATAACTTCAGATTGTGTTATAGGGCCAACATGAAAGCCACCAATGCATCTATCATCATTGCAAACAATGGGAATAGAACTAACCACATTGTTTAGAACATCACTGAAATGCTCAGCTCACCTAGCCATGACAGAATCCTCACCTTCTATAACCTTACCTTGTTTATCCTTCAATCCCTATATACCTGTTCGTTTTCTACCACACAAAACATTAACTATCTGGTACAGCTCTCTGATATTGTGCTGTCTAACTGCTTCCTCGGCCTTCCAAGCCATCAAGCCAAAGATTCTTATCAGCTGCTAACTGATCTTTTACACATTTATTAAGCTCTCTGTAATGCTTTCTATTAGGACTAGTAAGGTATTGATTAAGGGCATTCCTGCAGTTCCTTCTTTCTGAAATAAGCTCAAGTGCCTTATCACTCAGATAATTCTGTCTCTTCTGCTCCTTTTTTCCTAAAAGAATACTGTTAGTTTCAAGAAAAGCCTGTTTAAAATGATCCCATTCTTCCTCAACTTCAGTAGTAAGTAAACCATGACTGTCATAATGACTAAGTAACCTATCATGGTAAGCTTTGGCTATAACTGGATCTTTCAGAGCTTCAGTATTAAAGGTAAATTTTTTAACCTTAGCACAACACTTTTTAAGATTAAGTTGCAAGACACTTTTAACTAGGTAATGGTCAGATCCAATTTCAGCTCCCCTACATGACCTGGTATTCCTAACAGAACTAGCCCATTTGCTGTTAATTAATATATAAACAATCATATTCTTATGCAGCCCATCAGGTGAAACCCATGTGTACTTATGTATGTCGCGGTGTTTGTAATATGTGTTAGTTATTCTGAATCCATTGAGTTTAGTTACCTGTAGGAGACGTTGCCCATTGCCATTGCAGCTACCAATACCAAAAGGGCCTATCACCCCTCCCCAAAGATCAGAGTCAGTACCAACTTTGGCATTGAAGTCACCAAGAACAAGGGTAATATCTCCTTTCTTGACAGAATTCAAAATATCCTGAAGTTGTTCATAAAACCTATCCTTCTCATCCTCATCGGCATCCTCAGTAGGGGCATAACAGCAGATAACATTCACGTCTTTAACACTTGTCTGAAATTTTGCTGTAAGAAACCTTTCATTAATGCACTCATATCCTAGAAGAGCATCACTAGCGTGTCTGCTGAGAAGCAGACCCACGCCTTGGAGATTTCGAGTAAGACGACCGCATTTTTTTGTGAGGGTGGTGGGGTTTGTGGGGGAGGGGGTGGTACGAACTTGTACCCTCACCCCCTCCCTTTTTCCTGGTATAGAGCAAAAAGCTATTTAGTGTGAAGATCACAATCAAAAGCAGCGTGGGCAAACTAACGAACGTAAGACAGGGTTGGGTTGGGTTGTTTTACCTCTGAGCGGCACTTTTTTGCACACCATGGCTAAATGGCCAGGTCACATGGACCCCGAAGGCTCAGAAAAGGTTGGGGGAGGGGACCCACTGGAACAGCTGTTGGGAGACAGATGGTAGCCTCCCGTCAAGGCCATCCAGCGTGTTCTTTAACGTGCACAGGGTATGGCTCTCCCGCACACGGGGCCATGACTTGACGTCCCATCCGACGGACGGCGGCCTTTCCAAGCCCATCGGTGTCCCCTACTGACCGTGGACAGGGTGGGGAATTTTGCGGAGATAAATCTCAACGCTGTCCTAGCTGGGACTCGAACCTGGGAACTACAGATTACGATCCTGGCGCGCTACCGACTGAGCCACCCCCGCCCCAACATAAGACAAAATAAAGACCATCGGTTTGGAATAAAGAATGTGAGAAAGAAATTATCAGAGGAAAACAAACAATTAAAGGAGAGAAAAAAAAAAAGAATTGCTCGTGGCCTAGAAAAATAGGTCTCTCTCCAAGAAAAGAAAGCCATCACGTGAAAAAAGGAAATAAAGTAATTAAAGAGAAAAGTTCTGGAGAAAGTTTGGTAAATGGGAGCAAGAACAACAATTGGTTACACTTTTGTATAACTTAAAACTACACACAAAAAAAAATCGTATTAAATAATCGCTATAATGCTTCGAAGAAATATTGCACTAAAATATCCCTTACGTTAAAAGCAAAAATAAAAAAAAAAGCTATTGTTATAAACGACGTGGAAGCTGAGAAGAATTAAGTTAATGTTCAAAAGTTTCGCAAATTGCCCATTTTGTCTAAAGGCAAGGGGCGAAGATATCCTAGCCAGAAAATAATTTTTCTGCCTCAGATCACTTCACTGAGGTAGAAAGTGATCTGCAGCTGAAGCTTAAATTAGTTTCAACCTCTCCCTGATTTGGTTTCTTCCAGAGAGATTACTTTGGATTACTGGCCATGATGTCCCCGTGTTGTTTAGTTCTTATTCTGGCAACTGAGTCTGCTGCGATGTGTGCTCAAGGCCGCTTTGGTTGTGAGTAGAAAAGAGGAATTTCCGTTCTTGTATATTTTTTTTTCGCTTAAAGGATTATGTTTAATGTTGAGAATTCGGTTGGGTTTGTTTTACAGCTTTCGCTTTTTTTATTTTTTGCTTTACAAGGAGATGAAAAAATAAATTAATACTCTTTCATGTTGGGCGGGGGTGGCTCAGTCGGTAGCGCGCCAGGCTCGGAATCTGTAGTTCCCAGGTTCGAGTCCCAGCTGGGTCAGCGTTGAGATTTATCTCCGCAAAATTCCCCGCCCTGCCCACGGAATCTGTAGTTCCCAGGTTCGAGTCCCAGCTGGGTCAGCGTTGAGATTTATCTCCGCAAAATTCCCCGCCCTGCCCACGGTCAGTAGGGGACACCGATGGTCTTGGAAAGGCCGCCGTCCGTCGGATGGGACGTTAAGCCGTGGCCCCGTGTGCGGGAGAGCCATACACTGTGCACGTTAAAGAACACGCTGGATGGTCTTGACGGGAGGCTACCATCTGTCTCCCAACAGCTGTTCCAGTGGGTCCCCTCCCCCAACCTTCTCTGAGCATTCGGGGGCCATGTGACCTGGCCATTTAGCCCATGGTGTGCAGAAAAGTGCCACTCAGAGGTAAAACAACCCAACTCTACAAAAATATTCCCCAGTCCTCCTAAGCAAATAGTCCTTAATTCTCATAAAGAAATAGTTCTCAATCCTCTTAGAAAAATAGTTCCTACTCCATCTAAGCAAATAGTCCCTAAATCTCAAAAGAAAACAGTTCTTAATCCCTAATCCTCCTAAACAACTAGATTTAGGGACTAGTATTACTAGTCCCTAAATCTCTTATACAAAAGTTCCTAATCCACCTGAACAAATAATATCTACTCATTCTAAATAAATAATTCCTCATATTCCTAAACAGATATATCTAATATCCCTAAGCAAAGAGTTCCTAATCCTCCCAAAGAAATAGTTCACAACCGTCCTTAACAAAATAGTCAAATCTTTCATTTCATCTTGCACATTTTGATGCTAAAAACTTGTTTACTTGAGTAATCCCCGCATCTTCGACCAGAGTCATCTCCTGTTGGCATCTTATTCATTCAGACGGAAGCCACCCGGCAAGGCCGTCCAGCGGGTTATTCAGCGGCCGCAGGGTGTGGTCTCCTGCATGCCGAGCTACTACTTAACATCCCATCCACCAAAATACATAGTTCCTAATTCAACAAATAGTCCCCGATCTTCCTAAACAAATAATCTCTAATCCTCTTAAACAAATAGTCCCTAATACTACTAATTCTCATAACTCTCTCCCTAAAGAAATATTCCCTAATCCACCAAAATACATAGTTCCTAATTCAACAAATAGCCCCTGATCTTCCTAAACAAATAATCTCTAATCCTCTTAAACAAATAGTCCCTAATCCTACTAATTATCATACCTCTCTTCTTAAAGAAATATTCCCTAATCCACCAAAATACATAGTTCCTAATTCAACAAATAGCCCCTGATCTTCCTAAACAAATAATCTCTAATCCTCTTAAAAAAATAGACCCTAATCCTACTCATTTTCATAAATCTCTCCCTAAAGAAATATTGCCTAATCCACCAAAATACATAGTTCCTAATTCAACAAATAGTCCCTAATCATCCTAAACAAATAATCTCTAATCCTTTTAAAAAAATAGTCCCTAATCCTCCTAAATCAAACAGTCCCTAATGTTCCTAAAACAAATAGTGCATAATCTTTCTAAAGCAAATCGTCACTAATCCTCCTAAAATAAACAGTCCTTAATCTTCCTAAACAAATAGCTCTAATCCTATTAAACAAATAATCCTTAATCTTCCTAAAAAAACATTGCCTAATCCACCTAAATACATAGTTTCAAATTCAAGAAACCCTCCTTAATTCTGCTAAAGAACTAGTCCCTATCATCTTAAACGAATAATCCCTAATCGCACTAAAATATTCCCTAATGCACCTGTGCACATATAATTCCTAATTGAACAAATATCCCAAATCATCTTAAACAAACAGCTACCTTTCCTATTATTATCTCAACATTTACAAAACTAACAGTTTCTTTTCATCAACGTACAGTTTCTCTAACCATTGCAGCTTCGACCCGAGTCATCTCATATTTGCCATCTTCTTCCGCATTACTTCTGATGATGATTTTCCCCCCTTGATCCCTATCCCGCAGAGAGTTTCAGGACTGACAACCTAACAGTTTTGCTTCTTCATTGTACTTATTTATCTCTTGATCTCTCTCTACATCTTCTTTTTTAATCTTGAGATCAATCTCTTGAAAGAGTTAGGATGGAAAGAGGAAAAAAAAAACACTCCCAGCTCTGGAAGTGAACATTCTTTTAAGCACACACACGTGGAGGAGAACTGAAGGAAAGAAAGAGAGAGAGGGAGAGACCAACTTCCACCAACATGGGCCTCAAGAGAGATTGCACCATCCGCCAGAGTCTACATCAACTCCTGGGAATTCGGGGTCGATAGCGAGTCGTCATTCTATCCTTCGCTCCGTAGTCTAAAGACTGTAAACGAAATTCGCGTGTGATGTTGGGAGGACTAAAAAGGTGGCCTGGTCTCTGAGGCCTGCAAGGATGAAACTCTCCATCTTTTCGCGAGAGCTCCCACCTTCTCCAAACTGTTGCTCTCCGAGAGTGTTCATGATGTGCTTGGAAACGCAGCAGCATCCTTAGAGATATGCCGAAGGAAAAGGCCCCAGTTCTACTCGTGAAATATTCAGCGTCTCTAGAGTATCTGTTCTACGAAGATGTGCTGGAATTGGACAGCTTAGTTGCACATAAACAGCGATCTCCCTTGGCGCTGGTAATTTGTTCTTCTGGCAAAATTGGCGGGGTCAATTTCAGACGGTGTTCCGTTTTCTTCCACAACTTTTCTATCTTTTTATCTTTCACTCTTTTCTTCTTTTCCTTCGTTCTGTTCGGGGGATGTTTGTTCAAGACGATATCAGCGTTGCATGCAGCGCGTGTTACGTGCTGTTTTCTTTTCTATGAGGGGGTGATTTCCAGTGAGGCTGCAGATGATTGAAGGGGCAAACATGGAGTAATACAATTACCATTCGCGTGGAGTGGTTTGACAGAAAATGTAAACTTTGAGCGCTTTGCATAAAAGCTAATAACATCAGCTGAAGATCAGGAGAGCCTTATACATGCTAATGGCCGCCACCACAAATGCAACAGCTTTAAAGGTTAAATTATGCATTTGAGGAAAACAATCAATGACAACGTTAAGACATCGGTAATGAATATTAACAAGGCTTTGGGGATAATTTCCTTGGAGATACAACGAAACTTTTACAGCCGTTGAAACTTTGATAAAATGCAGATTAGCTTAACAGGTAAAAATTGATCGCGAATTAGAATGTAAGTGATGACAACAATTTGGGTGGAAATGATCGAATTATTATAAATTTTTTCGATGTTTGAGAAAGGATCATTTTGTTTGATGCCATCTTTAGTACCAGACGCAGCCATAACGATTTTTGGGTTGGGTTGTTTTACCTCTGAGCGGCACTTTTTTTGCACACCATGGGCTAAATGGCTAGGTCACAAGGACCCCGAAGGCTCAGAGAAGGTTGGGGGAGGGGACCCACTAGAACAGCTGTTGGGAGACAGATGGTAGCCTCCCGTCAAGGCCATCCAGCGTGTTCTTTAACGTTGCATTGTTTTACCTCTGAGAGGCACTTTTTTGCACACCGTGGGATAAATGGCCAGGTCACATGGACCCCGAAGGCTCAGAGAAGGTTGGGGGAGAGGACCCACTGGAACGGCTGTCGGGAGACAGATGGTAGCCTCCCGTCAAGGCCATCTAGCGTGTTCTTTAACGTGCACAGGGTATGGCTCTCCCGCACACGGAGCCACAGCTTAACGTCCCATCATACGGACGGCGGCCTTTCCAAGCCCATCGGTGTCCCCTACTGACCGTGGGAAGGGCGGGAAATTTTGCGGAGATAAGTCTCAACGGTGACCCAGCTGGGATTCGAACTTGGGAACTACAGATTACGAGCCTGGCGCGCTACCGACTGAGCCACCCCCGCCCCAACAGCCATAACGATGCGAGGGAAATAGCTTGAATAGAGATATTCAAATTTCTGAAAAAAAAAAGCGAAAATAGGAAGAAAACAGTTGTCAAGCTTTAACAAGAACAAAACCGTATCTAGAAAGGGAGGAGGGGGGAGATTAAGAAGAGATAAATGAGCTTGGTTTTTTTACATCTCTACTGGATATTTTAATGACCAAGAAGGTGAAGAAATAGTAAACACATAGTTTGCATCAGACCCGAATCTAGAAAAAAAAAATAAAGGTGGAAACGACGGAATTGAGCCGAAAAAAGTTAAGGAGAAGAAGACTGAATTTCTATTGCAGTGTAACATTTTCCCTTTCGTTTTAGAGGTCTTTGAAATATTTCTCGAAAAATGCGTGAAATATGCAGAAGTTTAATAAATTTTATCTTACACTGTCCTTACTGGAATTCTCAAAAGCATGGCTCTCTTGGTGCACACATCCCTTTTAGATCCGGCTCTGGTTTGCATTTTTTTTAAAAAGGATAATTAGAACGAAGAGAAAATTAGACATTGTACTATTTCAACAAAAGAATTTCTAACAAAACGAGTGAATAGCAGAACGACGTTCTGGTCCGTTCCGGTTGCTCTTACTTCCCGTATTTTTTTTCTACATCAGTGGTCTGACTAAGAAAGACCACTGATGTCTCCTGGTCTAGATAAATTGTCTCCTGGTCTGGATAAACTGTCTCCTGGTCTATATAAACTGTCTCCTGGTCTATATAAACTGTCTACTAGTCTGGATAACTGTCTCCTGGTCTGTGTAAATTGTCTCCTGGTCTGGATAAACTGTCTCCTGGTCTGTATAAACTGTTTACTAGTCTGGATAAACTGTCTCCTGGTCGGTATAAATTGTCTCCTGGTCTGTATAAACTGTTTACTATTTAGTCTGGATAAACTGTCTCCTGGTCTGTATAAACTGTTTACTATTTAGTCTGGATAAACTGTCTCCTGGTCTGTATAAATTGTTTCCTGGTCTGGATAAACTGTCTCCTGGTCTGTATAAACTGTCTACTAGTCTGGATAAACTGTCTCCTGGTCTGTATAAATTGTCTCCTGGTCTGGATAAACTGTCTCCTGGTCTGTATAAACTGTCTCCTGGTCGGTATAAATTGTCTCCTGGTCTGGATAAACTGTCTCCTGGTCTATATAAACTGTCTACTAGTCTGGATAAACTGTCTCCTGGTCTGTATAAATTGTCTCCTGGTCTGGATAAACTGTCTCCTGGTCTGTATAAACTGTCTACTAGTCTGGATAAACTGTCTCCTGGTCTGTATAAATTGTCTCCTGGTCTGGATAAACTGTCTCCTGGTCTGTATAAATTGTCTCCTGGTCTGGATAAACTGTCTCCTGGTCTGTATAAATTGTCTCCTGGTCTGGATAAACTGTCTCCTGGTCTGTATAAACTGTCTACTAGTCTGGATAAACTGTCTCCTGGTCTGTATAAACTGTCTACTAGTCTGGATAAACTGTCTCCTGGTCGGTATAAATTGTCTCCTGGTCTGGATAAACTGTCTCCTGGTCGGTATAAATTGTCTCCTGGTCTGTATAATTTGTCAACTAGTCTGTATAAATTGTCTCCTGCGCTGTATAAATTGTCTCGTGGTCTGTATAAATTATCTCTTGATCTGGATAAACTGTCTCCTGGTCTGTATAAATTATCTCCTGATCTGGATAAATTGTCCCCTGGCAACCTTCGTGTCACGTGACACGAAGATTGCGAGATCACTAATTTCTAAACAAATCGTTGCCAGATATTTTTTTCTGAATTCTGTAATCAACCATAGTGTTCGGATACTTTTTTGAGCGACTGTACTTGTAATGGTGGATCAGCTTATCGAAACTCTCTGATTGGAAGACGTATCTTGCTCATGAAAGGATTACCTTTTTGACGTCATCCGAATGAAAGAGTCATCTCTGGAAATACTGGGATGGAAGAAAACAATATGTTTCCTTATATGAATGTCCAAGTGCTTATCGCCCTTCGCTAATGATAAAATATTGGTTGGTTGGTTGTTTTACCTCTGAGCGGCACTCTTTTCCACACCATGGGCTAAATGGTGAGGTCACAAGGACCCCGAAGGCTCAGAGAAGGTTAGGGGAGGGAACCCACTGGAACAGCTGTTGGGAGACAGATGATTAGCCTCCCGTCAAGGCCAGCCAGCGTGTTCTTTAACTTAGGTTGTTTTACCTCTTAGCGGCAATCTTTTGCACACCATGGGCTAAATGGCCAGGTCACATGGACCCTGAAGGTTCAGAGAAGGTTAGGGGAGGGTTGGGTTGGGTTGTTTTACCTCTGAGCGGCACTTTTCTGCATGGGCTAAATGGTCAGGTCACATGGACCCCGAAGGCTCAGAGAAGGTTGGGGAAGGGGACCCACTGGAACAGCTGTTGGGAGACAGATGGTAGCCTCCCGTCAAGAGGCCATCCAGCGTGTTCTTTAACGTGCACAGGGTATGGCTCTCACACACACGGGGCCACGGTTTAACGTCCCACGGACGGACGGCGACATTTCCAAGCACATCGGTGTCCACTACTGACCGTGGGCAGGGTGGGGAATTTTGCGGAGATAAATCTCAACGCTGACCCAGCTGGGACTCGAACCTGGGAACTGCAGCTTTCGAGCCTGGCACGCTACCGACTGAGCCACCCGCGCTCCAATGATCAAAGGGACCTGGGTTAGAGTCCCGCGTAAGGCTTGATTATTTTTGTTGTCTTTCTGCTGAGGTCCCGCCATCCTCGCAGATTTCTACAATGGCACAATCAAACCAGCAGGCTCCTATCAGACCACTGTGGCAAGCAGCTGCTTGAGGTGATGTTTATTTATTCTTTGAAAAATAAATAAACAGACGTGTCATTCAAGCAACAAACAGAGCAGCAGTGGATGTTCATTTTTGTACAAAAAAAAAAACTCCTTTTAATTTTTTGTCAGTACAGGGCATTGTAATCGAGCGTTAAATAAGACTAACACAAGATCCACTTCCTACTAACCACTTCCACACTAATAACACAAGATCCACTTCCTGGCATTTGCCTAAAACCTCTTCCGACTCCTGGCTTTTTCCTAAGAAGAGTTCCAGTTCCTGGCCTTGCCTAAAACCTCTTCCGCTCCTGGCTTTTTCCTAAGAAGAGTTCCCGTTCCTGGCCTTGCCTAAAACCTCTTCTGACTCCTGGCTTTTTCCTAAGAAGAGTTCCCGTTCCTGGCGTTGCTTAAAACCTCTTCCGATTCCTGGCTTTTTCCTAAGAAGAGTTCCCGTTCCTGGCATTGCTTAAAACCTCTTCCGATTCCTGGCTTTTTCCTAAGAAGAGATCCCGTTCCTGGCCTTGCCTAAAACCTCTTCCGACTCCTGCTTTTTCCTAAGAAGAGTTCCCGTTCCTGGCCTTGCCTAAAACCTCTTCCGCTCCTGGATTTTTCCTAAGAATAGTTCCCGTTCCTGGCCTTGCCTAAAACCTCTGCCGCTCCTGGCTTTTTCCTAAGAAGAGTTCCCGTTCCTGGCCTTTCCTAAAACCTCTTCTGACTCCTGGCTTTTTCCTAAGAAGAGTTCCCGTTCCTGGCCTTGCTTAAAACCTCTTCCGATTCCTGGCTTTTTCCTAAGAAGAGTTCCCGTTCCTGGCCTTGCCTAAAACCTCTTCTGGCTCCTGGCTTTTTCCTAAGAAGAGTTCCCGTTCCTGGCTTTGCCTAAAACCTCTTCTGACTCCTGGCTTTTTCCTAAGAAGAGTTCCAGTTCCTGGCCTTGCTTAAAACCTCTTCCGATTCCTAGCTTTTTCCTAAGAAGAGTTCCCGTTCCTGGCCTTGCCTAAAACCTCTTCCGACTCCTGACTTTTTTCTAAGAAGAGTTCCCGTTCCTGATCTTGTTTAAAACCTCTTCCGCTCCTGGATTTTTCCTAAGAATAGTTCCCGTTCCTGGCCTTGCCTAAAACCTCTTCTGACTCCTGGCTTTTTCCTAAGAAGAGTTCCAGTTCCTGGCCTTGCTTAAAACCTCTTCCGATTCCTAGCTTTTTCCTAAGAAGAGTTCCCGTTCCTGGCCTTGCCTAAAACCTCTTCCGACTCCTGACTTTTTCCTAAGAAGAGTTCCCGTTCCTGGTCTTGCTTAAAACCTCTTCCGCTCCTGGATTTTTCCTAAGAATAGTTCCCGTTCCTGGCCTTGCCTAAAACCTCTTCTGACTCCTGGCTTTTTCCTAAGAAGAGTTCCAGTTCCTGGCCTTGCTTAAAACCTCTTCCGATTCCTAGCTTTTTCCTAAGAAGAGTTCCCGTTCCTGGCCTTGCCTAAAACCTCTTCCGACTCCTGACTTTTTTCTAAGAAGAGTTCCCGTTCCTGGTCTTGTTTAAAACCTCTTCCGCTCCTGGATTTTTCCTAAGAATAGTTCCCGTTCCTGGCCTTGCCTAAAACCTCTTCTGACTCCTGGCTTTTTCCTAAGAAGAGTTCCAGTTCCTGGCCTTGCTTAAAACCTCTTCCGATTCCTAGCTTTTTCCTAAGAAGAGTTCCCGTTCCTGGCCTTGCCTAAAACCTCTTCCGACTCCTGACTTTTTCCTAAGAAGAGTTCCCGTTCCTGGTCTTGCTTAAAACCTCTTCCGCTCCTGGATTTTTCCTAAGAATAGTTCCCGTTCCTGGCCTTGCCTAAAACCTCTGCCGCTCCTGGCTTTTTCCTAAGAAGAGTTCCCGTTCCTGGCCTTTCCTAAAACCTCTTCTGACTCCTGGCTTTTTCCTAAGAAGAGTTCCCGTTCCTGGCGTTGCTTAAAACCTCTTCCGATTCCTGGCTTTTTCCTAAGAAGAGTTCCCGTTCCTGGCGTTGCTTAAAACCTCTTCCGATTCCTGGCTTTTTCCTAAGAAGAGTTCCCGTTCCTGGCCTTGCCTAAAACCTCTTCCGACTCCTGACTTTTTCCTAAGAAGAGTTCCCGTTCCTGGCCTTGCCTAAAACCTCTTCCGCTCCTGGATTTTTCCTAAGAATAGTTCCCGTTCCTGGCCTTGCCTAAAACCTCTGCCGCTCCTGGCTTTTTCCTAAGAAGAGTTCCCGTTCCTGGCCTTTCCTAAAACCTCTTCTGACTCCTGGCTTTTTCCTAAGAAGAGTTCCCGTTCCTGGCCTTGCTTAAAACCTCTTCCGATTCCTGGCTTTTTCCTAAGAAGAGTTCCCGTTCCTGGCCTTGCCTAAAACCTCTGCCGCTCCTGGCTTTTTCCTAAGAAGTGTTCCCGTTCCTGGCCTTGCCTAAAACCTCTTCCGACTCCTGACTTTTTCCTAAGAAGAGTTCCCGTTCCTGGCCTTGCCTAAAACCTCTTCCGCTCCTGGATTTTTCCTAAGAATCGTTCCCGTTCCTGGCCTTGCCTAAAACCTCTGCCGCTCCTGGCTTTTTCCTAAGAAGAGTTCCCGTTCCTGGCCTTTCCTAAAACCTCTTCTGACTTCTGGCTTTTTCCTAAGAAGAGTTCCCGTTCCTGGCCTTGCTTAAAACCTCTTCCGATTCCTGGCTTTTTCCTAAGAAGAGTTCCCGTTCCTGGCCTTGCCTAAAACCTCTTCTGACTCCTGGCTTTTTCCTAAGAAGAGTTCCAGTTCCTGGCCTTGCTTAAAACCTCTTCCGATTCCTAGCTTTTTCCTAAGAAGAGTTCCCGTTCCTGGCCTTGCCTAAAACCTCTTCCGACTCCTGACTTTTTTCTAAGAAGAGTTCCCGTTCCTGGCCTTGCCTAAAACCTCTTCCGACTCCTGACTTTTTCCTAAGAAGAGTTCCCGTTTCTGGTCTTGCCTAAAACCTCTTCCGACTTCTGGCCTTTTCCTAAGAAGAGTTCCCGTTCCTGGCCTTGCCTAAAACCTCTTCCGACTCCTGTCTTTTTCCTAAGAAGAGTTCCCGTTAATGGCCTTGCCAAAAACCTTTTCCGATTCGTGGCTTTTTCCTAAGAAGAGTTCCCGTTCCTGGCTTTGCCTAAAACCTCTTCCGACTCCTGGCTTTTTCCTAAGAAGAGGTACTGTTCCTGGCCTTGCCTAAAATTCTTTCTGGGTCCTCACTTTTCCCTAAGGCCAGTTCTGGCTCCTGATATTTGCCTAAGATCTTGCTTGGTCTTTTCTTAATCCTTGCCTTACACCAGTTCAGTCTCCTGGTCTTTGCCTAAGACTGGTTTCTGGCCTAATAACTGGATCTTGGCCTTTGTCTTATTCCAGTTCCGTCTCCTGGTATTTTTCTAAAATTGATTCCTGACCTTTGCCTAAGACTGATTCCTGGCCTCCTAAGACTGACCTCCAGGCTCTTGGTTTTTGCCTTAGACCAGTTCTGGCTCCTGGTATTTTTTCCTGGCTTATTAACTGGCTCTTGGCCTTTGTCTTATACCAGTTCCGTCTACTGGTATTTTTCTAAAATTGATTCCTGACCTTTGCCTAAGACTGATTCCTGGCCTCCTAAGACTGACCTCCAGGCTCTTGGTTTTTGCCTTAGACCAGTTCTGGCTCCTGGTATTTTTTTCGAAGACTGGTTCCTGTACTTTGCCTAAAACTGATTCCTGGACTCCTAAGAGCAGTTCTGGCTCCTAGTATTTTTTTCGAAGACTGGTTCCTGTCCTTTGCTTAAGACTGATTCGTGGACTCCTAAGACCAGTTCTGGCTCCTGGTATTTTTTTTCTAAGACTGGTTCCTGACCTTTGTGTAAGACTGATTCCTTGACTCCTAAGACCAGTTCTGGCTCCTGGTATTTGTTTCTAAGACTGGTTCATGTCCTTTGCCTAAGACTGATTCCTGAACTCCTAACACCAGTTCTGGTTCCTGGTATTTGTTTCTAAGACTGGTTCCTGTCCTTTGCCTAAGACTGATTCCTGAACTCCTAAGACCAGTTCTGGCTCCTGGTATTTGTTTCTAAGACTGGTTCATGTCCTTTGCCTAAGACTGATTCCTGAACTCCTAACACCAGTTCTGGCTCCTGGAATTTGTTTCTAAGACTGGTTCATGTCCTTTGTCTAAGACTGATTCGTGGACTCCTAAGACCAGTTCTGGCTCCTGGTATTTTTTTTCTAAGACTGGTTCCTGACCTTTGCCTAAGACTGATTCCTGACCTTTGCCTAAGACTGATTCCTGGACTCTTAACACCAGTTCTGGCTCCTGGTATTTGTTTCTAAGACTGGTTCATGTCCTTTGCCTAAGACTGATTCCTGAACTCCTAAGACCAGTTCTGGCTCCTGGTATTTGTTTCTAAGACTGGTTCCTGACCTTTGCCTAAGACTGATTCCTGGACTCCTAAGACCGGTTCTGGCTCCTGGTATTTGTTTCTAAGACTGGTTCCTGACCCTTGTCTAAGACTGATTCCTGGACTCTTAAAACCAGTTCTGGCTCCTGGTATTTGTTTCTAAGACTGGTTCCTGACCTTTGTCTAATACTGATTCCTGGACTCTTAAAACCAGTTCTGGCTCCTGGTATTTGTTTCTAAGATTGGTTCATGTCCTTTGCCTAAGACTGATTCCTGAACTCCTAAGACCAGTTCTGGCTCCTGGTATTTTTTCGAAGACTGGTTCCTGACCTTTGCCTAAGACTGATTCCTGGACTCCTAAGACCAGTTCTGGCTCATGGTATTTGCTTCTAAGACTGGTTCCTGACCTTTGTCTAAGACTGATTCCTGGACTCTTAAAACCAGTTCTGGCTCCTGGTATTTGTTTCTAAGATTGGTTCATGTCCTTTGCCTAAGACTGATTCCTGAACTCCTAAGACCAGTTCTGGCTCCTGGTATTTTTTCGAAGACTGGTTCCTGACCTTTGCCTAAGACTGATTCCTGGACTCCTAAGACCAGTTCTGGCTCATGGTATTTGCTTCTAAGACTGGTTCCTGACCTTTGTCTAAGACTGATTCCTGGACTCTTAAAACCAGTTCTGGCTCCTGGTATTTGTTTCTAAGACTGGTTCCTGACCTTTGTCTAAGACTGATTCCTGGACTCTTAAAACCAGTTCTGGATCCTGGTATTTGTTTCTAAGACTGGTTCCTGTCCTTTTCCTAAGACTGATTCCTGGACTCCTAAGACCAGTTCTGGCTCCTGGTATTTGTTTCTAAGACTGGTTCCTGTCCTTTGCCTAAGACTGATTCGTGGACTCCTAACACCATTTCTGGCTCCTGGTATTTGTTTCTAAGACTGGTTCATGTCCTTTGTCTAAGACTGATTCCTGGACTCTTAAAACCAGTTCTGGCTCCTGGTATTTGTTTCTAAGACTGGTTCATGTCCTTTGCCTAGAATTTTGTTCATGTAAACATAATTCAGCCGTCCCATGGCCGAGTGGTTAGCACGCTTAGCTTCTGATCTAAGGGACCTGGGTTCGAGTCGCGGTTAAGGCATGGATGTATGTGTCGTTTTTCTGCTGAGGTTCTGCCATCCTCTCAGATCTTCTACTATGGCATATAAACTGACAGACTCCTGTCAGACCTCTGTGGCAAGCAGCTGCTTGAGGTGGTATTTATTTTTTTTTATTTAAACATAATTCTTTACAAAGCCCCTCAAGGAAAAATAAAGGGGTGTCAAATCACGGCTCCTTGGTGGCCATAGAATTAGATCACCCTTGTCAATCCTGGGTCGGGGGTGGCACAGTCGGTAGCGCGCCAGACTCGTAATCTGTAGTTCCCAGGTACGAGTCCCAGCTGGGTCAGCGTTGAGATTTATCTCCGCAAAATTCCCCGCTCTGCCCACGGTCAGTAGGGGACACCGATGGACTTGGAAAGGCCGCCGTCCGTCGGATGGCGGCCTTTCCAGTCGGATGGCGGCCTTTTCAAGCTGTGGCCCCGTGTGCGGGAGAGCCATACCCTGTGCACGTTAAAAAACACGCCGGATGGCCTTTACGATGGTCTACCATCTGTCTCCCAACAGCTTTTCCAGTGGGTCCCCCCCAACCTTCTCTGAGCCTTCGGGGTCCATGTGACCTGGCCATTTAGCCCATGGTGTGCAAAAAAAGTGCCGCTCAGAGGTAAAACAACCCAACCTCAATTACTAAAATATAAACGTTGGCCGCAGGAGGTGAAGCAAATTTTGTTCTTTTCCTTTCTATTATGAGGAATGGCAGCCATGTGATTCGGGAATCGAGGATGCACAAAAGAAGCAGGCGAAGAGCAAGAGACAGCGAAAGCGAGGCAACCGCTGATTCTGGCGCTTCTGTGCTCCTTGCACACACCAACGATTGCTAAGGTAACTATCTGAACGTCGTCATGGCAACCGCGTGCAACCTCAGCTGTGGACGTAGTACAACCGGCCACTCTGAGAAGGAAGCAACTAGTCCTAATTGATTGCCGGGGTAACAGGGAAGGGTGGGAGGTGCAAAAGGATGCTGCGATGGAGGTAGATGAAGAGGAGGAGAAGGAGGGGATTGATAGAGGTTGATTTACTACAAGCCTAAGGTTTCTAAAGATCTTGTGATGGCGGCAGTCTTTTGTAACCTCAACGTGTATGATGAGAGGATGATTAGGAATGTGTTTATCACGGAGAATAAGCATCTGCATCCCGATGGAGAAGTAATGAGATGGAATAAAGATGAAGATTTGGTTTTTGATTGTACTGTTGAGAAAAAAAAAGATTTTTTTTTTCCTTTCTGATAAATATATTTTTGAAAACAATTCTTTAGTCTTATTCAAGACAGAGTTGATCAAGCTCATCCAAAAAGAGTTCTCAGGAAATATTTTCTCTTGATGACAATTACGTGGACAAGAGCAATTCGTTTGGCAGCATCATTGGCAATGAAATATTCGCTGTGACTCTTCAGGAAAAATTAAATAAAAGAAAAATTAAAAATGTTTGTGCAGCGTTGGGTTGTTTCACCTCTGAGCGGCACTTTTTTGCACACCATGGGCTAAATGGCCAGGTCACATGGACCCCGAAGGCTCAGAGAAGGTTGGGGGTGGGGATTCACTGGAACAGCTGTTGGGAGACAGATGGTAACCTCCCGTCAAGGCCATCCAGCGTGTTCTTTAACGTTGGGTTGTTTTACCTCTGAGCGGCACTTATTTACACACCATGGGCTAAATGGCCAGGTCACATGGACCCCGAAGGCTCAGAGAAGGTTGGGGGTGGGGACCCACTGGAACAGCTGTTGGGAGACAGATGGTAACCTCCCGTCAAGGCCATCCAGCGTGTTCTTTAACGTTGGGTTGTTTTACCTCTGAGCGGCACTTTTTTGCACACCATGGGCTAAATGGTCAGGTCACATGGACCCCGAAGGCTCAGAGAAGGTTGGGGGTGGGGACCCACTGGAACAGCTGTTGGGAGACAGATGGTAGCCTCCCGTTAAGGCCATCCAGCGTGTTCTTTAACGTTGGGTTGTTTTACCTCTGAGCGGCACTTTTTTGCACACCATGGGCTAAATGGTCAGGTCACATGGACCCCGAAGGCTCAGAGAAGGTTGGGGGTGGGGACCCACTGGAACAGCTGTTGGGAGACAGATGGTAGCCTCCCGTCAAGGCCATCCAGCGTGTTCTTTAACGTTGGGTTGTTTTACCTCTGAGCGGCACTTTTTTGCATGGGCTAAATGGCCAGGTCACATGGACCCCGAAGGCTCAGAGAAGGTTGGGGGTGGGGACCCACTGGAACAGCTGTTGGGAGACAGATGGTAGCCTCCCGTTAAGGCCATCCAGCGTGTTCTTTAACGTTGGGTTGTTTTACCTCTGAGCGGCACTTTTTTGCACACCATGGGCTAAATGGCCAGGTCACATGGACCCCGAAGGCTCAGAGAAGGTTGGGGGTGGGGACCCACTGGAACAGCTGTTGGGAGACAGATGGTAGCCTCCCGTTAAGGCCATCCAGCGTGTTCTTTAACGTTGGGTTGTTTTACCTCTGAGCGGCACTTTTTTGCATGGGCTAAATGGCCAGGTCACATGGACCCCGAAGGCTCAGAGAAGGTTGGGGGTGGGGACCCACTGGAACAGCTGTTGGGAGACAGATGGTAGCCTCCCGTCAAGGCCATCCAGCGTGTTCTTTAACGTGTACAGGGTATGTCTCTCCCGCACACGGGGTCACGGCTTAACGTCCCATCCGACGGACGACGGCCTTTCCAAGCCCATCGGTGTCCCCTACTGACTGTGGGCAGGGCGGGGAATTTTGCGGAGATAAATCTCAACGCTGACCCAGCTGGGACTCGAACCTGGGAACTACAGATTAGAGCCTGGCGCGCTACCGACTGAGCCACCCCCGCCCCCGTGTTTGTGCAGGCATCCTCGTTTATCGCGACGGATGCACTCCTGAACCCCGAGAGTGAAATAAAGCAGTTTTAAATGAATTTACAATTTCTTAATTTTTACACACAGTTTGAAAATAAAAGGCTGTTGGGTTACATCTGAGCTGCACTTTTTTGCACACGATGGGCAAAATAGCCAGTTAAAAAGGACCCCGAAGGCTCAGAAAAGTTTGGGGGAGGGGATCTATTAGATATCTAAAAAGAGATAGATAGTAGCCTCCCGTCAAGGCCATCCAGTGTGTTCTTTAACGTGCACAGGGGGACATCTCCCGCACACATGGACACGGTTTAATATCCCATCCCACGGACGGCTGCATACCAAGTCCATCGGTGTCCATTACTGATACCGGTGATAAATCTCAATGCTGGACCAGCTGGGATTCGAATACAGCTGCTAATTTAGTATAATTACACATATTTCTTTATTCAAAAATTCTGCAATAGATTATTTATTCGGTTTACTTTTATATTTGTAGTACAAATAAAATTCTAATCTAAGTAAATTTGAAGAAATTCAAAAGAATATGTAACAAATTATTGACCGGAGGTCTTTATAAAATTATCTTAAGTTGATTGCTTTATGTTTTTTCCATTTTTCTTTTAGCAATTCAGTAAAGCATTTAATACTCCACGATTTACGGAAAAAGACCTTTCGAAATCAGAAATCAAATTTTCAGTTGCATCTTGCATTAAAAAAAATAAATAAATACCCCCTCAAGCAGCTGCTTGCCACAGAGGTCTGACAGGAGCCTGTCAGAGTACATGCCATAGTAGAAGGTCTGAGAGGATGGCAGGACCTCAGCAGAAAAAACGACACAAACGTCCATGCCTTACCCGGGATTCGAACTCAGGTCCCTTAGATCAGTAGCCAAGCGCGCTAACCTGCAATAAAAATTTTTTGGATCGTGTTTAAGTAAAAAGGTGAAATTTTTTCTTTTCCAATAATGTTAAAGGATATCTTATCAGCTATTCTGACAATGGTAAACTCATAAAAAAATGAAAATGAAATACATTACATTCTTCAAGAAAAAAAAAAGAAAATGAAATACATTACATTGTTCAACAAAAAAAAGAAGAAAAAAAAACGCGTTAGTTGAGGTAGTGCTAAGTGAAGTTTGCTTGTATAGACTTGTAAGGTAAACTTGTAGAAAAATTAATTTTTTTTTGAGATTGTAAAAACTTTTATTTTTCATTTTAATCCAGTAATTAGTCAAACGTTATCAAATGTGAACAGCTGTGTAAGGCCACGAAACTTATTGTCTTTGGTTCGAGGAAAGGCGGACAGACGAAACACAAGGAGGAAAAAATTTCAAAAACCATTTTGAACAGCCAGAAAAGCAGAGATGCATTCGAAATGATCGTATTCAAGACTCTGAAAAACATAAATACATTAGCAATAATTGTAGTATTAGCTACATAAATACATTAGCAATAATTGTAGCATTAGCTACATAAATACATTAACAATAATTGTAGCATTAGCTACATAAATACGTTAACAATAATTGTAGCATTAGCTACATAAATACATAAATACATTAGCAATAATTGTAGCATTAGCTACATAAATACATAAATACATTAACAATAATTGTAGCATCAGCTACATAAATACATAAATATAATAGCAATAATTATAGCATTAGCTACATAAATACATAAATACATTAACAATAATTGTAGCATTAGCTACATAGATACATAAATACATTAGCAATAATTGTAGCATTAGCTACATAAATACATAAAACATTAGCAATAATAAAATGCTACATAAATACATTAACAATAATTGTAGCATTAGCTACATAAATACATTAGCAATAATTGTAGCATTAGCTACATAAATACATTAAAAATAATTGTAGCATTAGCTACACAAATACATAAATACATTAACAATAATTGTAGCATTAGCTACATAAATACATAAATACAATAGCAATAATTATAGCATTAGCTACATAAATACATAAATACATTAACAATAATTGTAGCATCAGCTACATAAATACATAAATATAATAGCAATAATTATAGCATTAGCTACATAAATACATAAATACATTAACAATAATTGTAGCATTAGCTACATAGATACATAAATACATTAGCAATAATTGTAGCATTAGCTACATAAATACATAAAACATTAGCAATAATAAAATGCTACATAAATACATAAATACATTAACAATAATTGTAGCATTAGCTACATAAATACATTAGCAATAATTGTAGCATTAGCTACATAAATACATAAATACATTAAAAATAATTGTAGCATTAGCTACACAAATACATAAATACATTAACAATAATTGTAGCATTAGCTACATAAATACATGAATACAATAGCAATAATTATAGCATTAGCTACATAAATACATAAATACATTAACAATAATTGTAGCATTAGCTACATAAATACATAAATAATTAACAATGATTGTAGCATTAGCTACATTCATTGTTAATCATTTAGCATTAATTGTAGCATTTGCACATTAGCATTAATTGTAGCGTTAGCGACATAAATACATAAATGCATTAGCAATAATTGCAGCATTAGCTACATAAATATATAAATAGATTAGCAATAATTGTAGCATTAGCTACAAATGCTGTATTAGCATTAGTAAAAAAACATACATACCACATTCAAGAGTTTGAAATAAATACATTCACAAAGACCATATTTAAGAGCTTAAAAACATAAATACATTCGCAACGACCATATTCAAGAGTTGTGAAAAGTATAAATACATTCCAAATGGTCACATTGAAGAGTCCGAAAAGCATAAATACATTCGCAACGACCATATTCAAGAGTTGTAAAAAGTATAAATACATTCGAAATGGTCACATAGAAGAATCCGAAAAGCATAAATACATTCGCAACGATCATATTCAAGAGTTGCGAAAAGTATAAATACATTTGAAATGGTCACATTGAAGAGTACGAAAAGCATAAATACATTCGCAACGACCATATTCAAGAGTTGCGAAAAGTATAAATACATTTGAAATGGTCACATTGAAGAGTACGAAAAGCATAAATACATTCGCAACGACCATATTCAAGAGTTGTGAAAAGTATAAATACATTTGAAATGGTCACATTGAAGAGTACGAAAAGCATAAATACATTCGCAACGACCATATTCAAGAGTTGTGAAAAGTATAAATACATTTGAAATGGTCACATTGAAGAGTACGAAAAGCATAAATACATTCGCAACGACCATATTCAAGAGTTGCGAAAAGTATAAATACATTTGAAATGGTCAAAATCTTCCCCTTGCAAAGAATTCCGCATAACATAACCAATAACCAAATTAAAGAGAATTGGAATCTGGAAAATGAAAACACTTGAATGTTTACCACATTCATGAGTCTCAAAAATAGAAAACAGTGCCCTACCAAAATATGGGAGAATTTCTACATTTCGGTTGGGTTAGGTTGTTTTACCACTGAGCGGCACTTTTTTGCACACCATGGGCTAAATGGCCAGGTCACAACGACCCCGAAGGCTCAGAGAGGGTTGGGGGAGGGACCCACTGGAACAGCTGTTGGGAGACAAATGGTCGCCTCCTGTTAAGGCCACCCAGCGTGTTCTTTAACGTGCACAGAGTATGGCTCTCCCGCACACGGGTCCACGGCTTAACGTCCCATCCGACGGACGGCAGCCTTTCCAAGCCCATCGGTGTCCCCTACTGACCGTGGGCAGGGCGGTGAATTTTGCGGAGATAAATCTCAACGCTGACCCAGCTGGGACTCGAACCTGGGAACTGCAGATTACGAGCCTGGCGCGCTACCGACTGAGCCATCCCCGCCCCCTACATTTCGGAAATCGAAATATAGTTTCAAAGGGCTATAACTTCTAAAATGTACCTTTGAAAGAAAAATGTTACTGAAGATAAATTGGCCTGTCCTTAGATCAGGCCGTGTAATGAAATCTATTGAAATCTCGATTTTAAACAATATTCGTTCAGCTTTTAAAGAGTTATGGAATCTGGAACACTTAACAATAAATTATCTTGTTTAATAAAAATCATTCAAAATTGGCTGATATTGAAATAATCATGCAGAGATATAAAATGTCTATTTATTTTATTAAATGATTTAAAAAATTGCTCACTATTTAAGTTTTAATTAATTTCTGAGGTAAACTGTTATGACCTATTGCTGTTATAAAATATTATAGCTTCCATAACTCTTTAAATGCTGAACGAATATTGTTGAAATTTAAGATTTAATTACGGTCTTTAATTTTCTCCCAATCACAATTTTCTATTAAATGAATTTTTTTTTGCAGTTATAGAGCTTCAAAGTTAGATTCGCATTGACATAATCAGGAGGAATGGAAATTCTCTAATATTTTGGTTGGGTTGTTTTATCTCTGAGGGGCACTTTTTTGCACACCATGGGCTAAATGGCCAGGTCACAAGGACCCCGAAGGCTCGGAGAAGGTTGCAGGAGGGGACCAACTGGAACAGCTGTTTGGAGACAGATGGTAGTCTCCTGTCAAGGCCATCCAGAGTGTTCTTTAATATTGTGTTGTTTTACCTCTGAGTGGTACTTTTTGCACACCATGGGCTAAATGGCCAAGTCACAAGGAGCCGAAGGCTCAGAGAAGATTGGAGGAGGGGACCCACTGGAACAGCTGTTGGGAGACAGATGGTAGACTCCCGTCAAGGCCATCTAGCGTGTTCTTTAACGTTGAATTGTTTTACCTATGAGCGGCACTTTTTTGCACACCATGGGCTAAATGGCCAGGTCACATGGACCCCGAAGGCTCAGAGAAGGTTGGGGGAGGGGACCCACTGGAATAGCTGTTGGGAGACAGATGGTAGCCTCCCGAAAGGGCCATCCAGCGTGTTCTTTAATGTTGAATTGTTTTACCTCTGAGTGGTACTTTTTGCACACCATGGGCTAAATGGCCAGGTCACAAGGAGCCGAAGGCTCAGAGAAGATTGGAGGAGGGGACCCACTGGAACAGCTGTTGGGAGACAGATGGTAGACTCCCGTCAAGGCCATCTAGCGTGTTCTTTAACGTTGAATTGTTTTACCTATGAGCGGCACTTTTTTGCACACCATGGGCTAAATGGCCAGGTCACATGGACCCCGAAGGCTCAGAGAAGGTTGGGGGAGGGGACCCACTGGAATAGCTGTTGGGAGACAGATGGTAGCCTCCCGAAAGGGCCATCCAGCGTGTTCTTTAATGTTGAATTGTTTTACCTCTGAGCGGCACTTTTTTTGCACACCATGGGCTAAATGGCCAGGTCACAAGGACCCCGAAGGCTCAGAGAAGGTTGGAAGAGAGGAACCACTGGAACAACTGTAGGGTGACAGATGGTAGCCTCCTGTTAAGGCTATCCAGCGTGTTCTTTAGCATGCAGAGGGTATGGCTCTCCCGTACACGGAACCATGGCTTAACGTCCCATCCGACGGGCGGCGGCCTTTCCAAGCCCATCGTCCCGTACTATCCGTGGGCAGGGCGGGGAGTTTTGTGGAGATAAATCTCAACCCTGACCCAGCTGGGACTCGAACCTGAGAACTGCAGATTACGAGTCTGGCGCGCTACCGACTGAGCCACCCCCGCCCCAAATATTTTGGTAGTGTAATATATATATATTTGCAACTACCATATACAGAAGTCTGAAAAACCGACATAGATTGTCCTGGACTGCCTTCACGATCCAAAAAAACAATACATTACAAAGAAAACACTTCATCTGTTTAAAAAACCGAAAGGTAGTTGCATCACGAGTTTTAAGAACTAGTAACAACATACTGTCTTCCTTAACAGAGACCATTATTGCAAATTGGAAAAAAGAGAACTTCATTAGCAGCAACCATTTTCAGGTGTAAGAGATCCTTTAATGTTCACCATTTTAATGAGTCTCCAAATGGAAATGAATTAACACCGTCCAATTTGATGAATTTGAAGAGGAGAAAAGCCAATAATTAGCATCTAACAGTGCTTTGTTTCACATCCGACGGACGGCGGCTTTTCCAAACCCATCGATGTCCTCCTTCTGACCGACGACAGAATGGGTTGTAGTTATCTTCGTTTTTCTTCTGAGTGGAGCGTTTTTTGCATAAAATGTGCTAAATCACCAGGTCACTAGGACCCACAGGGCTTAGAGAAGGTTGGCAAGAGTGGGGGCCCACTAGACAGCAGTTAGGAGATAGATGGTAGCGTCCCATCAGGACCATCCAGCGTGTTCTTTAAAGTGCACAGGGTATGGCTCTCCAACATACATACTTCTGAGTGAAGCTTTTTTTGCACACACTGTGCTAAATCACCAGGTCACTAGAACCCACAGGGCTTAGAGAAGGTTGGGAAGAGTGGGGCCCCACTATGCTAGGATCTGTTAGGATCTGTAAGCTACCATCTGTTAGGAGACAGATGGTAGCTTCCCATCAGGACCATCCAGCGTGTTCTTTAACGTGCACAGGGTATGGCTCTCCAACATACATACTTCTGAGTGGATCATTTTTTGCACACAGTGCTAAATCACCAGGTCACTAGGACCCACAAGGCTTAGAGAAGGTTGGGAAGAGTGGGGGCCCCACTAGACAGCAGTTAGGAGATAGATGGTAGCTTCCCATCAGGGCCATCCAGCGTGTTCTGTAACGTGCACAGGGTATGGCTCTCCAACATACATACTTCTGAGTGGAGCTTTTTTTGCACACAGTGTGCTAAATCACCAGATCACTAGGACCCACAGGGCTTAGAGAAGGTTGGGAATAGTGGGGGCCAACTAGACAAAAGTTAGGAGACAGATGGTAGCTTCCCATCAGGGCCATCCAGCGTGTTCCTTAACGTGCACAGGGTATGGCTCTCCAACATACATACTTCTGAGTGGAGCTTTTTTTGCACACAGTGTGCTAAATCACCAGATCACTAGGACCCACAGGGCTTGAAGAAGGTTGGGAATAGTGGGGGCCAACTAGACAAAAGTTAGGAGACAGATGGTAGCTTCCCATCAGGGCCATCCAGCGTGTTCCTTAACGTGCACAGGGTATGGCTCTCCAACATACATACTTCTGAGTGGAGCTTTTTTTGCACACAGTGTGCTAAATCACCAGATCACTAGGACCCACAGGGCTTAGAGAAAGTTGGGAAGAGTGGGGCCCCACTATGCAGTAGTTAGGAGACAGATGGTAGCTTCCCATCAGGACCATCCAGCGTGTTCTTTAACGTGCACAGGGTATGGCTCTACAACATACATACTTCTGAATGGAGCATTTTTTGCACACAGTGTGCTAAATCACCAGGTCACTAGGAACCACAAGGCTTAGAGAAGGTTGGGAAGAGTGGGGGCCCCCCTAGACAGCAGTTAGGAGACAGATGGTAGCTTCCCATCAGGACCATCCAGCGTGTTCTTTAACGTGCACAGGGTATGGCTCTCCAACATACATACTTCTGAGTGGATCATTTTTTGCACACAGTGCTAAATCACCAGGTCACTAGGACCCACAAGGCTTAGAGAAGGTTGGGAAGAGTGGGGGCCCCACTAGACAGCAGTTAGGAGATAGATGGTAGCTTCCCATCAGGGCCATCCAGCGTGTTCTGTAACGTGCACAGGGTATGGCTCTCCAACATACATACTTCTGAGTGGAGCTTTTTTTGCACACAGTGTGCTAAATCACCAGATCACTAGGACCCACAGGGCTTAGAGAAGGTTGGGAATAGTGGGGGCCAACTAGACAAAAGTTAGGAGACAGATGGTAGCTTCCCATCAGGGCCAATCCAGCGTGTTCCTTAACGTGCACAGGGTATGGCTCTCCAACATACATACTTCTGAGTGGAGCTTTTTTTGCACACAGTGTGCTAAATCACCAGATCACTAGGACCCACAGGGCTTAGAGAAGGTTGGGAATAGTGGGGGCCAACTAGACAAAAGTTAGGAGACAGATGGTAGCTTCCCATCAGGGCCATCCAGCGTGTTCCTTAACGTGCACAGGGTATGGCTCTCCAACATACATACTTCTGAGTGGAGCTTTTTTTGCACACAGTGTGCTAAATCACCAGATCACTAGGACCCACAGGGCTTAGAGAAGGTTGGGAATAGTGGGGGCCAACTAGACAAAAGTTAGGAGACAGATGGTAGCTTCCCATCAGGGCCATCCAGCGTGTTCCTTAACGTGCACAGGGTATGGCTCTCCAACATACATACTTCTGAGTGGAGCTTTTTTTGCACACAGTGTGCTAAATCACCAGATCACTAGGACCCACAGGGCTTAGAGAAGGTTGGGAATAGTGGGGGCCAACTAGACAAAAGTTAGGAGACAGATGGTAGCTTCCCATCAGGGCCATCCAGCGTGTTCCTTAACGTGCACAGGGTATGGCTCTCCAACATACATACTTCTGAGTGGAGCTTTTTTTGCACACAGTGTGCTAAATCACCAGATCACTAGGACCCACAGGGCTTGAAGAAGGTTGGGAATAGTGGGGGCCAACTAGACAAAAGTTAGGAGACAGATGGTAGCTTCCCATCAGGGCCATCCAGCGTGTTCCTTAACGTGCACAGGGTATGGCTCTCCAACATACATACTTCTGAGTGGAGCTTTTTTTGCACACAGTGTGCTAAATCACCAGATCACTAGGACCCACAGGGCTTAGAGAAAGTTGGGAAGAGTGGGGCCCCACTATGCAGTAGTTAGGAGACAGATGGTAGCTTCCCATCAGTACCATCCAGCGTGTTCTTTAACGTGCACAGGGTATGGCTCTACAACATACATACTTCTGAATGGAGCATTTTTTGCACACAGTGTGCTAAATCACCAGGTCACTAGGAACCACAAGGCTTAGAGAAGGTTGGGAAGAGTGGGGGCCCCCCCTAGACAGCAGTTAGGAGACAGATGGTAGCTTCCCATCAGGACCATCCAGCGTGTTCTTTAACGTGCACAGGGTATGGCTCTCCAACATACATACTTCTGAGTGGATCATTTTTTGCACACAGTGCTAAATCACCAGGTCACTAGGACCCACAAGGCTTAGAGAAGGTTGGGAAGAGTGGGGGCCCCACTAGACAGCAGTTAGGAGATAGATGGTAGCTTCCCATCAGGGCCATCCAGCGTGTTCTGTAACGTGCACAGGGTATGGCTCTCCAACATACATACTTCTGAGTGGAGCTTTTTTTGCACACAGTGTGCTAAATCACCAGATCACTAGGACCCACAGGGCTTAGAGAAGGTTGGGAATAGTGGGGGCCAACTAGACAAAAGTTAGGAGACAGATGGTAGCTTCCCATCAGGGCCAATCCAGCGTGTTCCTTAACGTGCACAGGGTATGGCTCTCCAACATACATACTTCTGAGTGGAGCTTTTTTTGCACACAGTGTGCTAAATCACCAGATCACTAGGACCCACAGGGCTTAGAGAAGGTTGGGAATAGTGGGGGCCAACTAGACAAAAGTTAGGAGACAGATGGTAGCTTCCCATCAGGGCCATCCAGCGTGTTCCTTAACGTGCACAGGGTATGGCTCTCCAACATACATACTTCTGAGTGGAGCTTTTTTTGCACACAGTGTGCTAAATCACCAGATCACTAGGACCCACAGGGCTTGAAGAAGGTTGGGAATAGTGGGGGCCAACTAGACAAAAGTTAGGAGACAGATGGTAGCTTCCCATCAGGGCCATCCAGCGTGTTCCTTAACGTGCACAGGGTATGGCTCTCCAACATACATACTTCTGAGTGGAGCTTTTTTTGCACACAGTGTGCTAAATCACCAGATCACTAGGACCCACAGGGCTTAGAGAAGGTTGGGAATAGTGGGGGCCAACTAGACAAAAGTTAGGAGACAGATGGTAGCTTCCCATCAGGGCCATCCAGCGTGTTCCTTAACGTGCCTGGGGGTCACTAGGACCCACAGGGCTTAGAGAAGGTTGGGAAGAGTGGGGCCCCACTATGCTAGGATCTGTTAGGATCTGTAGGCTACCATCTGTTAGGAGACAGATGGTAGCTTCCCATCAGGACCATCCAGCGTGTTCTTTAACGCGCACAGGATATGGCTCTCCAACATACATACTTCTGAGTGGAGCATTTTTTGCACACAGTGTGCTAAATCACCAGGTCACTAGGACCCACAAGGCTTAGAGAAGGTTGGGAAGAGTGGGGGCCCCCCTAGACAGCAGTTAGGAGACAGATGGTAGCTTCCCTCAGGACCATCCAGCGTGTTCTGTAACGTGCACAGGGTATGGCTCTCCAACATACTTACTTCTCAGTGGAGCATTTTTTGCACATAGTGTATTAAATCACCAGGTCACTAGGACCCTCAGGGCTTAGAGAAGGTAGGAAAGAGTGGGAGCCCCACTAGACAGCATAGGAGACATATGGTAACTTCCCATCGGGACCATCCAGCGTGTTCTTTAAAGTGCACAGGGTATGCCTCTCCAACATACATACTTCTGAGTGGAGCATTTTTTGCACACAGTGTGCTAAATCACCAGGTCACTAGGACCCACAAGGCTTAGAGAAGGTTGGGAAGAGTGGTGGCCCCACTAGACAGCAGTTAGAAGACAGATGGTAGCTTCCCATCAGGGCCATCCAGCGTGTTCTTTAACGTGCACAGGGTATGGCTCTCCAACATACGGATTCAAGGCTTAACGTTCCATCAGACCGACGACGGCCTTCTAAGTCCATCGGTGTCCCCTATTGACCGAGGGCTCGGCGGAGAGTTTTACCGAGATAATTCTCAACGCTGGTCCAGCTGGGACTCGAACCTGGGAACTGAAGATTACGAGCGTGGAACGCTGCCGAATGAGCCACATTCGCCTCAGGGCAGGGTGATAACAGAGATAATTTTCAACTCGGCACAGTTGGGACTCGAACTGCAGTATATATATTGGAACAAGCTTTGTTTTAAAATACAAGAATGAAATATTTTCTGATACACTGCACGACATTGAAATTGTCCCACCCAGAAGGTTGAGTTGTTGTTGGGTTGTTTTGCCTCTGAGCGACACTTTTTTGCACACCATGGGCTAAATGGCCAGATCACAAGGACCCCGAAGGCTCAGAGAAGGTTGGGGGAGGGGATCCACTAGAACAGCTATTGGGAGACAGATAGTAGCCTCCCGTCGAGGCCATCCAGCGTGTTCTTTAACGTGCACAGGGTATGGCTCTCCCGCACACGGTGCCACGACTTAACGTCCCATCCGACGATGGCGGCCTTTCCAAGCTCATCGGTGTCCCCTACTGACCATGGGCAGGGTGGGGATTTTTGCAGAGATAAATCTCCACTCTGACCCAGCTGGGATTCGAACCTGGGAACTGCAGATTATGAGCCTGTTGCGCTACTGACTGAGCCCCCCCAGTACCCCCACACCCAGAAGGAGTGAGGGGATAGGGGTGTGAATATAGCACACACACATAGCAATACATATTAACATACCATGATTTAATTTGCAGCCACTTACAGTAGTTAGAAGATGAGATAATGCAGTACAATGTGACTGCCTCAGTAGGTGGTTGCACCCGCTGTGAACGGCAATACAGGCAGCAATACGGCGTGGCATGGAGTCATGTAATCGATGGATATGGTCCTGAGGACCTGCACACCAAGCAGCCTTGACTTGCTCCCATAATTCATCGAGATTCTGCGCTGACCGATGAGAGGATTGAACATGTCGTCCAATGTGGTCCCACAGATTTTCTATTGGGGATAAATCTGGAGATCGTGCTGGCCATGGCAATACTTGAACATGTTGCAAACATTGTCTGGAGACATTAGCAGTGTGTACACGGGCGTTGTCGTGCTGGAAAATGGGCTGCTGCATGCCTCCTAGGAACGGTAACAAAACAGGCTGAAGAACCGTGTTAACATATCGTGCAGCTGTCACGTGTTCCCATGATGCGGACAGAAGGTGACCTGGTGTCATATCCAATAGCACTCCATACCATTATTCCTGGCTGATGGGTGGTGTGCCGGTAGCAAACGAAAGCTGGATCCGTCCTCTCACCAGGTTGTTGTCACATACAGTGTTCCATTCGCGACCGCAGTTCGCACGACTTCGGCACCATGTCAGATGAGTGCTGCGATGGTTTGCATCAATTGCAGTCAACGTAACGGTTGCCTAGAGTGCAGGTGTGCCTGATGCAACCTTCCTGATAGTTATGGGGACGTCCATGGCTGCTGACACAGCCCATCGAATAACACCTGCAGTTCTCTGTGGGGACGAACGAGTATGTCGAACATTGCAGCTATCAAGCCATGCTGATGTTTGTTGGACGGCACTACTCCCTCTGTGATGCATGCTAGAACCTTCATTTTTTCACTGTTGCCAACAGTTCGTGCATCCCGATGAGCATGGGCAGTGACACAACGTGTAGTTCATCCAACTTCACTCAGGCCTATAATTCTTCTTCTCTCAAAAGCATCCAAATGGCAATAACCTGCCGACGGCATGTACCAGGCATTTTCGGCCTTCAGTGAACAATTTCCAAGTGGAACCACCTAATCTCAACCGTTCACACGACTTCCACCGCATAAACACAATACCATCCCTGTTCCTTCTTGTACCTTTTATCTTTTGAACCACACACGTCATTCGCTCCGGATTATCATCATTTGCATATCTCAACTGCGCACACCCTCCCTACTATTTGCATGTTTGTACGACATGTCCTTCTGGGTGGGGCACTTTCAATGTCGAGCAATGTATGCTTGGGATGAAGTTAATATTAAACTCCTTAATTTCAGATATTTTTGGGTTTACTTCTTCTTTCTCTAGAACATTTTACACTCTTTATTTTAAATATTTTTTGGTTTATAAATCCTCTTTCTAAAGCGGATATTATACACCATATTTTAAATATTTTTTGGTTTATAAATCCTCTGTCTCAAAAACATATTACACTCTTTATTTTCAAAATTGTTGGATTTATAGATCTGCTTTCTCCAAAAAAAATTATACTCCTTATTTTTCGATAATTTTGGGGTATATAAATCCTCTTTCTCAAGAACATATTATACGCTTTATTTTCAATATTTTTTTGGTTTATGAATCCACTTTGTGAAGAACATATTACACTCTTTATTTTCAATATTGTTGGGTTTATAGATAATCTTTCTCAAGAAAAAAATTATACTCTTTATTATCAATATTTTTAGGAATATAAATCCTCTTTCTCAAAGATATATTACACCCTTTATTTTAAATAGTTTTCGGTTTAAAAATCCTCTTTTTCAAGAACATATTATGCTCTTTATTCTCAATGTTTTTGGGTTTATAAATCCCCTTTCTCAAAAGCAAATTATACTCTTTATTTTCAATATTTTTCGATTTATAAATACTCTTTCTCAAGAACATAATATATTCCTTATTTTAAATATTTTTTGGGTTTACATATTTTCTTTTTCAAAAACGTACTCTTTAAGTGTTTTTAGGTTTAAAAATCCCTTTCTCAAGAACATATTATACTCCTTGTTTTCAATATTTTTGGGTATACAAATTCTCTTTCTCAAAAACATATACTCTTTATTTTCAATATTTTCTGGTTTATAAATCCTCTTTCTCAAAAACATATTATATTCCTTATTTTAAATATTTTTTGCTTTATAAATCCTCTTTCTCAAAAACATTATTCTTTTTATTTTCAATATTTTTGGGTTTATAAATCCTCTTTCTCAAAAAACATATCATACTCTTTATTTTCAATATTTTCTGGTTTATAAATCCTCTTTCTCAAAAACATATTATATTCCTTATTTTAAATATTTTTTGCTTTATAAATCCTCTTTCTCAAAAACATATTATTCTTTTTATTTTCAGTATTTTTGGGTTTATAAATCCTCTTTCTCAAAAAACATATTATACACTTTATTTTCAATATTTTTGGGTTAATGAATCCTCTTTCTCAGGATCATATTATACTCAGTATTTTCAGCATTTTTGGGTTAATGAATCCTCTTTCTCAAGATCATATCATACTCAGTATTTTCAGCATTTCTGGGTTTATAAATCCTCTTTCTCAAGGACATATTATACTATTTATTTCAATATTTTTGTATTTATGAATCCTCTTTCTCAAGAACATATACTCTTTATTTTCAATATTTTTGGGTTTATGAATCCTCTTTCTCAAGAACATATACTCTGCATTTTCAATATTTTTGGGTTTATGAATCCACTTTCTCAAGAATATATTATACTCTTTATTTTCAATATTTTTGTGGTTAACAAATCCTCTTTCTCAAGAATATATACTCTTTATTTTTAATATTGTCTGGTTTTTAAATCTCTTTCTCAAGAACGTATTATACACCGTATTTTCAGTATTTTTGGGTTTATAAATCCTCTTTCTCAAAAAACATATTATACTCTTTAATTTCAATATTTTTTGCTTTATAAACCCTCTTTCTCAGAAACATATTATACTCTTTATTTTCAATAGTTTTGGGTATATAGATCTCTTTATCAAGAAAAAATTATATACTTTATTTTCAGTGTGTTTAGGTTTATAAATCCTCTTTCTCAAGAACATATAATGCTCCTTATTTTCAATATTTTTGGGTTTGCAAATTCTCTTTCTCAAAAACATATTATACCCTTTAAGTGTTTTTAGGTTTATAAATCCACTTTCACCAGAACGTATTATACTCCTTATTTTCAATATTTTTTGTTTTATAAATCCTCTTCCTCAAGAACATATTATACTCTTTATTTTCAATATATTTGGGATTGAAGATCCTCTTCCTATACTCTAAAAAAGATCCTATACTCTAAAAAATTACTTCTTCTTTCTCTAGAACATTTTACACTCTTTATTTTATTTAATCCTCTTTCTCAAGATCATATCATGCATAAATCCTCTTTCTCAAGAACATATTATACGCTTTATTTTTTAGAACATCTCAAGAACATTCTCAAGAACATATTATACGCTTTATTTTTTAGAACATAAATAATCTAAAAAAGATCCTATACTCTAAAAAAGATATTTTTGGAGAAAAAAAATTTGGGTTTATGAATCCACTTTCTCAAGAACCATATGAATACTTCATATGGTTCTTGAGAAATATTTTCAAGAATATTTTTTTATTTCAATATTTTTTTTCAATATTTTTGGGTTTATGAATCCTCTTTCTCAAGAACCATATGAATACTTCCAGAAAATTCTCGATAAATTTGAAAGCTCTGAATACTTCATTTGTTAATAATAAATCTAAAGAACGAATCAATCTATGGGACAGCATAAATAGCTGCTATTTACACCATAAAGTGAAAACTGACGGATTTTCCTCACAAAGCAGCATTATTTGCACGCTTTCACCAATTGCAATACATTACAGAGATAACGCCCAATGATTTTCAGCAGCACTCACATCCTTTGGCTAAATGGCCTCTTTGGCCTGACCTGTGCTACCCTGCCATGGCACCAAAATGTTGCTTTCAGCCATGCAAGAGGCTATTCAAAATAACGATTTTTTTTTTTGTCATAAACTCGTACAAAGCCGAGCCAAAGCTCCTCCTTCAACTCCATTCAGCACTTTCTGATGTTTGGAACATTACATCCAATCGCAAACACGACGTATATTTTTGCACAAACTGTAACGACCATACTGTGACATTACAGACATGTTGTGTATATATAGAGAGATATATTTTTCCCCTATATTTTATCCCCGACCCGCGTTTTGTTCTCAACGAACGTTATATCCCAAAGTAGAGTACTTCACCAACAACAAACTCCGTCGCCTTTTTCAGCTTGAAAGTATTGAGGCAGTGTATATGTTGGCCAACACTATATACAGTCATTATGTTAAACGTCACTAGCATCGAAAGATTTATGCTACACCCGAAGCCTGAGATTGGCCTGCAGTTAAAAGGTAACGAGAAAATGAATTGGACCACAGCTGGCAAGGCCTAACAATGATTGGCACACTCCCAGACTAAAGATCGATTGAACTGTGACGCAGAAGCCTTCTCGCTTCTGCCGAGGAGGTTGCTGGGAGCAGCTGTGCCTCCTCCTGCTCAGGCGAGGCGTGCTCCGCGAAGCCTTTGCTCATTTTCCTGCATCTCTTTTTCCCAACAGAAGAAGAGCTGGAAGAGAGCAAGGGAGGAAAAAAAAAGGATCGAATGACGTGTGGCATGAGTGAAGCTGAAACAAAAAAGGAGGATATGTGATGTGAGAAGAGATTCAGTTTAATTTGTAAGGTGCTGAGTTTCGTAGCCATCATTGAGAAAGGAACTGAACCGTTCTCTTTAACTGCAGTTTGCTTTCGTTTTGATCCGAATAACTCTGGGAACTCTCGGATTTGAAGGATGAGAAGATTATAAGGTTGGAAGGAGATCGTTTCATTTGCTGGAGATTCGACGAAACAACGGATGACATTAATGACGCTAACTTTCTAATTTTGTTTTGTTCCTGAAGTCCCATATGTTTTGATGCGAGTTCTACCATTTCTCATTGATGTCTCTGATCATTTAGAACCGTGTGATTTCTGTTTAATGAAAGAGATGACTTAAAGTACAATGGGTTGGGTTGTTTTACCTCTGAGCGGCACTTTTTTGCACACCATGGGCTAAATGGCCGGGTCACATGGACCCCGAAGGCTCAGGGAAGGTTGGGGGAGGGGACCCATTGGAACAGCTGTTGGGAGACAGATGGTAGCCTCCCGTCAAGGCCATCCAGCGTGTTCTTTAACGTGCACAGGGTATGGCTCTCCCGTACACGGGGCCACGGCTTAACGTCCCATTCGACGGACGGCGATCCTTCCAAGCCCATCGGTGTCCCCTACTGACCGTGGGCAGGGCGGGGAATTTTTGCGGAGATAAATCTCAACGCTGACCCAGCTGGGACTCGAACTTGGGAACTACATTGGATTGGATTGGATTGTTTTACCTCTGAGCGGCACTTTTTTGCACACCATGGGCTAAATGGCCGGGTCACATGGACCCCGAAGGCTCAGGGAAGGTTGGGGGAGGGGACCCATTGGAACAGCTGCTGGGAGACAGATGGTAGCCTCCCGTCAAGGCCATCCAGCGTGTTCTTTAACGTGCACAGGGTATGTCTCTCCCGCACACGGGGCCAAGGCTTAACGTCCCATTCGACGGACGGCGGTCTTTCCAAGCCCATCGGTGTCCCCTACTGACCGTGGGCAGGGCGGGGAATTTTTGCGGAGATAAATCTCAACGCTGACCAAGCTGGTACTCGAACCTGGGAATTGCAGATTACGAGCCTGGCGCGCTACCGTCTGAGCCACCCCCGCCCCTTAAAGTATAATGGGATCTCCATCTTTAAGTAGAATGATTTGGGAATCATTCGTAAGCTGGAATAAAAACGCAGTTTTCATCTTTAACTATGAATAATCCTTTCATCTTTAACATGAAGATCACAGAAAATCAGCCTGATAATAATTGGTCTGTAAATGGTAGCTAGGTAGTCACTGGAAGGAGAGCTATGCACCAATCCCCTGTGATGATGCATAGAACCGGCCAGGCATAGCACCTAATGTCCGACCTCGCCTTCTCGTGGTGCAGATCGTTAGTACCTTTCAAAAGAGATACTCTCTTGTGGAAGTCAACGGAAGGGGAGGGCTGCCAGATTAGTGTGGCCTACTGATCTGGACAACTATGGCTACTTTTCTTTTTTTTCTACCCTGCTGAGGAGTGGTCAACCACACAGATTCCTGATGCTGACCATATAAACCACACTGGACAAATATATGGCTCTGAGCTTGATTATGGATCCTGATTTTGCTGCACTGGTGGGCTTCTGTGGAGGGAAAATCTTCCGCTGTATTTTCTGTTTGTTTGTGGGTTGACAGCCCCAAGTGAATAGATTCACAGGATATGTTTATCAGCTGGTGGATAATCCTGAGCAGAGGTCATCGCAGGCACCTGAACTCTTTGCTTCTATTGGCATCGTCAAATTCTACATTGGAGGAAGTCTTCCATTGTAGATGGCTTTAGCCTTTAGTGGTGGGGGAACGGGTCTTTGCCCCATGTCTGCGATTAGGGGGCTGTTTGATATTGTCGGCATTCCATCTCTCAATAAACATAGCTTCTTTAAACATCCTACTAACCATTTTCTCCCCATAGGTAGTTGGAATGTGAGGACTCTGCACAGAGCTTTTCCTCTTGATGTCCTCACACAAGAATACCACCATTATAATTTAGATATTCTCGGCTTGCAAGAGACCAGATGGACTGATAAAGGTCAGATTCTTAAAAATAATCTTAAATTTCTCTTTTCAGGGAGGGACGACAATAAGCATCACCAAGGCGTGGGTCTGCTTCTCAGCAGACACGCTAGTGATGCTCTTCTAGGATATGAGTGCATTAATGAAAGGTTTCTTACAGCAAAATTTCAGACAAGCGTTAAAGACTTGAATGTTATCTGCTGTTATGCCCCCACTGAGGATGCCGATGAGGATGAGAAGAATAGGTTTTATGAACAACTTCAGGATATTTTGAATTCTGTCAAGAAAGGAGATATTACCCTTGTTCTTGGTGACTTCAATGCCAAAGTTGGTACTGACTCTGACCTTTGGGGAGGGGTGATTGGCCCTTTTGGTATTGGTAGCTGCAATGGCAATGGGCAACGTCTCCTACAGGTAAGTAAACTCAATGGTTTCAGAATAACTAACACATATTACAAACACCGCGACATACATAAGTACACATGGGTTTCACCTGATGGGCTGCATAGGAATATGATTGATTATATATTAATTAACAGCAAATGGGCTAGTTCTGTTAGGAATACCAGGACATATAGGGGAGCTGAAATTGGATCTGACCATTACCTAGTTAAAAGTGTCTTGCAACTTAAACTTAAAAAGTGTTGTGCTAGGGTTAAAAAATTTGCTTTTAATACTGAAGCTCTGAAAGACCCAGTTATAGCCAAAGCTTACCATGATAGGTTACTTAGTCATTATGACAGTCATGGTATGCTTACTACTGAAGTTGAGGAAGAATGGGATCATTTTAAACAGGCTTTTTTGGACACTAACAGTACTCTTTTAGGAAAAAAGGAGCAGAAGAGACAGAATTATCTGAGTGATAAGGACCTTGAGGTTATTTCGGAAAGAAAGAACTGCAGGAATGCCCTTAATCAATTCTCTACTAGTCCTAATAGAAAGCATTACAGAGACCTTAATAAACTTGTAAAGGATCAGTTAGCTGCTGATAAGAATCTTTGGCTTGATGGTTTGGCTGACAAAGCCGAGGAAGCAGTTAGACAGCACAACAGCAGAGAGCTGTACCAGAAAGTTAATGTTTTGTGTGGTAGAAAACGGACAGGTATACAGGGATTGAAGGATAAACTAGGTAAGGTTATAGAAGATGAGGATTCTGTCATGGCTAGGTGGACTGAGCATTTCAGTGATGTTCTAAACAATGCGGTTAGTTCTATTCCCATTGTTTGCAATGATGATAGATGCATTGGTGGCTTTAATGTTGGCCCTATAACACAATCTGAAGTTATTTTGGCTGTTTCTAAACTTAAACTTCATAAATCCCCAGGGGTAGATGAAATTACTACAGAAATGCTGAGAGCTGGAAATGTTTCGGTTACCACTTGGATGACTGAAATTCTGAATATCTTTTATGATAAAGGCATGGTTCCTAAGGATTTTACCAGAGCTATTGTTATCCCTATTTTCAAAAAATGTGATCGCCGTTCTTGTGATAACTATAGGGGTATTAGCCTACTCTCTGTTCCAGGTAAAGTTCTTTCCATGATTGTGCTTAATAGAATTAAGAATCTGGTTGACAGTCAATTGCGTGATGAGCAATGTGGATTCAGAAGTGGTAGGGGATGTGTGGATCAGCTATTTTCACTTAGGAAGATTCTTGAGAAATGTTTAGAGTTTCAGAAACCTTTGGTTGCTAGCTTTGTTGATTTCAAAAAGGCTTTCGACTCTGTTGATCGTCATAATTTGTGGTTGATTGTGAAATCATATGGTATACCAGACAAGTTAGTTAACATAATGAAAGCTCTCTATAATAACACTGAGTCGTGTGTGAGAGTTGGTAAGGCTTGTAGCATTTGGTTTAGCATTACTTCTGGTGTTCGACAAGGGTGCATTTTGTCTCCTTTTCTCTTTAGTTTGGTTATTGATTATGTTATGCGAAATTCACTTCAAGGGAAAGCTTTTGGCCTTAAATGGGCTGGAGATAGGAAAATTTCTGATTTAGATTATGCTGATGATTTAGCCCTTTTGGCAAATGATGTTGATGAGATGAACTCTTTCATTCGAGCTGTTGATGAGACTGGTAGTAGAGTAGGTTTGGTTATAAACAGAGAGAAAACTAAAGTGATGAAAATTGGTCAGGCAGGCTGTGATTCAGTTAATCTGATGGTTGCAGTCTTGAGTAGGTGTCACAATTTAATTATCTTGGGAGCTATGTAACAGATAATGGTGATGTGCGGCATGAGATTAACAGACGAATAGGGATTGCTGCCGGGACTTTTAAGAATCTATGGAGAGTGTGGAGAAATAGGCGTATACACCTAAAGACTAAAATTAGACTATATAATAGTTTGGTTCTTTCTAGGGTTAGTTATGGTAGTGAAACTTGGACACTTTGTAAACAAGATAACAGGAAACTAGATGCTTTTGATTCCAGATGCTTACGCAGTATCTTGAGCATTAGGTGGTTCAACTTTGTAACTAATGATGAGGTTAGGCAAAGGAGTTTGCAACCTCCTTTAAGCAGCACATTGTGCAGAGAGAGACTCCGTTGATTTGGCCATGTTGCCCGTATGAATAATTATAGATTGGCGAATAGGGTTATGAACAGTGTGCCTAAAGGCCTCAGAAAGAAGGGGAGACCTAGGATGCGGTGGGCAGACAATGTCAAACAAGACCTTGTTAGAATTGGTGTGCAGTGGCCAGATGCAGTAGATGTAGCTCAGGATAGACTTGCTTGGAGAACTAAATTGCACGGTCTGGTTGGACCTCCGTAGCCCATGGCTGCTTGAGGATTATGATGATGATGATGAATAAGAAAGTCTAGAAGAAATAATATAATAAAATAAAATTAACGATAAATAATAAAATAAAATTAACGATAAAGCTAATAAAATAAGCTTTATCGTTAAGTTCAATAGTGAGGGAAAATTAATTCCATCTCTAGGTTGAATAATCTTGAAAAATAAGCTTAATCTCCCGTCTTAACATCAGCTATAGCTAAGCTGAGCAATTCTAAAAAATATGTTTTATCTCCAGGTTGAGTAATCCTGGAATATCTGTTTCATATCTAGGTTGAGTAACATTGAAAAAACAACAAAAAAACCTGCGCCATCTTTAAAGTGATCAATCCCGAAAAATCTACTTCATCTTTAATTGAATGATCGTGAAAAATCAGTTTCATTTCTAAGTTGAGAAATCCCGAAAAATCAGCTTCATATCTGTGTTGAGAAATCCTGGAAAATCAGTTTCGACTCAAAAGTTGAGTAATTCTGAAGAAACTGTTTTATCTGTAAGTTGAGCAATCGTGAAAAATGTGTCTCATCTATAGGTTGAGCAACCGTAAAGAATGAGGGGGCGGGGGTGGCTCAGTCGGTAGCGCGCCAGGCTCGTAATCTGTAGTTCCTAGGTTCGAGTCCCAGCTGGGTCAGCGTTGAGATTTATCTCCGCAAAAATTCCCTGCCCTGCCCACGGTCAGTAGGGGACACCGATAGGCTTGGAAAGGCCGCCGTCCGTCGGATGGGACGTTAAGCCGTGGCCCGTGTGCGGGAGAGCCATACCCTGTGCACGTTAAAGAACACGCTGGATGGCCTTGACGGGAGGCTACCATCTGTCTCCTAACAGCTGTTCCAGTGGGTCCCCTCCCCCAACCTTCTCTGAGCCTTCGGGGTCCATGTGACCTGGCCATTTAGCCCATGGTGTGCAAAAAAGTGCCGCTCAGAGGTAAAACAACCCAACGTTAAAGAACACGCTGGATGGCCTTGACGGGAGGCTACCACCTGTCTCCCAACAGCTGTTCCAGTGGGTCCCCTCCCCCAACCTTCTCTGAGCCTTCGGGGTCCATGTGACCTGGCCATTTAGCCCAAGGTGTGCGGAAAAGTGCAGCTCAGAGGTAAAACAATCCAATCCAATCAGTTTCGACTCAAAAGTTGAGTAATTCTGAAGAAACTGTTTTATCTGTAAGTTGAGCAATTGTGAAAAATGTGTCTCATCTACAGGTTGAGCAACCGTAAAGAATAAATTCATATCTGTGTTAAGAAATCCTGGAAAATCTGTTTCATTTCTAGGTTAAGTAACGGAAGTAATCTGTTTCCCAAGTTTAGCAATCGCAAAAAATCTGTTTTATTTCTAAGCTGAGAAATTTCGAAAAATCAGTTTCATATTTGTGTTGAGAAATCCTGGAAAATCTGTGTGATCTCTAGGTTGAGCAATCCTGAAAAATCAGCTTCTTATCTGTGTGTGAAATTAAAAAAATCTCTTGAGTAATCCGGAAAAAATGAGCTTTATCTCTAAATTAAGTGATCCCTAAAAAATCACTTTCATCTTTAAGTTGAGCAATCCAGTAAAAAAATTACTTCATATATATACACCGAAGAGCCAAAACATCATGACTAGCGGGGGGCGGGGGTGGCTCAGTAGGTAGCGCGCCAGGCTCATAATCTGTAGTTCCCAGGTTCGAGTCCCAGCTTGGTCAGCGTTGGGATTTGTCTCCGCAAAATTCCCTGCCCTGCCCACGGTCAGTAGGGGACACCGATGGACTTGGAAAGGCCGCCGTCCGTCGGATGGGACGTTAAGCCGTGGCTCCGTGTGCGGGAGAGCCATACCCTGTGCACGTTAAAGAACACGCTGGATGGCCTTGACGGGAGGCTACCACCTGTCTCCCAACAGCTGTTCCAGTGGGTCCCGTCCCCCAACCTTCTCTGAGCCTACGGGGTCCTTGTAACCTGGCCATTTAGCCCATGGTGTGCAAAAAAGTGCCGCTCAGAGGTAAAACAATCATGACTAGCGCGTCTTTATGCAAATCGAATTGTTTATCTGTAAACTGCAGGTAAACAACGGCGCGTATGAAGGTCATGAAACGATATAAATAACACCTGATACTGAGCTCTGTTAATCAGTATTATTCTTGTTCTTCAGATGGAAAAGGCAGCGGGCTTAACTGAATTTGACAAAGGCCAAATTGCAATGGCCAGACGACTGGGTCAGAGCATTTCCGAGACGGTAAGGCTTGTGAAATGCCCACCGTCAGCCGTGGTTAGTACCTTCAAAAAGTGGTCCGAGGAGGGAAAAACCACGAATCGTTGGAAAGATAAGGACCGACTACGACTCATTGATGCTAGAGGTGAGCGAAGGCTATCCTGTATGGTGTGAACAGAAGGGATACTGTGGCGCAACTCGCCCGTAATATGAATGCTGGTGGCTAGAGTAATGTTTCACAATATACAGTACATCGAATCCTGGTCAAAATGGGGCTGCGTACCACAGGCCACTTCGAGTGCCCATGCTAATCTTGGTTCACCGTCGAAAGAGCCTACAGTGGGCACGCAAGCATCAAAACAGGATCTTGAATGATTGGGAGAAGGTCGTCTGATGAATCTCGTTTCCTGTTGCACCATATGGATGGCCTGGTACGTGTGCGTCGTTTACCTGGGGAAGTGGGCGGGGGTGGCTTAGTCGGTAGCGCGCCAGGCTCGTAATCTGTAGTTTCCAGGTTCGAGTCCCAGCTGGGTCAGCGTTGAGATTTATCTCCGCAAAAATTCCGCGCCCTACCCACGGTCAGTAGGGGACACCGATGGGCTTGGAAAGGCCGCCGTCCGTCGGAGGGGACGTTAAACCGTGGCCCCGTGTGTGGGAGAGCCATACCCTGTGCACGTTAAAGAACACGCTGGATTGGCTTGACGGGAGGCTACCACCTGTCCCCCAACAGCTGTTCCAGTGGGTCCCCTCCCCCAACCTTCTCTGAGCCTTTGGGGTCCATGTGTCCTGGCCATTTAGCCCATGGTGTGCAAAAAAGTGCCGCTCAGAGGTAAAACAACCCAACCCAACCTGGGGAAGTGCTGAAATCAGGATGCACTGTGGGACGAAAACAAACCGATGGAGGAAGTGTAATGCTTTGGGCAATGTTATGCTGGGAAACCCTGGGTTCAAGCATTCATGTGTTGGAAATTATGATGTCTACAACCTACCTCAACATCGTTGCAGAACAGGTAAATCCTTTCATGGCAATGGTATCCCCCTCTAGTAGTGCCTTCTTTCAACAGGATAATGTACCATGCCAAACTGCCCGGATTGTTCGAGAATGGTTCGCGGAAATTGAGGAAGACTTCCAGGTATTGCCCTGGCCTCCAAATTCCTCAATCCTCATCCAATCGAGCATCTGTGGTTTATGTTGGAACAGCATATCCGTTCCTGCAACAGTTCAACCACGTGATTTAGAAGAGTTAAAGGATCTGCTTGACGTGTGTCTTGATGTTTGGATGTGCTTGCCTTGCGTGTAAGCTGACGTGTTGGTACCAGATGCCACAAGACACCTTTAGAAATCTTCTAGCGTCCATGCCTCTCTTGGTAAGAGCTGTTTTGGCAGCACTTGGAGGACCAATATCATATTCGGCAGGTGGTCATAATGTTTTTGCTCTTCCGTGTATATATACAATATATATTGTAAAACCTATTTCATTACTAGTTTGAGAAATCGAGAAAAATCAGTTTCAGGTCTAAGTTGTGCAAGTCCTGAAAAATCTGTTTTATCTGTAAGTTGAGCAATCCTGAAAAATGTGTCTCATCTCTAAGTTGAGGTATTCTGAAAAATTAACTTCATGTCTGTGTTGAGAAATAATGGAATATCTATTTCAACTCTACGTTTGAGTAATTCGAAAAAATAAGCTTTATGTCTAAAATGAAAAATACTAAAAATTCTGTGTATTCTCAATCGGAAAAAATATATCTGATCTGTAATTTGAGCAATTTTGAAAAACTGGCTTAATATCTTTTTAGAGAAATCCTAAAAATATGGCTTCATCTGTAAGTTGAGCAATCTTGAAAAATCAGCTTCATATTTAGGTTAAAGAATACTAAAAAATTTGTTTTTACTCTAGCTTAAACAATCCTGAAAAAATCAGCCTCCTATCAATATTAAGAAATTCTGAACAATACTGAAATGATCAGTTTCATATCTGTGGTGAGAAATTCTGAAAACTCCTGAAAAGATCAGCTTCATATCTAAGCTGAGAAATCCCGAACAATCGTGAAAAGATCAGCTTCATATCTATGGTGAGAAATCCTGAAAAGTTCTGAAAAGATCAGCTTCATATCTATGGTGAGAAATTCTGAAAAGTCCTGAAAAGATCAGCTTCATATTTAAGCTGAGAAATCAGGAACAATCGTGAAAAGATCAGCTTCATATCAATGGTGAGAAATCCTGAAAAGTCCTGAAAAGATCAGCTTCATATCTATGGTGAGAAATCCTGAAAAGTCCTGAAAAGATCAGCTTCATATCTATGGTGAGAAATCCTGAAAAGTCCTGAAAAGATCAGCTTCATATCTATGGTGAGAAATCCTGAAAAGTCCTGAAAAGATCAGCTTCATATCTATGGTGAGAAATTCTGAAAAGTCCTGAAAAGATCAGCTTCATATCTATGGTGAGAAATCCTGAAAAGTCCTGAAAAGATCAGCTTCATATCTATGGTGAGAAATCCTGAAAAGTCATGAAAAGATCAGCTTCATATCTATGGTGAGAAATCCTAAAAAGTCCTGAAACGATCAGCTTCATATCTATGGTGAGAAATCCTGAAAAGTCCTGAAAAGATCAGCTTCATATCTATGGTGAGAAATCCAGAAAAGTCCTGAAAAGATCAGCTTCATATCTATGGTGAGAAATCCAGAAAAGTCCTGAAAAGATCAGCTTCATATCTATGGTGAGAAATCCAGAAAAGTCCTGAAAAGATCAGCTTCATGTCTATGGTGAGAAATCCAGAAAAGTCCTGAAAAGATCAGCTTCATGTCTATGTGAGAAATCCTGAAAAGTCCTGAAAAGATCAGCTTCATATCTATGGTGAGAAATCCTGAAAAGTCCTGAAAAGATCAGCTTCATATCTATGGTGAGAAATCCTGAAAAGTCCTGAAAAGATCAGCTTCATATCTATGGTGAGAAATCCTGAAAAGTCCTGAAAAGATCAGCTTCATATCTATGGTGAGAAATCCTGAAAAGTCCTGAAAAGATCAGCTTCATATCTATTGTGAGAAATCCTGAAAAGTCCTGAAAAGATCAGCTTCATATCTATGTGAGAAATCCTGAAAAGTCCTGAAAAGATCAGCTTCATATCTATGGTGAGAAATCCTGAAAAGTCCTGAAACGATCAGCTTCATATCTATGGTGAGAAACCCTGAAAAGTCTTGAAAAGATCAGCTTCATATCTATGTGAGAAATCCTGAAAAGTCCTGAAAAGATCAGCTTCATATCTATGGCGAGAAATCCTGAAAAGTTCTGAAAAGATCAGCTTCATATCTATGGTGAGAAATCCAGAAAAGTCCTGAAAAGATCAGCTTCATATCTATGGTGAGAAATCCAGAAAAGTCCTGAAAAGATCAGCTTCATGTCTATGGTGAGAAATCCAGAAAAGTCCTGAAAAGATCAGCTTCATGTCTATGTGAGAAATCCTGAAAAGTCCTGAAAAGATCAGCTTCATATCTATGGTGAGAAATCCTGAAAAATCCTGAAAAGATCAGCTTCATATCTATGGTGAGAAATCCTGAAAAGTCCTGAAAAGATCAGCTTCATATCTATGGTGAGAAATCCTGAAAAGTCCTGAAAAGATCAGCTTCATATCTATGGTGAGAAATCCTGAAAAGTCCTGAAAAGATCAGCTTCATGTCTATGTGAGAAATCCTGAAAAGTCCTGAAAAGATCAGCTTCATATCTATGGTGAGAAATCCTGAAAAGTCCTGAAAAGATCAGCTTCATATCTATGGTGAGAAATCCTGAAAAATCCTGAAAAGATCAGCTTCATATCTATGTGAGAAATCCTGAAAAGTCCTGAAAAGATCAGCTTCATATCTATGGTGAGAAATCCTGAAAAGTCCTGAAAAGATCAGCTTCATATCTATGGTGAGAAATCCAGAAAAGTCCTGAAAAGATCAGCTTCATATCTATGGTGAGAAATCCAGAAAAGTCCTGAAATGATCAGCTTCATATCTATGGTGAGAAATCCAGAAAAGTCCTGAAAAGATCAGCTTCATGTCTATGGTGAGAAATCCAGAAAAGTCCTGAAAAGATCAGCTTCATGTCTATGTGAGAAATCCTGAAAAGTCCTGAAAAGATCAGCTTCATATCTATGGTGAGAAATCCTGAAAAGTCCTGAAAAGATCAGCTTCATGTCTATGTGAGAAATCCTGAAAAGTCCTGAAAAGATCAGCTTCATATCTATGGTGAGAAATCCTGAAAAGTCCTGAAAAGATCAGCTTCATATCTATGGTGAGAAATCCTGAAAAATCCTGAAAAGATCAGCTTCATATCTATGTGAGAAATCCTGAAAAGTCCTGAAAAGATCAGCTTCATATCTATGGTGAGAAATCCTGAAAAGTCCTGAAAAGATCAGCTTCATATCTATGGTGAGAAATCCAGAAAAGTCCTGAAAAGATCAGCTTCATATCTATGGTGAGAAATCCAGAAAAGTCCTGAAATGATCAGCTTCATATCTATGGTGAAAAATCCAGAAAAGTCCTGAAAAGATCAGCTTCATGTCTATGGTGAGAAATCCAGAAAAGTCCTGAAAAGATCAGCTTCATGTCTATATGAGAAATCCTGAAAAGTCCTGAAAAGATCAGCTTCATATCTATGGTGAGAAATCCTGAAAAGTCCTGAAAAGATCAGCTTCATATCTATGGTGAGAAATCCTGAAAAGTCCTGAAAAGATCAGCTTCATATCTATGGTGAGAAATCCTGAAAAGTCCTGAAAAGATCAGCTTCATGTCTATGTGAGAAATCCTGAAAAGTCCTGAAAAGATCAGCTTCATATCTATGGTGAGAAATCCTGAAAAGTCCTGAAAAGATCAGCTTCATATCTATGGTGAGAAATCCTGAAAAATCCTGAAAAGATCAGCTTCATATCTATGTGAGAAATCCTGAAAAGTCCTGAAAAGATCAGCTTCATATCTATGGTGAGAAATCCTGAAAAGTCCTGAAAAGATCAGCTTCATATCTATGGTGAGAAATCCAGAAAAGTCCTGAAAAGATCAGCTTCATATCTATGGTGAGAAATCCAGAAAAGTCCTGAAAAGATCAGCTTCATATCTATGGTGAGAAATCCAGAAAAGTCCTGAAAAGATCAGCTTCATATCTATGGTGAGAAATCCAGAAAAGTCCTGAAAAGATCAGCTTCATGTCTATGGTGAGAAATCCAGAAAAGTCCTGAAAAGATCAGCTTCATGTCTATGTGAGAAATCCTGAAAAGTCCTGAAAAGATCAGCTTCATATCTATGGTGAGAAATCCTGAAAAGTCCTGAAAAGATCAGCTTCATATCTATGGTGAGAAATCCTGAAAAGTCCTGAAAAGATCAGCTTCATATCTATGGTGAGAAATCCAGAAAAGTCCTGAAAAGATCAGCTTCATATCTATGGTGAGAAATCCAGAAAAGTCCTGAAAAGATCAGCTTCATATCTATGGTGAGAAATCCAGAAAAGTCCTGAAAAGATCAGCTTCATGTCTATGGTGAGAAATCCAGAAAAGTCCTGAAAAGATCAGCTTCATGTCTATGTGAGAAATCCTGAAAAGTCCTGAAAAGATCAGCTTCATATCTATGGTGAGAAATCCTGAAAAGTCCTGAAAAGTTCAGCTTCATATCTATGGTGAGAAATCCTGAAAAGTCCTGAAAAGATCAGCTTCATATCTATGGTGAGAAATCCTGAAAAGTCCTGAAAAGATCAGCTTCATATCTATGGTGAGAAATCCTGAAAAGTCCTGAAAAGATCAGCTTCATATCTATTGTGAGAAATCCTGAAAAGTCCTGAAAAGATCAGCTTCATATCTATGTGAGAAATCCTGAAAAGTCCTGAAAAGATCAGCTTCATATCTATGGTGAGAAATCCTGAAAAGTCCTGAAACGATCAGCTTCATATCTATGGTGAGAAACCCTGAAAAGTCTTGAAAAGATCAGCTTCATATCTATGTGAGAAATCCTGAAAAGTCCTGAAAAGATCAGCTTCATATCTATGGCGAGAAATCCTGAAAAGTTCTGAAAAGATCAGCTTCATATCTATGGTGAGAAATCCAGAAAAGTCCTGAAAAGATCAGCTTCATGTCTATGTGAGAAATCCTGAAAAGTCCTGAAAAGATCAGCTTCATATCTATGGTGAGAAATCCTGAAAAGTCCTGAAAAGATCAGCTTCATATCTATGGTGAGAAATCCTGAAAAGTCCTGAAAAGATCAGCTTCATATCTATGGTGAGAAATCCTGAAAAGTCCTGAAAAGATCAGCTTCATGTCTATGTGAGAAATCCTGAAAAGTCCTGAAAAGATCAGCTTCATATCTATGGTGAGAAATCCTGAAAAGTCCTGAAAAGATCAGCTTCATATCTATGGTGAGAAATCCTGAAAAATCCTGAAAAGATCAGCTTCATATCTATGTGAGAAATCCTGAAAAATCCTGAAAAGGTCAGCTTCATATCTATGTGAGAAATCCTGAAAAGTCCTGAAAAGATCAGCTTCATATCTATGGTGAGAAATCCTGAAAAGTCCTGAAAAGATCAGCTTCATATCTATGGTGAGAAATCCAGAAAAGTCCTGAAAAGATCAGCTTCATATCTATGGTGAGAAATCCAGAAAAGTCCTGAAAAGATCAGCTTCATATCTATGGTGAGAAATCCAGAAAAGTCCTGAAAAGATCAGCTTCATGTCTATGGTGAGAAATCCAGAAAAGTCCTGAAAAGATCAGCTTCATGTCTATGTGAGAAATCCTGAAAAGTCCTGAAAAGATCAGCTTCATATCTATGGTGAGAAATCCTGAAAAGTCCTGAAAAGATCAGCTTCATATCTATGGTGAGAAATCCTGAAAAGTCCTGAAAAGATCAGCTTCATATCTATGGTGAGAAATCCTGAAAAGTCCTGAAAAGATCAGCTTCATGTCTATGTGAGAAATCCTGAAAAGTCCTGAAAAGATTAGCTTCATATCTATGGTGAGATATCCTGAAAAGTCCTGAAAAGATCAGCTTCATATCTATGGTGAGAAATCCTGAAAAATCCTGAAAAGATCAGCTTCATATCTATGTGAGAAATCCTGAAAAGTCCTGAAAAGATCAGCTTCATATCTATGGTGAGAAATCCTGAAAAGTCCTGAAAAGATCAGCTTCATATCTATGGTGAGAAATCCAGAAAAGTCCTGAAAAGATCAGCTTCATATCTATGGTGAGAAATCCAGAAAAGTCCTGAAAAAATCAGCTTCATATCTATGGTGAGAAATCCAGAAAAGTCCTGAAAAGATCAGCTTCATGTCTATGGTGAGAAATCCAGAAAAGTCCTGAAAAGATCAGCTTCATGTCTATGTGAGAAATCCTGAAAAGTCCTGAAAAGATCAGCTTCATATCTATGGTGAGAAATCCTGAAAAGTCCTGAAAAGATCAGCTTCATATCTATGGTGAGAAATCCTGAAAAGTCCTGAAAAGATCAGCTTCATATCTATGGTGAGAAATCCTGAAAAGTCCTGAAAAGATCAGCTTCATATCTATGGTGAGAAATCCTGAAAAGTCCTGAAAAGATCAGCTTCATATCTATTGTGAGAAATCCTGAAAAGTCCTGAAAAGATCAGCTTCATATCTATGTGAGAAATCCTGAAAAGTCCTGAAAAGATCAGCTTCATATCTATGGTGAGAAATCCTGAAAAGTCCTGAAACGATCAGCTTCATATCTATGGTGAGAAACCCTGAAAAGTCTTGAAAAGATCAGCTTCATATCTATGTGAGAAATCCTGAAAAGTCCTGAAAAGATCAGCTTCATATCTATGGCGAGAAATCCTGAAAAGTTCTGAAAAGATCAGCTTCATATCTATGGTGAGAAATCCAGAAAAGTCCTGAAAAGATCAGCTTCATATCTATGGTGAGAAATCCAGAAAAGTCCTGAAAAGATCAGCTTCATGTCTATGGTGAGAAATCCAGAAAAGTCCTGAAAAGATCAGCTTCATGTCTATGTGAGAAATCCTGAAAAGTCCTGAAAAGATCAGCTTCATATCTATGGTGAGAAATCCTGAAAAATCCTGAAAAGATCAGCTTCATATCTATGGTGAGAAATCCTGAAAAGTCCTGAAAAGATCAGCTTCATATCTATGGTGAGAAATCCTGAAAAGTCCTGAAAAGATCAGCTTCATATCTATGGTGAGAAATCCTGAAAAGTCCTGAAAAGATCAGCTTCATGTCTATGTGAGAAATCCTGAAAAGTCCTGAAAAGATCAGCTTCATATCTATGGTGAGAAATCCTGAAAAGTCCTGAAAAGATCAGCTTCATATCTATGGTGAGAAATCCTGAAAAATCCTGAAACGATCAGCTTCATATCTATGTGAGAAATCCTGAAAAGTCCTGAAAAGATCAGCTTCATATCTATGGTGAGAAATTCTGAAAAGTCCTGAAAAGATCAGCTTCATATCTATGGTGAGAAATCCAGAAAAGTCCTGAAAAGATCAGCTTCATATCTATGGTGAGAAATCCAGAAAAGTCCTGAAAAGATCAGCTTCATATTTAAGCTGAGAAATCAGGAACAATCGTGAAAAGATCAGCTTCATATCAATGGTGAGAAATCCTGAAAAGTCCTGAAAAGATCAGCTTCATATCTATGGTGAGAAATCCTGAAAAGTCCTGAAAAGATCAGCTTCATATCTATGGTGAGAAATTCTGAAAAGTCCTGAAAAGATCAGCTTCATATCTATGGTGAGAAATCCTGAAAAGTCCTGAAAAGATCAGCTTCATATCTATGGTGAGAAATTCTGAAAAGTCCTGAAAAGATCAGCTTCATATCTATGGTGAGAAATCCTGAAAAGTCCTGAAACGATCAGCTTCATATCTATGGTGAGAAATCCTGAAAAGTCCTGAAAAGATCAGCTTCATATCTATGTGAGAAATCCTAAAAAGTCCTGAAAAGATCAGCTTCATATCTATGGTGAGAAATCCTGAAAAGTCCTGAAAAGATCAGCTTCATATCTATGGTGAGAAATCCAGAAAAGTCCTGAAAAGATCAGCTTCATATCTATGGTGAGAAATCCTGAAAAGTCCTGAAAAGATCAGCTTCATGTCTATGTGAGAAATCCTGAAAAGTCCTGAAAAGATCAGCTTCATATCTATGGTGAGAAATCCTGAAAAGTCCTGAAAAGATCAGCTTCATATCTATGGTGAGAAATCCTGAAAAATCCTGAAAAGATCAGCTTCATATCTATGTGAGAAATCCTGAAAAATCCTGAAAAGATCAGCTTCATATCTATGTGAGAAATCCTGAAAAGTCCTGAAAAGATCAGCTTCATATCTATGGTGAGAAATCCTGAAAAGTCCTGAAAAGATCAGCTTCATGTCTATGTGAGAAATCCTGAAAAGTCCTGAAAAGATCAGCTTCATATCTATGGTGAGAAATCCTGAAAAGTCCTGAAAAGATCAGCTTCATATCTATGGTGAGAAATCCTGAAAAGTCCTGAAAAGATCAGCTTCATATCTATGGTGAGAAATCCAGAAAAGTCCTGAAAAGATCAGCTTCATATCTATGGTGAGAAATCCAGAAAAGTCCTGAAAAGATCAGCTTCATATCTATGGTGAGAAATCCAGAAAAGTCCTGAAAAGATCAGCTTCATGTCTATGGTGAGAAATCCAGAAAAGTCCTGAAAAGATCAGCTTCATGTCTATGTGAGAAATCCTGAAAAGTCCTGAAAAGATCAGCTTCATATCTATGGTGAGAAATCCTGAAAAGTCCTGAAAAGATCAGCTTCATATCTATGGTGAGAAATCCTGAAAAGTCCTGAAAAGATCAGCTTCATATCTATGGTGAGAAATCCTGAAAAGTCCTGAAAAGATCAGCTTCATGTCTATGTGAGAAATCCTGAAAAGTCCTGAAAAGATTAGCTTCATATCTATGGTGAGAAATCCTGAAAAGTCCTGAAAAGATCAGCTTCATATCTATGGTGAGAAATCCTGAAAAATCCTGAAAAGATCAGCTTCATATCTATGTGAGAAATCCTGAAAAGTCCTGAAAAGATCAGCTTCATATCTATGGTGAGAAATCCTGAAAAGTCCTGAAAAGATCAGCTTCATATCTATGGTGAGAAATCCAGAAAAGTCCTGAAAAGATCAGCTTCATATCTATGGTGAGAAATCCAGAAAAGTCCTGAAAAGATCAGCTTCATATCTATGGTGAGAAATCCAGAAAAGTCCTGAAAAGATCAGCTTCATGTCTATGGTGAGAAATCCAGAAAAGTCCTGAAAAGATCAGCTTCATGTCTATGTGAGAAATCCTGAAAAGTCCTGAAAAGATCAGCTTCATATCTATGGTGAGAAATCCTGAAAAGTCCTGAAAAGATCAGCTTCATATCTATGGTGAGAAATCCTGAAAAGTCCTGAAAAGATCAGCTTCATATCTATGGTGAGAAATCCTGAAAAGTCCTGAAAAGATCAGCTTCATATCTATGGTGAGAAATCCTGAAATGTCCTGAAAAGATCAGCTTCATATCTATTGTGAGAAATCCTGAAAAGTCCTGAAAAGATCAGCTTCATATCTATGTGAGAAATCCTGAAAAGTCCTGAAAAGATCAGCTTCATATCTATGGTGAGAAATCCTGAAAAGTCCTGAAACGATCAGCTTCATATCTATGGTGAGAAACCCTGAAAAGTCTTGAAAAGATCAGCTTCATATCTATGTGAGAAATCCTGAAAAGTCCTGAAAAGATCAGCTTCATATCTATGGCGAGAAATCCTGAAAAGTTCTGAAAAGATCAGCTTCATATCTATGGTGAGAAATCCAGAAAAGTCCTGAAAAGATCAGCTTCATATCTATGGTGAGAAATCCAGAAAAGTCCTGAAAAGATCAGCTTCATGTCTATGGTGAGAAATCCAGAAAAGTCCTGAAAAGATCAGCTTCATGTCTATGTGAGAAATCCTGAAAAGTCCTGAAAAGATCAGCTTCATATCTATGGTGAGAAATCCTGAAAAATCCTGAAAAGATCAGCTTCATATCTATGGTGAGAAATCCTGAAAAGTCCTGAAAAGATCAGCTTCATATCTATGGTGAGAAATCCTGAAAAGTCCTGAAAAGATCAGCTTCATATCTATGGTGAGAAATCCTGAAAAGTCCTGAAAAGATCAGCTTCATGTCTATGTGAGAAATCCTGAAAAGTCCTGAAAAGATCAGCTTCATATCTATGGTGAGAAATCCTGAAAAGTCCTGAAAAGATCAGCTTCATATCTATGGTGAGAAATCCTGAAAAATCCTGAAAAGATCAGCTTCATATCTATGTGAGAAATCCTGAAAAGTCCTGAAAAGATCAGCTTCATATCTATGGTGAGAAATTCTGAAAAGTCCTGAAAAGATCAGCTTCATATCTATGGTGAGAAATCCAGAAAAGTCCTGAAAAGATCAGCTTCATATCTATGGTGAGAAATCCAGAAAAGTCCTGAAAAGATCAGCTTCATATTTAAGCTGAGAAATCAGGAACAATCGTGAAAAGATCAGCTTCATATCAATGGTGAGAAATCCTGAAAAGTCCTGAAAAGATCAGCTTCATATCTATGGTGAGAAATCCTGAAAAGTCCTGAAAAGATCAGCTTCATATCTATGGTGAGAAATTCTGAAAAGTCCTGAAAAGATCAGCTTCATATCTATGGTGAGAAATCCCGAAAAGTCCTGAAAAGATCAGCTTCATATCTATGGTGAGAAATTCTGAAAAGTCCTGAAAAGATCAGCTTCATATCTATGGTGAGAAATCCTGAAAAGTCCTGAAACGATCAGCTTCATATCTATGGTGAGAAATCCTGAAAAGTCCTGAAAAGATCAGCTTCATATCTATGTGAGAAATCCTAAAAAGTCCTGAAAAGATCAGCTTCATATCTATGGTGAGAAATCCTGAAAAGTCCTGAAAAGATCAGCTTCATATCTATGGTGAGAAATCCAGAAAAGTCCTGAAAAGATCAGCTTAATATCTATGGTGAGAAATCCTGAAAAGTCCTGAAAAGATCAGCTTCATATCTATGGTGAGAAATCCTGAAAAGTCCTGAAAAGATCAGCTTCATATCTATGTGAGAAATCCTGAAAAGTCCTGAAAAGATCAGCTTCATATCTATGGTGAGAAATCCTGAAAAGTCCTGAAACGATCAGCTTCATATGTATGGTGAGAAATCCTGAAAAGTCCTGAAAAGATCAGCTTCATATCTATGTGAGAAATCCTGAAAAGTCCTGAAAAGATCAGCTTCATATCTATGGGGAGAAATCCTGAAAAGTTCTGAAAAGATCACCTTCATATCTATGGTGAGAAATCCAGAAAAGTCCTGAAAAGATCAGCTTCATGTCTATGTGAGAAATCCTGAAAAGTCCTGAAAAGATCAGCTTCATATCTATGGTGAGAAATCCTGAAAAGTCCTGAAAAGATCAGCTTCATATCTATGGTGAGAAATCCTGAAAAGTCCTGAAAAGATCAGCTTCATATCTATGGTGAGAAATCCTGAAAAGTCCTGAAAAGATCAGCTTCATGTCTATGTGAGAAATCCTGAAAAGTCCTGAAAAGATCAGCTTCATATCTATGGTGAGAAATCCTGAAAAGTCCTGAAAAGATCAGCTTCATATCTATGGTGAGAAATCCTGAAAAATCCTGAAAAGATCAGCTTCATATCTATGTGAGAATTCCTGAAAAGTCCTGAAAAGATCAGCTTCATATCTATGGTGAGAAATCCTGAAAAGTCCTGAAAAGATCAGCTTCATATCTATGGTGAGAAATCCAGAAAAGTCCTCAAAAGATCAGCTTCATATCTATGGTGAGAAATCCAGAAAAGTCCTGAAAAGATCAGCTTCATATCTATGGTGAGAAATCCAGAAAAGTCCTGAAAAGATCAGCTTCATGTCTATGGTGAGAAATCCAGAAAAGTCCTGAAAAGATCAGCTTCATGTCTATGTGAGAAATCCTGAAAAGTCCTGAAAAGATCAGCTTCATATCTATGGTGAGAAATCCTGAAAAGTCCTGAAAAGATCAGCTTCATATCTATGGTGAGAAATCCTGAAAAGTCCTGAAAAGATCAGCTTCATATCTATGGTGAGAAATCCTGAAAAGTCCTGAAAAGATCAGCTTCATATCTATGGTGAGAAATCCTGAAATGTCCTGAAAAGATCAGCTTCATATCTATTGTGAGAAATCCTGAAAAGTCCTGAAAAGATCAGCTTCATATCTATGTGAGAAATCCTGAAAAGTCCTGAAAAGATCAGCTTCATATCTATGGTGAGAAATCCTGAAAAGTCCTGAAACGATCAGCTTCATATCTATGGTGAGAAACCCTGAAAAGTCTTGAAAAGATCAGCTTCATATCTATGTGAGAAATCCTGAAAAGTCCTGAAAAGATCAGCTTCATATCTATGGCGAGAAATCCTGAAAAGTTCTGAAAAGATCAGCTTCATATCTATGGTGAGAAATCCAGAAAAGTCCTGAAAAGATCAGCTTCATATCTATGGTGAGAAATCCAGAAAAGTCCTGAAAAGATCAGCTTCATGTCTATGGTGAGAAATCCAGAAAAGTCCTGAAAAGATCAGCTTCATGTCTATGTGAGAAATCCTGAAAAGTCCTGAAAAGATCAGCTTCATATCTATGGTGAGAAATCCTGAAAAATCCTGAAAAGATCAGCTTCATATCTATGGTGAGAAATCCTGAAAAGTCCTGAAAAGATCAGCTTCATATCTATGGTGAGAAATCCTGAAAAGTCCTGAAAAGATCAGCTTCATATCTATGGTGAGAAATCCTGAAAAGTCCTGAAAAGATCAGCTTCATGTCTATGTGAGAAATCCTGAAAAGTCCTGAAAAGATCAGCTTCATATCTATGGTGAGAAATCCTGAAAAGTCCTGAAAAGATCAGCTTCATATCTATGGTGAGAAATCCTGAAAAATCCTGAAAAGATCAGCTTCATATCTATGTGAGAAATCCTGAAAAGTCCTGAAAAGATCAGCTTCATATCTATGGTGAGAAATTCTGAAAAGTCCTGAAAAGATCAGCTTCATATCTATGGTGAGAAATCCAGAAAAGTCCTGAAAAGATCAGCTTCATATCTATGGTGAGAAATCCAGAAAAGTCCTGAAAAGATCAGCTTCATATTTAAGCTGAGAAATCAGGAACAATCGTGAAAAGATCAGCTTCATATCAATGGTGAGAAATCCTGAAAAGTCCTGAAAAGATCAGCTTCATATCTATGGTGAGAAATCCTGAAAAGTCCTGAAAAGATCAGCTTCATATCTATGGTGAGAAATTCTGAAAAGTCCTGAAAAGATCAGCTTCATATCTATGGTGAGAAATCCCGAAAAGTCCTGAAAAGATCAGCTTCATATCTATGGTGAGAAATTCTGAAAAGTCCTGAAAAGATCAGCTTCATATCTATGGTGAGAAATCCTGAAAAGTCCTGAAACGATCAGCTTCATATCTATGGTGAGAAATCCTGAAAAGTCCTGAAAAGATCAGCTTCATATCTATGTGAGAAATCCTAAAAAGTCCTGAAAAGATCAGCTTCATATCTATGGTGAGAAATCCTGAAAAGTCCTGAAAAGATCAGCTTCATATCTATGGTGAGAAATCCAGAAATGTCCTGAAAAGATCAGCTTGATATCTATGGTGAGAAATCCTGAAAAGTCCTGAAAAGATCAGCTTCATATCTATGGTGAGAAATCCTGAAAAGTCCTGAAAAGATCAGCTTCATATCTATGTGAGAAATCCTGAAAAGTCCTGAAAAGATCAGCTTCATATCTATGGTGAGAAATCCTGAAAAGTCCTGAAACGATCAGCTTCATATGTATGGTGAGAAATCCTGAAAAGTCCTGAAAAGATCAGCTTCATATCTATGTGAGAAATCCTGAAAAGTCCTGAAAAGATCAGCTGCATATCTATGGGGAGAAATCCTGAAAAGTTCTGAAAAGATCACCTTCATATCTATGGTGAGAAATCCAGAAAAGTCCTGAAAAGATCAGCTTCATGTCTATGTGAGAAATCCTGAAAAGTCCTGAAAAGATCAGCTTCATATCTATGGTGAGAAATCCTGAAAAGTCCTGAAAAGATCAGCTTCATATCTATGGTGAGAAATCCTGAAAAGTCCTGAAAAGATCAGCTTCATATCTATGGTGAGAAATCCTGAAAAGTCCTGAAAAGATCAGCTTCATGTCTATGTGAGAAATCCTGAAAAGTCCTGAAAAGATCAGCTTCATATCTATGGTGAGAAATCCTGAAAAGTCCTGAAAAGATCAGCTTCATATCTATGGTGAGAAATCCTGAAAAATCCTGAAAAGATCAGCTTCATATCTATGTGAGAATTCCTGAAAAGTCCTGAAAAGATCAGCTTCATATCTATGGTGAGAAATCCTGAAAAGTCCTGAAAAGATCAGCTTCATATCTATGGTGAGAAATCCAGAAAAGTCCTCAAAAGATCAGCTTCATATCTATGGTGAGAAATCCAGAAAAGTCCTGAAAAGATCAGCTTCATATCTATGGTGAGAAATCCAGAAAAGTCCTGAAAAGATCAGCTTCATGTCTATGGTGAGAAATCCAGAAAAGTCCTGAAAAGATCAGCTTCATGTCTATGTGAGAAATCCTGAAAAGTCCTCAAAAGATCAGCTTCATATCTATGGTGAGAAATCCTGAAAAGTCCTGAAAAGATCAGCTTCATATCTATGGTGAGAAATCCTGAAAAGTCCTGAAAAGATCAGCTTCATATCTATGGTGAGAAATCCTGAAAAGTCCTGAAAAGATCAGCTTCATATCTATGGTGAGAAATCCTGAAAAGTCCTGAAAAGATCAGCTTCATATCTATTGTGAAAAATCCTGAAAAGTCCTGAAAAGATCAGCTTCATATCTATGTGAGAAATCCTGAAAAGTCCTGAAAAGATCAGCTTCATATCTATGGTGAGAAATCCTGAAAAGTCCTGAAACGATCAGCTTCATATCTATGGTGAGAAACCCTGAAAAGTCTTGAAAAGATCAGCTTCATATCTATGTGAGAAATCCTGAAAAGTCCTGAAAAGATCAGCTTCATATCTATGGCGAGAAATCCTGAAAAGTTCTGAAAAGATCAGCTTCATATCTATGGTGAGAAATCCAGAAATGTCCTGAAAAGATCAGCTTCATATCTATGGTGAGAAATCCAGAAAAGTCCTGAAAAGATCAGCTTCATGTCTATGGTGAGAAATCCAGAAAAGTCCTGAAAAGATCAGCTTCATGTCTATGTGAGAAATCCTGACAAGTCCTGAAAAGATCAGCTTCATATCTATGGTGAGAAATCCTGAAAAATCCTGAAAAGATCAGCTTCATATCTATGGTGAGAAATCCTGAAAAGTCCTGAAAAGATCAGCTTCATATCTATGGTGAGAAATCCTGAAAAGTCCTGAAAAGATCAGCTTCATATCTATGGTGAGAAATCCTGAAAAGTCCTGAAAAGATCAGCTTCATGTCTATGTGAGAAATCCTGAAAAGTCCTGAAAAGATCAGCTTCATATCTATGGTGAGAAATCCTGAAAAGTCCTGAAAAGATCAGCTTCATATCTATGGTGAGAAATCCTGAAAAATCCTGAAAAGATCAGCTTCATATCTATGTGAGAAATCCTGAAAAGTCCTGAAAAGATCAGCTTCATATCTATGGTGAGAAATTCTGAAAAGTCCTGAAAAGATCAGCTTCATATCTATGGTGAGAAATCCAGAAAAGTCCTGAAAAGATCAGCTTCATATCTATGGTGAGAAATCCAGAAAAGTCCTGAAAAGATCAGCTTCATATTTAAGCTGAGAAATCAGGAACAATCGTGAAAAGATCAGCTTCATATCAATGGTGAGAAATCCTGAAAAGTCCTGAAAAGATCAGCTTCATATCTATGGTGAGAAATCCTGAAAAGTCCTGAAAAGATCAGCTTCATATCTATGGTGAGAAATTCTGAAAAGTCCTGAAAAGATCAGCTTCATATCTATGGTGAGAAATCCTGAAAAGTCCTGAAAAGATCAGCTTCATATCTATGGTGAGAAATTCTGAAAAGTCCTGAAAAGATCAGCTTCATATCTATGGTGAGAAATCCTGAAAAGTCCTGAAACGATCAGCTTCATATCTATGGTGAGAAATCCTGAAAAGTCCTGAAAAGATCAGCTTCATATCTATGTGAGAAATCCTAAAAAGTCCTGAAAAGATCAGCTTCATATCTATGGTGAGAAATCCTGAAAAGTCCTGAAAAGATCAGCTTCATATCTATGGTGAGAAATCCAGAAAAGTCCTGAAAAGATCAGCTTAATATCTATGGTGAGAAATCCTGAAAAGTCCTGAAAAGATCAGCTTCATATCTATGGTGAGAAATCCTGAAAAGTCCTGAAAAGATCAGCTTCATATCTATGTGAGAAATCCTGAAAAGTCCTGAAAAGATCAGCTTCATATCTATGGTGAGAAATCCTGAAAAGTCCTGAAACGATCAGCTTCATATGTATGGTGAGAAATCCTGAAAAGTCCTGAAAAGATCAGCTTCATATCTATGTGAGAAATCCTGAAAAGTCCTGAAAAGATCAGCTTCATATCTATGGGGAGAAATCCTGAAAAGTTCTGAAAAGATCACCTTCATATCTATGGTGAGAAATCCAGAAAAGTCCTGAAAAGATCAGCTTCATGTCTATGGTGAGAAATCCAGAAAAGTCCTGAAAAGATCAGCTTCATATCTATGTCAGAAATCCTGAAAAGTCCTGAAAAGATCAGCTTCATATCTATGGTGAGAAATCCTGAAAAGTCCTGAAAAGATCAGCTTCATATCTATGGTGAGAAATCCTGAAAAATCCTGAAAAGATCAGCTTCATATCTATGTGAGAAATCCTGAAAAGTCCTGAAAAGATCAGCTTCATATCTATGGTGAGAAATCCTGAAAAGTCCTGAAAAGATCAGCTTCATATCTATGGTGAGAAATCCTGAAAAGTCCTGAAAAGATCAGCTTCATATCTATGGTGAGAAATCCTGAAAAGTCCTGAAAAGATCAGCTTCATATCTATGGTGAGAAATCCTGAAAAGTCCTGAAAAGATCAGCTTCATATCTATGGTGAGAAATCCTGAAAAGTCCTGAAAAGATCAGATTCATATCTATGTGAGAAATCCTGAAAAGTCCTGAAAAGATCAGCTTCATATGTATGGTGAGAAATCCTGAAAAGTCCTGAAAAGGTCAGCTTCATATCTATGTGAGAAATCCTGAAAAGTCCTGAAAAGATCAGCTTCATATCTATGGTGAGAAATCCTGAAAAGTCCTGAAACGATCAGCTTCATATCTATGGTGAGAAATCCTGAAAAGTCCCGAAAAGATCAGCTTCATATCTATGTGAGAAATCCTGAAAAGTCCTGAAAAGATCAGCTTCATATCTATGGTGAGAAATCCTGAAAAGTCCTGAAAAGATCAGCTTCATATCTATGTGAGAAATCCTGAAAAGTCCTGAAAAGATCAGCTTCATATCTATGGTGAGAAATCCAGAAAAGTCCTGAAAAGATCAGCTTCATGTCTATGGTGAGAAATCCAGAAAAGTCCTGAAAAGATCAGCTTCATATCTATGTGAGAAATCCTGAAAAATCCTGAAAAGATCAGCTTCATATCTATGGTGAGAAATCCAGAAAAGTCCTGAAAAGATCAGCTTCATATCTATGGTGAGAAATCCAGAAAAGTCCTGAAAAGATCAGCTTCATATCTATGGTGAGAAATCCTGAAAAGTCCTGAAAAGATCAGCTTCATATCTATGTGAGAAATTCAGAAAAGTCCTGAAAAGATCAGCTTCATATCTATGGTGAAAAATCCTGAAAAGTCCTGAAAAGATCAGCTTCATATCTATGGTGAGAAATCCAGAAAAGTCCTGAAAAGATCAGCTTCATATCTATGGTGAGAAATCCTGAAAAGTCCTGAAAAGATCAGCTTCATATCTATGGTGAGAAATCCTGAAAAGTCCTGAAAAGATCAGCTTCATATCTATGTGAGAAATCCAGAAAAGTCCTGAAAAGATCAGCTTCATATCTATGGTGAAAAATCCTGAAAAGTCCTGAAAAGATCAGCTGCATATCTATGGTGAGAAATCCAGAAAAGTCCTGAAAAGATCAGCTTCATATCTATGGTGAGAAATCCTGAAAAGTCCTGAAAAGATCAGCTTCATATCTATGGTGAGAAATCCAGAAAAGTCCTGAAAAGATCAGCTTCATATCTATGGTGAGAAATCCAGAAAAGTCCTGAAAAGATCAGCTTCATATCTATGGTGAGAAATCCTGAAATGTCCTGAACAGATCCGCTTCATATCTATGGTGAGAAATCCAGAAAAGTCCTGAAAAGATCAGCTTCATATCTATGGTGAGAAATCCTGAAAAGTCCTGAAAAGATCAGCTTCATATCTATGGTGAAAAATCCTGAAAAGTCCTGAAAAGATCAGCTTCATATCTATGGTGAGAAATCCAGAAAAGTCCTGAAAAGATCAGCTTCATATCTATGGTGAGAAATCCTGAAATGTCCTGAAAAGATCAGTTTCATATTTAAGCTGAGATACCACGAACAATCGTGAAAAATCATCAATCCTGAATATCTGTTTCATCTCTAGGTTCAGCAGTCCTAAAAATATTGTATTCATTGAGAAGCTGTTAAATATTTGCATGCTGAAAAAAAAGTAAAGAGCTTTATAGTTAAAAACAACACCAGAAAAAAAGGAAAAGTAGTTTTGCACATAAATAATGATATTAAATAACTTTGAAAAAGAAAAATCTTTGTACAGATGTTGCATTACTTTGAAGAATCAATATCTTCCAGAAAAAATAATATGAATGATCAGTTTCAATGGCTGTCTCGCCATCTCATTGGCCAAGTTAGCAAAAAAAAGCGTAAACAAATGAACAAACAAATAAAACTGAATTTCCTTAAAGTCACGTGGAATCAGATTGAATTTGTTGTTTTTTCCGTAAGACTTTAATTGCTATCTAACTTCAAAAATAATCTTTTTACGTAGAGTCACCGCGTAATTGAATGGAAGTCTCCTTTCATACCTCCTATTATTTTCAAAGTAAGCTTTTTGAATAGAAGTGTCTCTTCCGCATTGAAAGGAAGTCTCCTTTCATAATCCTTAATTTTGAAAATTAAACTTTTTACGTAGAAGTGTCACTGGCGTATTGAATGGAAGTCTCCTTTCATAGCTCCTATTATTTTGAAAAGAAACGTTTTTGAATAGAAGTGTCTCTTCCGTATTGAAAAAAGTCTCCTTTCATAATCCTTAATTTTGAAAATTAAATTTTTTTCTTAGAAATGTCACTGGCGTATTGAATGGAAGTCTTCTTTCATAGATCATATTATTTTGAAAATAAACTTTTTTGAATAGAAGTGCCTCTTCCGTATTGAAAGGAAGTCTCCTTTCATAATCCTTAATTTTGAAAATAAAATTTTTTTCGTAGAAATGTCACTGGCGTATTGAATGGAAGTCTTCTTTCATAGATCATATTATTTTGAAAATAAACTTTTTTGAATAGAAGTGCCTCTTCCGTATTGAAAGGAAGTCTCCTTTCATAATCCTTAATTTTGAAAATTAAACTTTTTACCTAGAAGTGTCACTGGCGTATTAAACGGAAGTCTCCTTTCATAGATCCTATTATTTTGAAAAGAAACGTTTTTGAATAGAAGTGTTTCTTCGTATTAAAAGGAAGTCTCCTTTCATAATCCTCAGTTTTGAAAATTAAACTTTTTACGTAGAAGTGTCACTGGCGTATTGAATGGAAGTCTCCTTTCATAGCTCCTATTATTTTGAAAAGAAACTTTTTTGAATAGAAGTGTCTCTTCCGTATTGAAAGGAAGTCTCCTTTCATAATCCTTAATTTTGAAAATTAAACTTTTTACGTAGAAGTGTCACTGGCGTATCGAATGGAAGTCTCCTTTCATAGCTCCTATTATTTTGAAAATAAACTTTTTGAATAGAAGTGTCTGTTCCGTATTGACAGGAAATCTCCTTTCAAAATCATTAATTTTTAAATTAAAAATTTTTACGTAGAAGTGTCACTGGCGTATTGAATGGAATTCTCCTTTCATAGCTCCTATTATTTTGAAAATAAACTTTTTGAATAGAAGTGTCTGTTCCGTATTGACAGGAAGTCTCCTTTCATAAACATTAATTTTTTAAATTAAAAATTTTTACGTAGAAGTGTCACTGGCGTATTGAATGGAAGTCTCCTTTCATAGCTCCTATTATTTTGAAAATAAACTTTTTGAATAGAAGTGTCTCTTCCGTATTGACAGGAAGTCTCCTTTCATAATCATTAGTTTTTTAAATTAAAAATTTTTACGTAGAAGTGTCACTGGCGTATTGAATGGAAGTCTCCTTTCATAGCTCCTATTATTTTGAAAATAAACTTTTTGAATAGAAGTGTCTGTTCCGTATTGACAGGAAATCTCCTTTCATAATCATTAATTTTTAAATTAAAAATTTTTACGTAGAAGTGTCACTGGCGTATTGAATGGAATTCTCCTTTCATAGCTCCTATTATTTTGAAAATAAACTTTTTGAATAGAAGTGTCTGTTCCGTATTGACAGGAAGTCTCCTTTCATAATCATTAATTTTTTAAATTAAAAATTTTTACGTAGAAGTGTCACTGGCGTATTGAATGGAAGTCTCCTTTCATAGCTCCTATTATTTTGAAAAGAAACGTTTTTGAATAGAAGTGTCTCTTCCGTATTGAAAGGAAATCTCCTTTCAAGATCCTTAATTTTGAAAATTAAACTCTTTACGTAGAAGTGTCACAGGCGTATTGAATGGAAGTCTTCTTTCATAGCTCCTATTATATTGAAAATAAACTTTTTTAAATAAAAGTGTCTCTTCCGTATTGAAAGGAAGCCTCCTTTCATAATCATTAATTTTGAAAATAAATTTTTTTTACGTAGAAGTGTCACTGGCGTATTGAATGGAAGTCACCTTTCATGGCTCCTATTATTTTGAAAATAAACTTTTTGAATAGAAGTGTCTCTTCCGTATTGAAAGGAAGTCTCCTTTCATATTCTTTGATTTTGAAAATTAAACTTTTTACGTAGAAGAGTCACTGGCGTATTGAACAGAAGTCTTCTTTCATAGATCATATTATTTTGAAAATAAACTTTTTTGAATAGAAGTGTCTCTTCCGTATTGAAAGGAAGTCTCCTTTCATAATCGTTAATTTTGAAAATTAAACTTTTTACCTAGAAGTGTCACTGCCGTATTAAATGGAAGTCTCCTTTCATAGATCCTATTATTTTGAAAAGAAACGTTTTTGAATATAAGTGTCTCTTCCGTATTGAATGGAAGTCTCCTTTCATAATCCTTAATTTTGAAAATTAAACTTTTTACCTAGAAGTGTCACTGGCGAATTGAATGGAAGTCTCCTTTCATAGATCCTATTATTTTGAAAAGAAACGTTTTTGAATAGAAGTGTCTCTTCCGTATTGAAAGGAAGTCTCCTTTCATAATCCTTAATTTTGAAAATTAAACTTTTTACATAGAAGTGTCACTGGCGTATTGAATGGAAGTCTTCTTTCATAGCTCCTATTATTTTGAAAATAAACGTTTTTGAATAGAAGTGTCTCTTCCGTATTGAAAGGAAGTCTCCTTTCATAATCCTTAATTTTGAAAATTAAACTTTTTACGTAGAAGTGTCACTGGCGTATTGAATGGAAGTCTTCTTTCATAGCTCCTATTATTTTGAAAATAAACTTTTTTGAATAGAAGTGCCTCTTCCGTATTGAAAGGAAGTCTCCTTTCATAATCCTTAATTTTGAAAATTAAACTTTTTACCTAGAAGTGTCACTGGCGTATTAAACGGAAGTCTCCTTTCATAGATCCTATTATTTTGAAAAGAAACGTTTTTGAATAGAAGTGTCTCTTCGTATTAAAAGGAAGTCTCCTTTCATAATCCTCAATTTTGAAAATTAAACTTTTTACGTAGAAGTGTCACTGGCGTATTGAATGGAAGTCTCCTTTCATAGCTTCTATTATTTTGAAAAGAAACGTTTTTGAATAGAAGTGTCTCTTCCGTATTGAAAGGAAGTCTCCTTTCATAATCATTAATTTTGAAAATTAAACTTTTTACGTAGAAGTGTCACTGGCGTATTGAATGGAAGTCTCCTTTCATAGCTCCTATTATTTTGAAAAGAAACGTTTTTGAATAGAAGTGTCTCTTCCGTATTGAAACGAAGTCTCCTTTCATAATCATTAATTTTGAAAATTAAACTTTTTACGTAGAAGTGTCACTGGCGAATTGAATGGAAGTCTCCTTTCATAGCTCCTATTATTTTGAAAAGAAAAGTTTTTGAATAGAAGTGTCTCTTCCGTATTGAAATGAAGTCTCCTTTCATAATCATTAATTTTGAAAATTAAACTTTTAACCTAGAAGTGTCACTGCGTATTGAATGGAAGTCTCCTTTCATAGCTCCTATTATTTTGAAAAGAAACTTTTTTGAATAGAAGTGTCTCTTCCGTATTGAAAGGAAGTCTCCTTTCATAATCCTTAATTTTGAAAATTAAACTTTTTACGTAGAAGTGTCACTGGCGTATTGAATGGAAGTCTCCTTTCATAGCTCCCATTATTTTGAAAAGAAACGTTTTTGAATAGAAGTGTCTCTTCCGTATTGAAAGGAAATCTCCTTTCAAGATCCTTAATTTTGAAAATTAAACTTTTTACGTAGAAGTGTCACTGGGGTATTGAATGGAAGTCTTCTTTCATAGCTCCTTTATTTTGAAAATAAACTTTTTTGAATAGAAGTGTCTCTTCCGTATTGAAAGGAAGTCTCCTTTCATAACCCTTAATTTTGAAAATTAAACTTTTTACCTAGAAGTGTCACTGGCGTATTAAATGGAAGTCTCCTTTCATAGATCCTATTATTTGAAAAGAAACGTTTTTGAATAAAAGTGTCTCTTCCGTATTGAAAGGAAGTCTCCTTTCATAATCCTTATTTCATAATCCTTTGAATGAAAAGTTTAATTTTCAAAATTAAGGATCTTGAAAGGAGATTTCCTTTCAATACGGAAGAGACACTTCTATTCAAAACGTTTCTTTTCAAAATAATAGGAGCTATGAAAGGAGACTTCCATTCAATTCTTAAGTGTCTCTTCCGTATTGAAAAGAAGTCTCCTTTCATAATCATTAATTTTGAAAATTAAACTTTTTACCTAGAAGTGTCACTGGCGTATTGAATGGAAGTCTTCTTTCATAGCTTCTATTATTTGGAAAAGAAACGTTTTTGAATAGAAGTGTCTCGTCCGTATTGAAAGGAAGTCTCCTTTCATAATCCTTAATTTTGAAAATTAAACTTTTTACGTAGAAGTGTCACTGGCGTATTGAATGGAAGTCTCCTTTCATGGCTCCTATTATTTTGAAAATAAACTTTTTGAATAGAAGTATCTGTTCCGTATTGACAGGAAGTCTCCTTTCATAATCATGAATTTTTTTAAATTAAAAATTTTTACGTAGAATTGTCACTGGCGTAATGAATGGAAGTCTCGTTTCATAGCTCCTATTTTTTTGAAAATAAACTTTTTGAATAGAAGTGTCTGTTCCGTATTGAAAGGAAGTCTCCTTTCATATTCTTTGATTTTGAAAATTAAACTTTTTACGTTGAAGTGTAACTGGCGTATTGAATGGAAGTCTTCTTTCATATCTCCTATTATTTTGAAAATAAACTTTTTTTAATAGAAGAGTCTCTTCCGTATTGAAAGGAAACCTCCTTTCAAAATCATTAATTTTGAAAATTAAATTTTTTACGTAGAAGTTTCACTGGCGTATTGAATGGAAATCTCCTTTCATAGGTCGTATTATTTTGAAAAGAAAAGTTTTTGAATAGAAGTGTCTCTTCCGTATTGAAATGAAGTCTCCTTTCATAATCATTAATTTTGAAAATTAAACTTTTTACCTAGAAGTGTCACTGCGTATTGAATGGAAGTCTTCTTTCATAGCTCCTATTATTTTGAAAATAAACTTTTTTTAATAGAAGAGTCTCTTCCGTATTGAAAGGTAGCCTCCTTTCATAATCATTAATTTTGAAAATTAAATTTTTTACGTAGAAGTTTCACTGGCGTATTGAATGGAAATCTCCTTTCATAGGTCGTATTATTTTGAAAAAAACTTTTTGAAAAGAAGGTCTCTTCCGTATTTCATATACTTTGATCTTGAAAATTAAACTTTTTACGCAGAAATGTCACTGGCGTATTGAATGGAAGTCTTCTTTCATAGCTCCTATTATTTTGAAAAGAAACGTTTTTGAATAGAAGTGTCTCTTCCGTATTGAAAGGAAGCCTCCTTTCATAATCATTAATTTTGAAAATTAAACTTTTTACCTAGAAGTGTCACTGGCGTATTGAATGGAAGTCTTCTTTCATAGCTCCTATTATTTTGAAAATAAACTTTTTTAAATAGAAGTGTCTCTTCCGTATTGAAAGGAAGTCTCCTTTCATATTCTTTGATTTTGAAAATTAAACTTTTTACGTAGAAGTGTCACTGGCGTATTGAACGGAAGTCTTCTTTCATAGCTCCTATTATTTTGAAAATAAACTTTTTTTAATAGAAGAGTCTCTTCCGTATTGAAAGGTAGTCTCCTTTCATAATCATTAATTTTGAAAATTAAATTTTTTACGTAGAAGTTTCACTGGCGTATTGAATGGAAGTCTCCTTTCATAGCTCCTATTATTTTGAAAAGAAAAGTTTTTGAATAGAAGTGTCTCTTCCGTATTGAAATGAAGTCTCCTTTCATAATCATTAATTTTGAAAATTAAACTTTTTGCCTAGAAGTGTCACTGCGTATTGAATGGAAGTCTTCTTTCATATCTCCTATTATTTTGAAAATAAACTTTTTTTAATAGAAGAGTCTCTTCCGTATTGAAAGGAAGCCTCCTTTCATAATCATTAATTTTGAAAATTAAATTTTTTATGTAGAAGTTTCACTGGCGTATTGAATGGAAATCTCCTTTCATAGGTCGTATTATTTTGAAAAAAACTTTTTGAAAAGAAGGTCTCTTCCGTATTTCATATACTTTGATTTTGAAAATTAAACTTTTTACGCAGAAATGTCACTGGCGTATTGAATGGAAGTCTTCTTTCATAACTCCTATTATTTTGAAAAGAAACGTTTTTTAATAGAAGAGTCTCTTCTTTATGAAAGGAAGTCTCCTTTCATAATCATTAATTTTGAAAATTAAATTTTTTACGTAGAAGTGTCACTGGCGTATTGAATGGAAATCTCCTTTCATAGGTCGTATTATTTTGAAAAAAAAACGTTTTTGAATAGAAGTGTCTGTTCCGTATTGAAATGAAGTCTCGTTTCATAATCATTAATTTTGAAAATTAAACTTTTTACCTAGAAGTGTCACTGGCGTATTGAATGGAAGTCTCCTTTCATGGCTCCTATTATTTTGAAAATAAACTTTTTGAATAGAAGTGTCTGTTCCGTATTGACAGGAAGTCTCCTTTAATAATCATTAATTTTTTAAATTAAAAATTTTTACGTAGAAGTGTCACTGGCGTATTGAATGGAAGTCTCCTTTCATAGCTCCTATTATTTTGAAAATAAACTTTTTGAATAGAAGTGTCTGTTCCGTATTGACAGGAAGTCTCCTTTCATAATCATTAATTTTTAAAATTAAATATTTTTACGTAGAAGTGTCACTGGCGTATTGAATGGAAGTCTCCTTTCATAGCTCCTATTATTTTGAAAATAAACTTTTTGAATAGAAGTGTCTGTTCCGTATTGACAGGAAGTCTCCTTTCATAATCATTAATTTTTTAAATTAAAAATTTTTACGTAGAAGTGTCACTGGCGTATTGAATGGAAGTCTCCTTTCATAGCTCCTATTATTTTGAAAATAAACTTTTTGAATAGAAGTGTCTGTTCGGTATTGAAAGGAAGTCTCCTTTCATATTCTTTGATTTTGAAAATTAAACTTTTTACGTAGAAGAGTCACTGGCGTATTGAACGGAAGTCTTCTTTCATAGATCATATTATTTTGAAAATAAACTTTTTTGAATAGAAGTGTCTCTTCCGTATTGAAAGGAAGTCTCCTTTCATAATCATTAATTTTGAAAATTTAACTTTTTACGTAGAAGTGTCACTGGCGTATTGAATGGAAGTCTCCTTTCATAGCTCCTATTATTTTGAAAATAAACTTTTTGAATAGAAGTGTCTGTTCCGTATTGAAAGGAAGTCTCCTTTCATATTCTTTGATTTTGAAAATTAAACTTTTTAGGTTGAAGTGTCACTGGCGTATTGAATCGAAATCTCCTTTCATAGCTCCTATTATTTTGAAAAAAACTTTTTGAGTAGAAGTGTCTCTTCCGTATTTCATATTCTTTGATTTTGAAAATTAAACTTTTTACGCAGAAGTGTCACTGGCGTATTGAATGGAAGTCTCCTTTCATAGCTCCTATTATTTTGAAAAGAAACGTTTTTGAATAGAAGTGTCTGTTCCGTATTGAAATGAAGTCTCGTTTCATAATCATTAATTTTGAAAATTAAACTTTTTACCTAGAAGTGTCACTGGCGTATTGAATGGAAGTCTCCTTTCATGGCTCCTATTATTTTGAAAATAAACTTTTTGAATAGAAGTGTCTGTTCCGTATTGACAGGAAGTCTCCTTTCATAATCATTTTTTTTTTAAATTAAATATTTTTACGTAGAAGTGTCACTGGCGTATTGAATGGAAGTCTCCTTTCATAGCTCCTATTATTTTGAAAATAAACTTTTTGAATAGAAGTGTCTGTTCCGTATTGACAGGAAGTCTCCTTTCATAATCATTAATTTTTTAAATTAAAAATTTTTACGTAGAAGTGTCACTGGCGTATTGAATGGAAGTCTCCTTTCATAGCTCCTATTATTTTGAAAATAAACTTTTTGAATAGAAGTGTCTGTTCCGTATTGACAGGAAGTCTCCTTTCATAATCATTAATTTTTTAAATTAAAAATTTTTACGTAGAAGTGTCACTGGCGTATTGAATGGAAGTCTCCTTTCATAGCTCCTATTATTTTGAAAATAAACTTTTTGAATAGAAGTGTCTGTTCGGTATTGAAAGGAAGTCTCCTTTCATAATCATTAATTTTTTAAATTAAATATTTTTACGTAGAAGTGTCACTGGCGTATTGAATGGAAGTCTCCTTTCATAGCTCCTATTATTTTGAAAAAAACTTTTCGAGTAGAAGTGTCTCTTCCGTATTGAAAGGAAGCCTCCTTTCATAATCATTAATTTTGAAAATAACTTTTTTTACGTAGAAGTGTCACTGTCGTATTGAATGGAAGTCTCCTTTCATAGCTCCTATTATTTTGAAAATAAACTTTTTGAATAGAAGTGTCTCTTCCGTATTGAAAGGAAGTCTCCTTTCATATTCTTTGATTTTGAAAATTAAACTTTTTACGTAGAAGAGTCACTGGCGTATTGAACGGAAGTCTTCTTTCATAGATCATATTATTTTGAAAATAAACTTTTTTGAATAGAAGTGTCTCTTCCGTATTGAAAGGAAGTCTCCTTTCATAATCATTAATTTTGAAAATTTAACTTTTTACGTAGAAGTGTCACTGGCGTATTGAATGGAAGTCTCCTTTCATAGCTCCTATTATTTTGAAAATAAACTTTTTGAATAGAAGTGTCTGTTCCGTATTGAAAGGAAGTCTCCTTTCATATTCTTTGATTTTGAAAATTAAACTTTTTAGGTTGAAGTGTCACTGGCGTATTGAATCGAAATCTCCTTTCATAGCTCCTATTATTTTGAAAAAAACTTTTTGAGTAGAAGTGTCTCTTCCGTATTTCATATTCTTTGATTTTGAAAATTAAACTTTTTACGCAGAAGTGTCACTGGCGTATTGAATGGAAGTCTCCTTTCATAGCTCCTATTATTTTGAAAAGAAACGTTTTTGAATAGAAGTGTCTGTTCCGTATTGAAATGAAGTCTCGTTTCATAATCATTAATTTTGAAAATTAAACTTTTTACCTAGAAGTGTCACTGGCGTATTGAATGGAAGTCTCCTTTCATGGCTCCTATTATTTTGAAAATAAACTTTTTGAATAGAAGTGTCTGTTCCGTATTGACAGGAAGTCTCCTTTAATAATCATTAATTTTTTAAATTAAAAATTTTTACGTAGAAGTGTCACTGGCGTATTGAATGGAAGTCTCCTTTCATAGCTCCTATTATTTTGAAAATAAACTTTTTGAATAGAAGTGTCTGTTCCGTATTGACAGGAAGTCTCCTTTCATAATCATTAATTTTTTAAATTAAATATTTTTACGTAGAAGTGTCACTGGCGTATTGAATGGAAGTCTCCTTTCATAGCTCCTATTATTTTGAAAATAAACTTTTTGAATAGAAGTGTCTGTTCCGTATTGACAGGAAGTCTCCTTTCATAATCATTAATTTTTTAAATTAAAAATTTTTACGTAGAAGTGTCACTGGCGTATTGAATGGAAGTCTCCTTTCATAGCTCCTATTATTTTGAAAATAAACTTTTTGAATAGAAGTGTCTGTTCGGTATTGAAAGGAAGTCTCCTTTCATAATCATTAATTTTTTAAATTAAATATTTTTACGTAGAAGTGTCACTGGCGTATTGAATGGAAGTCTCCTTTCATAGCTCCTATTATTTTGAAAAAAACTTTTTGAGTAGAAGTGTCTCTTCCGTATTGAAAGGAAGCCTCCTTTCATAATCATTAATTTTGAAAATAACTTTTTTTACGTAGAAGTGTCACTGTCGTATTGAATGGAAGTCTCCTTTCATAGCTCCTATTATTTTGAAAATAAACTTTTTGAATAGAAGTGTCTCTTCCGTATTGAAAGGAAGTCTCCTTTCATATTCTTTGATTTTGAAAATTAAACTTTTTACGTAGAAGAGTCACTGGCGTATTGAACGGAAGTCTTCTTTCATAGATCATATTATTTTGAAAATAAACTTTTTTGAATAGAAGTGTCTCTTCCGTATTAAAAGGAAGTCTCCTTTCATAATCATTAATTTTGAAAATTTAACTTTTTACGTAGAAGTGTCACTAGCGTATTGAATGGAAGTCTCCTTTCATAGCTCCTATTATTTTGAAAATAAACTTTTTGAATAGAAGTGTCTGTTCCGTATTGAAAGGAAGTCTCCTTTCATATTCTTTGATTTTGAAAATTAAACTTTTTAGGTTGAAGTGTCACTGGCGTATTGAATCGAAATATCCTTTCATAGCTCCTATTATTTTGAAAAAAACTTTTTGAGTAGAAGTGTCTCTTCCGTATTTCATATTCTTTGATTTTGAAAATTAAACTTTTTACGCAGAAGTGTCACTGGCGTATTGAATGGAAGTCTCCTTTCATAGCTCCTATTATTTTGAAAAGAAACGTTTTTGAATAGAAGTGTCTCTTCCGTATTGAAAGGAAGTCTCCTTTCATAATCATTAATTTTGAAAATTAAACTTTTTACGTAGAAGTGTCACTGGCGTATTGAATGGAAGTCTCCTTTCATAGATCCTATTATTTTAAAAAGAAACGTTTTTTAATAGAAGTGTCTCTTCCGTATTGAAATGAAGTCTCCTTTCATAATCATTTATTTTGAAAATTAAACTTTTTACGTAGAAGTGTCACTGGCGTATTGAATGGAAGTCTCCTTTCATATCTCCTATTATTTTGAAAAGAAACGTTTTTGAGTAGAAGTGTCTCTTCCGTATTGAAAGGAAGCCTCCTTTCATAATCATTAATTTTGAAAATAAATTTTTTTACCTAGAAGTGTCACTGGCGTATTGAATGGAAGTCTCTTTTCATAAAAAAAAATAATAAATACCCCCTCAAGCAGCTGCTTGCCACAGAGGTCTGACAGGAGCCTGTCAGTTTATATGCCACAGTAGAAGGTCTGAGAGGATGGCAGGACCTCAGCAGAAAAACGACACAAACAGCCATGCCTTACCCGGGGCTCGAACCCAGGTCCCGTAGATCAGTAGCCAAGCGCACTAACCACTCGGTTTCATAATCCTTAATTTTGAAAATTAAACTTTTTACGTAGAAGTGTCACTGGCGTATTGAATGGAAGTCTCCTTTCATAGCTCCTATTATTTTGAAAAGAAACGTTTTTGAAATGAAGTGTCTCTTCCGTATTGAAAAGAAGTCTCCTTTTATAATCATTTATTTTGAAAATTAAACTTTTTACGTAGAAGTGTCACTGGCGTATTGAATGAAAGTCTCCTTTCATATCTCCTATTATTTTGAAAAGAAACGTTTTTGAATAGAAGTGTCTGTTCCGTATTGAAAGGAAGTCTCCTTTCACATTCTTTGATTTTGAAAATGAAACATTTTACGTAGAAGTGTCACTGGCGTATTGAATTGAAGTCTCCTTTCATAGTCCAGAATTTTGAAAATTAAACTTTTTACGTAGAAGAAGAAGAAACATTTTACTGGCGTATTGAATGGAAGTCATCTTTCAGAGCACTTTGATTTTGAACGTAAAATTTTTACGTAAAAGTGTCTCTAGCGTATTGATTGGAAGCCGTCTTTCATAATCATTAATTTTGAAAATAACTTTTTTTACGTAGAAGTGTCACTGTCGTATTGAATGGAAGTCTCCTTTCATAGCTCCTATTATTTTGAAAATAAACTTTTTGAATAGAAGTGTCTCTTCCGTATTGAAAGGAAGTCTCCTTTCATATTCTTTGATTTTGAAAATTAAACTTTTTACGTAGAAGAGTCACTGGCGTATTGAACGGAAGTCTTCTTTCATAGATCATATTATTTTGAAAATAAACTTTTTTGAATAGAAGTGTCTCTTCCGTATTGAAAGGAAGTCTCCTTTCATAATCATTAATTTTGAAAATTTAACTTTTTACGTAGAAGTGTCACTGGCGTATTGAATGGAAGTCTCCTTTCATAGCTCCTATTATTTTGAAAATAAACTTTTTGAATAGAAGTGTCTGTTCCGTATTGAAAGGAAGTCTCCTTTCATATTCTTTGATTTTGAAAATTAAACTTTTTAGGTTGAAGTGTCACTGGCGTATTGAATCGAAATCTCCTTTCATAGCTCCTATTATTTTGAAAAAAACTTTTTGAGTAGAAGTGTCTCTTCCGTATTTCATATTCTTTGATTTTGAAAATTAAACTTTTTACGCAGAAGTGTCACTGGCGTATTGAATGGAAGTCTCCTTTCATAGCTCCTATTATTTTGAAAAGAAACGTTTTTGAATAGAAGTGTCTGTTCCGTATTGAAATGAAGTCTCGTTTCATAATCATTAATTTTGAAAATTAAACTTTTTACCTAGAAGTGTCACTGGCGTATTGAATGGAAGTCTCCTTTCATGGCTCCTATTATTTTGAAAATAAACTTTTTGAATAGAAGTGTCTGTTCCGTATTGACAGGAAGTCTCCTTTAATAATCATTAATTTTTTAAATTAAAAATTTTTACGTAGAAGTGTCACTGGCGTATTGAATGGAAGTCTCCTTTCATAGCTCCTATTATTTTGAAAATAAACTTTTTGAATAGAAGTGTCTGTTCCGTATTGACAGGAAGTCTCCTTTCATAATCATTAATTTTTTAAATTAAATATTTTTACGTAGAAGTGTCACTGGCGTATTGAATGGAAGTCTCCTTTCATAGCTCCTATTATTTTGAAAATAAACTTTTTGAATAGAAGTGTCTGTTCCGTATTGACAGGAAGTCTCCTTTCATAATCATTAATTTTTTAAATTAAAAATTTTTACGTAGAAGTGTCACTGGCGTATTGAATGGAAGTCTCCTTTCATAGCTCCTATTATTTTGAAAATAAACTTTTTGAATAGAAGTGTCTGTTCGGTATTGAAAGGAAGTCTCCTTTCATAATCATTAATTTTTTAAATTAAATATTTTTACGTAGAAGTGTCACTGGCGTATTGAATGGAAGTCTCCTTTCATAGCTCCTATTATTTTGAAAAAAACTTTTTGAGTAGAAGTGTCTCTTCCGTATTGAAAGGAAGCCTCCTTTCATAATCATTAATTTTGAAAATAACTTTTTTTACGTAGAAGTGTCACTGTCGTATTGAATGGAAGTCTCCTTTCATAGCTCCTATTATTTTGAAAATAAACTTTTTGAATAGAAGTGTCTCTTCCGTATTGAAAGGAAGTCTCCTTTCATATTCTTTGATTTTGAAAATTAAACTTTTTACGTAGAAGAGTCACTGGCGTATTGAACGGAAGTCTTCTTTCATAGATCATATTATTTTGAAAATAAACTTTTTTGAATAGAAGTGTCTCTTCCGTATTAAAAGGAAGTCTCCTTTCATAATCATTAATTTTGAAAATTTAACTTTTTACGTAGAAGTGTCACTAGCGTATTGAATGGAAGTCTCCTTTCATAGCTCCTATTATTTTGAAAATAAACTTTTTGAATAGAAGTGTCTGTTCCGTATTGAAAGGAAGTCTCCTTTCATATTCTTTGATTTTGAAAATTAAACTTTTTAGGTTGAAGTGTCACTGGCGTATTGAATCGAAATCTCCTTTCATAGCTCCTATTATTTTGAAAAAAACTTTTTGAGTAGAAGTGTCTCTTCCGTATTTCATATTCTTTGATTTTGAAAATTAAACTTTTTACGCAGAAGTGTCACTGGCGTATTGAATGGAAGTCTCCTTTCATAGCTCCTATTATTTTGAAAAGAAACGTTTTTGAATAGAAGTGTCTCTTCCGTATTGAAAGGAAGTCTCCTTTCATAATCATTAATTTTGAAAATTAAACTTTTTACGTAGAAGTGTCACTGGCGTATTGAATGGAAGTCTCCTTTCATAGATCCTATTATTTTAAAAAGAAACGTTTTTTAATAGAAGTGTCTCTTCCGTATTGAAATGAAGTCTCCTTTCATAATCATTTATTTTGAAAATTAAACTTTTTACGTAGAAGTGTCACTGGCGTATTGAATGGAAGTCTCCTTTCATATCTCCTATTATTTTGAAAAGAAACGTTTTTGAGTAGAAGTGTCTCTTCCGTATTGAAAGGAAGCCTCCTTTCATAATCATTAATTTTGAAAATAAATTTTTTTACCTAGAAGTGTCACTGGCGTATTGAATGGAAGTCTCTTTTCATAAAAAAAAATAATAAATACCCCCTCAAGCAGCTGCTTGCCACAGAGGTCTGACAGGAGCCTGTCAGTTTATATGCCACAGTAGAAGGTCTGAGAGGATGGCAGGACCTCAGCAGAAAAACGACACAAACAGCCATGCCTTACCCGGGGCTCGAACCCAGGTCCCGTAGATCAGTAGCCAAGCGCACTAACCACTCGGTTTCATAATCCTTAATTTTGAAAATTAAACTTTTTACGTAGAAGTGTCACTGGCGTATTGAATGGAAGTCTCCTTTCATAGCTCCTATTATTTTGAAAAGAAACGTTTTTGAAATGAAGTGTCTCTTCCGTATTGAAAAGAAGTCTCCTTTTATAATCATTTATTTTGAAAATTAAACTTTTTACGTAGAAGTGTCACTGGCGTATTGAATGAAAGTCTCCTTTCATATCTCCTATTATTTTGAAAAGAAACGTTTTTGAATAGAAGTGTCTGTTCCGTATTGAAAGGAAGTCTCCTTTCACATTCTTTGATTTTGAAAATGAAACATTTTACGTAGAAGTGTCACTGGCGTATTGAATTGAAGTCTCCTTTCATAGTCCAGAATTTTGAAAATTAAACTTTTTACGTAGAAGAAGAAGAAACATTTTACTGGCGTATTGAATGGAAGTCATCTTTCAGAGCACTTTGATTTTGAACGTAAAATTTTTACGTAAAAGTGTCTCTAGCGTATTGATTGGAAGCCGTCTTTCACAGCTCCTTAATTTTGAAAATAATCTTTCTACTTCGAAGTGTCACTGGAGTATTGAATGGGAGTCTTTCATAGCTCATTAATTTTGAGAAATAAACTTTTAATGTAGAAGTGTTACTGGCATATTTTGAGAATTGAGGCCCCCATTTATGGCTACTTAAATTTGAAAACAAAACCTTTTACCTCAAAATTTCATTGGAATATTAAAAGAATGGAAATCCGCATTTATCATCCCTTTCTGCCTTAGTGTTAGTGGAAATATAATGAAGTTTAAATCAAATTTGAGTTTGATATTTAAAAAGTTTGATATTTAAAAAGCCCCAAGTTGAAGCATGTTACAGCAGAATTACTCGTCATTTAGAATTGAGATTTTGAGGACATTTCAAAAATTAATCGAAGTGCAAATAATAACCATTTAAAAATCCCTACCATTTTCTAAAATAAATGTAATTTCCGAAATTTTTACAATAGTGGGTAGGTCTTAATTTTGAGGGAAAGCTGAGATATTAATAGCAGTGCCTGGTATTAAATGTTGTAACTTCAATAAATATTTAAGGAATAGTTTCGGAAACCGAGATTTATAGAAAGTGACAGAAGCCTTCAATTTTATTTTCAGCGAAGTCATTGAAGTATAAAAATTTTCAAAGAGAAAAACTTTTACACTTTTATGGCGTTCTATGTTTCATTTTTCACCCTTTTATTTATTTTTCGGGCTCGATCCATCCACTTGAAAACCTCCTATTTTTTTTAAGACTCAATTCAGTCAATTGATCCCTTCTCATTTTACCTTTTCAAATTCTATCCAGACACGTCCTCTCCTTTCATTTTTTCGCATTCTTGGCTTCCTCCTTTCATTTTTTCGCATTATTGGCTTCCTCCTTTCATTTTTTTCACACCCAATCCCGTCACTTAGTCCCCTCCTTTTATTTTTCCGTACTCTTTTCAGTCTCTTGGTTCCTTCTTTTATTTTTTCACACTCAACCCAGACATTTGGACCCCAACCTTTTATTTTTTGTACTCTTTTCAGTCTCATGGCTTTCTTTCATTTTTTCGGCCTCAATTAAGTCACTTGATCCCCCCCCCTCCTTTTATCTTTTTTAATTCGATCCATACACTTGTCCTCTCCTTCCATTTTTTCACATTTTTGGCTTCCTCCTTTCATTTTTTTCACACCCAATCCCGTCACTTAGTCCCCTCCTTTTATTTTTCCGTACTCTTTTCAGTCTCTTGGTTCCTTCTTTTATTTTTTCACACTCAACCCAGACATTTGGACCCCAACCTTTTATTTTTTGTACTCTTTTCAGTCTCATGGCTTTCTTTCATTTTTTCGGCCTCAATTAAGTCACTTGATCCCCCCCCCTCCTTTTATCTTTTTTAATTCGATCAGACACTTGTCCTCTCCTTCCATTTTTTCGCATTCTTGGCTTCCTCCTTTCATTTTTTTCACACCCAATCCCGTCACTTAGTCCCCTCCTTTTATTTTTCCGTACTCTTTTCAGTCTCTTGGTTCCTTCTTTTATTTTTTCACACTCAACCCAGACATTTGGACCCCAACCTTTTATTTTTTGTACTCTTTTCAGTCTCATGGCCTTCTTTCATTTTTTCGGCCTCAATTCAGCCCTTGTCCCCCCCCCCCCTCCTTTTATCTTTTTTAATTCGATCCAGACACTTGGCCTCTCCTTTCATTTTTTCGTACTCTTTTTAGTCTCTTGGCCCCCACTTTTTATTTTTTCAGACTTGATTCACTCATTTGGCTCCTCTGCTTTCATTTTCTCTGACTTGATTCACTCATTTGGCTCCTCTGCTTTTATTTTCTCTGACTTTATCTTGTTACATGATCTCACCCTTTAGTTTTTCTAGATTTTCTTATCTTTATCTTTCTCCTCTACTTTCTCAACTTTATGTTCTTCATCTACTTTCTGATCTGTATAATCTTCAGCTGTTTTTCCCTTTATCTTCGTCTATTCTCATCTTTATCTTCTTCATCTACTTTCTCATCTTTATGTTCTTTATCTGCTTTCTTATCTTCATGATCTTCATCTAATTCTCATCTTTTCGTCATCTACTTTCTTCTTTTAAATCTTCATTTGCTTTTTACCTTTATCTTTTCCTCTGCTTTCTCACCTTTGTGTTCTTCATCCACTTTCTTATCTTTATAATCTTCATCTACTTTGTCTCTTTATCTTCATCTATTTTCTCCCCTTTGTGTTCTTCATCTACTTTCTAAGCTTTATGTTCTTAATGTCATTTTTTATCATAATGATCTTCATCCAATTTCTCATATCTTTTTCTCCTTTTTTTATCTTAATCTACTCTTTTAACTTTATCATCTTCCTCTGTTTTCTCCCCTTTATGTTCATCTACTTTCTGACCTTTATAGTCTTTATATATTTTTCTCTTTATCTTCATCTACCTTATCATTTTTATCTTCTTCATCTGCTTTCTCAAATTTGTCTTTAACATCTACCCTCTCTTTATCTTGTTCATTTCTTTTGTCATTTTCACCTTGTAAATTCCCTTTGTCATTTTCACCTTGTTCATTCCCTTTGTCATTTACACCTTGTTAATTCCTTTGTCATTTTCACCTTGTAAATTCCCTTTGTCATTTACACCTTGTTAATTCCTTTGTCATTTTCACCTTGTAAATTCCCTTTGTCATTTACACCTTGTTAATTCCTTTGTCATTTTCACCTTGTAAATTCCCTTTGTCATTTTCACCTTGTTCATTCCCTTTGTCATTTTCACTTTGTTCATTCCCTTTGTCATTTTCACCTTGTAAATTCCCTTTGTCATTTTCACCTTGTAAATTCCCTTTGTCATTTTCATCTTGTTCATTCCCTTTGTCATTTTCACCTTGTTCATTCCTTTTGTCATTTACACCTTGTTAATTCCTTTGTCATTTTCATCTTGTAAATTCCTTTGTCATTTCACCTTGTTAATTCCTTTGTCATTTTCACCTTGTAAACTCCCTTTGTCATTTTCACCTTGTTAATTCCCTTTGGCATTTTCACCTTGTTAATTCCCTTTGTCATTTTCACCTTGTTAATTCCCTTTGGCATTTTCACCTTGTTAATTCCCTTTATCATCTTTATTTTTTCATCTACTTTTGCCCTTTGTCATTTTCACCTTGTTAATTCCCTTTGTCATTTTCACCTTGTTAATTCCCTTTGTCATTTTCACCTTGTTAATTCCCTTTGTCATTTTCACCTTGTTAATTCCCTTTGTCATTTTCACCTTGTTAATTCCCTTTGGCATTTTTACCTTGTTAATTCCATTTATCAACTTTATTTTTTCATCTACTTTTGCCCTTTGTCATTTTCACCTTGTAAATTCCCTTTGTCATTTTCATCTTGTTAATTCCCTTTATCATTTTAATTTTTTCATCTACTTTTAATTGTCTATCTTTTTCATCTACTTTGTCCACTTTATGGTTTTGATCAACTTTCTTCTCCTCTCAATTATTTTCCTTCATTCCTCTTCGTCTTCATTCCCTCTACAATCTTAATTACTTCTCCCTATATCTTCTTGATTAATTCTGCTCACACATTTTCTCTCATCTCTCTCTACATCTCGTCTATTCCTTCACCTTTCCTTTCTCCGCTTTTTCATCAACTCATTCCTACCATAAATTCATTCCTCTCTTCCATCCATCAGTTTTCTTCCTATCATTAATTCCATTAAACGTATCAAAATCTTCACTAAAAGAAATTTAAAAAAAATGAACTGAACGAAAGTGCCAAATGCATTTTTTGACGCCAATTCCTGACGAAAAAACGATGGTATTAAAAAAAAAAAATTATTCTTGAGGAGACTTTTTCCATCGAGATCTAAAAATAAATCATCCAGTAAATGTAATCGCTTAGAGGAAGAACTTATGAGTGTGGAGTCCTTAACAAAGAAATCTGATTCATTTATATCTTATCTAATAGACGAGTCCCAGTCTCCTTATACTGTAAAGAAACGAGGAATGTAAGAAATTATGAAAATTGCGGTTCATAATCACTTATTAGATGACATAAACTGGAAAATCTTCCAAGTTCCCACAAGAAAGAAAAGAAGCAATAACCCTAATGCAAGCTGAGAATTAAGAAGTACTTCAAATGCCTCATTTTATTTTCTCTTTCCAAGCCGCCTCAGATACTTTGTATGCGCTAATGATTGATAACTTTGGTATTTTTAAAAGAATAAGGAGCATTAGCCTATACCAAATGCTGGTCGCACACGGGGAAACATAATTTAGGAAAGTGGGTTTTAAATTCTCCCAATGATCGCGATTTGAATGGCTCATCCTTTTTTCTTTTTGAGTCGTTTTGCTTTAACGAGCGAATTCAACAAGATCATCATTTTTTTTTTAGATTAAATCTTCTGATATTAAGAGAAAAATCTCCTGGTATCTAAAATGATCCTTACCCTGTTATAAATAAAAAAATAAATACCCCCTCAAGCAGCTGCTTGCCACAGAGATCTGACAGGAGCCTGTCAGTTTATATGCCACAGGTTTGAGAGGATGGCAGGACCTCAGCAGAAAAACGACACATACATCCATGCCTTACCCGGGGCTCGAACCCAGGTCCCTTAGATCAATAGCCAAGCACGCTAACCACTCGGCCATGTTATATTAATGCCAAATTCAAAGTCTGCTAGCATTTAACAGAGAAGGTTGGAGGAAGGGACCCACTGGAACAGCTGTTGGGAGACAGATGGTAGTCTCCCGTTAAGGCCATCCAGCGTGTTCTTTAACGTGCACAGGGTATGGCTCTCCCGTACACGGCGCCACGGCTTAACGTCCCATCCGACGGACGGCGGCCTTTCCAAGCCCATCGATGTCCCCTACTGACCGTGGGCAGGGCGGGGAATTTTGCGGAGATAAATCTCAACGCTGACCCAGGTGGGACTGGAACCTGGGAACTACAGATTATGAGCCTGGCGCGCTACCGACTGAGCCACCCCCGCCCCTCTTCACTAGGAGATTTTTAATCGGGATAATATAATTTTTTCTAATAATGCAGTTACACGTCAGATAAATATAATATCCTCCATTGAAATTGCCCCACCAGGAAAAGGGGGCGGGGGTGGCTCAGTCGGTAGCGCGCCAGGATCGTAATCTGTAATTCCCAGATTCGTTGGGTTGGGTTGTTTTACCTCTGAGCGGCACTTTTTTGCACACCATGGGCTAAATGGTCAGGTCACATGGACCCCGAAGGCTCAGAGAAGGTTGGGGGAGGGGACCCACTGGAACAGCTGTTGGGAGACAGATAGTAGCCTCCCGTCAAGGCCATCCAGCGTGTTCTTTAACGTGCACAGTGTATGGCTCTCCCGCACACGGGGCCACGGCTTAACGTCCCATCCGACGGATGGCGGCCTTTCCAAGCCCATCGGTGTCCCCTACTGACCGTGGGCAAGGCGGGGAATTTTGCGGAGATAAATCTCAACGCTGACCCAGCTGGGACTCGAACCTGGGAACTACAGATTACGAGCCTGGCACGCTACCGACTGAGCCACCCCCCGCCCCAATTCCCAGGTTCGAGTCCCAGTTGGGTCAGCGTTGAGATTTTTCTCCGCAAAATTCCCCGCCCTGCCCACGGTCAGTAGGGGACACCGATGGGCTTGGAAAGGCCACCGTCCGTTGGATGGGACGTTAAGCCGTGGCCCCGTGTGCGGGAGACCCATACCCTGTGCACGTTAAAGAACACGTTGGATGGCCTTGACGGGAGGCTACCATCTGTCTCCCAACAGCTGTTCCAGTGGGTCCCCTCCCCCAACCTTCTCTGAGCCTTCGGGGTCCATGTGACCTGGCCATTTAGCCCATGTTGTGCAAAAAAGTGTCGCTCAGAGGTAAAACAACCCAACGTTAAAGAACACGCTGGATGGCATTGACAGGAGTTTATCATCTGTCTCCCAACAGCTGTTCCAGTGGGTTCCCTCCCCTAACCTTCTTTGAGCCTTCAGGGTCTATGTGACCTGGCCAATTAGCCCATGATGTGCAAAAAAGTGCGGCTCAGAGGTAAAACAATTCAACGTTGAAGAACACGCTGGATGGCCTTGACGGGAGGCTACCATCTGTCTCCCAACAGCTGTTCCAGTGGGTCCCCTCCCCTAACCTTCTCTGAGCCTTCAGGGTCTATGTGACCTGGCCATTTAGCCCATGGTGTGCAAAAAAGTGTCGCTCAGAGGTAAAACAACCCAACATTAAAGAACACGCTGGATGGCCTTGACGGGAGGCTACCATCTGTCTCCCAACAGCTGCTCCAGTGGGTCCCCTCCCCTAACCTTCTCTGAGCCTTCAGGGTCTATGTGACCTGGCCATTTAGCCCATGGTTTGCAAAAAAAAGTGCCGCTCAGAGGTAAAACAACTCAACCCAACCCTGATTCGGTGACAGGCTATACAGGACATAACTGTGACAGTGCAGCAACATACCAGTGCCATAACGCCATCCTTGCCTGTTCCTATGTCTGCCAGCAGAATCCAAAGACGACTGTGAGATACGGGCCTGTATTTGTACCATGCCATGGTTTGTTTTCATCTGACTCAATCCCATCATCACGTACAGTCGCTCAAAAAAATATCCGAACACTATGGTTGGTGATGACGGATGGTTGATATTTAGCATAGATTAACCTGAGCTTTGTGACAGATGGGACTGGAACTTGAGAACTGCAGATTACGAGCCTGGCGCGTTACCGACTGAGCCAGCCCCCTCCCTGTCTAAAGAGCAATCAAGGTGGAAAAGAGAATTGGAGAGAATAAGTAGAAGAGAATGAAGAGGACCTGTTGTTTAACCTTGAATTGACTTGATGACTTTACGAGGTCTTAAAAAAGGAATAAACAAGATGTCAAGGGCTGTAGTAGGTGATTGGAGATTCTTGGTGGAGTCTAAAACTAAGTGGAATGGGTGGTTAAAGAGGAATGCACACGTTTCGTGAATCATAAAACGGTAATGGACATGCTTGGCACAGTGTAGGGACAAGCAAGCTTTATAAAGAGAAGTGATAACTGGGAAAAGGACTCGAGGAGGATGAGCAAAAGCTGTGAGGGTTGGGTTGTTTTACCTCTGAGCGGCACTTTTTTGCACACCATGGGCTAAATGGCCAGGTCACATGGACCCCGAAGGCTCAGAGAAAGTTGGGGAGGGGGACCCACTGGAACAGCTGTTGGGAGACAGATGGTAGTCTCCCATCAAGGCCATCCAGCGTGTTCTTTAACGTGCACAGGGTATGGCTCTCCCGCACACGGGGCCCATCCGATTAACGTCCCATCCGATGGACGGCGGCCAGTCTAAACCTATCGGTGTCCCCTACTGACCGTGGACAGGGCGGGGAGTTATGCGGAGATAAATTTCAACGCTGACCCAGCTGGGACTCGAACCTGGGAACTACAGATTACGAGCCTGGCGCGCTACCGACTGAGCCACCCCCGCCCCTAAAAAAAAAAAAAAGAAAAGAACGGGTTGTGCAAAAATGTGTAAGTATATGTATGTTGTATGGGTGACCAGGAGAGTTATATCCGTTTATTTGTGTAGGGAAGCACCATCTTCCAAAAAATATAGGAAGCACCATCTTCCAAAAAATATATATATAAAATGTGCCCAAAGAGAAATGGTGAAAAGTTGAAGTATTTAACATCCGTTGCGAAGCTAACATTAAAGTAGATATTCAGGATCAGCAACTAAAACCCCGATAATTATATTTTGTATAATAAAGTTAAAAGCAAAGTACTAAGTTGTGTGATGCAAATGAAAACCTTGCAGGCATCGCTCCCCATATCAAAGATCTACACAACCTGAGCGTTCACACCAGTGCGGAAAAGAGAAGCAGTGAGCATGCGCGGAATCTACGCACCATCACCCTGAAGGGTAGCCAGCGAAGTGTTAGAGTGTGTTCAATTTACCTTGCCTTATGGGGCTGTGCCCGAATCATGCGGCCATGCAAATGCGAACTATGTTCCGCATGAGAGATCTTCTAGTCTCAGCGTTCCCATTCCTCGTGGGAGGCATCGGTTTTTCCCCCCAAACCCCTGGATGACGGGTTGCACCCCATACACACTCAAATATCACTGCAAAGAAACTGCCATTTTGGGACATAATTGATATCGGTTATGAAAATCTTCGAAAAAGATTTTTTTAGGGGAAGGGATCAACTAAAAATATTCATGCGCCTTTAAATTTTTTTTATGAAGGTCATTTTAAGGATTTATATCTATTCTTCAGAATCGCGAATGGGACTTGAGAATGAAGTTCATTACAATTTTTTTTTTTTTGGTAAGGTGATCTATGTTAATGAGAATTGTGTCTCATTGGAAAGATGGATAAAGTTTCGCGAAAAATGCTCGAAAGCGATAGAAGTCGACACTGATGATCGCTGCAGGAAGTTTATTGGACCACGGAAGAATGAACAATTAAGACTTCAGCTCGACAAAGTGATCATTAAATGAGAGGCATTTTTTCTCCTCCTTTTTTAATCTCTCTGTCTCCCATAACCGGCACTTTCTGGCGATCTCTCATTTCTTAATGCTAGTTACAAAAATTCCTAAACTGCATCAACTTGGCGAAGTCTAAATTGTGCAATTGAGCAATTCATCGCTAAATTTCTTTTGCGTACAATGTAGAGACATTGAGCCGTCTGACGAATACAATGAAGATTAGCGCCCTCTTTACACCACTCCAACCAACGCTTGGCGTTGATCTTGTTGATTTCAGGCTTGTGTTCGGCTGCTAGAATTGGTCTACAGCAGAGAGATGCGGCAGATGTAGCCAAGAACAGATGTGTTTGAAGAAAACCATTATCCACTCTGATTTCACCTCCGTAGCTCATGAATGGGTTGTTTTACCTGTGAGCGGCACTTTTTTGCACACCATGGGCTAAATGGCCAGGTCACATGGACCCCGAAGGCTCAGAGAAGGTTGGGGGAGGGGACCCACTGGAACAGCTGTTGGGAGGCAGATGGTAGCATCCCGTCAAGGCCATCCAGCGTGTTCTTTAACATTGAATTGTTTTACCTCTGAGCGGCACTTTTTTGCACACCATGGGTTAAATGGCCAGGTCACAAGGACCCCGAAGGCTCAGAGAAGGTTGGGGGAGGGGACCCACTGAACAGCTGTTGGGAGTCAGATGATAGCCTCCCGTCAAGGCCATCCAGCGTGTTCTTTAACGTTGAATTGTTTTACCTCTGAGCGGCACTTTTTTGCACACCATGGGCTAAATGGCCAGGTCACATGGACCCCGAAGGCTCAGAGAAGGTTGGGGGAGGGGACCCACTGGAACAGCTGTTGGGAGGCAGATGGTAGCATCCCGTCAAGGCCATCCAGCGTGTTCTTTAACGTTGAATTGTTTTACCTCTGAGCGGCACTTTTTTGCACACCATGGGCTAAATGGCCAGGTCACATGGACCCCGAAGGCTCAGAGAAGGTTGGGGGGAGGGGACCCACTGAACAGCTGTTGGGAGTCAGATGATAGCCTCCCGTCAAGGCCATCCAGCGTGTTCTTTAACGTTGAATTGTTTTACCTCTGAGCGGCACTTTTTTGCACACCATGGGCTAAATGGCCAGGTCACAAGGACCCCAAAGGCTCAGAGAAGGTTGGGAGAGGGGACCCACTGAACAGCTGTTGGGAGACAGATTGTAGTATCCCGTCAAGGCCATTCAGCGTGTTCTTTAACGTGCACAGGGTATGGCTCTCCCACACACGGGACCACGACTTAATGTCCCATCCGACGGACGGCGGCCTTTCCAAGCCCATCGGTGTCCCCTACTGACCGTGGGCAGGGCGGGGAATTTTCCGGAGATAAATCTCAACGCTGACCCAGCTGGGACTCGAACCTGGGAACTACAGATTACGAGCCTGGTGCGCTACCGACTGAGCCAACCCCGCCCATGAATGCATGAGGATTTTGTATGTATCTATGTAGGGATTGTGATAGCACGTGACACTCGAAGTTAGCATGGGATGAGAAAAAATGACCATCAGGAAGTGACCCCAGCTGACCGCTATATTCCGGAAGTGACCCATCCGATAGAGTTCAACGAAAGCCTTTTTGATATCCCATCCCCAAAACCGGAAGTGACCCGCAAACGAAACCGGAAATGACCCAAAAGTTTCCGAAGCAATCGCACATTGTAATGGTGTAAATTCGAACAAATGGATGATTGAGTGATAAGCAAATAAATACACGCCCCCCTAACGGAAGGGGCGGGGGGTGGCTCAGTCGGTAGCGCGCCATGCTCGTAATCTGTAGTTCCCAGGTTCGAGTCCCAGCTGGGTCAGCGTTGAGATTTATCTCCGCAATCGTTGAGAGCAATCGTCGCAGCGTTGAGATTTATCTCCGCGTTGAGATTTATCTCCGCATCAAATACCTGGGAGTGCATATAGATTCTAATTTAAAATGGAAGACACATATCCATATTCTGAACGAAAAATTAAGTTATTATTTATATAATAATAATAATACCCCCTCAAGCAGCTGCTTGCCACAGAGGTCTGATTCCGCAAAATTCCCCGCCCTGCCCACGGTCAGTAGAGGACACCGATGGGCTTGGAAAGGCCGCCGTCCGTCGGATGGGACGTTAAGCCGTGGCCCCGTGTGTGGGAGAGCCATACCCTGTGCACGTTAAAGAACACGCTGGATGGCCTTGACGGGAGGCTACCATCTGTCTCCCAACAGCTGTTCCAGTGGGTCCCCTCCCCCAACCTTCTCTGAGCCTTCGGGGTCCATGTGACCTGGCCATTTAGCCCATGGTGTGCAAAAAAGTGCCGCTCAGAGGTAAAACAACCCAACCCAACAACAGAGGTCTGACAGGAGCCTGTCAGTTTATATGCCACAGTAGAAGATCTGAGAGGATGGCAGGACCTCAGCAGAAAAACGACACACACACATCCATGCCTAATCCGGTTCTCGAACCCAGGTCCCTTAGATCAGTAGCCAAGCGTACTAACCACTCGGCCACGGGACGTTATATAAATTACATTATATAAGAAGGATAGTGTCAAATGCATTTATGCTGAAGTTATATTACGCATGGGTTCTGTCTGGTGTGCAGTATGGTTTAATTGCTTGGGGAGGAACCTATTTAACATCAGTTAGTGGTATTGAATTTTTGCAAAGGAAGTTCTTGAATATAATGTCTTATTATAGGAAAGACAGAAGAAACAAACTAGTCGAAAACATTATTGTTTTCGACTAGTTTGTTTCTGCATTTAAGCATTATGCATTTAAGAAAGCTATATACATGGAATAATGGATCTAGCATATAGTTGTTTTTGGTTGGTTGTTTTATCTCTGAGCGGCACTTTTTTGCACACCATGGGCTAAATGGCCAGGTCACATGGACCCCGAAGGCTCAGAGAAGGTTGGGGGAGGGGACCCACTGGAACAGCTGTTGGGAGACAGATGGTAGCCTCCCGTCAAGGCCATCCAGCGTGTTCTTTAACGTGCACAGGGTATGGCTCTCCCGCACACGGGGCCACGGCTTAACGTCCCATCGACGGACGGCGGCCTTTTCAAGCCCATCGGTGTCCCCTACTGACCGCGGGCAGGGCGGGGAATTTTGCGGAGATAAATCTCAACGCTGACCCAGCTGGGACTCGAACCTGCGATCTAGAATATAGAAAACCTAATACACCTATCCCTCGATTTACACGGTACTCAGTTTACACAAGTTTGACTTTGCACGGTCAAAAAATGCAACCAGTTTCGATTTACACGGTACTGACTGAGACGTACATTGAAAGGAAATCTCAGTCAGTACCGTGTAAATCGGAACTGGTTGCATTTTTTGACCGTGCAAAGCCGAAATTGTGTGAACTGAGTACCGTGTAAATCGAGGGATAGGTGTACTCTAATGTAGAGGTTCTCAAGGTGGGGTGAGCGGTAAACCTTTTTGGGGTACGCCGTGAGAGCTCAAAAGTCGCTATATCTAGTAAAAAAAGTCAATTTCACTAATTAATCAGTAAAATGTTTATAATTTTAAAAGATCTTTTAAAATTTTTATGTCATTTTTTGTGTTTATCGATATATGTAATTTATGAATACAAAATGTAATGTGTGTGTATATACAGGGTGAATCTGAAAAAGTGGGCAAAACTTTACGGGGTACCATGTACGAGCAATATTCGTCATAGAAAGTATGGGCGGAACGCAAATGGCGAGCCGCTAGGTGGCGTTGGAAATGGTATAAAAGGGTCGGTCCTCGCACCCAACGGCATTTCTACCGTGGATTGCCGAGAGGATGGCTGGTTATACTAACCACGAAATGGCATCAGTTACATTCCTCAATTATTATAATCAATTTACAACCTCAATTACATTCCTGTTAATAAAATGTTTTCTGAAGTATCTCCTCTCCTTCTTGTGTTCATTCTTTAAATGTGACAGTGGAAAACTACCTTTTAACTGCTCACCGCTTGCGTTCCGACCATACATTCTATGACGAATATTGCTCGTATAGCTGCGTTCTGCCACCCCGTAAAGTTTTGCCCACTTTTTCAGATTCACCCTGTATATATGTATTATTCCCATTGCTATACATTAACTATAGTTTTATCTATCTATACAAGGGGTACGCCAGTTACATACACATTTCCAGGGGGTACGTGAAGCATAAAAGGTTGAGAACCACTGATATACGTTTTATTTTATTCCCATTGTTATACTATAACTATAGTTTTATCTATCTATACAAGGGGTACGCCAGTTACATACACATTTCCAGGGGGTACGTGAAGCATAAAAGGTTGAGAACCACTGATATATATGTTTTTATTTTATTCCCATTGTTATACTATAACTATAGTTTTATCTATCTATACAAGGGGTACGCCAATTACATACACATTTCCAGGGGGTACGTGAAGCATAAAACGGTGAGAACCACTGATATATATGTTTTATTTTATTCCCATTGTTATACTATAACTATAGTTTTATCTATCTATACAAGGGGTACGCCAGTTACATACACATTTCCAGGGGGTACGTGAAGCATAAAAGGTTGAGAACCACTGATATATATGTTTTATTTTATTCCCATTGTTATACTATAACTATAGTTTTATCTATCTATACAAGGGGTACGCCAATTACATACACATTTCCAGGGGGTACGTGAAGCATAAAACGGTGAGAACCACTGATATATATGTTTTATTTTATTCCCATTGTTATACTATAACTATAGTTTTATCTATCTATACAAGGGGTACGCCAGTTACATACACATTTCCAGGGGGTACGTGAAGCATAAAAGGTTGAGAACCACTGATATATATGTTTTATTTTATTCCCATTGTTATCCTATAACTACAGTTTTATCTATCTATACAAGGGGTACGCCAGTTACATACCCATTTCCAGGGGGTACGTGAAGCATAAAACGGTGAGAACCACTGATATATATGTTTTATTTTATTCCCATTGTTATACTATAACTATAGTTTTATCTATCTATACAAGGGGTACGCCAGTTACATACACATTTCCAGGGGGTACGTGAAGCATAAAAGGTTGAGAACCACTGATATATATGTTTTATTTTATTCCCATTGTTATACTATAACTACAGTTTTATCTATCTATACAAGGGGTACGCCAGTTACATACCCATTTCCAGAGGGTACGTGAAGCATAAAAGGTTGAGAACCACTGATATATATGTTTTATTTTATTCCCATTGTTATACTATAACTATAGTTTTATCTATCTATACAAGGGGTACGCCAATTACATACACATTTCCAGGGGGTACGTGAAGCATAAAACGGTGAGAACCACTGATATATATGTTTTATTTTATTCCCATTGTTATACTATAACTATAGTTTTATCTATCTATACAAGGGGTACGCCAGTTACATACACATTTCCAGGGGGTACGTGAAGCATAAAAGGTTGAGAACCACTGATATATATGTTTTATTTTATTCCCATTGTTATCCTATAACTACAGTTTTATCTATCTATACAAGGGGTACGCCAGTTACATACCCATTTCCAGGGGGTACGTGAAGCATAAAAGGTTGAGAACCACTGATATATATGTTTTATTTTATTCCCATTGTTATACTATAACTATAGTTTTATCTATCTATACAAGGGGTACGCCAATTACATACACATTTCCAGGGGGTACGTGAAGCATAAAACGGTGAGAACCACTGATATATATGTTTTATTTTATTCCCATTGTTATACTATAACTATAGTTTTATCTATCTATACAAGGGGTACGCCAGTTACATACACATTTCCAGGGGGTACGTGAAGCATAAAAGGTTGAGAACCACTGATATATATGTTTTATTTTATTCCCATTGTTATACTATAACTATAGTTTTATCTATCTATACAAGGGGTACGCCAATTACATACACATTTCCAGGGGGTACGTGAAGCATAAAACGGTGAGAACCACTGATATATATGTTTTATTTTATTCCCATTGTTATACTATAACTATAGTTTTATCTATCTATACAAGGGGTACGCCAGTTACATACACATTTCCAGGGGGTACGTGAAGCATAAAAGGTTGAGAACCACTGATATATATGTTTTATTTTATTCCCATTGTTATACTATAACTATAGTTTTATCTATCTATACAAGGGGTACGCCAATTACATACACATTTCCAGGGGGTACGTGAAGCATAAAACGGTGAGAACCACTGATATATATGTTTTATTTTATTCCCATTGTTATACTATAACTATAGTTTTATCTATCTATACAAGGGGTACGCCAGTTACATACACATTTCCAGGGGGTACGTGAAGCATAAAAGGTTGAGAACCACTGATATATATGTTTTATTTTATTCCCATTGTTATACTATAACTATAGTTTTATCTATCTATACAAGGGGTACGCCAATTACATACACATTTCCAGGGGGTACGTGAAGCATAAAACGGTGAGAACCACTGATATATATGTTTTATTTTATTCCCATTGTTATACTATAACTATAGTTTTATCTATCTATACAAGGGGTACGCCAGTTACATACCCATTTCCAGGGGGTACGTGAAGCATAAAAGGTTGAGAACCACTGATATATATGTTTTATTTTATTCCCATTGTTATCCTATAACTACAGTTTTATCTATCTATACAAGGGGTACGCCAGTTACATACCCATTTCCAGGGGGTACGTGAAGCATAAAAGGTTGAGAACCACTGATATATATGTTTTATTTTATTCCCATTGTTATACTATAACTATAGTTTTATCTATCTATACAAGGGGTACGCCAGTTACATACACATTTCCAGGGGGTACGTGAAGCATAAAACGGTGAGAACCACTGATATATATGTTTTATTTTATTCCCATTGTTATCCTATAACTACAGTTTTATCTATCTATACAAGGGGTACGCCAGTTACATACCCATTTCCAGGGGGTACGTGAAGCATAAAAGGTTGAGAACCACTGATATATATGTTTTATTTTATTCCCATTGTTATACTATAACTATAGTTTTATCTATCTATACAAGGGGTACGCCAATTACATACACATTTCCAGGGGGTACGTGAAGCATAAAACGGTGAGAACCACTGATATATATGTTTTATTTTATTCCCATTGTTATACTATAACTATAGTTTTATCTATCTATACAAGGGGTACGCCAGTTACATACACATTTCCAGGGGGTACGTGAAGCATAAAAGGTTGAGAACCACTGATATATATGTTTTATTTTATTCCCATTGTTATACTATAACTATAGTTTTATCTATCTATACAAGGGGTACGCCAATTACATACACATTTCCAGGGGGTACGTGAAGCATAAAACGGTGAGAACCACTGATATATATGTTTTATTTTATTCCCATTGTTATACTATAACTATAGTTTTATCTATCTATACAAGGGGTACGCCAGTTACATACACATTTCCAGGGGGTACGTGAAGCATAAAAGGTTGAGAACCACTGATATATATGTTTTATTTTATTCCCATTGTTATACTATAACTATAGTTTTATCTATCTATACAAGGGGTACGCCAATTACATACACATTTCCAGGGGGTACGTGAAGCATAAAACGGTGAGAACCACTGATATATATGTTTTATTTTATTCCCATTGTTATACTATAACTATAGTTTTATCTATCTATACAAGGGGTACGCCAGTTACATACACATTTCCAGGGGGTACGTGAAGCATAAAAGGTTGAGAACCACTGATATATATGTTTTATTTTATTCCCATTGTTATACTATAACTATAGTTTTATCTATCTATACAAGGGGTACGCCAATTACATACACATTTCCAGGGGGTACGTGAAGCATAAAACGGTGAGAACCACTGATATATATGTTTTATTTTATTCCCATTGTTATACTATAACTATAGTTTTATCTATCTATACAAGGGGTACGCCAGTTACATACACATTTCCAGGGGGTACGTGAAGCATAAAAGGTTGAGAACCACTGATATATATGTTTTATTTTATTCCCATTGTTATCCTATAACTACAGTTTTATCTATCTATACAAGGGGTACGCCAGTTACATACCCATTTCCAGGGGGTACGTGAAGCATAAAAGGTTGAGAACCACTGATATATATGTTTTATTTTATTCCCATTGTTATACTATAACTATAGTTTTATCTATCTATTCAAGGGGTACGCCAGTTACATATACATTTCCAGGGGGTACGTGAAGCATAAAAGGTTGAGAACCACTGATATATAGGTTTTATTTTATTCCCATTGTTATACTATAACTATAGTTTTATCTATCTATACAAGGGGTACGCCAGTTACATACACATTTCCAGGGGGTACGTGAAGCATAAAACGGTGAGAACCACTGATATATATGTTTTATTTTATTCCCATTGTTATACTATAACTATAGTTTTATCTATCTATACAAGGGGTACGCCAGTTACATACCCATTTCCAGGGGGTACGTGAAGCATAAAAGGTTGAGAACCACTGATATATATGTTTTATTTTATTCCCATTGTTATACTATAACTATAGTTTTATCTATCTATACAAGGGGTACGCCAGTTACATATACATTTCCAGGGGGTACGTGAAGCATAAAAGGTTGAGAACCACTGATATATATGTTTTATTTTATTCCCATTGTTATACTATAACTATAGTTTTATCTATCTATACAAGGGGTACGCCAGTTACATACACATTTCCAGGGGGTACGTGAAGCATAAAAGGTTGAGAACCACTGATATATAGGTTTTATTTTATTCCCATTGTTATCCTATAACTATAGTTTTATCTATCTATACAAGGGGTACGCCAGTTACATACACGTTTCCAGAGGGTACGTGAAGCATAAAATGTTGAGAACCACTGATATATATGTTTTATTTTATTCCCATTGTTATACTGTAACTATAGTTTTATGTATCAATACAAGGGGTACGCCAGTTACATACACGTTTCCAGGGGGTACGTGAAGCATAAAAGGTTGAGAACCACTGATATATATGTTTTATTTTATTCCCATTGTTATCCTATAACTACAGTTTTATCTATCTATACAAGGGGTACGCCAGTTACATACCCATTTCCAGGGGGTACGTGAAGCATAAAAGGTTGAGAACCACTGATATATATGTTTTATTTTATTCCCATTGTTATACTATAACTATAGTTTTATCTATCTATACAAGGGGTACGCCAGTTACATATACATTTCCAGGGGGTACGTGAAGCATAAAAGGTTGAGAACCACTGATATATATGTGTTATTTTATTCCCATTGTTATACTATAACTATAGTTTTATCTATCTATACAAGGGGTACGCCAGTTACATACACATTTCCAGGGGGTACGTGAAGCATAAAAGGTTGAGAACCACTGATATATATGTTTTATTTTATTCTCATTGTTATACTATAACTATAGTTTTATCTATCTATACAAGGGGTACGCCAGTTACATACACATTTCCAGGGGGTACGTGAAGCATAAAACGGTGAGAACCACTGATATATATGTTTTATTTTATTCCCATTGTTATCCTATGACTACAGTTTTATCTATCTATACAAGGGGTACGCCAGTTACATACTCATTTCCAGGGGGTACGTGAAGCATAAAAGGTTGAGAACCACTGATATATATGTTTTATTTTATTCCCATTGTTATACTATAACTATAGTTTTATCTATCTATACAAGGGGTACGCCAGTTACATACTCATTTCCAGGGGGTACGTGAAGCATAAAAGGTTGAGAACCACTGATATATATGTTTTATTTTATTCCCATTGTTATACTATAACTATAGTTTTATCTATCTATACAAGGGGTACGCCAGTTACATACACATTTCCAGGGGGTACGTGAAGCATAAAACGGTGAGAACCACTGATATATATGTTTTATTTTATTCCCATTGTTATCCTATGACTACAGTTTTATCTATCTATACAAGGGGTACGCCAGTTACATACTCATTTCCAGGGGTACGTGAAGCATAAAAGGTTGAGAACCACTGATATATTTGTTTTATTTTATTCCCATTGTTATACTATAACTATAGTTTTATCTATCTATACAAGGGGTACGCCAGTTACATATACATTTCCAGGGGGTACGTGAAGCATAAAAGGTTGAGAACCACTGATATATATGTTTTATTTTATTCCCATTGTTATACTATAACTATAGTTTTATCTATCTATACAAGGGGTACGCCAGTTACATACACATTTCCAGGGGGTACGTGAAGCATAAAAGGTTGAGAACCACTGATATATATGTTTTATTTTATTCCCATTGTTATACTATAACTATAGTTTTATCTATCTATACAAGGGGTACGCCAGTTACATACACATTTCCAGGGGGTACGTGAAGCATAAAACGGTGAGAACCACTGATATATATGTTTTATTTTATTCCCATTGTTATACTATAACTATAGTTTTATCTATCTATACAAGGGGTACGCCAGTTACATACACATTTCCAGGGGGTACGTGAAGCATAAAAGGTTGAGAACCACTGATATATATGTTTTATTTTATTCCCATTGTTATCCTATGACTACAGTTTTATCTATCTATACAAGGGGTACGCCAGTTACATACTCATTTCCAGGGGGTACGTGAAGCATAAAAGGTTGAGAACCACTGATATATATGTTTTATTTTATTCCCATTGTTATACTATAACTATAGTTTTATCTATCTATACAAGGGGTACGCCAGTTACATACACATTTCCAGGGGGTACGTGAAGCATAAAACGGTGAGAACCACTGATATATATGTTTTATTTTATTCCCATTGTTATACTATAACTATAGTTTTATCTATCTATACAAGGGGTACGCCAGTTACATACACATTTCCAGGGGGTACGTGAAGCATAAAAGGTTGAGAACCACTGATATATATGTTTTATTTTATTCCCATTGTTATACTATAACTATAGTTTTATCTATCTATACAAGGGGTACGCCAGTTACATACACATTTCCAGGGGGTACGTGAAGCATAAAAGGTTGAGAACCACTGATATATATGTTTTATTTTATTCCCATTGTTATACTATAACTATAGTTTTATCTATCTATACAAGGGGTACGCCAGTTACATACCACATTTCCAGGGGGTACGTGAAGCATAAAAGGTTGAGAACCACTGATATATAGGTTTTATTTTATTCCCATTGTTATACTATAACTATAGTTTTATCTATCTATACAAGGGGTACGTCAGTTACATACACATTTCCAGGGGGAACGTGAAGCATAAAAGGTTGAGAACCACTGATATATATGTTTTATTTTATTCCCATTGTTATACTATAACTATAGTTTTATCTATCTATACAAGGGGTACGCCAGTTACATACACATTTCCAGGGGGTACGTGAAGCATAAAAGGTTGAGAACCACTGATGTATATGTTTTATTTTATTTCCATTGTTATCCTATAACTATAGTTTTATCTATCTATACAAGGGGTACGTCAGTTACATACACATTTGAAGGGGGTACGTGAAGTATAAAAGGTTGAGAACCACTGATATATATGTTTTATTTTATTCCCATTGTTATACTATAACTATAGTTTTATCTATCTATACAAGGGGTACGTCAGTTACATACACATTTCCAGGGGGAACGTGAAGCATAAAAGGTTGAGAACCACTGATATATATGTTTTATTTTATTCCCATTGTTATACTATAACTATAGTTTTATCTATCTATACAAGGGGTATGCCAGTTACATACACATTTGAAGGGGGTACGTGAAGTATAAAAGGTTGAGAACCACTGATATATAGGTTTTATTTTATTCCCATTGTTATCCTATAACTATAGTTTTATCTATCTATACAAGGGGTACGCCAGTTACATACACGTTTCCAGAGGGTACGTGAAGCATAAAAGGTTGAGAACCACTGATATATATGTTTTATTTTATCCCCATTGTTATACTATAACTATAGTTTTATCTATCTATACAAGGGGTACGTCAGTTACATACACATTTGAAGGGGGTACGTGAAGTATAAAAGGTTGAGAACCACTGATATATATGTTTTATTTTATTCCCATTGTTATACTATAACTATAGTTTTATCTATCTATACAAGGGGTACGTCAGTTACATACACATTTGAAGGGGGTACGTGAAGTATAAAAGGTTGAGAACCACTGATATATATATGTTTTATTTTATTCCCATTGTTATACTATAACTATAGTTTTATCTATCTATACAAGGGGTACGTCAGTTACATACACATTTCCAGGGGGTACGTGAAGCATAAAAGGTTGAGAACCACTGATATATATGTTTTATTTTATTCCCATTGTTATACTATAACTATAGTTTTATCTATCTATACAAGGGGTATGCCAGTTACATACACATTTCCAGGGGGTACGTGAAGCATAAAAGGTTGAGAACCACTGCTCTAAATTAAATGGACACATGATGTAATTTGCGAAATTGAGAATATAAATCATTTATTCCACAGGCTAAAAAGCAGGTTAAATCTTCAGCATAATCTAAATCAGATATTTTCGTATCTCCAGTCCATTTAAGGCCAAAATCTTTCCCTTGAAGTGAATTTCGCATAACACATAATCAATAACGAAGCTAAAGAGAAAAGGAGACAAAATGCACCCTTGTCGAACATCAGAAGTAATGCTAAACCAATTGCTACAAGCCTTACCAACTCTCACATACGACTCAGTGTTATTATAGAGAGCTTTCATAATGTTAACTAACTTGTCAGGTATACCATACGGTCGCACAATCAATCTCAGATTATGACGATCAACAGAGTCGAAAGCCTTTTTGAAATCAACAAAGCTAGCAACCAAAGGTTTCCGAAACTCTAAACATTTCTCAAGAATCTGCCTAAGTGAAAATATCTGATCCACACATCCCCTACCACTTCTGAATCCACATTGCTCATCACGCAATTGACTGTCAACCAGATTCTTAATTCTATTAAGCACAATCATGGAAAGAACTTTACCTGGAACGGAGAGTAGGCTGATACCCCTATAGTTATCACAAGAACTGCGATCATCTTTTTTGAAAATAGGGATAACAATAGCTCTGGTAAAATCCTTAGGAACCATGCCTTTATCATAAAAGATATTCAAAATTTCAGTCATCCCAGTGGTAACCGAAACATTTCCAGCTCTAAGCATTTCCGTAGTAATTTCATCTACCCCTGGTGATTTATGTAGTTTAAGTTTAGAAACAGCCAAAATAACTTCAGATTGTGTTATAGGGCCAACATTAAAGCCACCAATGCATCTATCATCATTGCAAACAATGGGAGTAGAACTAACCGCATTGTTTAGAATATCACTGAAATGCTCAGCCCACCTAGCCATGACAGAATCCTCACCTTCTATAACCTTACCTTGTTTATCTTTCAATCCTTGTATGCCTGTTCGTTTTCTACCACATAAAACATTAACTATCTGGTAGAGCTCTCTGCTGTTGTGCTGTCTAACTGCTTCCTCGGCTTTGTCAGCCAAACCATCAAGCCAAAGATTCTTATCAGCAGCTAACTGATCCTTTACACGTTTATTAAACTCTCTGTAATGCTTTCTATTAGGACTAGTAAGGTCTTGATTAAGGACATTCCTGCAGGTCTTTCTGAAATAAGAAAAAGAGTCTCTAATAATATGAGACTCTTTTAATCATCTCGCATGACATTCTCCTCATTTTCAGCATCCTTTACAAGCTTTTATGGAAATTTTATCCGTCTACCATTTTTTCCTTCGTCACCGTTGTCAAAAAGTATGTTGGATTGATTTTTGATTGTTGGTTGTACCTCTGAGGGACACCTCTTTTGCAGACAATGGGCTAAATGGCCAAGTCACAAGGCTCAGAGAGGTTGGGAGAGGAGAACCAGTGGACAGCTGTTGGGAGACAGATTGCAGAGGCAGATTTGTAGCTTTCCAAAAGGCTATGCAATGTGCTCTTTAACGTGAACAGAGTATGGTTTTCTCGTACATGGAGCCACGGGTTAACGTCCGATCCTACGGACGGCGACCTCTCAAAACCCATTGTTGTCCTCTATTGATGGGGCGGGGGTGGCTCTGTCGGTAGCGCGCTAGGCTCGTAATCTGTAGTTCCCAGGTTCGAGTCCCAGCTGGGTCAGCGTTGAGATTTATCTCCGCAAAATTCCCCGCCCTGCCCACGGTCAGTAGGGGACACCGATGGGCTTGGAAAGGCCGCCGTCCGTCGGATGGGACGTTAAGCCGTGGCGCCGTGTGCGGGAGAGCCCTACCCTGTGCACGTTAAAGAACACGCTGGATGGCCTTGACGGGAGGCTACCATCTGTCTCCCAACAGCTGTTCCAGTGGGTCCCCTCCCCCAACATTCTCTGAGCCTTCGGAGTCCTTGTGACCTGGCCATTTAGCCCATTGTGTGCAAAAAAGTGCCGCTCAGAGGTAAAACAACCCAACCCTCTATTGACAGAATGCAGGGTGCGGGTTTTGCGGAGATAAATCTCAATGCTGGTAGAGGTGTAATTCGAACTTGGGAACTGCAGATTACGATCCAGGTGCGCTACCGACCACAGCTTGAGTGAAAACTGGGGCAGTAATGGGTAGACTATGAGCCTGCGCAGTTGACACTTGTTCAGTTCTAACAGATCATTTACCAATGACCAATCATTCACCTCTCAACGAACCAAAAATCTGTGAGAACTGTTCAAATATTTACTCTTCAGTCTCATATAATCTCAAGACGGGGGTGGCTCTAGTCGGCAGAGCGCCTACCTGCAGTTCCCAGGTTCGAGTCTCATCTGGACCAGCATTGAGATTTATCTCCGCAAACTCCCCACCCTGACCACGGTCAGCAGGGGTCACCAATGGGCTTGGAAAGGTTACCGTCCCTCTGGGACGTAAAACCATGGCCCGTGTGCGGGAGAGATATACCCTGTGCCCGTTAAAGAGTTGGGTTGTTTTACCTCTGAGCGGCACTTTTTTGCACACCATGGGCTAAATGGCCAGGTCACATGGACCCCGAAGGCTCAGAGAAGGTTGGGGGAGGGGACCCACTGGAACAGCTGTTGGGAGACAGATGTTAGCCTCCCGTCAAGGCCATCCAGCGTGTTCTTTAACGTGCACAGGGTATGGCTCTCCCGCACACGGGGCCACGGCTTAACGTCCCATCCGACGGACGGTGGCCTTTCCAAGCCCATCGGTGTCTCCTACTGACCGTGGGCAGGGCGGGGAATTTTGCGGAGATAAATCTCAACGCTGACCCAGCTGGGACTCGTACCTGGGAACTACAGATTACGAGCCTGGCGCGCTACCGACTGAGTCACCCCCGCCCTCCCGTTAAAGAACACGATGGATGGCCTTGAATAGAGGCTACATCTGTTCGAGTGGGTCCCCTACCCCACAACCTTCTCTGAGCCCACGGGGTACTTATGACCTGGCCATTTAGCCCATTGTGTGCAAAAATAGTGGCGCTCAGAGGTAAAACAACCCAACCCATATAAACTCCATCTTTTCGCTATATCAAGCAAAGCAATATCAGATCATTCTTTTGTTATTTGGTCTCAATATTTTTATGTTCTTAATCCTATTGATTTCCAGCACGTGATTTTCCATTCAAACAAAAGATGCGTTTTCTTAAAAAATATAAAAAAAAAAATACGGAATTATTTCACCGGAACACTCACGAAAAAAAAAAAAATCTCTAACTCAAGATTAATGAATATTTCTTTCCTTCCCATGAGAAGTAATACCGCAGAAATAACGTCATTTATGGTAAAAGAAAAGAGCATTGTTTGTGTTCCTAATTCAGAGACAAGAGCTGTTCTCCTCCACACACACCAAACACGAGCTCTTTGAATCCTGCTAGAACATCATCAATAACATGAAGAACCTGGAGAAGTGACATGGTTGATGCTATCGCCCAGAGACCCTCTATCAACATCTGGGCATTTTCCTACATTTTCCAATCTAGAAATGAAATAAGCACGTTCTTCTTGTCTTCCATCCCTCCACTCTCTTTCTCTCCATCCTCCTGCCTCTTAGAATCCTGCATCGATCGTCTCGAGCACCGATATGCGGACGCTAGCGGCAGGCCTAGCCCCAGCTCAGGCGGTGCTTCATGTGTCGCGTGCCGACACGCTACCGTGTTACAGCCACACTGCTTCTGCTCGCACGCCGGGGAGAAACTTATCAATTACTGCGGCCTCTTTCCTCTCGTTCCCATAGCAACCCATCCGCTCTCTCCTCCTCCATGCGGTCAACAAGGAAAAGGGGACATACACGTGGGACGAATGGATAAATGAGAAACTCAAATGAGTCGATGATGAAGGATAAGCAGAGAAGAGAATTTTTTTCTCGGGATTTTTTAGAGACTTTCACCCCTCTTCTTGGATTCGAGGATAGCTGGTTTCTGGCTTTAGTGAATTTGATGTTCACTTTGGCGAAAAAAGGTAAGTTCTAGAATAAGTTCGATAAAATCCTCACTGAGTTTGTGTGTGTGTGTGTTTTAAGATTGTTTTCCACATGGTGTTTTGAAAAGCTTACTTTTGCACGTAGTGATGGGATTTAACGGACCCTTACCGCCACAACGAAATTGCAGAAAACATGTAACAAACAGCAGTCAAAGAAACTCGACTGATAATAAGACGTAACGCTTTGGAGCGGATCAGAAATGGTATGCCCTTTGGCAGCATGGTGGATAATGAACCTCTGAGGTTTTTCTTTCGGTTTTAGAACTAAAAAAAGCAGAGTACTCTCCACCAAAAACTCGTGCTTTGAGATGTGTTTACTCTAATATTTTCGACAAGAAGTGGAGACGAAAGCGAAACAAAATCGTTTTGGCAGGAGCCAATGAATGACTAAGAGTAGTAGGTAAAAAGTTAAAAACAAAGTATAATAAAATGGAAATATAACAGAAATAAAAGAAGAAATTGTTATTCACAGTATCGATTGTACGGAGTGCAATGGGTCAACAGGAGAGAAAGCGCACTGGATCAGCAAGCAATGATAGAGGGAATGCAATGGGTCAGAGAAACGATGGCAGTGGGAATCCACAATGGGCCAGTAAAAAAAAATGGCAGAAGGAATCCAGAATGGGCCAGGGAAACGATGACAAAGGGAATGCACAATGGGTCAGCGAAAAGATGCCAGAAGGAATCCGCAATGGGTCAGTGAAGCGATGGCAAAGGGAACACAGATTGGGTCAGGGAAACAACGAAAGAAGGAATCTGCAATGGGTAAGCGAAACGATTGGTGAGGGACTCCACAATGGGTCGTTGAAACGATGGCAGGAAAGTGTACAATGAGTCAGCGAAACGATGGCAGAGGGAATCTGCGATGGTTCGTCGAAAAGATAGCAGAAGGAATCCACAACAGACTGCGAAACGATGGTAGAGAGAACCCAGAATTGATCAGGGAAAAAGTGGCAGAAGGAATCCACAATGGGGCATTGAAAAGATGGGAGGTGGAATCAGCAATGGACCAGCTGAAGATGGTAGAAGGAATCCGCAATGGGTCAGCTAAACGATCGTAGAAGGAATCCGCAAATGGGTCAGTGAAAAGATGGCAGATGGAATCTGCGATGGATCGTCGAAAAGATAGAAGAAGGAATCCACAACGGTCTGCGAAGCGATGGTATAAAGAACACAGAATTGATCAGGAAAAAAGTGGCAGAAGGAATCCACAATGGGTCAGCGAAAAGATGGTAGAAGGTATCCGCAATGGGTCAGTGAACGGATGGCAGATGGAATCTGCGATGAATCGTCGAAAAGATAGAAGTAATCCACAACGGTCTGCGAAGCAATGGTATAGAGAACAGAATTGATCAGGAAAAAAGTGGCAGAAGGAATCCACAATGGGTCAACGAAAAGATGGCAGAAGGATTCCGCAGCGGGCCAGCGAAAAGGTGTCAGAAGGAATCCGCAGTGGACCAGCAAAAAGATGGCAGAAGGAATCGGCAATGTGCCAGCGAAAAGATGGCAGAAGGAATCCGCAGAGGGGCAGCGAACAGATGGTAGAAGGAATCCGCAATGAGAATGACTCTCCTGCACACTGAGACACTGCTCGTCCCACACCGATAGACAGTGGCCTTTCCAAGTCCATCATTGTCCTGTACTGACCGTGAGCAGGGCGGGGAGTTATGCGGAGCTCTCAATGCTGGCCAAGTTGGGTTTGGTCCATCTTATTTTTCCTCTGAGTGGCACTTTTTTGCACATAATGGGCTAAATGAAAAACCCACTTTAAGGAACACGGTGGATGGTATTGACAGGAGACTATGATCTATCTCCCAACAGCTGTTCCAATGTGTTCCACTCCTCCAACCTTCTCTGAGTCTTCGGGCGTTTAGTCCATGGTTCGTGGAGTTTAGTCCATGATTGTGACTTGGCCATCTAGTCCATGGTGTGCAAAACATTGCCGCTCAGAGGTAAAACAACACAATTATCAACAAATCTTTTACTGTCCTTCAAAGTACTCTCCTCCAGCATCTATGCAAAGTTCCAGACTTATACGCTAATTTTGGAACACTTGGTAGTACTCCTTTCAAATCCATCAAAATCCTGTTGGGGATTTTTGGTTTGGGTTGTTTTACCTGTAAGCGGCAGTTTTTTGCACACCATGGACTAAATGGCCAGGTCACATGGACCCCAAAGGCTGAAAGAAAGTTTGAGGAAGGGACCCACTGGGACAGCTGTTGGGAGACAAATAGTAGCCTCCCGTCAAAGCCATCCAGCGTGTTCTTTAACGTGCACAGGGTATGACTCTCCCACACACGGGTCCACGGGTTAATGTCCCATCCGACGGACGGCGTCCTTTCCAAGCCCATCGGTGTCCTCTACTGACCGTGAGCAGGGCGAGGAATTTTGCGGAGATAAATCTCAACGCTGACCCAGCTGGGACTCGAACCTGGGAACTACAGATTACGAGCCTGGCGCACTACCGACTGAGCCACCCCCGCTCCTAGGCGATCAGTAATTTTATTTCTTGGCATACACGACACAAATATATCATTTTCAGCTGAAACTTGAACATTAGTTTTGCATTTACGTTACTAGGTCACATTCAATAAAACAGATGAGAGTTGTTTAGGATGTCGACGGCTATTCTTTGGCAAAATCTTCATCTGCCTTATTATCGATCAGTTATTTTTCTTTTAGATGTCCACCATCTTGTTGTTTATTTGCAATGGGAAACGCTTTTTTAATGTTAGGAGAGCATTCCATTTTTTGTTCTTCAAAATATTTGAAATCATCTTTTTGTTACAGACTCTGTTCTTCTTCGTAAATTTTGGGTTTCCAGACATTTCATCTATGTGTTTCATCATTTGACTTTTTTTTCATTATGTTTTTTTTCCTAAAAAGAGGTTATCATAGGTGTCCCCTTTTATGACCAAAGGCAGGGTGAGGGAGATTTATTGGATAAATCTCAACCCTTCAAGAGGAGTGATTCGATTCTGGAGGATTCCTCTTTGCAATCATCTTTAAATTCTTCATAGTCTTTTTTTCCACTTCAATTTTCCTCTACAAGTCCTTAATCATTCTCTTCATCATATTCCTGATCTTACTCATACATATTTTTATCCCAAATATTTTCTTCATTTGAATCATTCTCTTCTTCTCCTGTTTCCCTTCCCTTTCAAATCCATCAAAAGCCTCATTTTTTTGCATTCTCTTCATCTTCCTCCTTCGAATCATCCTCTTCTTCTCATGTTTCCCTTCCCTTTCAAATCTATCAAAAGCCTCATCTTTCTGCACTCTCTTCATCTTCCTCCTTCGAATCATCCTCTTCTTCTCATGCTTCCCTTCCCTTTCAAATCCATCAAAAGCCTCATCTTTTCGCATTCTATTCATCTTCCTACTACGCATCTTCTTCTTCTCATGTTTCCCTTCCCTTTCAAATACCCCAAAAGCCTAATCTTTTGCATTCTCTTCATCTTCCTCCTTCGAATCATCCTCTTTTTCTCGTTTCCCTTCCCTTTCAAATACCTCAAAAGCCTCATCTTTTTGCATTCTCTTCATCTTCCTCCTTCGAATCATCCTCTTTTTCTCGTTTCCCTTCCCTTTCAAATACCTCAAAAGCCTCATCTTTTTGCATTCTCTTCATCTTCCTACTTCGTATCATCCTCTTCTTCTCATGTTTCCTTTCCCTTTCAAATCCATCAAAAGCCTCATCTTTTTGCACTTTCTTCCTCTTCCTCTTTCGAATCATCCTCTTCTTCTCATGTTTCCCTTCCCATTCAAATCCATCAAAGCCTCATCTTTTTGCATTCTCTTCATCTTCCTACTTCGCATCATCTTCTTCTCATGTTTCCCTTCCCTTTCAAATCCATCAAAAGTCTCATCTTTTTGCACTCTCTTCATCTTCCTCCTTCGAATCACCTTCATTTTCCATATCATTCTTTTACACTCCATTCCTCTTCTTACTATTCATCCTCCTCTTTCTCCTCCTCCTCTCCAAACGGTTATCGGCTCTAAGACCTTGCTTTTCCTATCTTCATGTTCATACTTCTGAAGCTCAAAAATTTAAAATTTTCTTGAAGCCTCCATTTAAGTTGTGCTGTAATCAAGGATTAAATGTATAATAAATATTAAATTAAGGCCTTTGTTCCAAATAAATTTCAATAATTTCAAGAAAGCAAATGTTTATTTTCTCCCCGTTTTAATAATTTTACTTTTTCTTAAAAAAAAAACAACTCTATCTCGTGTTGATAAAAGATAAAAAAAGTTACCATTTTTTGTTGATAAAAAAGGTAAAAAGTTATATATTTGCTGAGGTGAAAACCACATTTTTTCACCCCTTTTCCACACCATTCGTCCATTATTTCGTAGCACTCTTTTTGCAGCTTCCTGCTCTTTTTCATTTCTCTTTCTTGTTTCTTTTACATGGACATTTTCCCATTTTTTGCAAAAAAAAAAACCAAAAAAAAAACTGCCGTTCGGAAGTAAAACAACTCAAATTACAGTGGGATCACAAATGGACCATTCGCAGTTTTTCGGATTCAGTTCTTGACATTTGTAATTACTTGACTTCTTTCTTTCAGAAATTTTCTCACTTTTTGACAATCCTTCCAAAATGGAAGAAGAGTTAACAAAAATCTCCGTCCATTAGGTGATCCAGTAAGTCATGGTTCAGTATGCAGCATGGAGGTGACCTTCACAGGGAGATGACCCTCATTTCTGCCTGGCTTTATGAAATATCGAATGGATCTTTAACCACTTCTCCAGTCCATTGTACAGGAAAAAGGTGCTGCTCAAAGCCAAGAAAATCTGCATGGGAGCAATCAGTCAGGAAATGAAGTCCTTAGACAAATCGAATCTATATGGGGCGGGAATTGGCGCAGTCGTTAGCGCGCCAGGCTCGTAATCTGTAGTTCCCAGGTTCGTATCCCAGCAGGGCCAACGTTGAGATTTATCTCCGCAAAACTCCCCGCACTGACCGTGGGTAGCAGGGGACATCGATGGACAAAAAGCTCGCTGTCCATCGGATAGAACATTAAACCATGGCCCGTGTGTGGGAGAGCCATAACCTATCCACATTAAAGAACACGCTGGATGGCCTTGACGGGAGGCTACCATTTGTCTCCCAACAGCTGTCCCAGTGGATCGCCTCCCCCAACGTTCTCTGAACCTTCGGGGTCTATGTGACCTGGCCATTTAGCCTATTGTGTTCAATAAAATGCCTCTCAGAGGTCAAACAACTCATCGGTTACTTTAAAATTTGTCTAGTTAAAGATTCAGGTATGATTCCATTTAATGTCATCAATATTCCCAAAATGAAACGGTTCCCAGGTTCGAGTCCCAGCTGGGTCAGCGTCGAGATTTATCTCCGTAAAATTCTCCGCCCTGCCCACGGTCAATAGGGGACACCGATGGGCTTGGAAAGGCCGCCGTCCGTCGGATGGGACGTTAAGCCGTGGCCCCGTGTGCGGGAGAGACATACCCTGTGCACGTTAAAGAACACGCTGGATGGCCTTGACGGGAGGCTACCATCTGTCTCCCAACAGCTGTTCCAGTGGGTCCCCTCCCCCAACCTTCTCTGAGCCTTCGGGGTCTATGTGACCTAGCCATTTAGCCCATGGTGAGCAAAAAAGTGCCGCTCAGATGTAAAACATCCCAAAACATCCCAAAATGAAACCATCTGATTAATATTGTTGTAAATCAATATACCTCTTTCAATTTTATTCGTTTATGCAAATATACCCTGCCAAAATATTTCAGAATTTCCAAGTTATGTCGATGGGAATCAAACTTCAAAGCTCTATAACTTCTAAAATATGCAGACGGAAAAATGTGATTGAAACTAAATTATGATCAAAAATCATCAAAAAATTCAGTAAAATCTGAGACCAGAACGAAATACCAGAAATTCTGTAATGATTTCGTTGTTTGGGGGTTTATTGACGCAGTGGCTACTTAGACCAAAATGCGCTCAAACTCTGTAATGTAAAGTGCATTAAAGTGTTAATAATAAATGAATTATTGATGTTAGTAAGTTATTGACTGATGCGATTTGCGCTGCCACCAGGGCGGCATCCGCGTTGAACGGGGATTTCAGCGCCGAAGTTAAATCCTTTATTGTTTATGCAAAGTGAGACGCTTAAATATTAAACTGCAAGCCAAGTTTGGACGTATATAATGTTCTTGTTTTTAAATGTGACAAAATTTAATTTTTGGTTTCAATTTTTCATAATTCTTGCTGCCTTTGTTCGTTTAATTAGATGAACACATTTAAAGCGATGGGCTTAGGAATTGTCACCATAGCCTTGATGGGAGGCTACCATCTGTCTCCCCGATGGGCTTGAAAAGGCAGCCGTCTGTCGGATGGGACGTTAAGCCGTGGCCCCATGTGCGGGAGAGCCATACCCTGTGCACGTTAATGAACACGTTGGATGTCCTTGACGGGAGGCTACCATCTGTCTCCATACAGCTGTTCCAGTGGGTCCCCTTCCCCAACCTTCTCTGAGCATTCGGGGTCCATGTGACCTGGCCATTTAGCCCATGGTGTGCAAAAAAGTGCCGCTCAGAGGTAAAACAACCCAACCCTGTTTCCGTTAAAGACCAGCTGGATGTCTTTGATGGGAAGCTACCATCTGTCTCCCAACAGCTGTTCCAGTGGGTCCCCTTCCCCAACCTTCTCTGAGCATTAGGGGTCCTTCTGACCTGGCCATTTAGCCCATGGTGTGCAAAAAAAGTGCCGCTCAGAGGTAAAACAACCCAACGTTAAAGAACACACCGGATGACCTTAACGGGAGGCTACCATCTGTCTCCAAACAGCTGTTGCAGTGGGTCCTCTTCCCCAACCTTCTCTGAGCATTCGGGGCCCATGTGACCTGGCCATTTAGCCCATGGTGTGCAAAAAAAGTGCCGTTCAGAGGTAAAACAAAACAACGTTAAAGAACACGCTGCATGGCTATGACGGGAGGCTACCATCTGTCTTCAAACAGCTGTTGCAGTGGGTCCCCTTCCCCAACCTTCTTTGAGCATTCGGGGCCCATGTGACCTGGCCATTTAGCCCATGGTGTGCAAAAAAAGTGCCGCTCAGAGGTAAAACAACCCAACGTTAAAGAACACGCTGGATGGCCTTGACGGGAGGCTACCATCTGTCTCCAAACAGCTGTTGCAGTGGGTCCCTTTCCCCAACCTTCTTTGAGCATTCGCGGCCCATGTGACCTGGCCATTTAGCCCATGGTGTGCAAAAAAAGTGCCGCTCAGAGGTAAAACAACCCAACGTTAAAGAACACGCTGGATGGCCTTGACGGGAGGCTACCATCAGTCTCCCAACAGCTGTTGCAGTGGGTCCTCTTCCCCAACCTTCTCTGAGCATTCGGGGCCCATGTGACCTGGCCATTTAGCCCATGGTGTGCAAAAAAATGCCGCTCAGAGGTAAAACAACCGAACCCAACCCTGTTTCCGTTAAAGACCAGCTGGATGTCTTTGATGGGAAGCTACCATCTGTCTCCCAACAGCTGTTCCAGTGGGTCCCCTTTCCCAACCTTCTTTGAGCATTCGGGGTCCATGTGATCTGGCCATTTAGCCCATGGTGTGCAAAAAAGTGCCGCTCAGAGGTAAAACAACCCAACCCTGTTTCCGTTAAAGACCAGCTGGATGTCTTTGATGGGAAGCTACCATCTGTCTCCCAACAGCTGTTCCAGTGGGTCCCCTTCCCCAACCTTCTCTGAGCATTCGGGGTCCATGTGACCTGGCCATTTAGCCCATGGTGTGCAAAAAAGTGCCGCTTAGAGGTAAAACAACCGAACCCAACCCTGTTTCCGTTAAAGACCAGCTGGATGTCTTTGATGGGAAGCTACCATCTGTCTCCCAACAGCTGTTCCAGTGGGTCCCCTTCCCCAACCTTCTCTGAGCATTCGGGGTCCATGTGACCTGGCCATTTAGCCCATGGTGTGCAAAAAAGTGCCGCTCAGAGGTAAAACAACCGAACCCAACCCTGTTTCCGTTAAAGACCAGCTGGAAGTCTTTGATGGGAAGCTACCATCTGTCTCCCAACAGCTGTTCCAGTGGGTCCTCTTCCCCAACCTTCTCTGAGCATTAGGGGTCCTTGTGACCTGGCCATTTAGCCCATGGTGTGCGAAAAAAGTGCCGCTCAGAGGTAAAACAACCCCACGTTAAAGAACACACTGGATGACCTTGACGGGAGGCTACCATCTGTCTCCAAACAGCTGTTGCAGTGGGTCCTCTTCCCCAACCTTCTCTGAGCATTCGGGGCCCATGTGACCTGGCCATTTAGCCCATGGTGTGCAAAAAAAGTGCCGCTCAGAGGTAAAACAACCGAACCCAACCCTGTTTCCGTTAAAGACCAGCTGGATGTCTTTGATGGGAAGCTACCATCTGTCTCCCAACAGCTGTTCCAGTGGGTCCCCTTCCCCAAACTTCTCTGAGCATTAGGGGTCCTTGTGACCTGGCCATTTAGCCCATGGTGTGCAAAAAAAGTGTCGCTCAGAGGTAAAACAACCCAACGTTAAAGAACACACTGGATGGCCTTGACGGGAGGCTACCATCTGTCTCCAAACAGCTGTTGCAGTGGGCCCTCTTCCCCAACCTTCTCTGAGCATTCGGGGCTCATGTGACCTGGTCATTTAGCCCATGGTGTGCAAAAAAAGTGCCGCTCAGAGGTAAAACAACCGAACCCAACCCTGTTTCCGTTAAAGACCAGCTGGATGTCTTTGATGGGAAGCTACCATCTGTCTCCCAACAGCTGTTCCAGTGGGTCCCCTTCCCCAACCTTCTCTGAGCATTAGGGGTCCTTGTGACCTGGCCATTTAGCCCATGGTGTGCAAAAAAAGTGCCGCTCAGAGGTAAAACAACCCAACGTTAAAGAACACACTGGATGGCCTTGACGGGAGGCTACCATCTGTCTGCAAACAGCTGTTGCAGTGGGTCCTCTTCCCCAACCTTCTCTGAGTATTAGGGGTCCTTGTGACCTGGCCATTTAGCCCATGGTGTGCAAAAAAAGTGCCGCTCAGAGGTAAAACAACCCAACGTTAAAGAACACACTGGATGGCCTTGACGGGAGGCTACCATCTGTCTCCAAACAGCTGTTGCAGTGAGTCCTCTTCCCCAACCTTCTCTGAGCATTCGGGGCCCTTGTGACCTGGCCATTTAGCCCATGGTGTGCAAAAAAAGTGTCGCTCAGAGGTAAAACAACCCAACGTTAAAGAACACACTGGATGGCCTTGACGGGAGGCTACCATCTGTCTCCAAACAGCTGTTGCAGTGGGTCCTTTTCCCCAACCTTCTCTGAGCATTCGGGGCTCATGTGACCTGGCCATTTAGCCCATGGTGTGCAAAAAAAGTGCCGCTCAGAGGTAAAACAACCGAACCCAACCCTGTTTCCGTTAAAGACCAGCTGGATGTCTTTGATGGGAAGCTACCATCTGTCTCCCAACAGCTGTTCCAGTGGGTCCCCTTCCCCAACCTTCTCTGAGCATTAGGGGTCCTTGTGACCTGGCCATTTAGCCCATGGTGTGCAAAAAAAGTGCCGCTCAGAGGTAAAACAACCCAACGTTAAAGAACACACTGGATGGCCTTGACGGGAGGCTACCATCTGTCTGCAAACAGCTGTTGCAGTGGGTCCTCTTCCCCAACCTTCTCTGAGTATTAGGGGTCCTTGTGACCTGGCCATTTAGCCCATGGTGTGCAAAAAAAGTGCCGCTCAGAGGTAAAACAACCCAACGTTAAAGAACACACTGGATGGCCTTGACGGGAGGCTACCATCTGTCTGCAAACAGCTGTTGCAGTGGGTCCTCTTCCCCAACCTTCTCTGAGTATTAGGGGTCCTTGTGACCTGGCCATTTAGCCCATGGTGTGCAAAAAAAGTGCCGCTCAGAGGTAAAACAACCCAACGTTAAAGAACACACTGGATGGCCTTGACGGGAGGCTACCATCTGTCTCCCAACAGCTGTTCCAGTGGGTCCCCTTCCCCAACCTTCTCTGAGCATTAGGGGTCCTTGTGACCTTGCCATTTAGCCCATGGTGTGCAAAAAAAGTTCCGCTCATAGGTAAAACAACCCAACGTTAAAGAACACACTGGATGGCCTTGACGGGAGGCTACCATCTGTCTCCAAACAGCTGTTGCAGTGAGTCCTCTTCCCCAACCTTCTCTGAGCCTTCGGGGTCCATGTGATCTGGCCATTTAGCCCATGGTGTGCAAAAAAGTGCCGCTCAGAGGTAAAACAACCGAACCCAACCCTGTTTCCGTTAAAGACCAGCTGAATGTCTTTGATGGGAAGCTACCATCTGTCTCCCAACAGCTCTCCAGTGTATTCCCTTCCCCCCAGCTTTTTCTGAGTTCTCCGGATCCTTGTGACCTGGCCATCTAGTCTATTATGCGCAAAAAAGTGCCGCTCAGAGGTAAAACAACCGAACCCAACCCTGTTTCCGTTAAAGACCAGCTGGAAGTCTTTGATGGGAAGCTACCATCTGTCTCCCAACAGCTGTTCCAGTGGGTCCCCTTCCCCAACCTTCTCTGAGCATTAGGGGTCCTTGTGACCTGGCCATTTAGCCCATGGTGTGCGAAAAAAGTGCCGCTCAGAGGTAAAACAACCCAACGTTAAAGAACACACTGGATGGCCTTGACGGGAGGCTACCATCTGTCTCCAAACAGCTGTTCCAGTGGGTCCCCTTCCCCAACCTTCTCTGAGTATTAGGGGTCCTTGTGACCTGGCCATTTAGCCCATGGTGTGCAAAAAAAGTGCCGCTCAGAGGTAAAACAACCCAACGTTAAAGAACACACTGGATGGCCTTGACGGGAGGCTACCATCTGTCTCCAAACAGCTGTTGCAGTGAGTCCTCTTCCCCAACCTTCTCTGAGCATTCGGGGCCCATGTGACCTGGCCATTTAGCCCATGGTGTGCAAAAAAAGTGCCGTTCAGAGGTAAAACAACCCAACGTTAAAGAACACGCTGGATGGGCTTGACGGGAGGCTACCATCTGTCTCCAAACAGCTGTTGCAGTGGGTCCCCTTCCCCAACCTTCTTTGAGCATTCGGGGTCCATGTGATCTGGCCATTTAGCCCATGGTGTGCAAAAAAGTGCCGCTCAGAGGTAAAACAACCGAACCAACCCTGTTTCCGTTAAAGACCAGCTGGATGTCTTTGATGGGAAGCTACCATCTGTCTCCCAACAGCTGTTCCAGTGGGTCCCCTTCCCCAACCTTCTCTGAGCATTAGGGGTCCTTGTGACCTGGCCATTTAGCCCATGGTGTGCAAAAAAAGTGCCGCTCAGAGGTAAAACAACCCAACGTTAAAGTACACACTGGATGGCCTTGACGGGAGGCTACCATCTGTCTCCAAACAGCTGTTGCAGTGGGTCCTCTTCCCCAACCTTCTCTGAGCATTCGGGGCCCATGTGACCTGGCCATTTAGCCCATGGTGTGCAAAAAAGTGCCGCTCAGAGGTAAAACAACCGAACCCAACCCTGTTTCCGTTAAAGACCAGCTGAATGTCTTTGATGGGAAGCTACCATCTGTCTCCCAACAGCTGTTCCAGTGGGTCCCCTTCCCCAACCTTCTCTGAGCATTAGGGGTCCTTGTGACCTGGCCATTTAGCCCATGGTGTGCAAAAAAAGTGCCGCTCAGAGGTAAAACAACCCAACGTTAAGGAACACGCTGGATGGCCTTGACGGGAGGCTACCATCTGTCTCCAAACAGCTGTTGCAGTGGGTCCCCTTCCCCAACCTTCTTTGAGCATTCGGGGTCCATGTGATCTGGCCATTTAGCCCATGTTGTGCAAAAAAGTGCCGCTCAGAGGTAAAACAACCGAACCCAACCCTGTTTCCGTTAAAGACCAGCTGAATGTCTTTGATGGGAAGCTACCATCTGTCTCCCAACAGCTCTCCAGTGTATTCCCTTCCCCCCAGCCTTTTCTGAGTTCTCCGGATCCTTGTGACGTGGCCATCTAGTCTATTATGCGCAAAAAAGTGCCGCTCAGAGGTAAAACAACCCAACCCAACCCTGTTCCTGTTAAAGACCAGCTGGATGTCCTTGATGGGCCCGTGTGTGGGAGAGCCATACCCTGTGCACGTTAAAGAACACGCTGGATGGCCTTGATGGGAAGCTACCATCTGTCTCCCAACAGCTGTTCCAGTGGGTCCCCTTCCCCAACCTTCTCTGAGCCTTCGGGGTCCATGTGACCTGGCCATTTAGCCCATGGTGTGCAGAAAAGTGCCGCTCAGAGGTAAAACAACCCAACGTTAAAGAACACGCTGGATGGCTTTGACGGGAGGCTACCATCTGTCTCCCAACAGCTGTTCCAGTGGGTCCCCTTCCCCAACCTTCTCTGAGCATTCGGGGTCCATGTGACCTGGCCATTTAGCCCATGGTGTGCAAAAAAGTGCCGCTCAGAGGTAAAACAACCTATCCCGACCCTGTTGTCGTTAAAGACCAGCTGGATGTCTTTGACGGGAGGCTACCATCTGTCTCCCAACAGCTCTCCAGTGTATTCCCTTCCCCCCAGCCTTTTCAGAGTTCTCCGGATCCTTGTGACCTGGCCATTTAGTCTATTATGTGCAAAAAAAAATGACGCTCACAGGAAAAACAACCCAACCTAAAGCTCCGAAGGGAGACTTCCATCTGTCTCCTAACAACTGCCCAACTTGGTAACATGAAAATGAAACCAAAAATTCCATAAACACACAGATGCTCAGAATTAATGATAAGGAGACATTCTTTAATGCTGTTTTGTTTGCCTAATAACTTGTCCTAAACACACGAACGTAGGAGAAATCCTGGTTTTCCATGCATGCGGACTTGACAGGAGTTAACATTCTGTTAACCCTTTCAGGACCATAAGGTTTCTTAAAGTAAATATTAGTATGTAACTGTTTATTTTAGTTTGTTTAGACGTAAAATAAATAAAAATCATAAGAAAAATACATAACAATGTGTAGTTTTTTTTGAATTTTATGGAAATATTTTTCCCAATGGACTATAAAGGTAACACAAATTATAATTAGGCTTATTCGTCCTGACAGTTCTGTTTTTGTTTTCTAAACGTTCCCGTTTGCGTAATTGCGTTCGGCATACGTTCTATTTTGACATTCTGTATAAAAAATGCAGATAAGGTTATAATTAAATACGACAATCACCAATTTTAAAATGGGGGAAAATGTTTCCCTTGGTCGTGAAAGGGTTAATTATCCTATTAAATTCTGAAATATTTTGGAAGGTATATTTACATAAACGAATGAAATTGAAAGAGGTATATTGATTTGCAACAATATTAATCAGATGGTTTGATTTTGGGAATATTGATCACATTAAATGGAATCATCAGATACCTGGATCTTTAACTAGACAAATTTTAAACTAACCGATGGGTTGTTTTACCTCTGAGAGGCACTTTATTGAACACAATGGGCTAAATGGCCAAGTCACAAAGACCCTGAGGGCTCAGAGAAGGTTGGGGAGGGGATCCACTGGATAGCTGTTGGGAGACAGATGGTAGCTTCCCGTCAAGGCCATTCAGCGTGTTCTTTAATGTGGATAGGGTATGTGGCTCTCTCATACACGGGGCCATGGTTTAATGTCCCCATTCGATGAACGGCGACCTTTTCAAGCCCATCGATGTCCCCCTGCTACCCACGGTCAGTGCGAAGAGTTTTTCAGAAATAAATCTCAACTTTGGCTGCGCTGGGACTCGAACCTGGGAACCACAGATTACGAGCCTGGCGCAATACCGACTGGGCCACCCCCGCCCCTACATGCCCAGGATATGGCTCTCATTGAAATGGGCCACAGCTTTATATTCCATCCGACGGACGCGACCTTTCCAAGCATCCCCTTTCTTCTCTGAGCCCTTAGCTTCCATGTGCTTTTTACGGATGGGTGTGGCTCAGTCGTTAGCGCGCCAGTCTCGTAATCTGTAGTTCCCACGTTCGAGTCCCAACTGGGTCAGCGTTGAGATTTATCTCCGCAAAATTCCCCGCCCTGTCCACGGTCAGTAGGGGACACCGATGGGCTTGGAAAGGCCGCCGTCTGTCGGATGGGACGGTAAGCCGTGGCCTCGTGTGCGGGAGAGTCATACCCTGTGCACGTTAAAGAACACGCTGGATGGCCTTGACGGGAGGATGCCATCTGTCTCCCAACAGCTATTCCAGTGGGTCTCCTCCCCCAACCTTCTCTGAGTCTTCAGGGTCCATGGTGTGCAAAAAAGTGCCGCTCAGAAACAATCTATCTATCATCGAATCTATATAAGGGGGGGGGGATATTGGCGCGATAACGACTGCGCCAATTCCCGCCCCATATAGATTCGATTTCTCTAAGGACTTCTTTTCCTGACTGATTGCTCCCATGCAGATTTTCTTGCCTTTGAGCAGCACCTTTTTCCTGTACAATGGACTGGAGAAGTGGTTAAAGATCCATTCGATGTTTCATAAAGCCAGGCAGAAATGAGGGTCATCTCCCTGTGAAGGTCACCTCCATGCTGCATACTGAACCATGACTTACTGGATCACCTAATGGACGGCGATTTTTGTTAACTCTTCTTCCATTTTGGAAGGATTGTCAAAAAGGGAGAAAATTTCTGAAAGAAAGAAGTCAAGTAATTACAAATGTCAAGAACTGAATCCGAAAAACTGCGAATGGTCCATTTGTCATTCCACTGTAATTTGAGTTGTTTTACTGCTGAGGGGTAGTTTGGAGTTACCAACCTGAGAGAAATCGCCCCTTTTTTGCAATAATATTTATGAAAATATCAAAATTAATATAATAGTAATCGCAATAGTAATCGCTGTTGAAGGAGAACTGGGGAAAGTTCGGCATAGAAGGTTAGAGTTGGAGACTACTGGACTTGTGGCTGGACTTGATGACGTCTTCTTGGCTGGTGTCCGGGTTGGTGAGATGACTTTGATTTACATGTTTTGACAGATGCTCTTAGAAGGTTGTTGAGATTCATGTGAAAGTACGGGGACATTTTATGCACCCTTTTATGCCCTTTTTACTGCATTATAATGGAGAAAAATACGAATATTGAAGGGTTTTGTTGCCCATTGTGTTGTAGCGAATATGACTATACGATCATTGATTCCTATACTAAATTTAGCGATTTAGTTGATCATCAATCTCTTATCATACTATATTAAAAACTTGTCTCAAGTGTAGAGTTTGCAATGAAAATTTTTTATCGGTGAATAGTATGAAGACACATATTTTAAATTCCCACCTGTCAGATGTTAATAAGATTATAAAGGTGGATGGTTTCTAACCTTAACTGGCATAGTGGTTAGGCAGCTAGCGACTGTTCCAGCAAGGCAAACTTTGTGTGTTGTGTTAGCTCTAACTAAGGCAGTGGTCAGCAGTGACTTCGGTCTTAGTAGGGCATGTCCTTGTATGAGAAGACCTGTATAAGCTAGGAGTAGCTTCTGGGATTCTTCTCTGTCCTATATGTCGCAAATAAAATAAAAAAAAAATAAAAAAATTATCTTGGAAGCTATGTAACAGATACTGGTGATGTGCGGCATGAGATTAACAGACGAATAGGGATTGCTGCTGGGACTTTTAAGGATCTATGGAGATTGTGGAGAAATAGGCGAATACACCTAAAGACTAAAATTAGACTGTATAATAGTTTGGTTCTTTCTAGGGTTGGGGCGGGGGTGGCTCAGTCGGTAGCGTGCCAGGCTCGTAATCTGTAGTTCCCAGGTTCGAGTCCCAGCTGGGTCAGCGTTGAGATTTATCTCGTCAAAATTCCCCGCCCTGCCCACGGTCAGTAGGGGACACCGATGGGCTTGGAAAGGCCGCCGTCCGTCGGATGAGGCGTTAAGCCGTGGCTCCGTGTGCGGGAGAGTCATACCCTGTGCACGTTAAAGAACACGCTGGATGGCCTTGACGGGAGGCTACCATCTGTCTCCCAACAGCTGTTCCAGTGGGTCCCCTCCCCCAACCTTCTCTGCGCCTTCGGGGTCCATGTGACCTGGCCATTTAGCCCATGGTGTGCAAAAAAGTGCCGCTCAGAAGTAACACAACCCAACGTTAAAGAACACGCTGGATGGCCTTGACGGGAGGCTACCATCTGCCTCCCAACAGCTGTTCCAGTGGGTCCCCTCTCCCAACCTTCTCTGAGCTTTCGGGGTCCATTTGACCTGGCCATTTAGCCGATGGTGTGCAAAAAAGTGCCGCTCAGAGGTAAAACAACCCAACCCTTAGTTTTGAAAATTTTCCTTCAATGCAAAACCCCTTTACCAGTTTTGTCCATAGCCTTAACAAAGTTTTTCATAAGCCAAGTTAGATGTGTAGTGGTGGGAGCAGAATATCAGAGGGGTCAACTAGAGGCTTATTCCTCACATCACTCTTTCCAGGAATAAAAACATCTCCTTTGGGTCAGTCTTTTGTTTTGTAGTGTTCCTTTCTGGCCCTAGTGTCCCACAAATAGGAGTAGCTTCTGGGATTCTTCTCTGTCCTATATGTCGCAAAAAGAATATGACCGAACAATTTGTAATGTGATCAAAATTTGGCGAAACACTTTGTAATTTTCTTACTCCCCAACCTCTTAGTCCTCGGGGTCCTTGTGACCCGCTAACGTAGCTCATTGTGTGCGTAAAAGTGGCGCTTAGACGTAAAATTACCCAAAATATATATCATTTACCAGAAAATATAGGTTTATATAAACTTAAAAAAAGTTATGGCTAAGTTTTTAGGTGAGTTCTTTTTAATTTTCCGCGGCCCCCAGAATTTTCGCTCTACCCCCTTAAAAGTCGTCATCACTTTCTATAAACCATGCTAGAAAAAAAAAAAAGCGCTGAAAAAAAAAATGAAACCAATATTTTCGAGCTTCAAAATCTTTTTCCTCATTTTGATGATCCCTCTTCAAGTTAGTCTAATGCTCGTCTATTTGAAGCAGACTAAAGGAAGACGAACCATGTGGCGTTCACGTGCCTCACGTCATCAGCGTCTTCCCAGGTGCTGAGGAATATCAAGAGCAAAGCATTCTCGTGACCTCTAGCATCTGCGGATGACGTCACAAAGGACGGATCTCCTTCTCTTCGAGGAGCAGCCCACATATAGAGACGACGGAGCTGATGAGACGCAGTGACGGTGAACTATTTCAGTCTCGGCCGAGCGGTCCTAGCTATTTATGGGAGGCCAGAGCCGAGGGGGACGACTAGCACGGAGACTCAGGTTACGTGAGGTTCTCTCTCCAGTAGGAGGAAAACTTCCGATGGATGTTCTCGTGCAGGGAAGAAGACAATGATGTGAGGACGGATGATTCATCTCGTGCTGGCTGAAGCATCTCTGTCGCCTATCTGAAACTTTTAGAGACTTTTACTTTCGTTTCTTACTGCATATTGGTCTTGATTTATTCATTTAACCCTTTCACGACTAAGGGAAACATTTTTCCCATTTTAAAATTGGTGATTGTCGTATTTAATTATAACCTTATCTGCATTTTTTATACAGAATGTCAAAATAGAACGTATGCGGAACGCAATTACGTAAACGGGAACGTTTAGAAAACAAAAACGGAACTGTCAGGACGCATAATATATGTACTATGTGCAATGTCCATCTTTGCCTCACTACCAAAAGAAATTGCTTCGCAGAATATCATAATTAGCAGATCATTTTGTATAGTAATTTTATTTCATAATTTTGTATTATTTTAGTTAACATTTTGTTATAATTAACCAATAAATAAAAGACATTGCATAATAAGCCTAACTATAATTTGTGTTACCTTTATAGTCCATTGAGAAAAATATTTCCCATAAAATTCCAAAAAAACTACACATTGTTATGTATTTTTCTTATGATTTTTATTTATTTTACGTCTAAACAAACTAAAATAAACAGTTACATACTAATATTTACTCTTAGAAACCTTATGGTCCTGAAAGGGTTAATCTACCACAGAGAAATCTAGGCTCTTTTATATTTTTGGGAAAGGCTGCAGACCAAATATTTTATCATTACAAAGCTGGTTCTGTTAGTTTGATGCGTAATCAATGGTAATTTTTTAAACCTCAAGTAAATTCAGTTAAAAATCAACTTTATTAATCACAATGAAAACCATCAGAATCTACACATTGTTTTCCCAATTAGAAACAAGCAGATCTGTTCCATTTCGATTAAAAATACCGAGTTCTGGAGTTGATAAATTCTTTGAAAGTGTTTTCTGTTCTGCCTCACAGTTGTCGAAGATTTCGTTTCCTGGAGAAAGTTGTCCAGATGCTTGAATGAATGGTAATCTGTTGACGACAGGTCGGATGAATATGATGGATGAGGCAGAGTTTTGATGAGGCAGAGTTTTGTAGCTCAGTTCTTTCAGCTTCTGGAGCGTCTTTTCTGCAACGTGCTGCCGAGCATTATCATGGAAAAGAAGATGCGCTTGATCGAGCTATGTTGCCCATCGTCGGCGGTTGTCCTATAGAATCCTCTTTTCATCACACGTCACAATCCGATCGTGTTGGGTTGTTTTACCTCTGAGCGGCACTTTTTTGCACACCATGGGCTAAATGGCCAGGTCACATGGACCCCGAAGGCTCAGAGAAGGTTGGGGGAGGGGACCCACTGGAACAGCTGTTGGGAGACAGATGTAGTCTCCCGTCAAGGCCATCCAGCGTGTTCTTAACGTGCGGGGCTCTCCCGCACACGGGGCCACGGCTTAACGTCCCATACGACGGACGGCGGCCTTTCCAAGCCCATCGGTGTCCCCTACTGACCGTGGGCAGGGCGGGGAATTTTGCGGAGATAAATCTCAACGCTGACCCAGCTGGGACTCGAACCTGGGAACTACAGATTACGAGCCTGGCGCGCTACCGACTGGGCAACCCCCGCCCCATCCGATCGTGAAACGGATCTTATTTCTTCTGCAAAAGTAGCGAAGGACACACTTCATAAAGACGCCTTTTTTTATTTCAATCAAATGGAAAATCCAGTTATCAAACGTCTTTTCCAATTTAATTCAAATGCTGAAAACAGTTGTCTTGTGATCCAGGGACGTACCCAAAGGGGATGGGTGTCCGTAGCCCCTCCCCCCGCGAAAATCCTGTCGTCTTATGCACACGAAATTTCAAACTTATCTACCTGCTTTGAAATCAAAAACAGTTGTCGTTGTATAATTTTATTTTAGCCCCATATTTTATGTCCTACAATTAAAAATAAAATGCTATAAAATCTCATCCCATATAGAATATCATTTTAACCTTTCCTGTTCGGGAGAATATGTCAGTAACTGGGAAACCTATCCAAGTCTTTTTAAACCTTGCGTGGTAGTGATGGGGGGGGGGGGGGGGCACCATCGAAGCAATATTCTCGGAGCCACCCAGAACTTGAATTGATCTTCATCTCCACTCTCCGGTTTCAATTTTCTTGGATCCATACCATCGAAACTAAATCCTCGGAGTCCTCCTCCAACAAAGAAAATTTTCTGGGATTCCTCCCATCTAAACTAAATTTTCTGAGTCCCCCCAAAGAAATTTTCTGGGATTCCTCCCATCTAAACTAAATTTTCTGAGTCCCCCCCCAAAGAAAATTTTCTGGGATTCCTCCCATCTAAACTAAATTTTCTGAGTCCCCCCCAAAGAAAATTTTCTGGGATTCCTCCCATCTAAACTAAATTTTCTGAGTCCCCCCCCCCCCCCAAAGAAAATTTTCTGGGATTCCTCCCATCTAAACTAAATTTTCTGAGTCCCAAAGAAAATTTTCTGGGATTCCTCCCATCTAAACTAAATTCTCTGAGTCCCTCCCCCCCAAAGAAAATTTTCTGGGATTCCTCCCATCTAAACTAAATTTTCTGAGTCCCCCCAAAGAAATTTTCTGGGATTCCTCCCATCTAAACTAAATTTTCTGAGTCCCCCCCCCAAAGAAAAATTTCTGGGATTCCTCCCATCTAAACTAAATTTTCTGAGTCCCCCCCCCCCCCCAAAGAAAATTTTCTGGGATTCCTCCCATCTAAACTAAATTTTCTGAGTCCCAAAGAAAATTTTCTGGGATTCCTCCCATCTAAACTAAATTCTCTGAGTCCCTCCCCCCCAAAGAAAATTTTCTGGGATTCCTCCCATCTAAACTAAATTCTCTGAGTCCCCCCCAAAGAAAATTTTCTGGGATTCCTCCCATCTAAACTAAATTTTCTGAGTCCCCCCCCCAAAGAAAATTTTCTGGGATTCCTCCCATCTAAACTAAATTTTCTGAGTCCCCCCCCCAAAGAAAATTTTCTGGGATTCCTCCCATCTAAACTAAATTTTCTGAGTCCCCCCCCCAAAGAAAATTTTCTGGGATTCCTCCCATCTAAACTAAATTTTCTGAGTCCCCCCCCCCCAAAGAAAATTTTCTGGGATTCCTCCCATCTAAACTAAATTTTCTGAGTCCCAAAGAAAATTTTCTGGGATTCCTCCCATCTAAACTAAATTCTCTGAGTCCCTCCCCCCCAAAGAAAATTTTCTGGGATTCCTCCCATCTAAACTAAATTCTCTGAGTCCCTCCCCCCCAAAGAAAATTTTCTGGGATTCCTCCCATCTAAACTAAATTCTCTGAGTCCCTCCCCCCCAAAGAAAATTTTCTGGGATTCCTCCCATCTAAACTAAATTCTCTGAGTCCCTCCCCCCCAAAGAAAATTTTCTGGGATTCCTCCCATCTACACTAAATTCTCTGAGTCCCTCCCCCCCAAAGAAAATTTTCTGGGATTCCTCCCATCTAAACTAAATTCTCTGAGTCCCTCCCCCCCAAAGAAAATTTTCTGGGATTCCTCCCATCTAAACTAAATTTTCTGAGTCCCCCCCAAAGAAAATTTTCTGGGATTCCTCCCATCTAAACTAAATTCTCTGAGTCCCCCCCAAAGAAAATTTTCTGGGATTCCTCCCATCTAAACTAAATTCTCTGAGTCCCCCCCAAAGAAAATTTTCTGGGATTCCTCCCATCTAAACTAAATTTTCTGAGTCCCCCCCCAAAGAAAATTTTCTGGGATTCCTCCCATCTAAACTAAATTTTCTGAGTCCCCCCCCAAAGAAAATTTTCTGGGATTCCTCCCATCTAAACTAAATTTTCTGAGTCCCCCCCCCAAAGAAAATTTTCTGGGATTCCTCCCATCTAAACTAAATTTTCTGAGTCCCCCCCCCCCCAAAGAAAATTTTCTGGGATTCCTCCCATCTAAACTAAATTTTCTGAGTCCCCCCCAAAGAAAATTTTCTGGGATTCCTCCCATCTAAACAAAATTTTCTGAGTCCCAAAGAAAATTTTCTGGGATTCCTCCCATCTAAACTAAATTCTCTGAGTCCCTCCCCCCAAAAGAAAATTTTCTGGGATTCCTCCCATCTAAACTAAATTCTCTGAGTCCCTCCCCCCCAAAGAAAATTTTTTGGGATTCCTCCCATCTAAACTAAATTCTCTGAGTCCCTCCCCCCCAAAGAAAATTTTCCAGGTTTCCTCCCATCTAAACTAAATTCTCTGAGTCCCTCCCCCCCAAAGAAAATTTTCTGGGATTCTCCCATCTAAACTAAATTCTCTGAGTCCCTCCCCCCCAAAGAAAATTTTCTGGGATTCCTCCCGTCTAAACAAAATTTTCTGAGTCCCCCCGCAAAGAAAATTTTCTGGGATTCCTCCCATCTAAACTAAATTCTCTGAGTCCCTCCCCCCCAAAGAAAATTTTCTGGGATTCTCCCATCTAAACTAAATTCTCTGAGTCCCTCCCCCCCAAAGAAAATTTTCTGGGATTCCTCCCGTCTAAACAAAATTTTCTGAGTCCCCCCGCAAAGAAAATTTTCTGGGATTCCTCCCATCTAAACTAAATTCTCTGAGTCCCTCCCCCCCAAAGAAAATTTTCTGGGATTCTCCCATCTAAACTAAATTTTCTGAGTCCTTCCAAAGAAAATTTTCTGGGATTCCTCCCATTTAAACTAAGTTCTCTGAGTCCCCCCAAAGAAAATTTTCTGGGATTCCTCCCATCTAAACTAAATTTTCTGAGTCCCCCCCAAAGAAAATTTTCTGGGATTCCTTACATCTAAACTAAATTCTCTGAGTTAGTTTTCTTCTTCCCCCCCCCCCTAAAGAAAATTTTCCGGGATTCCTCCCATCTAAACTAAATTTTCTGAGTCCCCCTAAAGAAAAATTTCTGGGATTCCTCCCATCTAAACTAAATTTTCTGAGTCCCCCTAAAGAAAAATTTCTGGGATTCCTCCCATCTAAACTAAATTTTCCGAGTCCCCCTAAAGAAAAATTTCCGGGATTCCTCCCATCTAAACTAAATTTTCTGAGTCCCCCCCAAAGAAAATTTTCTGTGATTCCTCCCATCTAAACTAAATTCTCTGAGTCCCCCCCCCCCCAAACAAAATTTTCTGGGATCACCCCATCGAAACTAAATCCTGGGTATGCGCCTTCTGTGATCAACGTTTAGCTCTTCCAACATTCCTTACATGCCTTTGAGTGAGTCTGCTTCAGTAATTTTCTTTAATTGGCCGTCGTCAATGAAGGAGGACTTCCTCCATCTTCCTCATCATCGAGACTCCCATCTTCCTCATCATCAAGACTCCCATCTCCACTACCAAACTCTTCGACCCAATGTCCAAAGTGCTTCGACAACATTACGAATTTTTGATTCGCGCAGTGGCCAAGTTCCAACTCGTGCAACATAATTATACGCAATTACTTTTTTTTTCCAATATAAATTTGAAACGACTGAAAAATAACAAAAATGAAACATTCTAAAAAAAAGTTAGCGTAGAGAGATCAAACAAAGAATAAGCTTTAAAACGATATAGAACATGAACCAAAAAAAATATATATTTATTTCACAATTAACAACAAAAAAAAAGAACAAAATAAATTCGGCCATTATTTTTGCAGCAAAATAACGATACATTTCTTTCTTACAGTATAATCCGATAATCTAGAACCTGATTTTCAATGCTATCATAATTTTATCAAATGTATATATAGAACTTTATTTATTTATTCGATTTGTAGTTTTATTATATTTAGCCCATGGTGTGCAAAAAAGTGCCGCTCAGAGGTAAAACAACCCAACCTAAGGATTTTAGTAGAGCTATTACTATAATCCCTATTTTTTTTTTTATAAAGTTTTATCGCAGTTTCTGTTATAATTATTGGGGATTTGGTTTACTTTCTGTTCCAGGTAAAAGTGTTTGAATTATTTTGCTTAACAGAAATAAGAATTTGGTAGACGGGCCATTGCTTGATGAGCAGTATCGATTCAGAAGTGGTAGGGGATATATGCAGTAGATCAGATATTTTCACTTAGGCAGATTTTTGAGAAATGTTTAGAATTTCTGAAACCTGGGTTTACAAGTTTCATAAATACCAAAAAGACTTTTAACTCTGTTGAGTATCATGATTGATAGTTGATCGTGAGATCGTATGGCATATTTTAGAAGTTAGCATAATGAAAGCTCTTTATAGTAAGCCTCAGTCATGAATTAGTCAGGCTTGTAGGAGCGGGGGTGGCTTAGTCGGTAGCGCGCCAGGCTCGTAATCTGTAGTTCCCAGGTTCGAGTCCCAGCTGGATCAGCGTTGAGATTTATCTCCGCAAAATTCGCCGCCCTACCCACGGTCAGTAGGGGACTCCGATGGGCTTGGAAAGGCCGCCGTCCGTCGGATGGGACGTTAAACCGTGTCCCCGTGTGCGGGAGAGCCATACCCCGTGCACGTTAAAGAACAAACTGGATGGCCTTGACGGGACACTACCATCTGTCTCCCAACAGCTGTACCAGTGGGTCCCCTCCTCCAACCTTCTCTGAGCCTTCGGGGCCTTATGACCTGGCCATTTAGCCCATGGTGTGCAAAAAAGTGCCGCTCAGAGGTAAAACAACCCATCCCAATCGCGAGATCGTATGGCATATTTCAGAAGTTAGTATAATGAAAGCTCTTTATAGTAAGCCTCAGTCATGAATTAGTCAAGCTTGTAGCAATTGTTTGAGCGTTACTAGTGGATTTAGACAAGGGTGCATTTTGTCTCCTGTTCTCTTCAGTTTGGTTTTTGATTATGCTATGTGGAATTCTTTGGAAGGGGGAGATTTTGGCCTTAAATGATCGAGAGATTCTGAAAATTTCTGATTTACATTATGTTGATGATTTGACGCTTTTGGCAAATGTTAATATAGTATGTATGAGATGAACATTTTCATTAGCACTGTTAATGAGACTGTAGTAATGTAGATTTGATGATTAACAGAGGGAAAACTAAAGGAAATGAAAATTGGCCAGGCAGATAGCACTTTAAATGCTTTGAACGGTTGTGCTCCTCAGCAAGTGTCAGTTTAATTTTTTTCAATTATTTTCTTAATATATGGCCGAGTGGTTAGCACGCGTGGCTACTGATCTCAGGGACCTGGGTTCGAGCCCCAGGTAAGGCATGGATGTGTGTGTTGTCTGCTATGGTCCCGCCATCCTCTCAGACCTACTACGGCGTATTAAACTGACAGGCTCCTGTCAGACCTCTGTGGCAAGCAGCTTCTTGAGAGGGTATTTATTTTATTTTTATTTTATTAATTATCTCAGGAGCTATGTAACAGATATGACGTGCGATATGAGATAAACAGCGAATAGGAATTGCTATTGGGACTTTAAGAATTTATGGAGAGTTGGGAGAAATAGATATATACGTCTAAAGACTAAAATTAGGCTGTAAAATAGTTTACGTCTTTCTAGGGTTAGTTATGGTAGCGAAACTTGGACGCTTTGTAAACAAAATAGCAGGAAACTTTATGCCTGTGAATCTAGATGTTTGCGCAATATCTTTGGCATTAGGTGGTTCAACTTTGTAACTAATGATGAGGTTAGAAGAAGGAGTCGGCAACCTCCTTTAAGCAGCACATTGTGCAGAGAGAGACTCCGTTGGTTCGGCCATGTTACCCATATACATAACTATAGAGTAGCGAATAGGGTTATGAAAGTGTGCTTAAAGGCCTCAGAAAGAAGGGGAGATCTAGGATGCGGTGGGCAGACAATGTCAAATAGGACCTTGTTGGAATTAAAGCAAAATATAACAGCTGTTGCTCAGGAGGACGTCTTTTAAGAACTGAATTACACATTTTAGCTGAACTTAAGTAGATATGGTTCTTCAGGATTGCTAGCCCGTATGTCGACGTTGGGTTGGGTTGTTTTACCTCTGAGCGGCACTTTTTTGCACACCATGGGCTAAATGGCCAGGTCACATGGACCCCGAAGGCTCAGAGAAGGTTGGGGGAGGGGACCCACTGGAACAGCTGTTGGGAGACAGATGGTAGCCCCCCGTCAAGGCCATCCAGCGTGTTCTTTAACGTTGGGTTGTTTTACCTCTGAACGACACTTTTTTGCACACCATGGGCTAAATGGCCAGGTCACATGGACCCCGAAGGCTCAGAGAAGGTTGGGGTAGGGTACCCACTGGAACAGCTGTTGGGAGACAGATGGTAGTGTCCCGTCAAGGCCATCCAGTTTGTTCTTTAACGTGCACGGGGTATGGCTCTCCCGCACACGGGGCCACGGCTTAACGTCCCATCCGACGGACGGCGACCTTTCCAAGCCCATCGGTGTCCCTTACTGACCGTGGGCAGGGCGGGGAATTTTGCGGAGATAAATCTCAACGCTGACCCAGCTGGGACTCGAACCTGGGAACTACAGATTACGAGCCTGGCGCGCTACCGACTGAGCCACTCTCGCCCCCCCCCCCCCCCGTATGTCGAAGTGGATAGAAGTGTATTTGGTTAAACTTCTATGCCTAATGCAATTTAAAAAATTTTAATCTGTAATAATTTTTTACAATTTTGTAACAAGTTCGAAAAGATTTTTTTTTATTTTTGGAAACAGTCCAAGATGCCTAACTCCCATGTAGTTTCATCTACGGATCTAGCCATTCTGCGTCAAGAAAAAAAATCCACTAGGTTAAAAAAAAAAACATGGGAAAAAAAGCCATTTTAATAAATTTTTATATCTGCAACATTTTCTATCCACTCCAAAAACAAAAAATTCAGTTATTACAGAATAAAAATCCTATCTGAAGCACAAATCTAAAAAAAAAAAGAAATTATACAACGTGAGGGATCATTTATAAACTGTTCTCATCTAAAAAAATCTGTGCTCAAAATTTTACCCTGAGTATATGAAACTTTCATGAGTTATGCTTTAACATAGACTTAACCTGTAAACAGCTTTAATAATACGAACTGTTTTTTTTTACAATAGCTCCCATTTTTTCGTTTTTTATATTAACATCAGTAACCGACTCTTGAGCCATAGGAGAAAAAAAATTGCTCTGTATAAAGCCTGACCCCAGCCAAAAGAGCTCTTCTCCATTTCCCACCCCCTATTCTACCCTTACCCCCCCCCCCCCTGATGTTTAATTCATGTCGCTCTCCCATAATGCACTTGGTTGGAATTTCTAATAGCAACGTCACCCCGACGCCATATTTCATGATGAAATTGAAACTGTCGTCGGGGTCGCCTACAACGTCACATCCTACAACGCACACACGTGTGTGGACTGTTCTCTTATAGCTTCAGCTTCCCCGCATCCTTTACAGCTTGCTCTTCTTTTTTTTCCCCCCTTTGCCTCATTCTTGTATCCAGGTTAGGGCTTTCAGTGTTCTTCTCTTTATACAAAACTACCAGAAAAGAAGATTGGATTCTTACGTATTTCTTTTTTCCTTTTGCAGTGATGGTTTTTCATTCTTTTTGAATGTGTAACGGATTTCTTCAGATCTGATCTATAGGAGGGGATATAAGCAGTTTAGCATTGTTAATAATTGCAAACTTTCTGGCAAGGACAGAAATCTGGGTTGGGTTGGGTTGTTTCACCTCTGAGCGGCACTTTTTTGCACACCATGGACTAAATGGCCAGGTCACATGGACCCCGAAGGCTCAGAGAAGGTTGGAGGAGGGGACCCACTGGAACAGCTGCTGGGAGACAGATGGTAGCCTCCCGTCAAGGCCATCCAGCGTGTTCTTTAACGTGCAAGGGTATGCCTCTCCCGCACACGGGGTCATGGCTTAACGTCCCATCCGACGGACGACGGCCTTTTCAAGCCCATCGGTGTCCCCTACTGACCGCGGGCAGGGCGGGGAATTTTGCGGAGATAAATCTCAACGCTGACCCAGCTGGGACTCGAACCTGGGAACTACAGATTACGAGCCTGGCGCGCTACCGACTGAGCCACCCCCGCCTATCCCCCCACCAGAAAATGAGATTGAATTCTTAAGTATTTCTTTTTCCTTTTGCAGTGATGGTTTTTCATTCTTTTTGAATGTGTAACGGATTTCTTCAGATGTGATCTATAGGAGGGGATATAAGCAGTTTAGCATTGTTAATAATTGCAAAATTTCTGGCAAGGACAGCAATTTCGGTTGGGTTGGGTTGTTTCACCTCTGAGCGGCACTTTTTTGTACACCATGGACTAAATGGCCAGGTCACATGGACCCCGAAGGCTCAGAGAAGGTTGGAGGAGGGGACCCACTGGAACAGCTGCTGGGAGACAGATGGTAGCCTCCCGTCAAGGCCATCCAGCGTGTTCTTTAACGTGCACAGGGTATGGCTCTCCCGCACACGGGGCCACGGCTTAACGTCCCATCCGACGGACGACGGCCTTTTCAAGCCCATCGGTGTCCCCTACTGACCGCGGGCAGGGCGGGGAATTTTGCGGAGATAAATCTCAACGCTGACCCAGCTGGGACTCGAACCTGGGAACTACAGATTACGAGCCTGGCGCGCTACCGACTGAGCCATCCCCGCCCCTCCCCCCACCAGAAAATGAGATTGGATTCTTAAGTATTTCTTTTTCCTTTTGCAGTGATGGTTTTTCATTCTTTTTGAATGTGTAACGGATTTCTTCAGATGTGATCTATAGGAGGGGATATAAGCAGTTTAGCATTGTTAATAATTGCAAACTTTCTGACAAGGACAGCAAACTGGAGTGTGTGCAATGGCTGCACTCGCCCCAATCTGATGCTGTAACATCAGTTGCAACAGAAGGTAATTGACGGGAGGCTGTCCAGTGGGTCTCTTTCCCTCAACCATCTCTGATCCTCGAGCTCCTTTTCACCTGGCCATTTGGGGCGGGGGTGGCTCAGTCAGTAGTGTGCCAGGCTCGTAATCTGTAGTTCCCAGGTTCGAGTCCCAGCTGGATCAGCATTGAGATTTATCTCCGCAAAATTCCTCGCCCTGGCCACGGTCAATAGGGGACACCGATGGGCTTGGAAAGGCCGCCGTCCGTCGGATGGGACGTTAAGCCGTGGCTGCGTGTGCTGGAGAGCCATACCCTGTGAACGTTAAAGAACACGCTGGATGGCATTGACGGGAGGCTACCATCTGTCTCCCAACAACTGTTCTAGTGGATCCCCTCACCCAATCTTCTCTGAGCCTTCGAGGTCTATGTGACCTGGCCATTTAGCCCATGATGTGCAAAAAAGTGCCGCTCAGAGGTAAAACATCCCAACGTTAAAGAACACGCTGGATGGCCTTGACGGGACGCTATCATCTGTCTCCCAACAACTGTTCCAGTGGATCCCCTCCCCCAATCTTCTCTGAGCCTTCGAGGTCTATGTGACCTGGTCATTTAGCCCATGGTGTGCAAAAAAGTGCCGTTCAGAAGTAAAACAACCCAACCCAACCTGGCCATTTACGTATTCTGTGCAAAAAATGTGCAGCTCAGAGGTAAAACACCCCAGACTGGTATATTACAGTTCGTGTCAAACCTCCTAAACATGTTATCTGCGGTATTATTTTCTCTCCTTGGTTCCTCTTCTTCCTTTTTCTCGTTTTGTAAGCAGCCGAAATACTCCATGTAGGGAAAACGAAATACGGATTCTTTTTCTCCCTGTTGTCCCGTCACGCAACCAAATAACCTGAAGCTGGGAAAACTTCGAGACGGCCAAAAAGATTTTCGGTATACTTGGATTTCTTTTCGCTTTTCATTTGAATTCCTTTATTCTCTTCCAAGCAGCGAGAAAACGCTCCTTTTCCTTTTTCCCCAGCGAAAATGTATTTATGCGTAGGAATATGCATTTTGTTCCCTTTTTTTTCCTTACTTTCTCGATCTTTGTTGTGCACGGAAAAGTTTCCGCGGCTGGATCGATTTCTTTTCTTGCTCGCTTTGAAAAATAGGAAAGGAAGCGTAAATATATATCTTTCGAAACTAAGTGGCAGAAATCTGGGAGAAAAGAGGAATTCACTATTGAAAATGAGATGGGTGTGGGATTCCATTTAAGACTGTTCAAATGCGTGGGTTTGTTTATAGAGAATTTAGTTGCGGGTTAGTCTGTAGAGAATTTAGGCGTAGGTTAGTTTGTAGAGACTTTAGGCGTGGGTTAGTTTGTAGAGACTTTAGGCGTGGGTTAGTTTGTAGAGACTTTAGGCGTGGGTTAGTTTGTAGAGACTTTAGGCGTGGGTTAGTTTGTAGAGAATTTAGGCGAGGTTATTTGTAGAAAATTTAGGTGTGGGTTACTTTGTAGAGAATTTAGACGCGGGTTAGTCTGTAGAGAATTTAGACGTGGGTTAGTTAGTGGAGAATTTAGGTGTGGGTTAGTTTGTAGAGAATTTAGGCGTGGGTTAGTTTGTTGAGAATTTAGGCGTGGGTTAATTTGTATAGAATTTAGGCGTGGGTTAGTCTGTAGAGAATTTTGGCGTGGGTTAGTTTGTAGAGAATTTAGGAGTGGGTTAGTTTGTTGAGAATTTAGGCGCGGGTCAGTTTGTAGAGAATTTAGGCGTAGCTTAGTTTGTAGAGAATTTAGGCGTGGCTTAGTTTGTAGAGAATTTTGGCATGGGTTAGTTTGTAGAGACTTTAGGCGTGGGTAAGTTTGTAGAGAATTTTGGCATGGGTTAGTTTGTAAAGAATTTAGTTGCGGGTTAGTTTGTAGATAATTTAGGCGTGGGTTAGTTTGTAGATAATTTAGGCATGGGTTAGTTTGTACAGAATTTAGGTGTGGCTTAGTTTGTAGAGACTTTAGGCGTGGGTTAGTTTGTAGAGAATTTAGGCGAGGTTATTTGTAGAAAATTTAGGTGTGGGTTACTTTGTAGAGAATTTAGACGCGGGTTAGTCTGTAGAGAATTTAGACGTGGGTTAGTTAGTGGAGAATTTAGGTGTGGGTTAGTTTGTAGAGAATTTAGGCGTGGGTTAGTTTGTTGAGAATTTAGGCGTGGGTTAATTTGTATAGAATTTAGGCGTGGGTTAGTCTGTAGAGAATTTTGGCGTGGGTTAGTTTGTAGAGAATTTAGGAGTGGGTTAGTTTGTTGAGAATTTAGGCGCGGGTCAGTTTGTAGAGAATTTAGGCGTAGCTTAGTTTGTAGAGAATTTAGGCGTGGCTTAGTTTGTAGAGAATTTTGGCATGGGTTAGTTTGTAGAGACTTTAGGCGTGGGTAAGTTTGTAGAGAATTTTGGCATGGGTTAGTTTGTAAAGAATTTAGTTGCGGGTTAGTTTGTAGATAATTTAGGCGTGGGTTAGTTTGTAGATAATTTAGGCGTGGGTTAGTTTGTAGATAATTTAGGCATGGGTTAGTTTGTAGGGAATTTAGGCGTGGGTTAGTTTGTGGAGATTTTACACGTGGGTTAGTTGGTACAGAATTTAGACGTGGGTTAGTTTTAGAGAATTTAGGCGTGGGTTAGTTTGTAGAGAATTTTGGCATGGGTTAGTTTGTAGAGAATTTATTTGCGGGTTAGTTTGTAGAGAATTTAGGCGTGGGTTAGTTTGTAGATAATTTAGGCATGGGTTAGTTTGTAGAGAATTTAGGTGTGGCTTTGTTTGTAGGGAATTTAGGCGTGGGTTAGTTTGTGGAGATTTTACACGTGGGTTAGTTGGTACAGAATTTAGACGTGGGTTAGTTTGTAGAGAATTTAGGCGTGGGTTAGTTTGCAGAGAATTTAGGCGTGGGTTATTTGTAGAAAATTTAGGTGTGGGTTACTTTGTAGAGAATTTAGACGTGGGTTTGTCTGTACGGAATTTAAACGTGGGTTAGTTTGTGGAGAATTTAGGTGTGGGTTAGTTTGTAGAGAATTTAGGCGTGGGTTAGTTTGTTGAGAATTTAGGCGTGGGTTAATTTGTATAGAATTTAGGCGTGGGTTAGTCTGTAGAGAATTTTGGCGTGGGTTAGTTTGTAGAGAATTTAGGCGTGGGTTAGTTTGTTGAGAATTTAGGGCGGGTCAGTTTGTAGAGAATTTAGACGTGGGTTAGTTTGTATAGAATTTAGGCGGGGGTTAGTTTGTATAGAATTTAGGTGTGGGTTAGTCTGTAGAGAATTTAGGCGTGGGTTAGTTTGTAGAGAATTTAGGCGCGGGTCAGTTTGTAGAGAATTTAGGCATAGCTTAGTTTGTAGAGAATTTAGGCGTGGCTTAGTTTGTAGAGAATTTTGGCATGGGTTAGTTTGTAGAGACTTTAGGCGTGGGTAAGTTTATAGAGAATTTTGGCATGGGTTAGTTTGTAGAGAATTTAGTTGCGGGTTAGTTTGTAGATAATTTAGGCGTGGGTTAGTTTGTAGATAATTTAGGCATGGGTTAGTTTGTAGAGAATTTAGGTGTGGCTTAGTTTGTAGGGAATTTAGGCGTGGGTTAGTTTGTGGAGATTTTACACGTGGGTTAGTTGGTACAGAATTTAGACGTGGGTTAGTTTGTAGAGAATTTAGGCGTGGGTTAGTTTGCAGAGAATTTAGGCGTGGGTTATTTGTAGAAAATTTAGGTGTGGGTTACTTTGTAGAGAATTTAGACGCGGGTTAGTCTGTAGAGAATTTAGACGTGGGTTAGTTTGTGGAGAATTTAGGTGTGGGTTAGTTTGTAGAGAATTTAGGTGTGGGTTACTTTGTAGAGAATTTAGGCGTGGGTTAGTTTGTAGAGAATTTAGGTGTGGCTTAGTTTGTAGGAAATTTTGGCGTAGGTTAGTTTGTAGAGAATTTAGGTGTAGCTTAGTTTGTAGGGAATTTAGGCGTGGGTTAGTTTGTAGAGAATTTAGGCGTGGGTTAATTTATAGCGCATTAGATGTGGCTTCGTTTGTGGTGCATTAGGCCTGTATTGGTTTGTAGCACGTTAGACTTAGTTTGGTTTTTAGGGCGTTTGGCGTGATTTAGTTTGTAGCGCGTAAAGCATTTTTTTGTACGGCGTTAGGCGTGGCTTGATCTGTAGCGTGTTAGACGTGTCTTGATTTGTAGCGCGTTAGGCGTGGCTTGATTTGTAGTGCGCTATTCGTGGCTTAGTTTGTAGGGTGATATGCGTGGCTTGATTTGTAGTGCGCTATTCGTGGCTTAGTTTGTAGGGTGATATGCGTGGGTTAATTTGTAGAGAATTTAGGTGTAGGTTAGTTTATAGCGCATTAGATGTGCTTCATTTGTGATGCATTAGGCGTGGCTTGGTTTATAGGGCGTTAGGCATGGCTTGGTTTATATGGCGTTAGGCGTCACTTTGTTTCTAATGCGTTATTGGTGGCTTAGTTTTTAGGCGTTAGGTGTGGCTCAGTTTGTAGTGCATTAGGTGTGCCTTAGTTTGCACCGCATTAGTCGTGGCTTAGTTTTTAAAGCGTTAAGAGTGACTTAGTTATGCATGAGTTATTTTGTAGTGAATTAAGTGTGACTTGGTTTGCAGTGATTTAGGCTTGGTATAATTTGTAGCGCGTTGCGCGCATAGGCGTAGTGGCTTAATTTGTGGTTTGTTAGGAGTGGTTTAGTTTGTAACTCGTTAAATATGGCTTAGTTTGCAGAGAATTTAGGCGAAACGATTAGAAAAGAATTTAGCTGGAAATGACGAGGTGGTGACTTCAGAATTAATCTGATCTGGCAACCTTCGTGTCACGTGACACGAAGGTTGCCAGATCACTAATTTCTAAAAAAATCTTTGCCAGATATTTTTTCTGAATTCTGTAATCAACCATAGTGTTCGGATACTTTTTTGAGCGACTGTACTAAAACCTGCCTATATCATCTTTACATTAGAAATTTTAGATCAGACACTATAAATAAAAAAAATAAAATAAATAAATACCCCCTCAAGCAGCTGCTTGCCACAGAGGTTTGACAGGAGCCTGTCAGTTTATATGCCACAGTAGGAGATCTGAGAGGATGGCAGGACCTCAGCAGAAAAACGACACACACATCCATGCCTAATTCCGGGGCTCGAACCCAGGTCCCTTAGATCAGTAGCCAAGCGTGCTAACCACTCGGCCACGGGACGGCGCACACATGTTGTTAAAATTGACATCTTGGATTTTTTTTTTTTTGTTGGAAGCAATATCAAGTGCGGTTTTTATATAGACTTTTCTACAGAAAAGATTTCTACAAATTTTACCAAGATTCAATATAGTAAATGGAAAAAGTTATTGTCAGAAAAATCATGGGATCACGTCGCGAGACAGGTAAATGTGAATTTGGCATTTCACGCTTTCCTGCGGGAATTAACTTTACTAATTAAAGATGCGCAGATTGCGTACTCTAAAAAGAAAATTAAAAAACTCAAACTATGAATAACAGAAGCTATTGTTAATTCAGTCAAGTTTAAAAGAAATTTATATAAAAGATCCAAATGAAAAAATTGGATGAAACTGAACAGGAATATTTTAAAAGATATAAAAATATGCTAACTAATGTAATCAGAGGAGCTAAAAATGATTATTCTAAAAGTATTTTTATAAAAAATGGAAATAATACTAGAAAAAATTCCTCTTCCAATTATCACGGGTAGAAATCACTTGCTTCTAATTTAATGAAAAGCCGCAGGAATTTGTCAATAGATTTAACAATACTTTTACTGCGGTAATTTCTTTATTATTTCAACAAAACCTACATAATCAAACCCAAATAGAAGACGTAATATGCAATTTAAAATGTAAAATACCTAATTCCAGTTTTTTCCCTTCTATGGGCGGGGGTGGCTCAGTCGGTAGCGCGCCAGGCTCGTAATCTGTAGTTCCCAGGTTCGAGTCCCAGCTGGGTCAGCGTTGAGATTTATCTCCGCAAAATTCCCCGCCCTGCCCACGGTCAGTAAGGGACACCGATGGGCTTGGAAAGGCCGCCGTCCGTCGGATGGGGCGTTAAGCCGTGACCCCGTGTGAGGGAGAGCCATACCCTGTGCACGTTAAAGAACACGCTGGATGGCCTTGATGGGAGGCTACCCTCTGTCTCCCAACAGCTGTTTCAGTGGGTCCCCTCCCCCAACCTTCTCTGAGCCTTCGGGGTCCATGTGACCTGGCCATTTAGCCCATGGTGTGCAAAAAAGTGCCGCTCAGAGGTAAAACAACCCAACCCGAAGGTGGGAATTGTTTTTGAGGGAGCGTGGTCAAATAAGAGCAGTCTCTCTGTATACACGAAGCTGCCGAAATGTGGTTGCCGAGTCCTTAAATCAATTTCATCGTTATTTACATAGTTGGTGAAGTCGCCGCGAAAGGGAGATTTTTCACACCCTGCCTCTAACCATCCTCATCAGCAACCGTAATAAAAGAGTTCTTCACATGACCATCATTGAATTTTTGAAAATGAACAATGGATAAGAAGCAAAACCATTGGAAGGACGAACCATTAAAAAATTCGAAATCTTTTTGCTCGTATTTCTGATACTGATTGCGATATTGATATTTCAATCGTAATGGTTGTAAATGGTTTCTAGGCTTTGGGTTGTTTTACCTCAGAGCGGCACTTTTTTGCACACCATGGGCTAAATGGCCAGGTCACATGGATCCCGAAGGCTCAGAGAAGGTTGGGGGAGGAGACCTACTGGAACAGCTGTTGGGAGACAGATGGTAGCCTCCCGTCAAGGCCATCCAGCGTGTTCTTTAATGTGCACAGGGTATGGCTCTCCCACACACGGAGCCACGGCTTAACGTCCCATCCGACGGACGGCGGCCTTTCCAAGCCCATCGGTGTCCGCTACTGACCGTGGGTAAGACGGGGAATTTTGCGGAGATAAATCTCAACGCTGACCAAGCTGAGACTCGAACCTGCGAACTACAGATTACGAGCCTGGCGCGCTATCGACTGAGCCACCCCCGCCCCTAGTTTCTAGGCATAACTGGAAAGAACTTTGCGCCTATCCATTGCGATAATTCACAGAACCGACTAGAATCAATGGCTAAAGTCCGATCTCTCATGGTAGGGGAGCCTAATCTGTAGTTTCCAGGTACAAGGGAGCGAGGGTGGCTCAGTCGGTAGCGTGCGAGGCCCGTAATCTGCAGTTCTCAGATTCGAGTCCCGGTTGTTCCCCAGCTGGATCAGCGTTGAGATTTATCTCCGCAAAATTCCCCGCCCTGCCCACGGTCAGTAGGGGACACCGATGGGCTTGGAAAGGTCGCCGTCCGTCGGATGGGACGTTAAGCCGTGGCGCCGTGTGCGGGAGAGCCATACCCTGTGCACGTTAAAGAACACGCTGGATGGCCTTGACGGGAGGCTACCATCTGTCTCCCAACAGCTGTTCCAGTGGGTACCCTACCCCAACCTTCTCTGAACCTTAGGGGTCCATGTGACCTGGCCATTTAGCCCATGGTGTGCAAAAAAGTGCCGCTCAGAGGTAAAACAACCCCAACCCAACCCGGTTGTGCTAGCGGTGAGATTTATCTCCACAAAAGCCGTTGGTCAGTAGGGGACACCGATGGGCTTGGAAAGGAAAACTTACCTTGTGCATGGTAGCCCTAATTTCTTGACGGGAGGCTACCACCTGTCTATTACCAGCTGTTCAGAAGGTTCCCTTCTCCCATCCTGCTCGGGGTCCTTGTGACCTGGCCTTTAGCCCATTGTGTACAAAAAAGTAACGCTCAAAGGATAAACAATCAAACTTTTTCCTGAGATTTTGCTGTCCTTGTGAAATGCCCACTTAATCTATTGTGTGCAAAAATGAAGCGCAAATCAGATTGAAAAAAAAACCTAACTCAACCTCCTCTGTCAGTAAAAACGTCAGTTTCTGCGTGTATAAAACTTAAAGCGGGGCGGGGGTGGCTCAGTCGGTAGCGCGCCAGGCTCGTAATCTGTAGTTCCCAGGTTCGAGTCCCAGCTGGGTCAGCGTTGAGATTTATCTCCGCAAAATTTCCCCGCCCTGCCCACGTTCAGTAGGGGACACCGATGGGCTTGGAAAGGCCGCCGTTCGTCGGATGGGACGTTAAGCCGTGGCCCCGTGTGCGGGAGAGCCATACCCTGTGCACGTTAAAGAACATCCTGATGGGAGACTACATCTGTCTCCCAACAGCTGTTTCAGTGGGTCCCCTCCCCCCAACCTTCTCTGAGCCTTCGGGGTCCATGTGACCTGGCCATTTAGCCCATGGTGTGCAAAAAAGTGCCGCTCAGAGGTAAAACAACCCAACGTTAAAGAACACACTAGATGGCTTTGACGGGAGGCTACCATCTGTCTCCCAACAGCTGTTCCAGTGGGTCCCCTCCCCCAACCTTCTCTGAGCCTTTGGGGTCCATGTGACCTGGCCTTTAGCCCATGGTGTGCAAAAAAGTGCCGTTCAGAGGTAAAACAACCCAACGTTAAAGAACACACTGGATGGCCTTGACGGGAGGCTACCATCTGTCTCCCAACAGCTGTTCCAGTGGGTCCCCTCCCCCAACCTTCTTTGAGCCTTCGGGGTCCATGTGACCTGGCCATTTAGCCCATGGTGTGCAAAAAAGTGCCGCTCAGAGGTAAAACAACCCAACGTTAAAGAACACACTGGATGTCTTTGACGGGAGGCTACCATCTGTCTCCCAACAGCTGTTCCAGTGGGTCCCCTCCCCCCAACCTTCTCTGAGCCTTCGGGGTCCATGTGACCTGGCCATTTAGCCCATGGTGTGCAAAAAAGTGCTGCTCAGAGGTAAAACAATGCAAAACAATCCAATAAAACTTAAAGCGGGGACACCGTGTACTTTTCACACCGTAAAGAAAGATTGCAACCGTCGATATTGAAAAATGACGACAGCTCAACGATCAGAATAATCTACGACACTTTCCCAACGAAGAACCCAGATTGCATCGGGACAAAGACACACATATTTCTTCCCTTTAAATCAGATGCGAGATCGGCTTGTCGATGGCCCTCACATTGGCTGAAACCGCCGAGTCAAGCCTTTCCTTCTTCAGCCATCGACTTCTCGAACTCCCCCCCCCTGCATTTTCCTCCCTCCCCCCTCTCTCTCTCTCCCTAAGGGAACGGCCGCACACACAGCGATTGGAACGACTAAGCGCTATTGTCATTTCAAAATTTTCCACAGCCTTGAAATGAAACTGGAGCGTTGTCTAGAATCACAGCAGGAGCCTTGAAACAAACTGGATCGTGATGTAGTCACTGTACACACTCCAGTTTGTTGTGATGTCACTTTCGTTATTGATAACGATTTTAAGACGACGAAAACTTTCGAGACGTTGATGACGCTGAACTGGTTTTCGGTGTGAGCATACCCTAACAGTTAATTCGGTCGCTGGAAAACGTGCTGAGGTCATCACGTTTATCTCACACGTTTCTGAAGTCCAAGCTCAAAGTCTTAAGCATCCTTTCTGCTGATCTTAGCAGTGGAAAAATAGACTTAAGCGATTAAGACCAAGGGGGCTTCATTTGAACGATTTCTTTTTTTTCCAGAATGTTATCTGATAGAAGTTCTTACGAAGGATAGTTTTCTTAATGTATACTAAAAAAGCAATTTCATTTCTGTTAGCTTTGGTGAAAGATCAATCTTTCTAATCACAAATTGTCGCTGATGAGGTTCGAGATTCATCAATCCTCATCAGTTTTATTTTTCCTGCTCTTAATTGTGTAGATAAACGAGTGACGAATGATTGATAGAAACTGCGATACAAAGTGCTTGCACGAAAAAAAGGAATGAATGTGAATAATAGAGTACTACGCCAAGTGAGCTGGATTGGATTGTTTTACCTCTGAGAGATATTTTTTGGGCACAGTTGGCTAAATGGCAAGGTTGGGTTGGGTTGTTTTACCTCTGAGCGGCACTTTTTTGCACACAATGGGCTAAATGGCCAGGTCACATGGACCCCGAAGGCTCAGAGAAGGTTGGGAGAAGGGACCCACTGGAACAGCTGTTGGGAGACAGATGGTAGCCTCCCGTCAAGGCCATCCAGCGTGTTCTTTAACGTGCACAGGGTATGGCTCTCCCATACACGGGGCCACGGCTTAACGTCCCATCCGACGGACGGCGGCCTTTCCAAGCCCATCGGTGTCCCCTACTGACCGTGGGCAGGGCGGGGAAATTTTGCGGAGGTAAATCTCAACGCTGACCCAGCTGGGACTCGAACCTGGGAAATACAGATTACGAGCCTGGCGCGCTACCGACTGAGCCACCCCCGCCTCCTAAATGGCAAGGTCACAAGGACATCAAGGGCTCAGAGAAGATTGGGGGTGGTAAACCCACCAGACAAGGAGCCAGATGGAAGACACCCGTCAAGGCCATTCACTGGGGTGGCTCAGTCGGTAGCGCGCCAGGCTCGCAATCTGTAGTTCCCAGGTTCGAGTCCCAGATGGGTCAGCGTAGAGATTTATCTCCGCAAAATTCCCCGCCCTGCTCACGGTCAGTAGGGGACACCGATGGGCTTGGAAAGGCCGCCGTCCGTTGGATGGAACGTTAACCCGTGGCCCCGTGTGCGGGAGAGCTATATCCTGTGCACGTTAAAGAACACGCTGGATGGCCTTAACGTGAGACTACCATCTGATACCCAACAGCTGTTCCAGTGGGTCCCCTCTCCCAACCTTCTGTGAGCCTTCGGGATCCTTGTGACCTGGCCCTTTAGCCCATGGTGTGCAAAAAAGTGCTGCTCAGAGGTAAAACAACCCAACCAACCCAAAAGCCATTAACTGTGTTCTTTAACGTGCACAGGACATGGCTCTCGTGCACGCAGAACCACGGTTTTACATCTCATCCGATGGACGGCAGCATTTACAAGCCCATTTGTGTCCTCTACTGACCGGGCCGGGGTTGAATTTTCGGAGATAAATCTCAACGCTGACCCAGCTGGGAGTCGAACCTAATAGCTGCAGATTACCATCCCGGTTCGCTACCGACTAAACATAGTAGGGACGGGCGTTGGCTGAGTTGGTAGACCAGTGGATCTCCTTGTCGAACCTCCTCTAAGTTCTTGTGGGTTGGGTTGTTTTACCTCTGAGCGGCACTTTTTGCACACCATGGGCTAAATGGCCAGGTCACAAGGACCCCGAAGGCTCAGAGAAGGTTGGGGGAGGGAACCCACTGGAACAGCTGTTAAGAGACAGATGGTAGCCTCCCGTCAAGGCCATCCAGCGTGTTCTTTAACGTTGGGTTGTTTTACCTCTGAACGGCACTTTTTTGCACACCAGGCTAAATGGCCAGGTCACAAAGACCCCAAAGACTCAGAGAAGGTTGGGGGAGGAAACCCACTGGAACAGCTGTTGGGAGACAGCTGGCAGCCTCCCGTCAAGGCCATCCAGAATGTTCTTTAACGTACAAGGGTATAGCTCTCCTGCACACGATGCCACGGCTTAACGTCCCATCCGAGGGACGGCGGCCTTTCCAAGCCCATCGGTGTCCCCTACTGACCTTGGGCAGGGCGGGGAATTTCGCGGAGATAAATCTCAACGCTGACCCAGCTGGGAGTCGAACCTGGGAACTGCAGATTACGAGTCTGGCGCCCTACCCACTGAGCCACCCCCGCCCCAAGCTCTTGTGGTCCTCGTGACCTGTCCATTATGTGCAAAACCAAAGAATCCTTTTAAAAAATAATCCAGCAATGGTTTGAAAAACCAGAAACATTTTGCAAAAGTTCATAATCACAGGAAAGAAACAAGAATTTTTCAGGTGCTAGAAAAGATTCCGAACTTCAGCCCAGCTTCACGTGCTGTACTTATTCCATTCAGTTACGATTTCTCACTGCCTAGAGTTAAAGTAACTTTAATTTTCCTTCGTCTCTGTTGCGTTGCGCCTCACGCATGGTTCCCTCGCGTGACCATTTGCTCAACACGGACTCTATTATTTCACGTCTTCACCGAGAGGCGTCCAGTCTGCGAAGCATTTTTGGCTAGAGTCCAGGTTTTCTTATTTTTCGGCTTTGTACGCAGACGTTCAATTTCTTCCTTCCAAGTCTTATTTCTGCTCCTGTTTTTCTATTTATTTATTTTTCTTTTTTCTTCCGGGTTCCTCCTTCCATTCCTGTTTTTTTTTTTGCCCTTATTCTTTCGCTCTTTCTGTCCGTTAAGATTTACACGCTTTTCGTATGGACCTTCTTTCGCCTTAACGCCGCGGAAGAAAGTGTCGTGGAAGTGTGGCAGTGAATGGCCTCCGAAAAACTCTTTTTTTTTAGAGTGCACAATGGTACTTCTTGGAAAAGATAGATAAAGATAGAGAGAAAAACAGAAGTGAAAAAAACAACAACACAGAGCTTATGGTGGTAGTGGTGTTGGCGTGGAGGGAGGGTGGATTAATAGGTCAGGGGGGAAGGAAGAGGAAGATGAGGAGGAATAACCGATGCACAACATGGAAGGAATGTTTGCTTTTTGTGAAGAAAGAAGCGAATCAAATTCTAAAATATAGGCCCTTTTTTGTCGTTTTGGATTGAACAGGGTTGGGTTGGGTTGTTTTACCTCTGAGCGGCACTTTTTTGCACACCATGGGCTAAATGACCAGGTCACATGGACCCCGAAGGCTCAGAGAAGGTTGGGGGAGGGGACCCACTGGAACAGCTGTTGGGAGACAGATGGTAGCCTCCCGTCAAGGCTATCCAGCGTGTTCTTTAAAGTTGGGTTGTTTTTACCTCTGAGCGGCACTTTTTTGCACACCATGGGCTAAATGGCCAGGTCACATGGACCCCGAAGGCTCAGAGAAGGTTGGGGGAGGGACCCACTTGAACAGCTGTTGGGAGACAGATGGTAGCCTCCCGTCAAGGCTATCCAGCGTGTTCTTTAACGTTGGGTTGTTTTTACCTCTGAGCGGTACTTTTTTGCACACCATGGGCTAAATGGCCAGGTCACATGGACCCCGAAGGCTCAGAGAAGGTTGGGGGAGGGACCCACTTGAACAGCTGTTGGGAGACAGATGGTAGCCTCCCGTCAAGGCCATCCAGCCGTTCTTTAACGTTGGGTTGTTTTACCTCTGAGCGGCACTTTTTTGCACACCATGGGCTAAATGGCCAGGTCACATGACCCCGAAGGCTCAGAGAAGGTTGGGGGAGGGGACCCACTGGAACAGCTGTTGGGAGACAGATGGTAGCCTCCCGTCAAAGCCATCCAGCGTGTTCTTTAACGTTGGGTTGTTTTACCTCTGAGCGGCACTTTTTTGCACACCATGGGCTAAATGGCCAGGTCACATGGACCCCAAAGGCTCAGAGAAGGTTGGGGGAGGGGACCCACTGGAACAGCTGTTGGGAGACAGATGGTAGCCTTCCGTCAAGGCCATCCAGCCTGTTCTTTAACGTGCACAGGGTATGGCTCTCCCGCACACGGGGCCACGGCTTAACGTCCCATCCGACGGACGGCGGCCTTTCCAAGCCCATCGGTATCCCCTACTGACCGTGGGCAGGGCGGGGAAATTTTGCGGAGATAAATCTCAACGCTGACCCAGCTGGGACTCGAACCTGGGAACTACAGATTACGAGCCTGGCGCGCTAGCGACTGAGCCACCCCCGCCCCGGACTGAACAGGAACGCCGCTCCGATACTGAAAACTTTGAATTAAATTGATCAATTGAAGCACATTTGAAATTAATGCATACAGATTTTTTATTGTGTTGTAACTTGTTGGGTTGGATTGTTTGTTGAGGGTTTTGACGGTAGGGGGGGGGGCTACCATCTGTCTCCTATCAGCTGTCCAGTGGGTTCCCTTCCGCGGCAGGGTGGTAGTTTCCAAAAGCTGTCGTCCTACATTAAGCTGTGACACCGTGTGGATAATAAAGGCACGATAAAGAGCCCTTTTTTTTGCCTACAATGGGTTAAATGGCCAGATCACAAAGACTACGAGAGCTCAGAGAAGGTTTGGGAAAGGGAATCCACTGGACAGCTGTTAGGCTCTCGTTAAGGCCATCCAGCGAGTTCTTTAACGTACACAGGGCATGGTTCTCCCACACATGGGGGGCGGGGTGACTCAGTCGGTAGCGCGCCAGGTTCGTAATCTGTAGTTCCCAGGTTCGAGTCCCAGCTGGGTCAGCGTTGAGATTTATCTCCGCAAAATTCCCCGCCCTGCCCACGGTCAGTAGGGGACACCGATGGGCTTGGAAAGGCCGCCGTCCGTCGGATGGGACGTTAAGCCTTGGACTCGTATGCGGGAGAGCCATACCCTGTGTACGTTAAAGAACATGCTGGATGGCCTTGACGGGAGGCTACCATCTGTCTCCCAACAGCTGTTCCAGTGGGTTCCCTCCCCCAACCTTCTCTGAGCCTTCGGGGTCCATGTGACCTGGCCATTTAGCCCATGGTGTGCAAAAATGTGCCGCTCAGAGGTAAAACAAACCAATCCTTATGCAGCTATGTGCTACGAAGGTCTAACCAGACACTTAATTTTCTTCACCACACACATCTGTCTGAGCTACAGCTGCTGCATTTGGTCCTGTATGGCAATTCTAGCAAGGCCCTGTTGGATATTACCTCTCCACCGAATTATAGGTCTCCCCCTCTTTCTGAGGCCTTTAGACACACTGTTCATAACCCTATTCGCTAATCTGGAGCTTTGCATACGGCAATCATGGCCAAACCAACGGAGTCTCTCTGCACAATATGCTGCTCAAAGGAGCTTAACCTTAACTTCATCATTACTTACAAGATTGGACCACCTAATTGTTAAAGGGTAATTAATTAACCTTTCGTGTCACGTGACACGAAGGTTGCCAGATCACTAATTTCTAAAAAAAATCGTTGCCAGATATTTTTTCTGAATTCTGTACTCAACCGTAGTGTTCGGATACTTTTTAATATGTATAATGCATATGAATATATAATGCAATGAATATGGAGCGTGTGCAGTTACCGTTCACATCAAACTGGAGCGGTTGCGGTTAATGTTCACAGCACATTGGATCGTGTGAGCTCACAGAGACTTAGATCGGGTGGGCTCACTCACGGAAATATTGAGCGTGTGCAGTTACCGTTCACAGCAAACTGGAGCGGTTGCGGTTAATGTTCACAGCACATTGGATCGTGTGAGCTCACAAAGACCTAGATCGTGTGGGCTCACTCACGGAAATATTGAGCGTCTGCAGTTACCGTTCACAGCAAACTGGAGCGTGTGCATTAACTGCACACGCTCCAGTTTGCTGTGAACGGTAACTGGAGCGTGTACAGTTGCTGTACACGCTCCAGATATTTTTCCTGAATTCTGTAATCACGTGACACGAAGGTTGCCAGATCACTAATTTCTAAAAAAATCGTTGCCAGATATTTTTTCTGAATTCTGTAATCAACCATAGTGTTCGGATACTTTTTTGAGCGACTGAAGGTGGTCATATTATTTTGATACTAGATCGTGTGGGCTTACTAACGGAAATATTGAGCGTGTGCAGTTGCTGTACACGCTCCAGATATTTTTCATGAATTCTGTAATCACTGACACGAAGGTTGCCAGATCAGTATTTCTAAAAAAATCGTTCCCAGATATTTTTTCTGAATTCTGTAATCAACCATAGTGTTCGGATACTTTTTTGAGCGACTGTACTGACCATGAGTTAATCAACCATAGTGTTCGGATATTTTTTCGAGCGACTGTACAATATGGGTATAATGGAAAAATGTGGCTGAAGATTAATTAACTTCGTTTAAATCTTGATTTCCAAGAATAATTCTTTGGCCTTTAAACAGTTTTGGAAGCTGGACTATTTCACAATAACAATAATACTTCATGAGAATTTACATCAGAAATTAATTATAACTTAAATAATAGTGATTCAAACTACTTAAAAAATTATACATTTTAGAATGCGTAATGATTATTTTAAATATTAGGCAATTATGAATTTTTTTTTATCTGCCTACCTTACAACAAGCTAATTTGTTGCAAAATATTCCAGATTTCGCAATTTTTTGGGGCGGGGGGTGGCTCAGTCGGTAGCGCGCCAGGCTCGTAATCTGTAATTCCCAGGTTCGAGTCCCGCTGGGTCAGCGTTGAGATTTATCTCCGCAAAACTCCCCGCCCTGCCCACGGTCAGTAGGGGACACCGATGTGCTTGGAAAGGCCGCCGTCCGTCGGATGGGATGTTAAGCTGTGGTCCCCTATGCGGGAAAGCATACCCTGTGCACGTTAAAGAACCGCTGGATGGCCTTGACAGGAGGCTACCATCTGTCTCCCAACAGCTGTTCCATTGGGTCCCCTCCCCCAACCTTCTCTGAGCCTTCGGGGTCCTTGTGACCTGGCCATTTAGCCTGGTGTGCAAAAAAGTGCCGTTCAGAGGTAAAAAAAAAACAACGTTAAAGAACACACTGGATGGCCTTGACGGGAGGCTACCATCTGTCTCCCAACAGCTGTTCCATTGGGTCCCCTCCCCCAACCTACTCTGAGCCTTCGGGGTCCTTGTGACCTGGCCATTTAGCACATGGTGTGCAAAAAAGTGCCGCTCAGAGGTAAAACAACCCAAATCATAACTCTTTAAATACTGAACAATCAATCTATCTAAATAATCAAATCTATCTAAATGTTGAAAAGAAAATCAACATTTAGATAGATTTGATTATGATCTTTAATTTTATCTGCTGTAGCCTTTTCCCATCAAATGCATATTTGAGAAATTAGACAGTTTCGAAGTTAGATTCAAATTGATATAAAAAGAAAATTCTCTTAGGCAGGTAGTGTACCCAGGCCAAAATCTAGACCACCCAGGCCAAAATCTAGACCACCCAGGCCAAAATCTAGTACCACCAGACCACCCAGGCCAAAATCTAGACCACCCAGGCCTCTAGACCACCCAGGCCAAAATCTAGTAAAAAAAGCGAGGGGTGTGTATGTGTGAAAAAACACAATCGAGCCGCAAAATATGAAGGTGGGGGGGGGGGGGGTGCAAGAGACTGGATTTTCAATGTCGTATAACATTTTTTCCTCCATTTTACATGGTGTTTAAAAAACGTTATCGGGTTGGGTTGTTTTATCTCTGAGCGGCACTTTTTTGCGCACCATGGGCTAAATGGCCAGGTCAGAAGGACCCTGAAGGCTCAGAGAAGGTTGTGGGAGGGGACCCACTGGAACAGCTGTTGGGAGACAGATGGTAGCCTCCCGTTAAGGCCATCCAGCGTGTTCTTTAACGTGCGCAGGGTATGGCTCTCCCGCACACGGGACCACGGCTTAACGTCCCATCCGACGGACGGCGGCCTTTCCAAGCCCATCGGTGTCCCCTACTGACCGTGGGCAGGGCGGGGAATTTTTGCGGAGATAAACTTTATCGGAAAATGCATCAAATATAAATAAGTTTAATAATATTTCGTCTTTATTGCTCTTACTAGCATTCTGAAAAGGGTAGGGACATGTCCCCCTTTTTTTTCCCCAGTATCCCTACATCCCATCCTTGCTCTACCAAATGACACTAATTCCATCCTTTCATAGTAAAGGAAACGTTAAGAGCTTCTTGACATTTTGTGCAGTGAATTACTTTTCCCGTTTAATCATTTAATAGAATATGACATTTTAAACACAAGCATCCTTTTATAGCGACCCTATACTTTTGACAATATAACGTATGCAAAATATGCGACTGCAGACATTCATTTTGTATGCGCATTAACATATGTCCTTTTCGCCTTGCCCATCTTTTCTCCAGACTTCCTTTTCTTTTCTTTATTTCAATCCCTGAGCGTCTCAGGGCTATTTCCCCAGGTGATAAATCGCGCTGACATGGAAACATCGTAGCACCACATCTAACCCGTTATTGGCGGGGGAAAAAGGATGCAGCGGCCCTTTCACGTGAGTCGGTTTGCCCGGCTTGGCAGGGTCCCAAAGATGCTGGGCACAAGTCCCACTCAGGGATCTAGTTCCGCTTGCTCCCCATCTTCTGCAGCCTCCCTTTTCCCCATTCCTCTACATCAGTTTATTGATCTGCGAGGAGGACTAGGAGGCAAAAACCTAAAAGTGTCTTCGCCGTAACTCTCGTAATACTTCTAGAAGATGCTGTGCATTTCTCTTCTGAAAACAAAAATCGTAGTCGTTGATTTTTTTATTTATCGCCATGGATTCAATCGTTGTTGCAGTTTTTTTTTATCTTAAGTTATATGGTCGTATGGGTTGGGTTGTTTTACCTCTGAGCGGCACTTTTTTGCACACCATGGGCTAAATGGCCAAGCCACAAGGACCCCGAAGGCTCAGAGAAGGTTGGGGGAGGGGACCCACTGGAACAGCTGTTGGGAGACATATGTTAGCCTCCCGTCAAGGCCACCCAGCGTGTTCTTTAACGTACAGGGTATGGCTCTCCCGCACATGGGCCCACGGCTTAACGTCCCATCCGACGGACGGCGGCCTTTTCAAGCCCATCGGTGTCTCCTACTGACCGTGGGCAGGGCGGGGAATTTTGCGGAGATAAATCTCAAACGCTGACCCAGCTGGGACTCGAACCTGGGTACTACAGATTACGAGCCTGGTGCGCTACCGACTGAGCCACCCCGCCCCTTGGTCGTATGGAAGGTGCTAGTCCTATGTATTTGGTTTAGTAAAGTAGTAGTAGCATTTCATTCCCGCTTATAATCAATACATATTTAGATCAGAAAACTTTCATACAGCAAAAAATTTAAATGGTGGAAACGTACAGTCGCTCAAAAAAATATCCGAACACTACGGTTCATTACAGAATTCAGAAAAAATATCTGGCAACGATTTTTTTTTTAGAAATTAGTGATCCGGCAACCTTCGTGTCACGTGACACGAAGGTTGCTAGATCACTAATTTCTAAAAAAAAAAAATCGTTGCCAGATATTGTTTCTAAATTCGTTCGGATATTTTTTTTTTGAGTGACTGCACACACACAAAAATAAATATAGTAGGTTAAATAAAAATTGTTGGATTGGGCTGTTTTACGTCTGAGCGACATTTTTTGTATACAATGGGCTAAAGGATCATGTCAGAAGAACCCCGATGGCTCAGAGAAAGTTGGGAGGGAGGGTACCAACTGGACAGCTGTTAGGACACAGATGGTAACATCTCAAGGTCATCCAGCGTGTATGACTCTCTCGCACACGGGGCCACGGCTTAACGTCCCATTCCGACGGACGGCAGTCTTTCCAAGCCCATCGGTGTCCCCTACTGACCGTGTGCAGGGCGGGGAATTTTTGCGCAGATAAAGCTCAAAGCTCGCCTTTGTGGGCCTTGCATAAGATTCAACCATTTTTTAGAAGAAGGCTATGAATTAATCACAATACAAGGGCGTAGGTGGATCAGTCGGTATCGCGCCAGAATCGTAATCCGCAGTTCCCAGGTTCGAGTCCCAGCTGGGTCAGCGTTGAGATTTATCTACGCAAAACTCCCCGCCCTGCCCACGGTAAGTAGGGGACACCGATGGGCTTGGAAAGGCCGCCGTCCGTCGGAATGGGACGTTAAGCCGTGGCCCCGTGTGCGGGAGAGCCATACCCTGTGCACGTTAAAGAACACGCTGGATGGCCTTGACGGGAGGCTACCATCTGTCTCCCAACAGCTGTTCCAGTGGGTCCCCTCCCCCAACCTTCTCTGAGCCTTCGGGGTCCATGTGACCTGGCCATTTAGCCCATGGTGTGCAAAAAAGTGCCGCTCAGAGGTAAAACAACCCAACGTTAAAGAACACGCTGGATGGCCTTGACGGGAGGCTACCATCTGTCTCCCAACAGCTGTTCCAGTGGGTCCCCTCCCCCAACCTTCTCTGAGACTTCGGGGTCCATGTGACCTGGCCATTTAGCCCATGGTGTGCAAAAAAGTGCCGCTCAGAGGTAAAACAACCCAACCCAACTGGATATTATTTACTAATTAATTAAGGGAACTTTTATAATGACGGGTTCATTTTTTTGAATTAATTAACCTTATATACTGATTAAAAATTCTTGTTAAAGGCTTTTGGATCTAAATTTATTAAATGTTGAAAAAAATATATAAATTAAAACTTTCGATATTTATGCACAAAAATATTCACATGTTTAATAGAGTTGAAAACTCGTATAATACCTGATCTAAGGAAAATAAAAAAAAAACTGCTTATTCCTAAACCTAACTAAAAAATTTTTAAATTAATTATTTAAAAGATATTTTGGTTTTTCTGGTCTCATAATTTTCAATAATTTACCAAAAAACATAAAAAATATAACTAATGCTATGATATTTAAAAATAGTTTAAATTATGGTTGTTAAACCGATAAATATTACAAGCATCAAATTAATGAAAGGTTTTGTACAGTCGCTCAAATTATCCGAACACTATGGTTGATTACAAAATTCAGAAAAAATATCTGGCAACGATTTTAGAAATTAGTGATCTGGCAACCTTCGTTGTCACGTGACACGAAGGTTGCCAGATCACTAATTTCTAAAAAAATCGTTGCCAGATATTTTTTCTGAATTCTGTAATCAACCATAGTGTTCGGATACTTTTTTGAGCGACTGTAGGTGGTCATATTATTTTAATACTAGATTGTGTGGGCTCACTCACTGAAATATTGAGCGTGTGCAGTTACTGTTCACATCAAACTGGAGCCTGTGCAGTGACTGCACACGCTCCAGTTTGCTGTGAACGGTAACTGGAGCGTGTACAGTTGCTGTACACGCTCCAGATATTTTTCCTGAATTCTGTAATCACGTGACACGAAGGTTGCCAGATCACTAATTTCTAAAAAAATCGTTGCCAGATATTTTTTCTGAATTCTGTAATCAACCACAGTGTTCGTATACTTTTTTGAGCGACTGTACATGCCAAATACTCTTCTACTAGAACTTTTGTATCAACGTATGTTTAATTATTAGTATTGACTCACTGGCGAGTTGAAGTCTTATGGTGAGTTGACCTAAATGTGCATTGTTAAATAAAAAATAAATAAACACCCCCTCAAGCAGCTGCTTGTCAGAGAAGTCTGACAGGAGCCTGTAAGTTTATATGCCAGAGTAGAAGGTCTGTGAGGATGGCAGGACCTCAGCGGAAAAACGACACATACAGTCGCTCAAAAATATCCGAACACTATTGCTGATAACAGAATTCAGAAAAAGATATCTGGCAACGATATTTTTAGAAATCAGTGATCTTAAATAGTAGCCTTACATTTAAAAGTAGTTTTTAATATCATTCAAATTCAAATTTATTTCACACTTTTGATACATTGCAAACATCTAATTTAAAACTTATAATTACAAAAGGAATGAATGTTTTTCTTTTCCAAAGTAAATATACAATTTTGAAAGTGTAAAATTCAAAACTCCACATGAGCCAAAGCTCGTTTGTGGAGATGTTAGATTAAGAAAACATAAAATATTGTAAACCAACACTACCAACTTATTAACACTGACATATAATAAACTCGTTAACATTATGACTCAAAATGTGTATTTAGACACTATAATCATGCAAAGCATAATTACTATAACAAATTTTCTTTAATACTAGCGTTAAAATTTTAAATAGTAGCCTTAAATTCGTTTTTTCTCGATTCCGTTTTTTCGTCTGTGTGGATTTATAGATTTTGAGTGGTTCAAAAAAATTTAACAGAAATTTTACACTTTCAGAGACTGCTATCAGAACTGTTGATTCAAAAAATACGAGTGTTAGCAAGCAGCTATTAAGGTATTGATATAGAGAGAATTTTTAAACGTGCACATTAGAGAACCTCATGTTATACTTGACCAATGCAGATTCCCTAATCTGAAAAACTTTCTAAAAATGTTTGCTTTGAGACTTTCATTCCTAAACTTGTACTTAGGGGACTTCCAGGTATCTCAGTTAAATTATCTTGGAAGCTATGTAACAGATGCTGGTGATGTGCGGCATGAGATTAACAGACGAATAGGGATTGCTGCCGGGATTTTTAAGAATCTGTGAAGAGTGTGGAGAAATAGGCGTATACACCTGAAGACTAAAATTAGACTGTATAATAGTTTGGTTCTTTCTAGGGTTAGTTATGGTAGTGAAACTTGTACGCTTTGTAAGCAAGATAACAGGAAACTAGATGCTTTTGACTCCAGATGCTTACGCAGTATCTTGGGCATTAGGTGGTTCAATTTTGTAAGTAATGATGAGGTTAGGCAAAGGAGTTTGCAACCTCCATTAAGCAGCGTAATGTGCAGAGAGAGACTCCGCTGGTTTGGCCATGTTGCCCGTATGGATAATTATAGATTGGCGAATAGGGTTATGAACAGTGTCCTAAAGGGCCTCAGAAATAGGGTAGACCTAGGATGCGTTGGGCAGACAATACTAAAAGAACTTTGCTAGAATTGGTCTGCAGTGATCAGATGCAGCAGATGTAGCTCAGGACAGATATGCTTGGAGAACTAAATTGCACAATGTGGTGGACCTCAGAAGACTATGTCTGTTTGAGGATGGTGATGATGATTGCAGATTGTCTAGTCTGAAAGCACACTAAAAATTTTAGCTGTGACATTTCATTTATATTTTTGTACTTTAGAGGACATCACATTGATTTGAAGAAGTTTATTTCCCCAAAACCTGTACATATGGCACATAAATCATAGACCAGTCCAAGGTGAAAAAGTAGAACATAATAAGACGTAGCTTCAGAATAAATGTTTCCTGAAACACATTTACATTTAAAAGATTATAAATGGTCTTGATTTACATTTACATGAATATGTTTATTTTGCCGTTACACTGTTATTGTCTTGATAATAGGTACATTTTATATTTCTATTTAAAAGTTCTGTATTGTTCATTTTGCAGCAATATCTTCTGGAATCTCTTCATTCCAAACCTTAATGCCAATCTACCATATTGATCTCTGCCAATAGATTTTTATAGAGAGGCAACTTGATCTTGTTCTTAAATCTAAGTTGCGGGGGTGGCTCAGTCGGTAGCGCGCCAGGCTCGTAATCTGCAGTTCCCAGGTTCGAGTCCCAGCTGGGTCAGCGTTGAGATTTATCTCCGCAAAATTTCCCGCCCTGCCCACGGTCAGTAGGGGACACCGATGTGCTTGGAAAGGCCGCCGTCCGTCTGATGGGATGTTAAGCCGTGGCCCCGTGTGTGGGAGAGCCATACCCTGTGCACGTTAAAGAACACGCTGGATGGCTTTGACGGGAGGCTACCATCTGTTTCCCAACAGCTCTTCCAGTGTGTCCCCTCCCCCAACCTTCTCTGAGCCTTCGGGGTCCTTGTGACCTGGCCATTTAGCCCATGGTGTGCAAGAAAGTGTCGCTCAGAGGGAAAACAACCCAACCCAACTCTTAAATCTAGTATTATAACAGAAAGGCTTAATTCTTTTCAAGCAGCAGTAATGTTCAAAGTACTCCATAATCTCATTCTTCATTATGTACACAAAATTCCCCATAATGTACTTGTAAATGTTATATATATTTAGTATTCCATTTTCCGTTGCATTTCTGTAATTTAATCTTAGAATATGTCTCATAATTCTCTTTTGGAGACAAAATATACTATTCAGATTGACGAAGCTAATGTCTCCCCAAATGTTGATTCCATATATTAAATGTTGGTATACTAACGGGTAATATAAATTAATCAAAGTTTATGATTTAAATCTCTTTTTTTATCCTTACAATCGATCCAAAATTTTTCGAAATAGTAACTCTTAGCTGGTTAATATGATAATTCCAAGTTAAATTAGCATCTAACAGAGTCCAAGAAATTTTATATATTCATATATTTCAATATTTGGATCATTCAGCAAAATAATTATCTCATTATAATTCATTTTTTTACTCTTGGTTTTAAAGACCATGCACTTTGATTTAGAAATATTTACAGCGAGTTTATTTATTACATGTGATCCATTTATGTATATTTCCAATTGCATTATTTATATCTTGCACTAACCTTTTTACATCAGTATGGAAAGATATAACATTTATATCATCTGTATACACCTCTAATTTATCTAATAGTTTCTCCCTTTTGTGAAAGAATAACATTTATATACCAAAGAAATAATAAAGGTTCCAACACATAACCCTATGGTACTCATCTGTTGAATTTCGTTTACTTAGATATAGTCCTATTAACATTCTAAATAAATAATTAAAGAGAATTATGAGATAATTCAACGTCAGGTCTTTGAAACAGGTAGCTTTTAAGCCAATTATTTACTTTCCCTCTTAGACTACAGTGTCTAAATCTTTTCGAAGAGAATTTCATGATCTGCACAATCGAATGCTTCAGACAAATCTAAATATACAGTCAAGCCAACTCGCTGATGTTTAAGATTATCAACTATAATCATAAATATATATATAACATCACTTTGTGTATATTTACCATGTTGAAAACCACATTTTTCTGGAATAATTAGCTTTCTGTTTCAAATAAATGTATATATAGAATTATGCAATGATTTTTCAAAAATCTTAGCAAAAACTGACAGTAAAGAAATTGGTCTATAAATGCTTCATGTCTTTAGGGTTGGGGGTGGCTCAGTCGGTAGCGCGCCAGGCTCGTAATCTGTAGTTCCCAGGTTCGAGTCCCAGCTGGGTCAGCGTTGAGATTTATCTCCGAAATATTTCCCCGCCTTGCCCACGGTCAGTAGGGGACACCGATGGGGTTGAAAAGGCCGCCGTCAGTCGGATGGGACGTTAAGCCGTGGCCCCGTGTGCGGGAGAGCCATACCCTGTGCACGTTAAAGAACACGCTGGATGGCTTTGACGGGAGGCTACCATCTGTCTCCCAACAGTTGTTCCAGTGGGTCCCCTCCCCCAACCTTCTCTGAGCCTTCGGGGTCCTTGTGGCCTGGCCATTTAGCCCATGGTGTGCAAAAAAGTGCCGCTCAGAGGTAAAACAATCCAATCTTCATGTCTTTCAGCTATTGCAGGTTCCGTAGTCTGAAAGCTTCCTGAAAATTTTATTTCTAAGAATTCATTCGTCAACTTGTACTTTAGAGGACCTTACATTACATTCAGTTATTGCAGATCCTGTAGTCTTAAAACTTCCTGAAAGTTTTAACTCTGAGATTTCATTCTTAAATTTCTACTTTGGATGACTTCGCATTATACTCAGCTATTGCAGATCACCTACTCTGAAATCTATCCCAAAATTTTATCTCTGAAACTTTATTCGAAAATTTGCACTTTAGAAGACTTTACGTTACATTCAGTTGAGATTTATCTCCGCAACATTCCCCGCCCTGCCCACGGTCAGTAGGGAAAACCGATGGGCTTGGAAAGGCCGCCGTCCGTCGGATGGGACGTTAAGCCGTGGCTCCGTGTACGGGAGAGCCATACCCTGTGCACGTTAAAGAACACGCTGGATGGCCTTGACGGGAGGCTACCATCTGTCTCCCAACAGCTGTTCCAGTGGGTCCCCTCCCCCAACCATCTCTGAGCCTTCGGGGTCCATGTGACCTGGCCATTTAGCCCATTGTGTGCAAAAAAGTGGCGCTCAGAGGTAAAACAACCCAACCCAACGTTACATTCAGTTATTTCAGAACCGCTAATCAGAAATTTAAATGAAAATTTCATTTCTAAGACTTCATTCGTAAATTTGTATATTAGAGAACCTCACATTGCATTCAGTCCTACAGTCTGAACGCTTAGTAAAAATTTTATCTCTGAGACCTCATTATTAAATCTGCACCTTAGAGGACCTAACATTATATTCAACTCTTGGGTATTGCAGATCTTCTAGTCAGGAAACAGACTGAAATAATAACTTGCATTTTGTGTTGATTTACGATCAAAGGTAGTAATCAATTTTGTTCAATGTCTGTAGCATCGATTTCTCTGATACCAAGTCCCTTTCTTTGAAGAAGACAGATATATTTCAAATATTAATTCCCTAGCAAGACAGCAAAAAATATTCTTTTTTTCTCCTGATCTTCTGCACAGTCATTTTTTTACTCTTTAAGACAGAAAACAGGAAAAAAAAAGTGTACATGCATTTGATTACGTTCAATAACGATATGTGTAAAAAAAAATGCAAGAAAAAAACTCAGTCGATATTAATTTAACGTCAGTCGCCATCGGATTTTTATCCAATACATTAATAATTATAAAACTGACTTACTCTTTGATGAGGTTCGGAGAAAAATCGATCCTTTAGGAAACTGATTATTTATCAGCAAATTTCTATAAACTAAGAGAAAAAATAATGAGTGAACGATAGGAGTGTGATAGTTGAAGAGAGAGTGGTGGAGGGGGGGGATGGAAGAGAAAAGGGGATAGCTTTGAAAAGTCTCAGTCCAAAGTTTTCGTTCGTGACTGTGTAATTAGTTGCATTGTGTTAGGGTCAAGATTAATGTCTCCTGACTTGGGCGAAGTGCGATTTATCACCAAGGCGATATATCGCTTTAATTACCTAACCTGCCATCTAACAACACAAGGGCGAAGAGAACCCTGGAAGTAAAACCAGAAGTGGGAGGGAGGACATAGAAAAAAAAAAGAGAGAGACTGCTGATCAGTTTAGAGTTGGGTGTCTTTGTGCTGCAAGATAGAGAGACAAATGTGTCTGCGGAGGGGGAGAGGATGGAAGAAAAAGAAGAACAAGAGAAAAGGGAGGTCAGGGTATTGATGATCTGTAATCGACAAGCCCACTGCAAAAGTCACGGTTAAAGATGACGTTTATTAAATGACTTAGTTTCGTAAAAATGAAGCTGTAGATTTTGGAAACTAGGTGCTGTTTTTGGGCAGAGGTTTGGCGCATTGATGTGAGTGCTGGGTTTGATGCAGGACGATTTGATCGGTTAGACGTCATAGAGAGAGAGAGACATTGTCTTCTCAGCGGTAGAAAAATTGTTTCTCTTTAGAAATGAATGATGTTAACACTTTAAATGATTAAGGTTCTTGTTAGAAAAATGTTCAGTTTAACGGCTGTCTTATAATGACGCTTGAAATAAGTTTTTCTTTGGATTATGGATAATGGTGTCCAAAACTTTTGTAATAAGTACTAAACGTATAAATTTTTTTCAGTTTTATGTTCAAACTAAAGTGAAAGAAAGTGGTTAATGAATGTATAAAAATTACTCTATTTGAGTTTCAGGATGTTTTTGAGTTGATCTTTGAAACATCAGGATCGATCAGATCGAAGCTAGAGAAATTTGCGTAAAATGTTACGATCGATTAGATCGAGGGTAAGGAAATTTGTGTAAAGTACTACAATCGAGAGGGACTCAGTCGGTAGCGCGTCAGGCTCGTAATCTGTAGTTCCCAGGTTCGAGTCCCAGCTGGGTCAGCGTTGAGATTTATCTCCGCAAAATTCCCCGCCCTGCGCACGGTCAGTAGGGGACACCGATGGGCTTGGAAAGGCCACCGTCCGTCGGATGGGACGTTAAGCCGTGGCCCTGTGTGCGGGAGAGCCATACCCTGTGCACGTTAAAGAACACGCTGGATGGCCTTGACGGGAGGCTACCATCTGTCTCCCAACAGCTGTTCCAGTGGGTCCCCTCCCCCAACCTTCTCTGAGCCTTCGGGGTCCATGTGACCTGGCCATTTAGCCCATGGTGTGCAAAAAAGTGCCGCTCAGAGGTAAAACAACCCAACAAATACACAGTGTAACAGTAGATTGCCTGTACTTCATAACTGATGTTTTGTATGGGTTGGGTTGTTTTACGTCTGAGCGGCACTTTTTTGCACACCGTGTCCCTCGAATTTTACATTTATTTATTTATTGCATATTTTTGTTATATTTTATTATTGTAACATATTTATTATTTTTAAGCCGTCCCATGGCCGAGTGGTTAGCACGCTTGGCTACTGATCTAAGGGACCTGGGTTCTAGCTCTTCTCTCCTGGGTCTTCTCTTGTGTCGTTTTTCTGCTGAGGGCCTGCCATCCTCTCAGACCTTCTACTATCGCAGGCTCCTGTCAGACCTCTGTGGCAAGCAGCTGCTTGAGGGGGTATTTATTTTATTTTTATATATGTTTTTATGTGTTCTTTGAAATGTTTGTGCTGGGATGACTTACTGTTGTTATTTTCGGGTCTGAAGCTTGCTGCTTGGTGAAAGAATCAAGGCCAGCAGTTGTTTATGGCCGTAAATGACTAGCCTACGGCGCTAGTGCAGCGAGTATTCTTGGCGGGAGAGTCGAAGCTTTAGTTTCGGCGTGAGCTTTCGAACGAGAGGGGGTCATTTCGATACGCGTCAGAAGGACGCCACCATACTAAAACCTGGAGTTAGATGTGATACTTTGCAATTTCAGTAACACACCTAGGGCGTCAGGTAAAATTATTTTCGGGCGGGGGTGTCTCAGTCGGTAGCGCGCCAATCTTGTAATCTATAGTTCCCAGGTTCGAGTCCCAGCTGGGTCAGCGTTGAGATTTATCTTCGCAAAAATTCCCCGCCCTGCCCACGGTCAGTAGGGGACACCGATGGACTTGAAAAGGCCGCCGTCCGTCGGATGGGACGTTAAGCCGTGGCCCCGTGTGCGGGAGAGTCATACCCTGTGCAAGTTAATGAACACGTTGGATGGCCTTGACGGGAGGCTACCATCTGTCTTCCAACTGCTATTCCAGTGGGTCCCCTCCCCCAACCTTCTCTGAGTCTTCGGGGTCCATGTGACCTGGCCATTTAGCCCATTGTGTGCAAAAAAGTGCCGCTCAGAGGTAAAACAACCCAACCCAAGCCATACTCAAAGGAAACCCTTGGAGTGAGTGAGGCTGCGATTCCAAGAGGGAATCCAGATTCTTGGAATATTTTGTCTTTTATTCTTGTGGTTGAGGAGGAGCCACAGTGTAAGCAAAGGTTGGTTATCCTTTCGCCAAGTTTCGAGGTCTGTAAAGTGAGAAATTGCAGAGTGTGCAATTCTCCACCTCATTTTAGTAATATTTGCAGTAGCAAAGCAACAAAGGCTCACGGAGTTGAGCGGTGTATTTGATAGCAGTTTCGTGGATTCAGAAAGAACCACAATGTGAAGCAGCAAATGCCCACGGAGTGGAGTTCATTCCCAGCACGTAGCTATATATAGTATGAATAAAAATTGTGTCGTCCCTATATAACTCTCGTGCAGTAATTGATGGACCATTGTTATTCTTCGTTCAACGCAGCAAAGTTGAGGCATACAAGGGCACGGGCGTAAAAACCCACGAACCTGAAGTTTCACCGAAGTGAATTAAGTAATTTCATCATCGTCCCTCTCTCCTGTGTGGACTGGGTCATCACATCTGTCACAGTCTGAGAGGATCCGAACAATGGGTCATGACATCTGTCACAGTCTGACAGGATCCGAACAACGGGTCACGACATCTGTCACAGTCTGACAGGATCCGAACAACGGGTCACGACATCTGTCACAGTCTGACAGGATCCGAACAACGGATCACGACATCTGTCACAGTCTGACAGGATCCGAACAACGGGTCACGACATCTGTCACAGTCTGACAGGATCCGAACAACGGGTCACGACATCTGTCACAGTCTGACAGGATCCGAACAACGGGTCACGACATCTGTCACAGTCTGACAGGATCCGAACAACGGGTCACGACATCTGTCACAGTCTGACAGGATCCGAACAACGGATCACGACATCTGTCACAGTCTGACAGGATCCGAACAACGGGTCACGACATCTGTCACAGTCTGACAGGATCCGAACAACGGGTCACGACATCTGTCACAGTCTGACAGGATCCGAACAACGGGTCACGACATCTGTCACAGTCTGACAGAATCCGAACAACGGGTCACGACATCTGTCACAGTCTGACAGGATCCGAACCCAAGGGACATCACATCTGACCCAGTCGGACAGGATCCGAACTAGAGGTCACGACACCATGCGCTAAATGGCCAGGTCACAAAGACCCCGAAGGTTCAGAGAAGGTTGGGGGAGTTGACCCACTGGAACAGCTGTTGGGAGACAGATGGTAGCCTCCCGTCAAGGCCATCCAGCGTTTTCTTTAACGTGCACAGGGTATGATTCTCCCGTACACGGGCCAACGGCTTAACGTCCCATCCGACGGACGGCGTCATTTCCACGCCCATCGGTGTCTCCTACTGACCGTGGGCAAGGCGAGGAGTTTTGCGGAGATAAATCTCAACGCTGACCCAGCTGGGACTCGAACCTGGGAACTACAGATTTGTTTTGTGTGGGAAGAAATGGGCAGGTATACATGGATTGAAGGATAAATCTCAATGCTGGTCCAGGTGGGACAAGAACCTGGGAACTGCAGGTTACGAGCCTGGAGTTCTGCCCTGAGTTTGAGATCCTCTGTTTTGCATTGTTATTCGTGTTTACGGAATATGGGAATCTTCCCTGGGTTGTGATGTTCTTTTTACGTATCATACAATCGCTACACTATGTGAAAAGCATTCGACTACACATCCCAACTGTTATTTTAAATTTCATCAGATAACCTTTTCCTTCATAACTCTTGGGGCGGGGGTGGCTCAGTCGGTAGCGCGCCAGGCTCGTAATCTGTAGTTTCCAGGTTCGAGTCCCAGCTGGGTCAGCGTTGAGATTTATATCCGCAAAATTCCTCGCCCTGCCCACGGTCAGTAGGGGACACCGATGGGTTTGGAATAGGCCGCCGTCCGTCGGATGGGACGTTAAGCCGTGGCCCCGTGTGCGGGAGAGTCATACCCTGTGCACGTTAAAGAACACGCTGGATGGCCTTGACGGGAGGCTACCATCTGTCTCCCAACAGCTGTTCCAGTGGGTCCCCTCCCCCAACCTTCTCTGAGCCTTCGGGGTCCTTGTGACCTGGCCATTTAGCCCATGGTGTGCAAAAAAAGTGCCGCTCAGAGGTAAAACAACCCAACGTTAAAGAACACGCTGGATGGCCTTGACGGGAGGCTACCATCTGTCTCCCAACAGCTGTTCCAGTGGGTCCCCTCCCACAACCTTCTCTGAGTCTTTGGGGTCCATGTGACCTACCCATTTAGCCCATGGTGTGCAAAAAAGTGCCGCTCAGAGGTAAAACAACCCAACCTTCATAACTCATTTCCCCACGGAGTAAGAGCATCTAAAAAGAACCTCAATCATCAGGGTTGAGTCCCTCATCTCTATCGGATTGTAACAGGCAATGTTGCCTCCTCTGGCGAAAAATAAATAAATAAAAATTCCATGCAACGCGAAGGAAAAAAAAACAGTGAACTGACATTTGTTTTTTTTTTTCTCTCTTTGAAAATAGACTTCCTAATATTTCACATTCTGAGATCATTTCCATGGGGAGGATATTCCACCAACGACTTACGGAGCGATCTGAAAGAAACTAATGACACAAAAAAGGAAAAAAAAAATCAGGAAAAATAAAGAAAATAGTTTCATGAAATAAGACAGGAAACTACTCGCTGCACAAAAAAGAATCGGCGAATAACTTGCATGGAAGATAACAGATATTCCTCCCCCACCAGCCTCACCCACCCTCCCTCAAATGTTCATCTCCTTCTCGATGAATTCTTTAGAGAGAGAGAGAATTCCTTTTTTTCCACGTGTGGGAATAAAAGGAGAAGACGATGATGGCAAGAAGCTGAGGAGCAAGAGAGCGATGTTCTCAGAAGAGATACTCCAAATGACTCGATGATGTCGCCAGAGGAATGAATTATAACTCCCTTCTGTGAGTCGCGATCGTCATAATCATATTGGATTGATGATTTCCGATCTTCAGAAGGAGGAGGAGGAGAAGTGATGCGAGTGGGACGGTCAGGTCATTGCATCGAACAGATTCCGCTGTCTGACTGCTTGTATCTGTATCTCTGTCTGTCTTTTTCTGTCTCTTCGTGTACAGTCGCTCAAAAAAGTATCCGAACACTATGGTTGATTACAGAATTCAGAAAAAATATCTGGCAACGATTTTTTTGGAAATTAGTGATCTGGCAACCTTCGTGTCACGTGACACGAAGGGTCATTTAACTACATACAGTCGCTCAAAAAAGTATTCGAACACTATGGTTGATTACAGAATTCAGAAAAAATATCTGGCAACGATTTTTTTTAGAACTTAGTGATCTGGCAACCTTCGTGTCACGTGACACGAAGGGTCATTTAACTACATACAGTCGCTCAAAAAAATATCTGAACACTATGGTTGATTACAGAATTCAGAAAATATATCTGGCAACGATTTTTTTTTATACATTAGGGATCTGGCAACCTTCGTGTCACGTGACAGGTTTCCAGATAACTAATTTCTAAAAAAATCGTTGCCAGATATTTTTTCTGAATTCTGTAATCAACCATAGTGTTTGGATACTTTTTTGAGCGACTGTCCCTGTCTTTATGTCTCTAATTTTATCAGTCTAAGATTACGTATCTATGTTTACTTGTCTATGTCACTGTCTTTATCTGTGTCTTTATTTTGCTTGTCTATGTCGCTGTCTTTATCTATGCTTCAATTTTCATTTACCTATCTCTTTATTTTTTTGCTTGGCTCTATCTGTCTCTTTATCTATGTCTCTATTTTTGCTTATCTACGTCTCTACCTTTAACTGTCTGTATTTTTGACTTTTTTTTTTTGACCGCTTTTTTTTTTTCAACCCTGCTGAGGAGTGGTCAACTTCACAGGGTCCTGGTGCTGACCATTTATACCTACTAGACTGGACTTGTTTAAGGATTTGAGCTTGATTATGGATCCTGGACTTGCTGCACTGGTGGGCCTCTGTTGAGGGAGAATCTGCCGCTGTGTTTTCTGTTTGCTTCTGGGTTGCCAGCTCTAAGTGAACAGAGGCATGGGATACCTTATATCAGCTGGTGGATAATCCTAATCAGAGGCCATCGCAGGTACCTGAACCTTACTTAGCTAGTTGGGCATCGTCAAGCCTAAACTGGAGTAATGTGTCTCAGGCAGGCCATATGGTTCTTGAAAAAGTCCACTTGAAAAGGTGGTGCCTGAAGTTCCTACTTACATCAGTGACTTCAGCCTTTAGCGGAGGAGGAACAGGTCTTTGCCCCATGCCTGCGATCAGGGGGCTGTTTGATATTGTTGGCCCTACCAATCTCAATAAACCTAATTTCTTTGAAAATCCTACTAATCATTTTCTCTCTGCAGGAACGTGGAACGTGAGGACATTACATAGAGATTATTCTCTTAATGTCCTCATGCAGGAATTCCAGCGCTATAACCTAGATATTCTAGGCTTGCAAGAGACCAGATGGACAGGTAAAAGTGAGATACTTAAAAATAACTTTAAATTTCTCTTTACAGGGAGGGAGGATGGAAAGCATCACCAAGGCGTGGGTCTGCTGCTCAGCAGACATGCTAGTGATGCTCTTCTAGGATATGAGTGCATTAATGAAAGGTTTCTTACAGCAAAATTTCAGACAAGCATTAAAAACTTGAATGTTATCTGCTGTTATGCCCCCACTGAGGATTCTGATGAGGATGAGAAGGATAGGTTTTACAGACAACTTCAGGATATTTTGAATTCTGTCAAGAAAGGAGATATTACTCTTGTTCTTGGTGACTTCAATGCCAAAGTTGGTACCGACTCTGACCTTTGGGGAGGAGTAATAGGCCCTTTTGGTATTGGTACCTGCAATGGCAATGGACAACGTCTCCTACAGGTAAGTAAACTAAATGGTTTCAGAATAACTAACACATATTACAAACACCGCGACATACATAAACACACATGGGTTTCACCTGATGGGCTGCATAAGAATATGATTGATTATATATTAATTAACAGCAAATGGGCTAGTTCTGTTAGAAATACCAGGGCATATAGGGGAGCTGAAATTGGATCTGACCATTACCTTGTTAAACGTGTCTTGCAACTTAAACTTAAAAAGTGTTGTACTAGGGTTAAAAAATTTACCTTTAATACTGAAGCTCTGAAAGACCCAGTTATAGCTAAAGCTTACCATGATAGGTTACTTAGTCATTATGACAGTCATGGTTTGCTTAATACTGAAGTTGAGGAAGAATGGGGCCATTTTAAACAGGCTTTTTTGGAAACTAACAGTACTCTTTTAGGGAAAAAGGAGCAGAGGAGGCAGAATTATTTAAGTGATAAGGCACTTGAGCTTATTTCAGAAAGAAGGAACTGCAGGAATGTCCTTAATCAGTACCCTACTAGTCCTAATAGAAAGCATTACAAAGAACTTAATAAACGTGTAAAGGATCAGTTAGCTACTGATAAGAATCTTTGGCTTGATGGCCTGGCTGACAAAGCTGAGGAAGCAGTTAGACAGCACAACAGCAGAGAGCTGTACCAGATAGTTAATGTTTTGTGTGGTAGAAAACGAACAGGTATACAGGGATTGAAGGATAAACAAGGCAAGGTTATAGAAGGTGAGGATTCTGTCATGGCTAGGTGGGCTGAGCATTTCAGTGATGTTCTAAACAATGCGGTTAGTTCTATTCCCATTGTTTGCAATGATGATAGATGCATTGGTGGCTTTAATGTTGGCCCTATAACACAATCTGAAATTATTTTGGCTGTTTCTAAACTTAAACTTCATATATCCCCAGGGGTAGATGAAATTACTACCGAAATGCTTAGAGCTGGAAATGTTTCTGTTACCACTTGGATGACTGAAATTCTGAATATCTTTTATGATAAAGGCATGGTTCCTAAGGATTTTACCAGAGCTATTGTTATCCCTATTTTCAAAAAAGGTGATCGCAGTTCTTGTGATAACTATAGGGGTATCAGACTACTCTCTGTTCCAGGTAAAGTTCTTTCCATGATTGTGCTTAATAGAATTAAGAATCTGGTTGACAGGCAATTGCGTTATGAGCAATGTGGATTCAGAAGTGGTAGGGGATGTGTAGATCAGATATTTTCACTTAGGCAGATTCTTGAGAAATGTTTAGAGTTTCAGAAACCTTTGGTTGCTAGCTTTGTTGATTTCAAAAAGGCCTTCGACTCTGTTGATCGTCACAATTTGTGGTTGATTGTGAGATCATATGGTATACCAGACAAGTTAGTTAACATAATGAAAGCTCTCTATAATAACACTGAGTCGTGTGTGAGAGTTGGTAAGGCTTGTAGCAATTGGTTTAGCATTACTTCTGGTGTTCGACAAGGGTGCATTTTGTCTCCTTTTCTCTTTAGTTTGGTTGTTGATTATGTTATGCGAAATTCACTTCAAGGGAAAGATTTTGGCCTTAAATGGGCTGGAGATACGAAAATTTCTGATTTAGATTATGCTGATGATTTAACCCTTTTGGCAAATGATGTGGATGAGATGAACTCTTTCATTCGAACTGTTGATGAGACTGGTAGTACAGTATGTTTGGTTATAAACAGAGAGAAAACTAAAGTGATGAAAATTGGTCAGGCAGGTTGTGATTCAGTTAATCTGAATGGTTGCAGTCTTGAGCAGGTGTCACAGTTTAATTACCTTGGGAGCTGCGTAACTGATACTGGTGATGTGCGGCATGAGATTAACAGACGAATAGGGATTGCTGCCGGGACTTTTAAGAATCTATGGAGACTGTGGAGAAATAGGCGTATACACCTTAAGACTAAAATTAGACTGTATAATAGTTTGGTTCTTTCTAGGGTTAGTTATGGTAGTGAAACTTGGACGCTGTGTAAACAAGATAACAAGAAACTAGATGCTTTTGATTCTAGATGCTTACGCAGTATCTTGGGTATTAGGTGGTTTAACTTTGTAACTAATGATGAGGTTAGGCAAAGGAGTCTGCAGCCTCCTTTAAGCAGCATATTGTGCAGAGAGAGACTCCGGTGGTTTGGCCATGTTGCCCGTATGGATAGTTATAGATTGGCGAATAAGGTTATGAACAGTGTGCCTAGAGGCCTCAGAAGGAGGGGGAGACCTAGGATGCGGTGGGCAGACAATGTCAAACAGGACCTTGTTAGAATTAGTGTACAGTGGACGGATGCAGCAGATGTAGCTCAGGACAGATATGCTTGGAGAATTAAACTGCGCGGTCTGGTTGGACCTCCGTAGCCTATGGCTGCTTGAGGATGATGATGATGATGATATTTGATTGTTTATGTCTCTGTTTTTTTCTTCTCTATGTTTCTGTTTTTATCTAAGTCTCTGCTTTTCCTTACCTACATCTCTGTCTTGTGCTGTCTCTTTTTTTTTTCTTCTCTATGTTTCTGTTTTTATCAAAGTCTCTGCTTTTCCTTACCTACATCTCTGTCTTCTGCTGCCTCTGTTTTTTTCTTCTCTATGTCTCTGTTTTTATCTAAGTCTCTGCTTTTCCTTACCTACATCTCTGTCTTCTGCTGTCTTTTTCTTCTCTATGTTTCTGTTTTTATCTAAGTCTCTGCTTTTCCTTACCTACATCTCTGTCTTCTGCTGCCTCTGTTTTTTTCTTCTCTATGTTTCTGTTTTTATCTAAGTCTCTGCTTTTCCTTACCTACATCTCTGTCTTCTGCTGCCTCTGTTTTTTTCTTCTCTATGTTTCTGTTTTTATCTAAGTCTCTGCTTTTCCTTACCTACATCTCTGTCTTCTGCTGTCTCTGTTTTTTCTTCTCTGTCTCTGTTTTTATCTAAGTCTCTGCTTTTCCTTACCTACATCTCTGTCTTCTGCTGCCTCTGTTTTTTTCTTCTCTATGTCTCTGTTTTATCTAAGTCTCTGCTTTTCCTTACCTACATCTCTGTCTTCTGCTGTCTCTGTTTTTTTCTTCTCTATGTCTCTGTTTTTATCTAAGTCTCTGCTTTTCCTTACCTACATCTCTGTCTTCTGCTGCCTCTGTTTTTTCCTTCTCTATGTCTCTGTTTTTATCTAAGTCTCTGCTTTTCCTTACCTACATCTCTGTCTTCTGCTGTCTCTGTTTTTTTCTTCTCTATGTCTCTGTTTTTATCTAAGTCTCTGCTTTTCCTTACCTACATCTCTGTCTTCTGCTGTCTCTGTTTTTTTCTTCTCTATGTCTCTGTTTTTATCTAAGTCTCTGCTTTTCCTTACCTACATCTCTGTCTTCTGCTGCCTCTGTTTTTTTCTTCTCTATGTCTATCTAAGTCTCTGCTTTTCCTTACCTATGTCTCTGTTTTTATCTAAGTCTCTGCTTTTCCTTACCTACATCTCTGTCTTCTGCTGTCTCTGTTTTTTTCTTCTCTATGTCTCTGTTTTTATCTAAGTCTCTGCTTTTCCTTACCTACATCTCTGTCTTCTGCTGTCTCCGTTTTTTTCTTCTCTACGTCTCTGTTTTTATCTAAGTCTCTGCTTTTCCTTATCTACATCTCTGTCTTCTGCTGTCTCTGTTTTTTCTCGTTTATTGCTCTGTCTTTATCCATATCTCTTATTTTGTTTGTCTATGTTTCTGTCTTATTATCTATGTCAGTATTTTTGTTCGTTTATGTCTCTGTCTTTATCATGTCTCTATTTTTACTTGTCTGCGTCCATGACTTTATGTTTCTATTTTTATCTGTCTAAGTCTATGTCTCAAAGTTCATTGTCTATACCGTTGTCTTTATCCATGCCTCTATTTTTGTTCCTATATATCTCTGCTTTTATATATCTCTAATTTAGTTAAGTTTCTGTCTTTATGTCTGTATTTTTGCTTGTCTCTGTCTCTTTCTTTATCTGTGTATCTATTTTCGCTTGTCTATGTCTCTGCCTTTATATATGTCTATGTCTCTATTTCTGCTTGTATTTTTCTTTATCTATGTCTCTATTTTTACTTGTTGTCTCTATTTCTACTTGTTTATATTTTTTCTCTATCTGTGTCTCGGTCGTCCCATGGCCGAGTGGTTAGCGCGCTTGGCTACTGAACTAAGGGATCTGGGTTCGAGCCCCGGGTAAGGCATGGATGTATGTGTCGTTTTTCTGCTGAGGTCCTGCCATCCTCTCAGACCTTCTACTGTGGCATATAAACTGACAGGCTCCTGTCAGACCTCTGTGGCATATAAACTGACAGGCTCCTGTCAGACCTCTGTGGCAAGCAGCTGCTTGAGGGGGTATTTATTATTTTTCTGTGTCTCTATTTCGGCTTGTCTATGTCTCTGTCTTTACCTGTGTGTCAATTTTTGCTTGTCTATATCTGTCTTTAGCTTTGTCTTTATTTTTGCTTGTCTCTGTTTGTCTTTATCTATCTATATTTTAGCTTATCTGTGTCTCTGTTTTTATTTATGTCTATATTTTCCCTTATCTTTGTCTATATTTTTGCCTGTCTGTTTCTACACGTGTCTCCATTTTTTGCTTCTTTGTGTCTGTGTCTCTTTCTTTGCTTTTTTCTGTCTTTATATCACTATTTTTTGCTTCTCTGTGTCTTTGTCTATGTCTTTAATTTTTACTTTTTGCGTCCCTTTTTCTTTCTATCCTTCTTTGTACTTGCTTATGTGTCTTATGTCTCTCTCTGTCTTTGATTGTCTGTATCTTTGTCAGCTTGCGTCACTGTCTGTCTATCGGTCTATATCATTACCAGTTTGTCAGGGACGGGGGTGGCTCAGTCGGTAACGCGCCAGGCTCGTAATCTGCAGGTTCGAGTCCCAGCTGGGTCAGCGTTGAGATTTATCTCCGCAAAATTCCCGCCCTGCCCACGGTCAGCAGGGGACACCGATGGGCTTGGAAAGGCCGCCGTCCGTCGGATGGGACGTTAAGCCGTGCCCCGTGTGCGGGAGAGCCATAACCTGTACACGTTAAAGAACACGCTGGAAGGCCTTGACGGGAGGCTACCATCTGTCTCCCAACAGCTGTTCCAGTGGGTCCCCTACCCCCAACCTTCTCTGAGCCTTCGGGGTCCATGTGACCTGGCCATTTAGCCCATGGTGTGCAAAAAAGTGCCGCTCAGAGGTAAAACAACCCAACCCAACCCATAAAAGCCTAAAAGCATGGTGGGAAGCAAAATTAAGTGCGACATGGGTAAAAAGGATGATCTGACTGACTTTTGAAGGGGGCTCTGTCGGAGGTGATGGAACTCAGCGGAAAATCACGGGGCACAATATTCCACGTGCATGGAGAAACGCAACAGTCTCAAAAAAAAACATTCCACCAATCTTGGCAGATGAGGAGGTATAAAGTCTCTGACAGTCAGGGACAGGTGTTTGTTGGCAAGAACTGTACTGCAAAACAGAGCTGTTACAGTTTATCAACTGAGAGTGATGACCGCTAGTAGTACTTGAAAACCCCGACTATGCATATGGTTGGGTTGTTTTACCTCTGAGCGGCACTTTTTTTTACATACAATGGGCTAAATGGCCAGGTCATAAGAACACCGAAGGTTCACAGATGTTAAGGGAGGAGACCCACTGTTTAGAGACAGATTGTAGCCTCCAGTCAAGGTCATCCAGTGTGTTCTTTAACGTGCACACACCCGGCTAAATGGCAAGGTCACAAGAACCCCGAAGATTCAGGAGTTTGGAAGAGGGGACCCACTGGAACAGCTGTTGGGAGACAGATGGTAGCCTCCAGTCAAGGCCATCTAGCATGTTTTTTAATGTGCACAGGGTATAGCTCTCCCGCACACGGGGCCACGACTTAACGTCCCATCTGACAGACGGTGACATTTCCAAGCCAATCGATGTCCTCTACTGACCGTGGGCAGGGCGGAGAGTTAAGCGGAGATAAATCTCAACGCTGACCCAGCTGGGACTCGAACCAGGGAACTACAGATTACGAGTCTCTCGCGCTAGTGACTGAGCCCCCCCCCCCGCCCCCTATGCGCAGATAATTGAAAATTTTGAAATTTGGGACCTGTAACCATGCTACATACGACTAAGTATTAGGTAGATGTTCATAACAATTTGTCCAGGCTGTGTATGTACGTTACTATTATTCCTTCCTCTCTCAATGGGGGCGGGGGTGGCTCAGTCGGTAGCGCGCCAGGCTCGTAATCTGTAGTTCCCAAGTTCGAGTCCCAGTTGGGTCAGCGTTGAGATTTATCTCCGCAAAATTCCCCGCCCTGCCCACGGTCAGTAGGGGACACCGGTGGGCTTGGAAAGGCCGCCGTCCGTCGGATGGGACGTTAAGCCGTGGCTCCGTGTACGGGAGAGCCATACCCTGTGCACCTTAAAGAACACACTGGATGGCCTTGACGGGAAGCTACCATCTGTCTCCCAACAGCTGTTCCAGTGGGTCCCCTCCCTCAACCTTCTCTGAGCCTTCGGGGTCCATGTGACCTGGCCATTTAGCCCATGGTGTGCAAAAAAGTGCCGCTCAGAGGTAAAACAACCAAATCCTCTCTCAATCCCCCCCCAGAAAAAAAAGGCAAACAAAGCAAAGAAAATAACAACGTTAACACAAATCAGGATTCGACCCCTCACACTTAACAGAGCGAGCGTTAGACTCTAGTGACTGTGGTCTCGCTTTCCTGCAAAGAGCAAATATAAAGGTCTTATCATAAAACCCACGAAAACGGATAAAATAAAGGGTTGGAATGATTCCATTAAGAGCCTCCAGGACAATCTGTGATTTACATGGAAAGGCATCAGCAAGAAGAACGATACGTTTTCGCTTCGGTCATACTTGATTCATGCCGAAAAATTCTTCTCTCCGTTAGTGATGGATGTGGCTGTCAAAAAGATGCGAGCGCATCCTTCGTTACTCTCATCCTACTGAACACCAAGATGCTGCAAAGACCGGCGACCTCCAAATGCCCCACGAAAGGTTAGCCAGCGATTAGGAGAACGTATAGACCGTAATCCTTTGCTGAATAACGGCATTTCCTGAGCAATTTTGAATTTTTTTTTAAAACTATTTTCTTTTGCCTTTCTCCATGACCTTAAAAAATTACGTTTTTTTTTTACTTTCGCTATTGCTTTTTAGTAAATGAGCTTTGCAAACAAGCAAAAAAATGTAGTCTATCGCATTTTGTCATTCGGGTTGTGTTGTCTTATCTCTGAAAGGCACTTTTTTTTGCATACAGTCGCTCAAAAAAGTATCCGAACACTATGGTTGAGTGCAGAATTCAAGAAAAAATATCTGGCAACTTTTTTTTAGAAATTAGTGATCTGGCAACCTTCGTGTCACGTGACACGAAGGTTGCCAGATCACTACTTCTTTCCCCCCAAAAGTTACTGAAATTAAAGTCTTTTTGAGTTGCAAGAAAATAAATTCGGATATTCCTTTTGAAAAAATAAATAAATTAGGATAATCCTTTTAAGGGGAAAAATTAGTTCGTATATTTCTTTTGAGAGAGAAAAAAATCGGATATTCCTTTTGAGAGGGAAAAATAAATTCAGATATTTCTTTTGAGAGGAAAAAAATAAAATGGGATATTCCTTTTGGAAGGAAAACAAATAAATTCGTTTGACAAGGCAAAAAAGGGAATTACTTTTGGGCGGTGAAGAAGTAAATTCTTTTGGAAAAGACTAAGAAATAATTAAAAAAGGAAACGGTTTTGGGAAAGAAAAAAAAAGATTCGCAAACAAATACGTTCTTTTGAAGGCAGAAAATAATTCAGAAAGAAGAAAATTCCCTTTCGGAACAAAGAGCAAATAGTTTAATTCTTTTGTGAGGACAAAGAAGTAAATACGTTTAGGAAGCTTAAAAACGAAAATGTTTTGGAAAGGTAAAGAAACAAATTCTCTTTAAAAGGCTAGGAAGTAAATTCTTTTGTAGAGATAAAGAAGTGATTTCTTTTCGTGAGACAAAGAAGAAATATTTTTGGAGAGACAAAGGAGTAATTTGTTTTGGGGTGCAAAGAACTAAATATGTTTTGGAGGCTACAAAAAAAGAAATTCTTTTGGGAAGGAAAATAAATAAAATCTCTTTAGAAAGCAAAGGAGTAATTTCTTTTCGTGAGATAAAGAAATAGCTTCTTTTGGAAAAATAAAGGAGTAATTTGTTTTGGGGTGCAAAGAACTAAATATGTTTTGGAGGCTACAAAAAAAAGAAATTCTTTTGGGAAGGAAAATAAATAAAATCTCTTCAGAAAGCAAAGAAGTAATTTCTTTTCGTGAGACAAAGAAATAGCTTCTTTTGGAAAAACAAAGGAGTAATTTGTTTTGGGGTATAAAGAACTAAATATGCTTTGGAGGCTGCAAAAAAAAAATGGAAATTCTTTTGGGAAGGAAAATAAATAAAATCTCTTTGGAAAGCAAAGAAATAATTCTTTTCGTGAGACAAAGAAATAGCTTCTTTTGGAAAAACAAAGGAGTAATTTGTTTTGGGGTATAAAGAAATAAATATGCTTTGGAGGCTACAAAAAAAAGGAAATTCTTTTGGGAAGGAAAATAAATAAAATCTCTTCAGAAAGCAAAGAAGTAATTTCTTTTCGTGAGACAAAGAAATAGCTTCTTTTGGAAAAACAAAGGAGTAATTTGTTTTGGGGTATAAAGAACTAAATATGCTTTGGAGGCTGCAAAAAAAAAAGGAAATTCTTTTGGGAAGGAAAATAAATAAAATCTCTTTGGGAAGCAAAGAAATAATTTCTTTTCGTGAGACAAAGAAATAGCTTCTTTTGGAAAAACAAAGGAGTAATTTGTTTTGGGGTATAAAGAACTAAATATGCTTTGGAGGCTACAAAAAAAAAGGAAATTCTTTTGGGAAGAAAAATAAATAAAATCTCTTCAGAAAGCAAAGAAGTAATTTCTTTTCGTGAGACAAAGAAATAGCTTCTTTTGGAAAAACAAAGGAGTAATTTGTTTTGGGGTATAAAGAACTAAATATGCTTTGGAGGCTGCAAAAAAAAAGGAAATTCTTTTGGAAAGGAAAATAAATAATATCTCTTTAGAAAGAAAAGAAGTAATTTCTTTTCGTGAGCAAAGAAATCGTTTCTTTTGGAAAAACAAAAGAGTTATTTGTTTTGGGGTACAAAGAACTAAATATGTTTTGGAGGCTACAAAAAAAAAGCAAATTCTTTTGGGAAGGAAAATAAATTAAATCTCTTCAGAAAGCAAAGAAGTAATTTCTTTTCGTGAGACAAAGAAATAGCTTCTTTTGGAAAAACAAAGGAGTAATTCGTTTTGGGGTATAAAGAACTAAATATGTTTTGGAGGCTACAAAAAAAAAAAGGAAATTCTTTTGGGAAGGAAAATAAATAAAATCTCTTTAGAAAGCAAAGAAGTAATTTCTTTTCGTGAGACAAAGAAATAGCTTCTTTTGGAAAAACAAAGGAGTAATTTGTTTTGAGGTATAAAGAACTAAATATGCTTTGGAGGCTGCAAAAAAAAAACGAAATTCTTTTGGGAAGGGAAATAAATAAAATCTCTTTGGAAAGCAAAGAAATAATTTCTTTTCGTGAGACAAAGAAATAGCTTCTTTTGGAAAAACAAAGGAGTAATTTGTTTTGGGGTATAAAGAACTAAATATGCTTTGGAGGCTGCAAAAAAAAAAAGGAAATTCTTTTGGGAAGGAAAATAAATAAAATCTCTTTGGAAAGCAAAGAAGTAATTTCTTTTCGTGAGACAAAGAAATAGCTTCTTTTGGAAAAACAAAGGAGTAATTTGTTTTGGGGTATAAAGAACTAAATATGCTTTGGAGGCTGCAAAAAAAAAGGAAATTCTTTTGGAAAGGAAAATAAATAATATCTCTTTAGAAAGAAAAGAAGCAATTTCTTTTCGTGAGCAAAGAAATCGTTTCTTTTGGAAAAACAAAAGAGTTATTTGTTTTGGGGTACAAAGAACTAAATATGTTTTGGAGGCTACAAAAAAAAAGCAAATTCTTTTGGGAAGGAAAATAAATTAAATCTCTTCAGAAAGCAAAGAAGTAATTTCTTTTCGTGAGACAAAGAAATAGCTTCTTTTGGAAAAACAAAGAAGTAATTCGTTTTGGGGTATAAAGAACTAAATATGTTTTGGAGGCTACAAAAAAAAAAGGAAATTCTTTTGGGAAGGAAAATAAATAAAATCTCTTTAGAAAGCAAAGAAGTAATTTCTTTTCGTGAGACAAAGAAATAGCTTCTTTTGGAAAAACAAAGGAGTAATTTGTTTTGAGGTATAAAGAACTAAATATGCTTTGGAGGCTGCAAAAAAAAAACGAAATTCTTTTGGGAAGGGAAATAAATAAAATCTCTTTGGAAAGCAAAGAAATAATTTCTTTTCGTGAGACAAAGAAATAGCTTCTTTTGGAAAAACAAAGGAGTAATTTGTTTTGGGGTATAAAGAACTAAATATGCTTTGGAGGCTACACAAAAAAAAAGGAAATTCTTTTGGAAAGGAAAATAAATAAAATCTCTTCAGAAAGCAAAGAAGTAATTTCTTTTCGTGAGACAAAGAAATAGCTTCTTTTGGAAAAACAAAGGAGTAATTTGTTTTGGGGTATAAAGAACTAAATATGCTTTGGAGGCTGCAAAAAAAAAAAAAAGAAAATTCTTTTGGGAAGGAAAATAAATAAAATCTCTTTGGAAAGCAAAGAAATAATTTCTTTTCGTGAGACAAAGAAATAGCTTCTTTTGGAAAAGCAAAGGAATAATTTGTTTTGGGGTATAAAGAACTAAATATGCTTTGAAGGCTACAAAAAAAAAGGAAATTCTTTTGGGAAGGAAAATAAATAATATCTCTTTAGAAAGCAAAGAAGTAATTTCTTTTCGTGAGCAAAGAAATCGTTTCTTTTGGAAAACAAAGGAGTAATTTGTTTTGGGCTATAAAGAACTAAATATGCTTTGAAGGCTACAAAAAAAAAAGGAAATTCTTTTGGGAAGGAAAATAAATAATATCTCTTTAGAAAGCAAAGAAGTAATTTCTTTTCGTGAGCAAAGAAATCGTTTCTTTTGGAAAAACAAAGGAGTAATTTGTTTTGGGGTATAAAGAACTAAATATGCTTTGGAGGCTACAAAAAAAAGTAAATTCTTTTGGGAAGGAAAATAAATAATATCTCTTTGGAAAGCAAAAAAGTAATTTCTTTTCGTGAGACAAAGAAATAGCTTCTTTTGGAAAAACAAAGGAGTAATTTGTTTTGGGGTATAAAGAACTAAATATGCTTTGGAGGCTACAAAAAAAAGTAAATTCTTTTGGGAAGGAAAATAAATAATATCTCTTCAGAAAGCAAAGAAGTAATTTCTTTTCGTGAGACAAAGAATAGCTTCTTTTGGAAAAAAAAAGTAATTTGTTTTGGGGTATAAAGAACTAAATATGTTTTGGAGGCTACAAAAAAAAGGAAATTCTTTTGGAAAGGAAAATAAATAAAATCTCTTCAGAAAGCAAAGAAGTAATTTCTTTTCGTGAGACAAAGAAATAGCTTCTTTTGGAAAAACAAAGGAGTAATTTGTTTTGGGGTATAAAGAACTAAATATGCTTTGGAGGCTACAAAAAAAAGTAAATTCTTTTGGGAAGGAAAATAAATAATATCTCTTCAGAAAGCAAAGAAGTAATTTCTTTTCGTGAGACATAGAATAGCTTCTTTTGGAAAAACAAAGTAATTTGTTTTGGGGTATAAAGAACTAAATATGTTTTGGAGGCTACAAAAAAAAAAGGAAATTCTTTTGGAAAGGAAAATAAATAAAATCTCTTCAGAAAGCAAAGAAGTAATTTCTTTTCGTGAGACAAAGAAATAGCTTCTTTTGGAAAAACAAAGGAGTAATTTGTTTTGGGGTATAAAGAACTAAATGTGCTTTGGAGGCTGCAAAAAAAAAAGGAAATTCTTTTGGGAAGGAAAATAAATAAAATCTCTTTGGAAAGCAAAGAAATAATTTCTTTTCGTGAGACAAAGAAATAGCTTCTTTTGGAAAAACAAAGGAGTAATTTGTTTTGGGGTATAAAGAACTAAATATGCTTTGGAGGCTACAAAAAAAAAGGAAATTCTTTTGGAAAGGAAAATAAATAAAATCTCTTCAGAAAGCAAAGAAGTAATTTCTTTTCGTGAGACAAAGAATAGCTTCTTTTGGAAAAACAAAGTAATTTGTTTTGGGGTATAAAGAACTAAATATGTTTTGGAGGCTACAAAAAAAAAAAAAAAGGAAATTCTTTTGGAAAGGAAAATAAATAAAATCTCTTCAGAAAGCAAAGAAGTAATTTCTTTTCGTGAGACAAAGAAATAGCTTCTTTTGGAAAAACAAAGGAGTAATTTGTTTTGAGGTATAAAGAACTAAATATGCTTTGGAGGCTACAAAAAAAAGTAAATTCTTTTGGGAAGGAAAATAAATAATATCTCTTCAGAAAGCAAAGAAGTAATTTCTTTTCGTGAGACAAAGAAATAGCTTCTTTTGGAAAAACAAAGGAGTAATTTGTTTTGGGGTATAAAGAACTAAATGTGCTTTGGAGGCTGCAAAAAAAAAAGGAAATTCTTTTGGGAAGAAAATAAATAAAATCTCTTTGGAAAGCAAAGAAATAATTTCTTTTCGTGAGACAAAGAAATAGCTTCTTTTGGAAAAACAAAGGAGTAATTTGTTTTGGGGTATAAAGAACTAAATATGCTTTGGAGGCTACAAAAAAAAGTAAATTCTTTTGGGAAGGAAAATAAATAATATCTCTTCAGAAAGCAAAGAAGTAATTTCTTTTCGTGAGACAAAGAATAGCTTCTTTTGGAAGAACAAAGTAATTTGTTTTGGGGTATAAAGAACTAAATATGTTTTGGAGGCTACAAAAAAAAAAGGAAATTCTTTTGGAAAGGAAAATAAATAAAATCTCTTCAGAAAGCAAAGAAGTAATTTCTTTTCGTGAGACAAAGAAATAGCTTCTTTTGGAAAAACAAAGGAGTAATTTGTTTTGGGGTATAAAGAACTAAATGTGCTTTGGAGGCTGCAAAAAAAAAAGGAAATTCTTTTGGGAAGAAAATAAATAAAATCTCTTTGGAAAGCAAAGAAATAATTTCTTTTCGTGAGACAAAGAAATAGCTTCTTTTGGAAAAACAAAGGAGTAATTTGTTTTGGGGTATAAAGAACTAAATATGTTTTGGAGGCTACAAAAAAAAAAGGAAATTCTTTTGGGAAGGAAAATAAATAAAATCTCTTCAGAAAGCAAAGAAGTAATTTCTTTTCGTGAGACAAAGAAATAGTTTCTTTTGGAAAAACAAAGGAGTAATTTGTTTTGGGGTGCAAAGAATTAAATATGTTTTTAGAGGCTAAAAATAAGGAAATTCTTTTGAAAAACTAAAGAAATAAATTATCTTTAAAAGGCAAAGAAGTAAAGTTTTTTGGGAAGACAGAAAAAACATTTTGCAGCTAATAGAAGAAAAAAACCTTTGACGCAACAGAAATTTTAATTCCTTTGAAAAACAACGAAATAAATTCGTTTGGGTCGTCAATATGTGTTGAGCCTTCATTAAATTCATGGTATCTTCAGTTCCTAATTCACTAAAATCGGTAGCATCAGATATAAAACGATACTTTTTTTTTATCTTACAACTGATACCTTCTGAAGATAATATTTCCCCTCTCCGTACAGCTTTGTCCACAAAAATAAACAAATAATACTAAAAGAAATTTCCGTCTGCAAAAAACAAAATTGCGTGAATGCATTTTATTGCCACTTTTGCGGCCTTTAGGACGACGCAGTTAAATTTCAAAGAGTTCCAGAAACCAACCAACAGACCGGTTTTGTTGTGCGAAAAATTCTGTGAGAGTCCACATTGCGATATCCTCCACTAAACTGTGATTGAATGTCTTTGACCCGTTACTATTGCCATTCTCTGTCAGTGCCATCCGGGCAAACAACACTTGGGCTAAATTGAGCAATGCCATCTCTCTCCTCCCAGTCCCACATCTTCAGCATCCACAAGACGTGCTATGACGCTACTCTGAAAGGCACGTAGAACAACTTCGAATCTCACGAGACACAAAGGGGCTTCGTTGCCGAGACTTTCATTCTATTCCATGCTTCTTTTTGTCCTTGTGTTTAGCCTTTCCTTACCTTTTATCCTTTTCTCGCCTTATACTTTTTTTTTTTTCGATTTTTTTTCTCCGATTTTTTTTTTTTTTTGGTTACCTATCTGGCTTTTGTCGAGTATGGTGGATCAAGTGCAACAATGGCCATAATCGATTGTAAAAAGCTGGGGTTTTCAATTTATGGGCCGCACAGTCTTTGAAAAGGGCCGCAGCGCAATTAGATTTTATTTTTTATGGATTTCCGTGCTGTAATCAAGAGAATTAAGAATTCGTGTTTTGAAAACGCATTCGTTTCGCAAAGACCCAGAAACTGTTTTTGAAATTCGTCAAACTTGTAAGCTTTTATTATAAAAGAATTATATTCTTCCATTCCTTGTCTCTATGAAAGTGGGTGGCTCAGTCGGTAGCGCGCCAGGCTCGTAATCTGTAGTTCCCAGGTTGGAGTCCCAGCTGGGTCAGCGTTGAGATTTATCTCCGCAAAACTCGCCGCCCTGCCCACGGTCAGTAAGGGACACCGATAGACTAGGAAAGGTCGCCGTACGTCGTATGGGACGTTAAGCCGTGGCCCCGTATACGGGAGAGCCATACCCTGTGCACGTTAAAGAACACGCTGGATGTCCTTGACGGGAGGCTACCATCTGTCTCCCAACAGCTGTTCCAGTGGGACCTCTCCCCCAACCTTCTCTGAGCCTTCGGGGGTCCATGTGACCTGGCCATTTAGCCCATGGTGTGCAAAAAAGGCCCACACTTCAAACTTATATTTTAAAAATCACCGAATATTTTTCCTTAAATCTGGTCAATCTAATTTACAGTCGTTGTTAAATGATTAGCAAATAGCAAGAAGTTAATTAATTTGAAGGGTTTGGTTACCTCTGAGCAGCATTTTTTTTGCACACAATGGGCTAAATGGCCATGTCACAAAGACCCCGAATCCTCAGGAATGTTCCCACCGGAGGGCTATTAGTAGACAGATGATAACCTCCCGTCAAGGCTATCCAGCGTGTTCTTTAACGTACATAAGGTAGGGTTCTTCTGAACACGGGACCACGACTTAACATACCATCCGACGGACGGCGGCCTTTCCAAACCCATCGGTGTCCCCCTACTGATCATGGGAAGGGCGGGGAGTTTTGCGGAGATAAATCTCAACGCTGAACCAGCTGGGACTCGAACCTGGGAACTGCAGATTACGAGCCTGGCGCGCTACCGACTGAGCCACTCATTTTGATATGGACAATCAAACAGTGGTTGGTTGTGTTACCTCTGAGCGTCACTTTTTTGCACACCATGGGCTAAATGGCCAGGTCGCATGGACCCCGAAGGCTCAGAGAAGGTTGGGGGAGGAGACCCACTGGAACAGCTGTTGGGAGACAGATGGTAGCCTCCCGTCGAGGCCATCCAGCGTGTTCTTTAACGTGCACAGGGTATGTCTCTCCCGCACACGGGGCCACGGCTTAACGTCCCATCCAACGGACGGCTGCCTTTCCAAGCCCATCGGTGTCCCCTACTGACCGTGGGCAGGACGGGGAATTTTGCGGAGATAAATCTCAACGCTGAACCAGCTGGGACTCGAACCTGGGAACTGCAGATTACGAGTCTGGCGCGCTACTGACAGATATGGACAATGAAACAGTGGACAGTGGTTGGTATTTCATCTGTTATTCTTCTATAAAATTCATATTTTCCGAAGGAATTTTAATGGAATTTTATTCGTCGGACAGTTGCAAATTTTCGCGTAATTTTTTTCGTGTTATTCGCTTCGTGTTCAAAAATAAGTATTTTTACATCTAAAAAGTAGTATAGCCCAAAAGGACCCAACTCTGATTTCGCATTAACTGATATTTCGTGTTATCGCTTTTTCTGTTAAGCGTTTTCGACTGTATAACCGTATTAAAAATGATATCAATATATATAACTTAAATGGAAAGAATTAACAGAAACCATATCTACTTCAATATCAACACTAATTTTGGTTGAAATTAAATGATGTTAAGTTTGGTTGCTTTATCTCTGAGCGGCACTTTTTTTCACACCATGGGCTAAATGGCCAGGTCAAATGGACCCCGAAGGCTCAGAGAAGGTTGGGTGAGGGGACCCACTGAAGCAGCTGTTGAGATGCAGATGGTAGCCTCCCGTCAAAGCCATCCAATGTGTTCTTTAACGTGCACCGGCGTATGGCTCTCCCGCACACAGGGGCCATGGCTTAACGTCCCATCTGACGGACGGCATCCTTTACAAGCCCATCGGTGTCCCCTACTGACCGTGGACAGGGTGGGGAATTTTGCGGAGATAAATCTCAACGCTGACCCAGCTGGGACTCCAACCTGGGAACTGCAGATTACGAGCCTGGCGCGCTACCGACTGAGCCACCCCCGCCCCTGAAATCACAAGGAAAACCAGAAATCCGTTCTCAATACGGAACAGCAAAAAGTCATTTTTTTTCGCTATCTTCATGGCAAAGTTATGCACTCCAGGAAATCATACCAAAGCCTCTTATTGATCGAATAAAACATGAAATAAATGTAGGATGACAGCGTAAGGCAGGGTGGAGAAAAGATAGAAAAATTGGCTCTATCGAGTCTGTCTTGAGCGACAGCATTCAAGTCTCTCTAAGCTTAAGTGTTTATACACCTTAGTCATAAAGCGATGAGCTATATCATAAAAACTTGTTGATGTGAGGAAACAGCTTCTTGTATTTTTTGTTACTTACCCAGGTTACACGGCAAGAGTTGGGTTGGGTTGTTTTACCTCTGAGAGGCACTTTTTTGCACACCATGGGCTAAATGGCCAGGTCACATGGACCCCGAAGGCTCAGAGAAGGTTGGGGGAGGGGACCCACTGGAACAGCTGTTGGGAGACAGATGGTAGCCTCCCGTCAAGGCCATCCAGCGTGTTCTTTAACGTGCACAGGGTATGGCTCTCTCCCTCACACGGGGCCAAGGCTTAACGTCCCATCCGACGGACGGCGGCCTTTCCAAGCCCATCGGCCACGGCAAGAGAGAAATGTGAACAAATGTTGGTAGCTGAGAATAAAAAACTCATAAAAATGGAGAAAGTAACATTTTGATTGAATTCCTTTGTAGTATTGCACCAGAACACAGCTCAGAATGGAAAATCACAGGACTGCAATTGAAAATCGAATGATTAGAATGTGGTTCGAGTTTTTTAATGTTTGGATGGGTTAAACCAATGTTTCCCAAAGTGGGCGATACCGCCCTCTGGGGGGCGCTGGAACGATTGAGGGGGTCGGTAGTAGCCTCGGGTGCAATTGGGGGGGCGCGGTGGAAGCATAAAGAAAAAAGGGCAGATAAGAAAGTTTTGAAAAACCGTTCGTACATGTTTCAACTGTTGTGTAACATAGAGTTAAAGTTGTAGTGATTACTTTATTTTCCAAATGAACACCAGAAATTATCGTTAAAGAACACGCTGGATGGCCTTGACGAGAGGCTACCATCTGTCTCCCAACAGCTCTTCCAGTGGGTCCCCTCCACCAATTTTCTCTGAGCCTTCGGGGTCCATGTGACCTGGTCATTTCGCCCATGGTGTGCAAAAAAGTGCCGCTCAGAGGTAAAACAACCCAACGTTAAAGAACACGCTGGATGGCCTTGACGGGAGGCTACCATCTGTCTCCCAACAGCTGTTCCAGTGGGTCCCCTCCCCCAACCTTCTCTGAGCCTTCGGGGTCCTTGTGGCCTGGCCATTTAGCCCATGGTGTGCAAAAAGTGCCGCTCAGAAGTAAAACAACCCAACGTTAAAGAACACGCTGGATGGCCTTGACGGGAGGCTACCATCTGTATCCCAACAGCTATTCCAGTGAGTCCCCTCCCCCAACTTTTTCTGAGCCTTCGGGTCCATGTGACCTGATCATTTAGCCCATGGTATGCAAAAAAGTGCTGCTCAGAGGTAAAACAACCCAACGTTAAAGAACACGCTGGATGGCCTTGACGGGAGGCTGCCATCTGTCTCCCAACAGCTATTCCAGTGGGTTCCCTCCCCCAACCTTCTCTTAGCCTTCGGGGTCCATGTGACCTGGCCATTTAGCCCATGGTGTGCAAAAAGTGCCGCTCAGAGGTAAAAACAACCCAACGTTAAAGAACACGCTGGATGGCCTTGACGGGAGGCTACCATCTGTCTCCCAACAGCTATTCCAGTGGGTCCCCTCCCCCGACCTTCTCTGAGCCTTCGGGGTCCATGTGACCTGGTCATCTAGACCATGGTGTGCAAAAAAGTGCCGCTCAGGGGTAAAACAACACAACCCTAAAATTATCCTTTGTTACCTTAATTTTTTGTGTGTAATGCGAATGTTATTGTGGTTGAATTTAATAAATAATTTTTTTAATAATTTTTCAAGCTTCAAGGTGTCTTATTTACAACAACATCTTTCTTTGCTACGTTGCAGGACGTAGGTAGAAATATAGATGCAAAAAAAACGCAAATTTGTCACTGCATCTTTCTGTTTGTTCGCTTAAAGAAGATATATTTCCAGGGGGGCGCTGAGTAATTTTTTTTCTGAAAAGGGGGCGGTAGGACAAATAAGTTTGGGAACCTCTGGGTTAAACGGATTGACTTTGTGGGTTGTTGTGTTGTTTTACCTCTGAGCGGCACTTTTTTGCACACCATGGGTTAAATGGCCAGGTCACATGGACCCCGAAGGCTCATAGAAGGTTGGGTGAGGGGACCCACTGGAACAGCTGTTGGAAGACAGATGGTAGCCTCCCGTCAAGGCCATCCAGCGTGTTCTTTAACTTGCACAGGGTATGGCACTCCCGCACACGGGGCCACGTCTTAACGTCCCATCCGACGAACGGAGGTCTTTCCAAGCCCATCGGTGTCCCCTACTGACCGTGGGCAGGGCGGGGAATTTTTGCGGAGATAAATCTCAACGCTGACCCAGAATGGGACTCGAACCTGGGAACTACAGATTACGAGCCTGGCGCGCTACCGACTGAGCCACCCCCGCCCCTGGGGCGGTAGGATAAATAAGTTTGGGAATCTCTGGGTAAAACGGATTGACTTTGTGTATATATATATATTCTTTTTTTTAAACGTAATTCCAAGCTTCGCCCTGAAATAATCACCCAGCTGAAATATGTGACTTGGGATAACTGTGTGAGAAAAATTTATCTGAGTATTGATTTTTTTTTTTCAGTAACAGTCTCTTAGTGTTTAAAGAACAGTGGTAAATTTATGACAGCTTTTCTAGCCGTTAAGAATATATCACTTAAGGGTTAATGTGAACATATGAATAATAGCTGTTATTTATCAAAGCACTTGGAGTAATATACGGCTTTTAAGTCTCTGCTATCATTCTTTTGGGCTGGGTTGTTTTAAAGCTAAGAAGTCGTGTCCTACAATGAGCTAAAATAGAGAGTCACGAAGACCCCCAAGGCTTCGGAGAGGGCTGGGGAAGGGGATCTATTGGACAGTTGAAGAGGAGGTTAGTTTACGCAATAGATAGCAGCTAGCCGTCAATTCAGCGTGTTCTTTAACCTGCATAGGATATAGATCTCCCTGCACACAGAGTCACGGCTTTACGTCGCATCGTACGGATGGCAGCTTTTCAGAGACAGATGGAAGCCTCCCGACAAGGCCATCCATTCAAAGGTTCGAGTCCCAGCTGGGTCAGCGTTGAGATTTATCTCCGCAAAATTCCCCACCCTGCCTACGGTCAGTAGGGGACACCGATGGGCTTGGAAAACCGCCGTCCGTCGGATGGGACGTTAAGCCCTGGCCTCGTGTGTGGGAGAGCCATACCCTGTGCACGTTAAAGAACACGCTGGATGGCTTTGACGGGAGGCTACCATCTGTCTCCCAACAGTTGTTCCAGTGGGTCCCCTCCCCCAACCTTCTCTGAGCCTTCGGGGTTCTTGTGACCTGGCCATTTAGCCCATGGTGGTCAAAAAAGTGCCGCTCAGAGGTAAAACAACCCAACCCAACCATCCATCCAACGTGTTCTTTAACGTGCACAAAGTATGGCTTTCTGCACACGGAGCCACGGCTTAATGTCCCACCCGACAAACGGCGGTCTTTCCGTTCAGTGTTCCCATTCTCACTGAAAGGGGGGGGGGGTAGCAGAGATAAATCGCAACGCTGTCACACTTGGGATTCGAACCTAGAAACTTCTGTTAATGATGGGAAATTGCACCAAACTCGTAATTTATTTAAGCACTGGAGCGTTATCTTTTCTAATTCCTTATCAAAACCATGAATTCATCCAAACATTTTAGCGCGCCAGGCTCGTAATCTGTAGTTCCTAGGTTCGAGTTCCAGCTGGGCCAGCGTTGAGATTTATCTCCGCAAAACTCCCCGCCCTGCCCACGGTCAATAGGGGACACCGATTGGCTTGGAAAGGCCGCCGTCCGTCGGATGGGACGTTAAGCCGTGGCCCCATGTGCGGGAGAGCCATACCCTGTGCACGTTAAAGAACACGCTGGATCGTCTTGACGGGAGGCTACCATCTGTCTCCCAACAGCTGTTCCAGTGGGTCCCCTCCCCCAATCTTCTCTGAGCCTTCGGGGTCCTTGTGGCCTGGCCATTTAGCCCATGGTGTGCAAAAAATGCCGCTCAGAGGTAAAACAATCCAATCCAATCTGTCAAGGCCATCAAGCGTGTTTTTAACGTGCACAGGATATGGGTGTCCTGCAAACGGAACAGTCACTGGAACAGCTCAGCTTGAGCTTCTGTCATGTCCACTGCCTCCCAAAAAGTGCCCATCAGAGGTAAAATAACCCAACCCAACAATCCCAAAATTAAAACAAAAACTAGAAATTGGAAAGGGACTTCTGAATTGCAACTAAGAAGTGCGAATTCCTTTTCGACCACACTTCATAGACGTCACTTCAAAGGAAGTGATGACGTTTACATTACCGATCTTAGCGAATACAGGGAGTGGCTGGTGAGCTCCACGTGCGGGGGGGGGGGAGGAAGAAGGGTTCTGCATCCAAATTTGGAGCTAGCAAGGAAGTCTTTCAAGGGGTTAACAACCTTCTTCTCACTACACGGAATAAATAAAGGAAAAGCACCGATGGAAGTGGAGAGAGGAGAGGCGATCTCTAATAATAGGACGAAATGTTTTCTTTTTACGAGCAGGAGATGGGAGTTATTTTTATCTCCTGATCTCTTCCTCTCCCTGCATCAGATGAGCCATGAATCCTCTCTCAACATCTCTTAAGTGCAGAGAAAAAAATGCAGAAGTCTGTGCATCTTCGAATATATATATTTACCTACTCGATAAGGTGAAAGTGCACTAACTTTCCGCCTTCTATAGCGTTTTATTATTCAACCTCTATAGAGAAAGTGTCGAAAAAACTCATCCTCTTTAGACAAAGGGTCGAAAAAACTCATCCTCTATAGAGAAAGTGCCGAAAACTCATCCTCTATAGAGAAAGTGCCAAAAACTCATCCTCTATAGAGAAAGTGCCAAAAACTCATCCTCTATAGAGAAAGTGCCAAAAAATCATCCTCTATAGAGAAAGTGCCAAAAAACTCATCCTCTATAGAGAAAGTGCTGAAAAACTCATCCTCTATAAAGTGCCGAAAAACTCATCCTCTATAGAGAAAGTGCCGAAAAATTAATCTTTTATAGAGAAAGTGCCGAAAAACTCATCCTCTATAAAGTGCCGAAAAACTCATCCTCTATAGAGAAAGTGCCGAAAAATTAATCTTTTATAGAGAAAGTGCCGAAAAACTCATCCTCTATAAAGTGACGAAAAACTCATCCTCTATAGAGAAAGTACAGAAAAACTCATCCTCTATAGAGAAAGTGCCGAAAAACTCATCCTCTATAGAGAAAGTGCCGAAAAACTCATCCTCTATAGAGAAAGTGCCGAAAATTCATCCTCTATAGAGAAAGTGCCGAAAAACTCATCCTCTATAGAGAAAGTACCGAAAAATTCATCCTCTATAGAGAAAGTGCCGAAAAATTCATCCTCTATAGAGAAAGTGCCGAAAAATTCATCCTCTACAGAGAAAGTGCCGAAAAACTCATCCTCTACAGAGAAAGTGCCGAAAAACTCATCCTTTATAGAGAAAGTGCCGAAAAATTCATCCTCTATAGAGAAAATGCCGAAAAATTCATCCTTTATAGAGAAAGTGCCGAAAAACTCATCCTCTATAGAGAAAGTGCCGAAAAATTCATCCTCTATAGAGAAAGTGCCGAAAAACTCATCCTCTATAGAGAAAGTGTCGAAAAATTCATCCTCTACAGAGAAAGTGCCGAAAAACTCATCCACTATAGAGAAAGTGCCGAAAAACTCATCCTCTATAGAGAAAGTGCCGAAAAATTCATCCTCTATAGAGAAAGTGCCGAAAAATTCATCCTCTACAGAGAAAGTGCCGAAAAACTCATCCTCTATAGAGAAAGTGCCGAAAAACTCATCCTCTATAGAGAAAGTGCCGAAAAATTCATCCTCTATAGAGAAAGTGCCGAAAAATTCATCCTCTATAGAGAAAGTGCCGAAAAATTCATCCTCTATAGAGAAAGTGCCGAAAAACTCATCCTCTATAGAGAAAGTGCCGAAAAACTCATCCTCTATAGAGCAAGTGCCGAAAAATTCATCCTCTACAGAGAAAGTGCCGAAAAACTCATCCTCTATAGAGAAAGTGCCGAAAAACTCATCCTCTATAGAGAAAGTGCCGAAAAATTCATCCTCTATAGAGAAAGTGCCGAAAAATTCATCCTCTATAGAGAAAGTGCCGAAAAATTCATCCTCTATAGAGAAAGTGCCGAAAAACTCATCCTCTATAGAGAAAGTGCCGAAAAACTCATCCTCTATAGAGAAAGTGCCGAAAAACTCATCCTCTATAGAGCAAGTGCCGAAAACTCATCTATATTTTTTCCTTCTTCTCGTTCAGAATGAGTTCGTCTATATTCTGCCAATGTCACTGTCACAAGACAGAAATGAAAAGAAGAGGAAACGAGGACTCTCATTTGTACGAAACTCTACCCTTCCCTTGGGGATGTCTGACGTCACAGACCTCTTCCCCCACCTTCTGTGGGAATGCCATGAATGACGTAGGAATACAAAAAGCGGTGGATGGGAATTCTCGAATGAGAGACGGTTACAACAAAATACAAAATAAAATTGAGAAGCATCTTTAAAGTCAGCATTTGTAGAAACACGTTTTCAGTTTTTTTTAGCATTGTTGAGTTTTGAAAAGAGACTACATATATGTAAGCCGGGTTGATTTACCTCTGAGCGGCACTTTTTTGCACACCATGGGCTAAATGGTCAGGTCACATGGACCCCGAAGGCTCAGAGAAGGTTGGGGGAGGGGACCCACTGGAACAGCTGTTGGGAGACAGATGGTAGCCTCCCGTCAAGGCCATCCAGCGTGTTCTTTAACATTGGGTTGTTTTACTTCTGAGCGGCACTTTTTTGCACACCATGGGCTAAATGGCCAGGCCACAAGGACCCCGAAGGCTCAGAGAAGGTTGGGGGAGGGGACCCACTGGAACAGCTGTTGGGAGACAGATGGTAGCCTCCCGTCAAGGCCATCCAGCGTGTTCTTTAACGTTGGGTTGTTTTACTTCTGAGCGGCACTTTTTTGCACACCATGGGCTAAATGGCCAGGCCACAAGGACCCCGAAGGCTCAGAGAAGGTTGGGGGAGGGGACCCACTGGAATAGCTGTTGGGAGACAGATGGTAGCCTCCCGTCAAGGCCATCCAGCGTGTTCTTTAACGTTGGGTTGTTTTACGTCTGAGCGGCACTTTTTTGCACACCAAGTGCTAAATGGCCAGGCCACAAGGACCCCGAAGGCTAAGAGAAGGTTGGGGGAGGGGACCCACTGGAACAGCTATTGGGAGACAGATGGTAGCCTCCTGTCAAGGCCATCCAGCGTGTTCTTTAACGTTGGGTTGTTTTACTTCTGAGCGGCACTTTTTGCACACCATGGGCTAAATTGCCAGGTCACATGGACCCCCAAGGCTCAGAGAAGGTTGGGGACCCACTGGAACAGCTGTTGGGAGACAGATGGTAGCCTCCCGTCAAGGCCATCCAGCGTGTTCTTTAACGTGCACAGGGTATGGCTCTCCCATTACACGGGGCCAGGGCTTAACGTCCCATCCGACGAATGGCGGCCTTTCCAAGCTAATCGGTGTCCCCTATTGACCGTGGGCAGGGCGGGGAATTTTGCGCAGATAAATCTCAACGCTGACCCAGCTGAGACTCGAACCTGGGAACAGCAGATTACGAGCCTGGCGCGCTACCAACTGAGCCACCCCCGCCCCATGTAAGCCGGGATTTGGTTTCAATGGGGAACCGATAATTTAGTTCCGCGTGGTGGAGGACGGGTTCTGAGAATAAGCCTTCAATACGGTTTTTCAATTACTATAATAATAAATAAATACCCCCTCAAGCAGCTGCTTGCCACAGAGGTCTGACAGGAGCCTGTCAGTGTATATGTCACAGTAGAAGATCTGAGAGGATGGCAGGAACGGGCATATATTCTATATGGAATAAAATTTTATAGTTGCTTTTTAAATATATGTTTAGTGTCGGATATATACTATGAGGATAAAAAAAATTGTACCAAGACAACCATTTTGGACCTCACAGCAGGTACAGTCGCTCAAAAAAATATCCGAACACTGTGGTTGATAACAGAATCCAGAAAAAATATCTGGCAACGATTTTTTTAGAAATTAGTGATCTGGCAACCTTCGTGTCACGTGACACTCCTCAGAGAAAATGCTTTTCTACTGTAGATATTGTTCTTAGAAAACATTTTTGTGGGGTGAATGCTATTCCTAGAAAATACTCTTGTGCGGTTGATGCTATTCTCAGTAAGGTCTTTTGTGGGGTGGATGCTCCTCTCAGAAAATACCATTTTGCGATGGATGCTCTTCAGAAAAGAAAAAAAAAACTGTTGTGTGGTTGATTTTCTTTACAGAAAATACTTTTTTACAGTGGATGTTCCTCACAGAAAATTGTTTGAGCTGTCGATACTCCTCTGAAAAAATAATTTTGTGAGGTGGATGTTGTTCACTAAAAATACTACTTTGCTGTGGATGCTCTGCAGAGAAAATATTTTTGTGCGTGGATGATCCTTATAGGAAATACTTTTATGTGGTGGATGCTCTTCACAGAACACTTTTATGTGATGGAGGCTCTTAACAGAAAATATTTTCATGTAGTGGATACTCCTCATAGAAAATTCTTTTCTGGGGTGAATGCTCTTAGCAGAAAACAGTTTTATTTCATGGATGCTCCTCACAGAAAACTCTTTTGTGTGATGGATACTGTTCATTGAAAATACTTTTGTGCGGTGGATGCTATTCACAGAAAATACTTTTGTATGGTGGATGCTGCTTATGGAAAATAATTTTCTTCGGTGGATGCTCCTTAAAGAAATTTTTTAATGAGTGGATATTCTTCACAAAAAATACTATTTTTCAGTGGGTGCCTCGAATGAAAAAAATTTTTCTGCAGTGAATGCTCATCACAGAAAATATTTCCGTGCAGTGAATACTCCTCAGAGAAAATACTTTTATTTGGTGGATGCTCCTCACAGAAAATATTTTTGTGCGGTGAATGCTTTGGGTTGTTTTACCTCTGAGCGGCACTTTTTTGCACACCATGGTCTAAATGGCCAGGTCACATGGACCCCGACGGCTCAGAGAAGGTTGGGGGAGGAGACCCACTGGAACAACTGTTAGGAGACAGATGGTAGCCTCCCGTCAAGGCCATCCAGCGTGTTCTTTAACGTGCACAGGGTATGTCTCTTCCGCACACGGGACCACGGCTTAACGTACCATCCGACGGACGACTGCCTTTCCAAGCCCATCGGTGTCCCCTACTGACCGTGGGCAGGGCGGGAATTTTGCGGAGATAAATCTCAACGCTCACCCAGCTGCGACTCGAACCTGGGAACTACAGATTACGAGCCTGGCGCGCTACCTACTGAGCCACCCCCGCCCCAAACCATCTAGTGCTTATCTCTAAACCTTCAAGAGAAATTGTTAGAGATCTTAGCTGAAAATATTATGAAACACATTTGAAAAAAAAAAATCTGGCTTTGTAGTTTGATTTAGTAGGATGAAGAAATATGTAGGGATAGTTCCGTCCTATTCGTGCCCAATTTAGCCAATTTAGTCCATGGTGTGGAAAAATATTGACACTCAGTGGGAAAAACAATCGAACCGAAATGTACTCATTATTTTTTTCTGATTTCAAAAGCAATAGAAAATATCAATTTTAAACTTTATCTTTACTGACGTTGTAGAGTGAGGCAGATTACAAACCCACTCTCCGATTCAAATTCTCGAGAATAGCTTCATTTTTCGGTTGGGGGTCGCAACGTTACAAATGCTACCAAAGAGGTATCAAACGTTTTCTAAAGGTTTTGGTGAAATTACCATAATTTGGCTGAGCGGATTTGTAAGAAGCGGTTGGGAAGAAATTGGAAGAGCGGCAAGTTTTCTTTATTTAATTGAAAAAAAAAAACACCGAAATAATTCCGGCTTCATTTCTTGCAAGGTTCCAAAACATTGGAAGAGTGAGGGCTGGGTTACATAAGAGTGGGATATTTTTGGATTGGATTGGATTGTTTTACCTCTGAGCGGCACTTTTTTGCACACAATGGACTAAATGGCCAGGCCACAAGGAACCCGAAGGCTCAGAGAAGGTTGGGGGAGGGGACCCACTGGAACAGCTGTTGGGAGGCAGACTGTAGCCTCCCGTCAAGGCCATCCAGCGTGTTCTTTAACGTGCACAGGGTATGGCTCTCCCGCACACAGATCACGGCTTAACGTCCCATCCGACGGACGGCGGCCTTTCCAAGCCCATCCGTGTCCACTACTGACCGTGTGCAGGGCGGGGAGTTTTGCGGAAATAAATCTCAACGCTGACCCAGCTGGGACTCGAACCTGGGAACTACAGATTACGAGCCTGGCTCGCTACCGACTGAGCCACCCCCGACCCGGGATATTTTGTGGCCCACAATGAGCTAAGTGGCCAAGTCCCAAGCACACCAAAGTCTCAGAGAAGGTTGGGTAGAAGGTATTAGCTTTGAATGGAGTAGAAAAAATGTTTTTTGTTCTGTAGGAGGTTGAAAAATATCTTTGGCTTTGAATGAAGTGTAGATAACGTTTATTGGTTCTGTAGGAGGTTGGAAAACATCTTTGGCTTTGAATGAAGTGTAGATAACGTTTATTGGTTCTGTAGGAGGTTGGAAAACATCTTTGGCTTTGAATGAAGTGTAGATAACGTTTATTGGTTCTGTAGGAGGTTGGAAAACATCTTTGGCTTTGAATGAAGTGTAGATAACGTTTATTGGTTCTGTAGGAGGTTGGAAAACATTTTTGGCTTCGAATGAAGTGTAGATAACGTTTATTGGTTCTGTAGGAGGTTGGAAAACATCTTTGGCTTTGAATGAAGTGTAGATAACGTTTATTGGTTCTATAGGAGGTTGGAAAGCATCTTTGGCTTTGAATGAACTGTAGATAACCTTTATTGGTTCTATAGGAGGTTGGAAAACATCTTTGGCTTTGAATGAAGTGTAGATAACGTTTATTGGTTCTGTAGGAGGTTGGAAAACATCTTTGGCTTCGAATGAAGTGTAGATAACGTTTATTGGTTCTATAGGAGGTTGGAAAACATCTTTGGCTTCGAATGAAGTGTAGATAACCTTTATTGGTTCTATAGGAGGTTGGAAAACATCTTTGGCTTTGAATGAAGTGTAGATAACGTTTATTGGTTCTGTAGGAGGTTGGAAAACATCTTTGGCTTTGAATGAAGTGTAGATAACGTTTATTGGTTCTGTAGGAGGTTGGAAAACATTTTTGGCTTCGAATGAAGTGTAGATAACGTTTATTGGTTCTATAGGAGGTTGGAAAACATCTTTGGCTTCGAATGAAGTGTAGATAACGTTTATTGGTTCTATAGGAGGTTGGAAAACATCTTTGGCTTCGAATGAAGTGTAGATAACCTTTATTGGTTCTATAGGAGGTTGGAAAACATCTTTGGCTTTGAATGAAGTGTAGATAACGTTTATTGGTTCTGTAGGAGGTTGGAAAACATCTTTGGCTTTGAATGAAGTGTAGATAACGTTTATTGGTTCTGTAGGAGGTTGGAAAACATTTTTGGCTTCGAATGAAGTGTAGATAACGTTTATTGGTTCTATAGGAGGTTGGAAAACATCTTTGGCTTCGAATGAAGTGTAGATAACGTTTATTGGTTCTATAGGAGGTTGGAAAACATCTTTGGCTTCGAATGAAGTGTAGATAACCTTTATTGGTTCTATAGGAGGTTGGAAAACATCTTTGGCTTTGAATGAAGTGTAGATAACGTTTATTGGTTCTGTAGGAGGTTGGAAAACATCTTTGGCTTTGAATGAAGTGTAGATAACGTTTATTGGTTCTGTAGGAGGTTGGAAAACATCTTTGGCTTCGAATGAAGTGTAGATAACGTTTATTGGTTCTATAGGAGGTTGGAAAACATCTTTGGCTTCGAATGAAGTGTAGATAACCTTTATTGGTTCTATAGGAGGTTGGAAAACATCTTTGGCTTTGAATGAAGTGTAGATAACGTTTATTGGTTCTGTAGGAGGTTGGAAAACATCTTTGGCTTTGAATGAAGTGTAGATAACGTTTATTGGTTCTGTAGGAGGTTGGAAAACATTTTTGGCTTCGAATGAAGTGCAGATAACGTTTATTGGTTCTGTAGGAGGTTGGAAAACATCTTTGGCTTCGAATGAAGTGTAGATAACGTTTATTGGTTCTATAGGAGGTTGGAAAACATCTTTGGCTTCGAATGAAGTGTAGATAACCTTTATTGGTTCTATAGGAGGTTGGAAAACATCTTTGGCTTTGAATGAAGTGTAGATAACGTTTATTGGTTCTGTAGGAGGTTGGAAAACATCTTTGGCTTTGAATGAAGTGTAGATAACGTTTATTGGTTCTGTAGGAGGTTGGAAAACATCTTTGGCTTTGAATGAAGTGTACATAACGTTTATTGGTTCTATAGGAGGTTGGAAAGCATCTTTGGCTTTGAATGAAGTGTACATAACGTTTATTGGTTCTGTAGGAGGTTGGAAAATATCTTTGACTTTGAATGAAGTGTAGATAACGTTTATTGGTTCTATAGGAGGTTGGAAAACATCTTTGGTTTCGAATGAAGTGTAGATAACGTTTATTGGTTCTGTAGGAGGTTGGAAAACATCTTTGGCTTCGAATGAAGTGTAGATAACGTTTATTGGTTCTATAGGAGGTTGGAAAACATCTTTGGCTTTGAATAAAGTGTAGATAACGTTTATGGTTCTGTAGGAGGTTGGAAAACATCTTTGACTTTGAATGAAGTGTAGATAACGTTTATTGGTTCTGTAGGAGGTTGGAAAACATCTTTGGCTTCGAATGAAGTGTAGATAACGTTTATTGGTTCTGTAGGAATTTGGAAAACATCTTTGGCTTCGAATGAAATGTAGATAACGTTTATTGGTTCTATAGGAGGTTGGAAAACATCTTTGGCTTCGAATGAAGTGTAGATAACCTTTATTGGTTCTATAGGAGGTTGGAAAACATCTTTGGCTTTGAATGAAGTGTAGATACCGTTTATTGGTTCTGTATGAGGTTGGAAAACATATTTGGCTTTGAATGAAGTGTAGATAACGTTTATTGGTTCTATAGGAGGTTGGAAAACATCTTTGGCTTCGAATGAAGTGTAGATAACGTTTATTGGTTGTGTAGGAGGTTGGAAAACATCTTTGGCTTTGAATGAAGGGTAGATAACGTTTATTGGTTCTACAGGAGGTTGGAAAACATCTTTGGCTTCGAATGAAGAGTAGATAACGTTTATTGGTTCTGTAGGAGGTTGGAAAACATCTTTGGCTTTGAATGAAGGGTAGATAACGTTTATTGGTTCTATAGGAGGTTGGAAAACATCTTTGGCTTCGAATGAAGTGTAGGTAACCTTTAGTGGTTCTATAGGAGGTTGGAAAACATCTTTGGCTTCGAATGAAGTGTAGATAACGTTTATTGGTTCTATAGGAGGTTGGAAAACATCTTTGGCTTTGAATGAAGTGTAGATAACGTTTACTGGTTCTGTAGGAGGTTGGAAAACATCTTTGGCTTTGAATGAAGGGTAGATAAGGTTTATTGGTTCTATAGGAGGTTGGAAAACATCGTTGGCTTCGAATGAAGTGTTGATAACCTTTATTGGTTCTATAGGAGGTTGGAAAACATCTTTGGCTTCGAATGAAGTGTAGGTAACCTTTAGTGGTTCTATAGGAGGTTGGAAAACATCTTTGGCTTCGAATGAAGTGTAGATAACGTTTATTGGTTCTATAGGAGGTTGGAAAACATCTTTGGCTTTGAATGAAGTGTAGATAACGTTTATTGGTTCTGTAGGAGGTTGGAAAACATCTTTGGCTTTGAATGAAGGGTAAATAAGGTTTATTGGTTCTATAGGAGGTTGGAAAACATCGTTGGCTTCGAATGAAGTGTTGATAACCTTTATTGGTTCTATAGGAGGTTGGAAAACATCTTTGGCTTCGAATGAAGTGTAGGTAACCTTTAGTGGTTCTATAGGAGGTTGGAAAACATCTTTGGCTTCGAATGAAGTGTAGATAACGTTTATTGGTTCTATAGGAGGTTGGAAAACATCTTTGGCTTTGAATGAAGTGTAGATAACGTTTATTGGTTCTGTAGGAGGTTGGAAAACATCTTTGGCTTTGAATGAAGGGTAAATAAGGTTTATTGGTTCTATAGGAGGTTGGAAAACATCGTTGGCTTCGAATGAAGTGTTGATAACCTTTATTGGTTCTATAGGAGGTTGGAAAACATCTTTGGCTTCGAATGAAGTGTAGATAACGTTTATTGGTTCTATGGGAGGTTGGAAAACATCTTTGGCTTTGAATGAAGTGTAGATAACTTTTAGTGGTTCTGTAGGAGGTTGGAAAACATCTTTGGGTTTGAATGAAGTGTAGATAACGTTTGTTGGTTCTGTATAAGGTTGGAAAACATCTTTGGCTTTGAATGAAGTGTAGATAACGTTTATTGGTTCTATAGGAGGCTGGAAAACATCTTTGGCTTTGAATGAAGTGTAGATAACGTTTATTGGTTCTGTAGGAGGTTGGAAAACATCTTTGACTTTGAATGAAGTGTAGATAACGTTTATTGGTTCTGTAGGAGGTTGGAAAATATCTTTGGCTTTAAATGAAGTGTAGATAACGTTTAATGGTTCTGTAGGAGGTTGGAAAACATCTTTGGCTTTAAATGAAGTGTAGATAACGTTTATTGGTTCTATAGGAGGTTGGAAAACATCTTTGGCCTTGAATGAAGCGTAGATAACGTTTATTGGTTCTGTAGGAGGTTGGGAAACATCTTTGGCTTTAAATGAAGTGTAGATAACGTTTATTGGTTCTGTAGGAGGTTGGAAAACATCTTTTGCTTTGAATGAAGTGTAGATAACGTTTATTGGTTCTGTAGGAGGTTGGAAAACATCTTTTGCTTTGAATGAAGTGTAGATAACTTTTAATGGTTCTGTAGGAGGTTGGAAAACATCTTTGGCCTTGAATGAAGTGTAGATAAAGTTTATTGGTTCTATAGGAGGTTGGAAAACATCTTTGGCTTTGAATGAAGTGTAGATAACATTTATTGGTTCTGTAGGAGGTTGGAAAACATCTTTGGCTTTGAATGAAGTGTAGATAACGTTTATTGGTTCTATAGGAGGTTGGAAAACATCTTTGGCCTTGAATGAAGTGTAGGTAACGTTTAATGGTTCTGTAGGAGGTTGAAAAACATCTTTTGCTTTAAATGAAGTGTAGATAACGTTTATTGGTTCTGTAGGAGATTGGAAAACATCTTTGGCTTTGAACGAAGGGTAGATAACGTTTATTGGTTCTATAGGAGGTTGGAAAACACCTTTGGCATTGAATGAAGTGTAGATAAAGTTTATTGGTTCTATAGGAGGTTGGAAAACATCTTTGGCTTCGAATGAAGTGTAGATAACCTTTATTGGTTCTATAGGAGGTTGGAAAACATCTTTGGCTTTGAATGAAGTGTAGATAACGTTTAATGGTTCTGTAGGAGTTTGGAAAATATCTTTGGCTTTAAATGAAGTGTAGATAACGTTTATTGGTTCTGTAGGAGGTTGGAAAACATGTTTGGCTTTGAATGAAGTGTAGATAACGTTTATTGGTTCTATAGGAGGTTGGAAAACACCTTTGTCTTTCAATGAAGTGTAGATAACGTTCATTGGTTCTATAGGAGGTTGGAAAACATCTTTGGCTTTGAATGAAGTGTGGATAACGTTTATTGGTTCTATAGGAGGTTGGAAAACATCTTTGGCTTTGAATGAAGTGTAGATAACGTTTATTGGTTCTGTATGAGGTTGGAAAACATATTTGGCTTTGAATGAAGTGTAGATAAGGTTTATTGGTTCTATAGGAGGTTGGAAAACATCTTTGGCTTCGAATGAAGTGTAGATAACGTTTATTGGTTGTGTAGGAGGTTGGAAAACATCTTTGGCTTTGAATGAAGGGTAGATAACGTTTATTGGTTCTACAGGAGGTTGGAAAACATCTTTGGCTTCGAATGAAGAGTAGATAACGTTTATTGGTTCTGTAGGAGGTTGGAAAACATCTTTGGCTTTGAATGAAGGGTAGATAACGTTTATTGGTTCTATAGGAGGTTGGAAAACATCTTTGGCTTCGAATGAAGTGTAGGTAACCTTTAGTGGTTCTATAGGAGGTTGGAAAACATCTTTGGCTTCGAATGAAGTGTAGATAACGTTTATTGGTTCTATAGGAGGTTGGAAAACATCTTTGGCTTTGAATGAAGTGTAGATAACGTTTAGTGGTTCTGTAGGAGGTTGGGAAACATCTTTGGGTTTGAATGAAGTGTAGATAACGTTTATTGGGTCTGTATGAGGTTGGAAAACATTTTTGGCTTTGAATGAAGTGTAGGTAACGTTTATTGGTTCTATAGGAGGTTGGAAAACATCTTTGGCTTTGAATGAAGTGTAGATAACGTTTATTGGTTCTGTAGGAGGTTGGAAAAAATCTTTGGCTTTGAATGAAGGGTAGATAAGGTTTATTGGTTCTATAGGAGGTTGGAAAACATCGTTGGCTTCGAATGAAGTGTAGATAACCTTTATTGGTTCTATAGGAGGTTGGAAAACGTCTTTGGCTTCGAATGAAGTGTAGATAACGTTTATTGGTTCTATAGGAGGTTGGAAAACATCTTTGGCTTTGAATGAAGTGTAGATAACGTTTAGTGGTTCTGTAGGAGGTTGGAAAACATCTTTGGGTTTGAATGAAGTGTAGATAACGTTTATTGGTTCTGTATGAGGTTGGAAAATATCTTTGGCTTTAAATGAAGTGTAGATAACGTTTAATGGTTCTGTAGGAGGTTGGAAAACATCTTTATCTTTAAATGAAGTGTAGATAACGTTTATTGGTTCTATAGGAGGTTGGAAAACATCTTTGGCCTTGAATGAAGCGTAGATAACGTTTATTGGTTCTGTAGGAGGTTGGGAAACATCTTTGGCTTTAAATGAGGTGTAGATAACGTTTATTGGTTCTGTAGGAGGTTGGAAAACATCTTTTGCTTTGAATGAAGTGTAGATAACGTTTATTGGTTCTGTAGGAGGTTGGAAAACATCTTTTGCTTTGAATGAAGTGTAGATAACGTTTAATGGTTCTGTAGGAGGTTGGAAAACATCTTTGGCCTTGAATGAAGTGTAGGTAACGTTTAATGGTTCTGTAGGAGGTTGAAAAACATCTTTTGCTTTAAATGAAGTGTAGATAACGTTTATTGGTTCTGTAGGAGATTGGAAAACATCTTTGGCTTTGAACGAAGGGTAGATAACGTTTATTGGTTCTATAGGAGGTTGGAAAACACCTTTGGCATTGAATGAAGTGTAGATAAAGTTTATTGGTTCTATAGGAGGTTGGAAAACATCTTTGGCTTTGAATGAAATGTAGATAACGTTTATTGGTTCTATAGGAGGTTGGAAAACATCTTTGGCTTCGAATGAAGTGTAGATAACGTTTATTGGTTCTGTAGGAGGTTGGAAAACATCTATGGCTTTGAATGAAGTGTAGATAACGTTTAATGGTTCTGTAGGAATTTGTAAAATATCTTTGGCTTTAAATGAAGTGTAGATAACGTTTATTGGTTCTGTAGGAGGTTGGAAAACATGTTTGGCTTTGAATGAAGTGTAGATAACGTTTATTGGTTCTATAGGAGGTTGGAAAACACCTTTGGCTTTCAATGAAGTGTAGATAACGTTTATTGGTTCTATAGGAGGTTGGAAAACATCTTTGGCTTTGAATGAAGTGTGGATAACGTTTATTGGTTCTATAGGAGGTTGGAAAACATCGTTGGCTTCGAATGAAGTGTAGATAACCTTTATTGGTTCTATAGGAGGTTGGAAAACATCTTTGGCTTCGAATGAAGTGTAGATAACCTTTATTGGTTCTATAGGAGGTTGGAAAACATCTTTGGCTTTGAATGAAGTGTAGATAACGTTTATTGGTTCTGTATGAGGTTGGAAAACATATTTGGCTTTGAATGAAGTGTAGATAACGTTTATTGGTTCTATAGGAGGTTGGAAAACATCTTTGGCTTCGAATGAAGTGTAGATAACGTTTATTGGTTGTGTAGGAGGTTGGAAAACATCTTTGGCTTTGAATGAAGGGTAGATAACGTTTATTGGTTCTACAGGAGGTTGGAAAACATCTTTGGCTTCGAATGAAGAGTAGATAACGTTTATTGGTTCTGTAGGAGGTTGGAAAACATCTTTGGCTTTGAATGAAGGGTAGATAACGTTTATTGGTTCTATAGGAGGTTGGAAAACATCTTTGGCTTCGAATGAAGTGTAGGTAACCTTTAGTGGTTCTATAGGAGGTTGGAAAACATCTTTGGCTTCGAATGAAGTGTAGATAACGTTTATTGGTTCTATAGGAGGTTGGAAAACATCTTTGGCTTTGAATGAAGTGTAGATAACGTTTAGTGGTTCTGTAGGAGGTTGGGAAACATCTTTGGGTTTGAATGAAGTGTAGATAACGTTTATTGGGTCTGTATGAGGTTGGAAAACATTTTTGGCTTTGAATGAAGTGTAGGTAACGTTTATTGGTTCTATAGGAGGTTGGAAAACATCTTTGGCTTTGAATGAAGTGTAGATAACGTTTATTGGTTCTGTAGGAGGTTGGAAAACATCTTTGGCTTTGAATGAAGGGTAGATAAAGTTTATTGGTTCTATAGGAGGTTGGAAAACATCGTTGGCTTCGAATGAAGTGTAGATAACCTTTATTGGTTCTATAGGAGGTTGGAAAACGTCTTTGGCTTCGAATGAAGTGTAGATAACGTTTATTGGTTCTATAGGAAGTTGGAAAACATCTTTGGCCTTGAATGAAGTGTAGATAACGTTTAATGGTTCTGTAGGAGGTTGGAAAACATCTTTGGCTTTAAATGAAGTGTAGATAACGTTTATTGGTTCTGTAAGAGGTTGGAAAACATCTTTGGCTTTGAATGAAGTGTAGATAATGTTTATTGGTTCTGTAGGAGGTTGGAAAACAGCTTTGGCATTGAATGAAATGTAGATAACGTTTATTGGTTCTATAGGAGGTTGGAAAACATCTTTGGCTTCGAACGAAGTGTAGATAACGTTTATTGGTTCTGTAGGAGGTTGGAAAACATCTATGGCTTTGAATGAAGTGTGGATAACGTTTATTGGTTCTGTGGGAGATTGGAAAACATCTTTGGCTTTGAATGAAGTGTAGATAACGTTTAATGGTTCTGTAGGAAGTTGAAAAATATCTTTGGCTTTAAATGAAGTGTAGATAACGTTTATTGGTTCTGTAGGAGGTTGGAAAATATCTTTGGCTTTGAATGAAGTGTAGATAACGTTTATTGGTTCTATAGGAGGTTGGAAAACATCTTTGGCTTTGAATGAAGTGTAGATAACCTTTATTGGTTCTATAGGAGGTTGGAAAACATCTTTGGCTTTAAATGAAGTGTAGATAACGTTTATTGGTTCTGTAGGAGGTTGGGAATCATCTTTGGCTTTGAATGAAGTGTAGATAACGTTTATTGGTTCTATAGGAGGTTGGAAAACATCTTTGGCTTCGAATGAAGTGTAGATAACTTTTATTTGTTCTGTAGGAGGTTGGAAAACATCTATGGCTTTGAGTGAAGTGTAGATAACGTTTATTGGTTCTGTAGGAGGTTGGAAAATATCTTTGGCTTTGAATGAAGTGTAGATAACGTTTATTGGTTCTATAGGAGGTTGGAAAACATCTTTGGCTTCGAACGAAGTGTAGATAACGTTTATTGGTTCTGTAGGAGGTTGGAAAACATCTATGGCTTTGAATGAAGTGTGGATAACGTTTATTGGTTCTGTGGGAGATTGGAAAACATCTTTGGCTTTGAATGAAGTGTAGATAACGTTTAATGGTTCTGTAGGAAGTTGAAAAATATCTTTGGCTTTAAATGAAGTGTAGATAACATTTATTGGTTCTGTAGGAGGTTGGAAAATATCTTTGGCTTTGAATGAAGTGTAGATAACGTTTATTGGTTCTATAGGAGGTTGGAAAACATCTTTGGCTTTGAATGAAGTGTAGATAACGTTTATTGGTTCTATAGGAGGTTGGAAAATATCTTTGGCTTTGAATGAAGTGTAGATAACGTTTATTGGTTCTATAGGAGGTTGGAAAACATCTTTGGCTTTGAATGAAGTGTAGATAACCTTTATTGGTTCTATAGGAGGTTGGAAAACATCTTTGGCTTTAAATGAAGTGTAGATAACGTTTATTGGTTCTGTAGGAGGTTGGAAAATATCTTTGGCTTTGAATGAAGTGTAGATAACGTTTATTGGTTCTATAGGAGGTTGGAAAACATCTTTGACTTTGAATGAAGTGTAGATAACGTTTATTGGTTCTGTAGGAGGTTGGAAAACATCTTTGGCTTTGAATGAAGTGTAGATAACGTTTATTGGTTCTATAGGAGGTTGGAAAACATCTTTGACTTTGAATGAAGTGTAGATAACGTTTATTGGTTCTGTAGGAGGTTGGAAAACATCTTTGGCTTTGAATGAAGTGTAGATAACCTTTATTGGTTCTATAGGAGGTTGGAAAACATCTTTGGCTTTAAATGAAGTGTAGATAACGTTTATTGGTTCTGTAGGAGGTTGGGAATCATCTTTGGCTTTGAATGAAGTGTAGATAACGTTTATTGGTTCTATAGGAGGTTGGAAAACATCTTTGGCTTCGAATGAAGTGTAGATAACTTTTATTTGTTCTGTAGGAGGTTGGAAAACATCTATGGCTTTGAGTGAAGTGTAGATAACGTTTATTGGTTCTGTAGGAGGTTGGAAAATATCTTTGGCTTTGAATGAAGTGTAGATAACGTTTATTGGTTCTATAGGAGGTTGGAAAACATCTTTGGCTTCGAACGAAGTGTAGATAACGTTTATTGGTTCTGTAGGAGGTTGGAAAACATCTATGGCTTTGAATGAAGTGTGGATAACGTTTATTGGTTCTGTGGGAGATTGGAAAACATCTTTGGCTTTGAATGAAGTGTAGATAACGTTTAATGGTTCTGTAGGAAGTTGAAAAATATCTTTGGCTTTAAATGAAGTGTAGATAACATTTATTGGTTCTGTAGGAGGTTGGAAAATATCTTTGGCTTTGAATGAAGTGTAGATAACGTTTATTGGTTCTATAGGAAGTTGGAAAACATCTTTGGCTTTGAATGAAGTGTAGATAACGTTTATTGGTTCTATAGGAGGTTGGAAAATATCTTTGGCTTTGAATGAAGTGTAGATAACGTTTATTGGTTCTATAGGAGGTTGGAAAACATCTTTGGCTTTGAATGAAGTGTAGATAACCTTTATTGGTTCTATAGGAGGTTGGAAAACATCTTTGGCTTTAAATGAAGTGTAGATAACGTTTATTGGTTCTGTAGGAGGTTGGAAAATATCTTTGGCTTTGAATGAAGTGTAGATAACGTTTATTGGTTCTATAGGAGGTTGGAAAACATCTTTGACTTTGAATGAAGTGTAGATAACGTTTATTGGTTCTGTAGGAGGTTGGAAAATATCTTTGGCTTTGAATAAAATGTAGATAACGTTTATTGGTTCTATAGGAGGTTGGAAAACATCTTTGACTTTGAATGAAGTGTAGATAACGTTTATTGGCTCTGTAGGAGGTTGGAAAACATCTTTTGCTTCGAAAGAATTGGAGAAACGTTTTTCGGTTCTGTAGGAGGTTGGTAAAAATATTGGCTTTGAATGAAGCGGAGAAACGTTTTGTGGTTCTGTAGTAGGTGTAGTACGTTGTAAAACATATTTGACTTTGTAAAAAATGGGAAAATATTTGGGGTCTTTAAGAGCTGAAGCAAATTTTTTTTGCCCTTTTCTGATAGCTAGATATCTACTGCAAGGAGAGCTATGCGCCATTTCCTTGTGAGGTTGCATAGAACAGGTCAAACCAAGCACTTAAAGTCCGTAAACGCCTTCTCGTAGGGGGCGGGAGTTGCTCAGTCGGTAACGCGTGAGGCTCGTAATCTGTAGTTGACAGGTTGGGTCAGCGTTGAGATTTATCTCCGCAAAATTCCCCGCCCTGCCCACGGTCAGTAGGGGACACCGATGGCCTTGGAAAGACCGCCGTCCGTCGGATGGGACGTTAAGCCTTGGCACCGTGTGCGGGAGAGCCATACCCTGTGCACGTTAAAGAACACGCTGGATGGCCTTGGCGGGAGGATACCATCTGTCTCCCAACAGCTATTCCAGTGGGTCCCCTCCCCCAACCCTCTCTGAGCCTTCGGAGTCCATGTGACCTGGCCATTTAGTCCATTGTGTGCAAAAAAAGTGCCGTTGAGAGGTAAAACAACCCAACCCAAAACCTCCTCGTGGTGCAGAACATTAATAGCTTTCCTAAGAGATACTCTCTTGTGGAAGGGAATGGAAGCAGAGGGCTGACAGATCAATGTGGCCTTTTAATCTGGACTACTTATGACTGCTTTTCTTTTTTTTCGTACCATGCTGAGGGTTGGTAAACTGCACAGAGTACTGGTGCTGACCATATATATATACACTGATGTGCCATTGAATTAAGGTTGGGTTGCATTGTTTTACCTCTGAGCGGCACTTTTTTGCACACCATGGGCTAAATGGCCAGGTCGCATGGACCCCGAAGGCTCAGAGAATTTTGGGGGAGGAGACCCACTGGAACAGCTGTTGGGAGACAGATGGTAGCCTCCCGTCAAGGCCATCCAGCGTGTTCTTTAACGTGCACAGGGTATGGTTCTCCCGCACACGGAGCCACGGCATAACGTCCCATCCGACGGACGGAGGCCTTTCCAAGCCCATCGGTGTCCCCTACTGACCGTGGGCAGGGTAGGGAGTTTTGCGGAGATAAATGTCAACGCTGACACAGCTGGGACTCGAACCTGGGAACTACAGATTACGAGCCTGGCGCGCTAACAACTGAGCCACCCCCGCCCCTGCCATATGGTCAAAATGTTGTTAATCCGGCCCTACCATTTGAGTGCAGAAAAGTCTCATTTAGAGGTAGAACCACCCAATCCAACAACAACAAAGAATGAATACTGTCTGTTAAAATCCGCAAAATTCCGCGCCTGCCCACGGTCAGTAGGGGACACCGATGAGCTTGGAAAGGCCGCCGTCCGTCGGATGAGACGTTAAGCCGTGGCCCCGTGTGCGGGAGAGCCATACCCTGTGCACGTTAAAGAACACGCTGGATGGCTTGACGGGAGGCTACCATCTGTCTCCCAACAGCTGTTCCAGTGGGTCCCCTCCCCCAACCTTCTCTGAGCCTTCGGGGTCCTTGTGGCCTGGCCATTTAGCCCATGGTATGCAAAAAACTGCCGCTCAGAGGTAAAACAACCCAACGTTAAAGAACACGCTGGATGGCCTTGACGGGAGGTACCATCTCTCTTCCAACAGCTATTCCAGTGGGTCCCCTTCCCCAACCTTCTATGAGCCTTCGGGGTCCATGTGACCTGACCATTTAGCCCATGGTGTGCAAAAAAGTGCCGTTCAGAGGTAAAACAACTCAACCCAACTGTCTGTTAAATTCTTCAAGATTTTTCATAGAAAGTGGAACTGAATTCAGTGATTGCACAGAGAATGTAGGAATAAGGACTGAAGTGCAAGTGTTGGAGTGGAGAGCAAATGGGGCAGTCACTGCTGTCACAGCATAAGTTGCCTTCCATAATAAAATAGGGCAGTTCGTTACTGCAAAAATGTCTGTGAGGATGTGCTCTGCAGCATCATCAGTTGTAATCTGGGACGGCTTCAATTTTTGTCCTTTTCTCTCTCTGTGTGGGAAAGAAGAAATAGAATGAAGCAGAAGACGTCTACTCTGCGAGAACCGTCTGACGAATCAAGTTTGTTTTTGGCATTGATTGAGTAGGAGTCGGGAAGAGATTGACTCCCTCTCTGCGAAAATGCAAAATGGGTTTGGCTCTGAATGAACGGTGAAAATTTCGCTGTATGTGAACTGCATTTCAAGATAGAGGAGAACAAGGAAGGATTGCTTCCGTCAGGGAGACGAGAAAGCTTGTTTCCGAATGCAAAGGCGAAATAAATAAAGCTTGTGACTCTGCATGAGTTGTGGAAAGAGCTGGCTCTCTATGAGGGGGGGGGGAAAGCTTGGCTATGTGTTATTAGCAGAAAGAGCTGGAAAAATATCTTGGCTCTGTATGAATAGGGAAAAAAGATGGAAAAGGCTTGCATCTTTATGATTAGTAGAAAGAGCTGGAAAAAATATCTTGGCTCTGTATGAATAAGGAAAAAAGATGGAAAAGGTTTGCTTCTTTATGATTAGTAGAAAGAGCTGGAAAAACCTTGGCTCTGTATGAATAGGTAAAAGAGATGGAAAAGGCTTGCCTCTCTGTGATTAGTAGAAAGAGTTGAAAAAATTTTGGCTCTGTGTGAATAGGGAAAAAGGATGGAAAAGATTTGAATCTCTATGATTAGTAGAAAGAGCTGGAAAAAATATCTTGGCTCTGTATGAATAGGGAAAAAAGATGGAGAAGGGTTGCTTCTTTATGATTACTAGAAAGAGCTGGAAAAACCCTGGCTCTGTGTGAATAGGGAAAAAGGGTGGAAAAGATTTGAATCTCTATGATTAGTAGAAAGAGCTGGAAAAAATATCTTGGCTCTGTATGAATAGGGAAAAAAGATGGAGAAGGCTTGCTTCTTTATGATTACTAGAAAGAGCTGGAAAAACCCTGGCTCTGTATGAATAGGGAAAAGAGATGGCAAAGGCTTGCCTCTCTACGATTAGTAGAAAGAGTTGGAAAAATTTTGGCTCTGTGTGAATAGGGAATAAACATGGAAAAGGTTTGAATCTCTATGATTAGTAGAAAGAGCTGGAAAAAAAAGAAGCTGGAAAGAGCTGGCTTTCTCTGTATGAGAAAGAAAAAGGGTGTCTATGTATTCTAGCCGTAAATTCTTTTAGAGAATTAAAACATGAATTAAATAACTTTTTTATAAATAAATTAAAAAATAAATATTAACACCTACTAACAAATTATGTAGTGCTGAATGTGAATATAAAAATACCGATGTTATTTTGAAATATTAGAAATGGAAAAAAAAGATAAAAGATTTAGTAAACAGAGAAATTATAAAGTGTTGAAAATTTCAACTGAAATAGTACGAAAAATGCAATAAGATGTAACTGTATTACGATTAGTGGATGGTGTAACAGGACAGAAGGTGTAAAATACTGTTATGTCAATGTATTATTTTGTCCAGCAGATAAGCTGTTAGCTTTGCGAGACAAATGTAAATGTAAAATCAAACAAAATTAACTACTTACAAAATCTACCCTTTACTAAAAAGGAAGTTAAAATAATTCTACGACTTAGAACCGACAACATACTTTTAAATAAATCAAAATTTTACTTAAATTTAATTAACTCTCCAAAATGTTCAAATTGCAATTTAACTGAAAACTCCTCTCATATTCTTTTGAATTGCGACAAATATTCTTTTGAAAGAAATCAATTTTTTTAAAAACTTAGAGAGTATAGGAATTTTAGATTATAATATAAAATCTATTCTTGATTTCCCTGTCTTTTCCACAAAATTAAAAATTTTTCGATTTTTACTGGACTTCCTTATTATATAAAATTAATTAATTATATAAAAAAAATATTTCCAATAAAAAAATTAGCCAAAAAATGCTCAAAATATAACCTAAAAAAAAATCTTTAAAACAAAAATTATAAAAAAAAAAGAAAGAAAGCTTAAAATGAAACCTGAAAAAAAAAAAAAACCTGAAAGAAAAAATCTATCAATATTCAAGTTATCTTTCCACTTAATATTATATGGGTAAGCCTGAAAATGGACCACCCAATTATCGTGAAGTTGAATGAATGAATGTAAATGTAAATGATTTATTTGAAATTGTTTGAATAAATAAATGATATAAAAAAAAGTGGTGGAAAGAAATCTCTTCTCGAAGTGCAAAAGAGCTTGGCTGTCTATGAGTAGCAGAAAGAGCTGCAAAAGTGTTGGCCCTGTATGAATAGGAGAAAGAGATGAAAAAAGCGTGGCTCTGTAGAAGTAGTGGAAAGAGTGACTCTGTTAGAGGTAAAAAAAAGATTGGCTCTGTATGAGGTAGAAAAAAAAAGATTGGTTCTGTATGAGTGGTGGAAAGAGCTGGCTCGTACGAGGTAGGAAAAAAACTTGTCTTTATAGGAATAGTGGAAAGAGCTTGAAAAGTGCTTGGCTCTGTATGAGTCTGACTAAGGTGTAAGAAAGCTTGGCTTTGCATGAGTCTGACTAAGGTGTAAGAATGCCTGGATCTGTGTGTCTGACTAAAGGTGTAAGAATGCCTGGCTCTGTATCAGTCTGACTAAAGTGTAAGAAAGCCTGGCTCTGTATCAGTCTGACTAAGGTGTAAGAATACATGGCTCTGTTTGAGTCTGACTAAGGTGTAAGAATGCCTGACTCTCTATGAGTCTGACTAAGGTGAAAGAAAGCATGGCTCTGTTTGAGTCTGACTAAGGTGTAAGAAAGCTTGGCTCTGTATGAGTCTGACTAAGGTGTAAGAATGCCTGACTCTCTATGAGTCTGACTAAGGTGTAAGAAAGCTTGACTCTTTAAATCTCACACGAATATTTTTGAAAATCAAAAATTGTAAATATTTGAGTGAGAGCTTCAATTTTTGTCGAGTAACATTTTTCCTTAAAAAAATATTTTCGAAGTTAGGGAACTCTGCCTCTGACTTTCCATTCTATATGGGGTTAGAGAGAAATTGACGAAACAATTTCACACTTCCACAATCCCTTCAATGGGGCAAAAATTTGAAAAATGCAAAAGTTTAAAAGAATATTTCCAGCGATACAGAGCCAAGCTTTCGTAATATTTATCCAGAGCCAAGCTTTCGTTATATTTCCAGCGATACAGAGCCAAGCTTTCGTAATATTTATGATTGAAATATGAAATTTTGTTAGGTAGCTTTGTAACTAATGATGAGGTTAGGCAAAGGAGTCGGCAACCTCCTCTGAGCAGTACATTGTGCAGAGAGAGACTCCGTTGGTTTGGCCATGTTGCCCATATGGATAACTATAAATTAGCGAATAGGTTTATGAACAGTGTGCCTAAATGCTTCAGAAAGAGGGGGAGACCTAGGATGCGGTGGGCAGACAATGTCAAACAGGACCTTATTAGAATTGGTGTGCAATGGCCAGATTGGATTGGATTGTTTTACCTCTGAGCGGCACTTTTTTGCACACCATGGGCTAAATGGCCAGGCCAAAATAACCCCGAAGGCTCAGAGAAGGTTGGGGGAGGGGACCCACTGGAACAGCTGTTGGGAGACAGATGGTAACCTCCCGTCAAGGCCATCCAGCGTGTTCTTTAACGTGCACAGGGTATGGCTCTCCCGCACACGGGGCCACGGCTTAACGTCCCATCCGACGGACGGTGGCCTTTCCGAGCCCATCGGTGTCCCCTACTGACCGTGGGCAGGGTGGGGAAATTTTGCGGAGATAAATCTCAACGCTGACCCAGCTGGGACTCGAACCTGGGAACTACAGATTACGAGCCTGGCGCGCTACCGACTGAGCCACCCCCCCCTCCCCCCCCAGTGGGCAGATGCAGCAGACGTAGCTCAAGACAGACTTGCTTGGAGAAATAAATTGCATGGTCTGGTTGGACCTCCGTAGCCCATGGCTGCTTGAGGATGATGATGATGATGATGATGATGATGAAAGTGTGTTTGTCAAGTAGTTCAAATTGAAAGCAATGATTTTTTCCCCTTACCCCCAAGATGGACGGAAAATTAAACTTTTTGCTTTAAGAGATAAATGCAAAATCATTTTTTGTATTTATGAAAATAATAATAAAATATTTTTTTAAACATCGAATTTTTAATCACCCATTAGTCCCTATTTAAAACGTTAGAGGGCATTAATTGCAGAAAGAAAAATTATAAATTCCCCTATTTTGGGCGGGGTGTGGGGTGTGGCTCAGTCGGTAGTGCACCAGGCTCTTAATCTGTAGTTCCCAGGTTCAAGTCCTAGCTGGGTCAGCGTTGAGATTTATCTCCGCTAAATTCTCAGTCCTGTCGTCGGTCAGTAGAGGAGACCGGTGGGCTCATTATCCGTCGGATGGGACGTTAAGCCGTGGCGCCGTGTAGCGGGAAGCCATACCTTGTGCACGGTAAAGAACACAATTCGATGGTCTTGACGGAAGGCCACCATCTGTCTTCTAACAACTATCCATTTGGTCCCCTTCTCCCAACCTTCTCTAAACCCTTGGGGGTCCTTGTGACCTGGCCATTTATCCCATTGTGCGCAAGAAAGTGTTCCTCAAGAGTTAAAACAACCCAACCCAGATTGATGGATTCGTCTTTTAACAGCTATCCAGTGGATTCTCTACTTCTAACCTAAACTCTTACGGTCCTGGTCGTATAACGAATGACTTCCTTCTCTAAACCCTTGGGGGTCCTTGTGACCTGGCCATTTATCCCCTTGTGCTCAAGAAAGTGTCCCTCAAGAGTTAAAACAACCCAACCCAGATTGATGGATTCGTCTTTTAACAGCTATCCAGTGGATCCTCTACTTCTAACCTAAGCTTTTGCGGTCCTGGTCGTATAACGAATGACTTCTTTCTCTAAACCTTGGGGGTCCTTGTGACCTGGCCATTTATCCCCTTGTGCGAAAGAAAGTGTCCCTCAAGAGTTAAAACAACCCAACCCAGATTGATGGATTCGTCTTTCAACAGCTATCCAGTGGATCCTCTACTTCTAACCTAAGCTTTTGCGGTCCTGGTCGTATAACGAATGACTTCCTTCTCTAAACCCTTGGGGGTCCTTGTGACCTGGCCATTTACCCCATTGTGCGCAAGAAAGTGTCCCTCAAGAGTTAAAACAACCCAACCCAGATTGATGGATTCGTCTTTTAACAGCTATCCAGTGGATCCTCTACTTCTAACCTAAGCTCTTGCGGTCCTGGTCGTATAACGAATGACTTCTCTGTTCTACATCGCCGCACAGATCAGAAGGAAGTGAATCCTCCCTCCCTCCCTCCATCCTTCCCTCCACCTCATACGTAGAGTAGTCGCATCCGATAACGTCTCAAAAGGCACGACATCATGAGATATGATACTTCAAGCAGACGGGTTCTGGCGTCTGTTCCCTCGTCTCTTAACATCAGTCGAAAGCTCAGGAGCACGGAGATGGATAAATCGTCCAGAAATACACGCGCTAGCGGACTGATTCGCATCCGTACTTCACTTCTCTCGGGATCTCTGCATCTGCGTCGAATTAGGCAGAAAGAGAGCGGGACGACTCCTCCGAAAAGTGGACATTGATTTTCTCCTGCAAGGAAATTCAGAAAACTTCCACGGCTGTTTTTCATCAATAAGTCTCGCCACAACAACGCTCATGCAATTGCACCAATGCACGTCTTACACGGAAAGGCAAGAAATACGGAAAGAAGGAATGCCATTGCATACGTATATATATATATTTTAAAACAAGAACACATTTTCCCTTTAACAAATGGAATTTCAACATGGGTTCGCACAAGGTGATGGATGAAAAATAAGGCATTTTAAATGTTACAAAAAATGCAGAAATTGGGTTGTTGGGTTGGGTTGTTTTACCTCTGAGCGGCACTTTTTCGCACACCAAGGGCTAAATGGCCTCCCGCACACGGGGCCAAGGCTTAACGTCCCATCCGACGGACGGCGGCCTTTCCAAGTCCATCGATGTACCCTACTGACCGTGGGCAGGGCGGGGAATTTTTGCGGAGATAAATCTCAACGGTGACCCAGCTGGGACTCGAACCTGGGAACTACAGATTACGAGCCTGACGCACTACCCACTGAGCCACCCCCGCCCCGAAGCATTTGTGTCCGATATTTTAACACCGATACTAAATATATATATATAAAAAGAGGGCTATTTCGTTTTGTTGTTGTAGAATGCTTTTTTAAATCTACTTAGTGTGGCCTTTGCGAAAAAATTGGGAATTTCGTGTACCCAAAGAACGCCTTTTTTGTACAAGCGAACGGCACTTTTCCAAGCGGTACTTTTTTGCACACAATGAGATAAATTGCCAGGTCACAATGACCCCGAGGGCTCAGAGAATGTTGGAGGAAGGGACCCATTGGACAGCTGTTGGGAGACAGCTGGTAACCACCCGTCAAGGCCATCCAGTGTGTTCTTTAACGTGCACAGGGTATGGCTCTCCCACACACGGGGACACGGCTTAACGTCCCATCCGACGGACGGCGGCCTTTCCAAGCCCAGCGGTGTCTCCTACTGACCGTGGGCAGGGCGGGGAATTTTGCGGAGATAAATCTCAACGCTGACCCAGATGGGACTCGAACCTGGGAACTACAGATTACGAGAACAGACGGTGTCCAATTTCTGACCTAGAACTTTGAGATAAATCTCAAAGCTGACACAGTTGGGTATCGAGTCTGATAGCTGTAAATTATGAGCTTGACGGGCTATCATCCGAAACGAACGCAGCACTTAACTTGACAGTAGACTCTCTCTAATAGGGGGCGGGGGTGGCTCAGTCGGTAGCGCGCCAGGCTCGTAATCTGTTCAGGTTCGAGTCCCAGCTGGGTCAGCGTTGAGATTTATCTCCGCAAAATTTCCCCGCCCTGCCCACGGTCAGTAGGGGACACCGATGGGCTTGAAAAGGCCGCCGTCCGTCGGATGGGACGTTAAGCCGTGGCCCCGTGTGCGGGAGAGCCATACCCTGTGCACGTTAAAGAACACGCTGGATGGCCTTGACGGGAGGCTACCATCTGTCTCCCAACAGCTGTTCCAGTGGGTCCCCTCGCTCAACCTTCTCTGAGCCTTCGGGGTCCTTGTGGCCTGGCCATTTAGCCCATGGTGTGCAAAAAGTGCCGCTCAGAGGTAAAACAATCCAATCAAAAAACTCTCTAATAGTATTGCACGACGAATGTCACTATCAAGAAACTTTTATCGAAACTCCTGTGTTACGTATTCACGTGCACGTATTCATGCAAACTTGAGGCTTCTGCGGAACTATTTTCAGTCATTAAGCACGGTGGACCCTATTTACAATTGCCAAATATGGCGGACGCTGAACTTTAGTCAGTAGACATGGTGCTTCACCCATTTTTATCTCGTATGGTGGGCCTACATTTTCATCCAGCAAACATGGGTTCCCATCTTTATGAAGGACCTCATGATATGGTGGTTCCCATTTTCAGTAAGTAAACGTATGTCCCCCATTTTCAGTCATTATACAGTGGCTCCAATTTTCAGTCAGTAAACATGGTGGTCCCATTTTCAGTCAGTAAACATGGTGGTCCCCATTTCAGTCAGTAACATGGTGGTCCCCATTTTCAGTCAGTAAACATGATGGTCCCCATTTTCAGTCAGTAAACATGGTGGTCCCCATTTCAGTCAGTAACATGGTGGTCCCCATTTTCATGTAAGTAAACAAGGTAGTCCCCATTTTCAGTCAGTAAACATGGTGGTCCCCATTTCAGTCAGTAACATGGTAGTCCCCATTTTCATGTCAGTAAACATGGTGGTCCTCATTTTCAGTCAATAAACATGATGTCCCCAGTTTCAGTCCGTGAGCATGGTCTTCCCCATTTTCAGTCAGTAAACATGGTGGTCCTCATTTTCAGTCAATAAACATGATGTCCCCAGTTTCAGTCCGTGAGCATGGTCGTCCCCATTTTCAGTCAGTAAACATGGTGGTCCTCATTTTCAGCTAATAAACATGATGTCCCCAGTTTCAGTCCGTGAGCATGGTCGTCCCCATTTTCAGTCAGTAAACATGGTGGTCCTCATTTTCAGTCAATAAACATGATGTCCCCAGTTTCAGTCCGTGAGCATGGTCGTCCCCATTTTCAGTCAGTAAACATGATGGTCCCCATTTTCAGTCAGTAAACATGGTGGTCCCCATTTCAGTCAGTAACATGGTGGTCCCCATTTTCATGCAAGTAAACAAGGTGGTCCCCATTTTCAGTCAGTAAACATGGTGGTCCCCATTTTCAATCAGTAAACATGGTGGTCCCCATTTCAGTCAGTAACATGGTAGTCCCCATTTTCATGTCAGTAAACATGGTGGTCCTCATTTTCAGTCAATAAACATGATGTTCCCAGTTTCAGTCCGTGAGCATGGTCGTCCCCATTTTCAGTCAGTAAACATGGTGGTTCCCATTTCAGTCAGTAACATGGTAGTCCCCATTTTCATGTCAGTAAACATGGTGGTCCTCATTTTCAGTCAATAAACATGATGTTCCCAGTTTCAGTCCGTGAGCATGGTCGTCCCCATTTTCAGTCCGTGAACATGGTGGTCCCCATTTTTAGTTAGTAAACATGGTGGTCCCAATTTTCGGTCAGTAAACATGGTGGTCCCATTTTTAGTTAGTAAACATGGTTGTCTTCATTTTCAGTCAGTAAGCATGGTATCCCCATTTTCAGTCAGTAAACATGGTGGTTCTCATTTCCAGTCAATAAACATGGTGGTTCCCATTTTCAGTCAGTAAACACGGTGCTCCCCATTTCAGTCAGTAAACATGGTGGTCCCAATTTTTAGTCAGTAAACATGGTGGTCCCCATTTCAGTCAGTAAACAAGGTGGTCCCCATTTCAGTCAGTAAACATGGTGGTCCCCATTTTCATGTCAGTAAACATGGTGGTCCTCATTTTCAGTCAATAAAAATGATGTCCCCATTTTCAGTCCGTGAGCATGGTGGTCCCCATTTTCAGTCAGTAAACACGGTGGTTCCCATTTTCAGTCCGTGAACATGGTGGTTCCAGTTTTCGGTCAGTAAACATGGTGGTCCCATTTTTAGTTAGTAAACATGGTTGTCTTCATTTTCATTCAGTAAACACGGCGCTCCCCATTTCAGTCAGTAAACATGGTGGTCCCAATTTTTAGTCAGTAAACATGGTGGTCCCCATTTTCATGTGAGTAAACATGGTGGTCCTCATTTTCAGTCAATAAAAATGATGTCCCCATTTTCAGTCCGTGAGCATGGTGGTCCCCATTTTCATGTGAGTAAACATGGTGGTCCTCATTTTCAGTCAATAAAAATGATGTCCCCATTTTCAGTCCGTGAGCATGGTGGTCCCCATTTTCAGTCAGTAAACATGGTGGTTCCCATTTTCAGTCCGTGAACATGGTGGTTCCAATTTTCGGTCAGTAAACATGGTGGTCCCATTTTTAGTTAGTAAACATGGTTGTCTTCATTTTCATTCAGTAAACATGGTGGTCCCAATTTTTAGTCAGTAAACATGGTGGTCCCCATTTTCATGTGAGTAAACATGGTGGTCCTCATTTTCAGTCAATAAAAATGATGTCCCCATTTTCAGTCCGTGAGCATGGTGGTCCCCATTTTCATGTGAGTAAACATGGTGGTCCTCATTTTCAGTCAATAAAAATGATGTCCCCATTTTCAGTCCGTGAGCATGGTGGTCCCCATTTTCAGTCAGTAAACATGGTGGTTCCCATTTTCAGTCCGTGAACATGGTGGTTCCAATTTTCGGTCAGTAAACATGGTGGTCCCATTTTTAGTTAGTAAACATGGTTGTCTTCATTTTCAGTCAGTAAGCATGGTATCCCCATTTTCAGTCAGTAAACATGGTCCCATGGCCGAGTGGTTAGCGCGCTTGGCTACTGATCTAAGAGACCTGGGTTCGAGCCCCGGATAAGGCATGGTTGTTTTTGTTGTTTTTCTGCTGAGGTCCTGCCATCCTCTCAGATCTTCTACTTTGGCATATAAACTGACAGGCTCCAGTCAGACCTCTGTGGCAAGCAGCTGCTTGAGGGGGTATTTACTATTTTTTTTTTAAACATGGTGGTTCTCATTTCCAGTCAATAAACATGGTGGTTCCCATTTTCAGTCAGTAAACATTTTGGTCCCCATTTTCAGTCAATAAACATGGCGGTTCCCATTTCAGTCAGTAAACATGGTGGTCTCAATTTTTAGTCAGTAAACATGGTGGTCCCCATTTCAGTCAGTAAACATGGTGGTCCCCATTTTCATGTCAGTAAACATGGTGGTCCTCATTTTCAGTCAATAAAAATGATGTCCCCATTTTCAGTCCGTGAGCATGGTGGTCCCCATTTTCAGTCAGTAAACATGGTGGTTCCCATTTTCAGTCCGTGAACATGGTGGTTCCCATTTTCAATCAGTAAACATGATGGTCCCCATTTTTAGTTAGTAAACATGGTGGTCCCAATTTTCGGTCAGTAAACATGGTGGTCCCATTTTTAGTTAGTAAACATGGTTGTCTTCATTTTCAGTCAGTAAGCATGGTATCCCCATTTTCAGTCAGTAAACATGGTGGTCCCCATTTTCAGTCAGTAAACATGGTGGTCCCCATTTCAGTCAGTAAACATGGTGGTCCCCATTTTCATGTCAGTAAACATGGTGGTCCTCATTTTCAGTCAATAAAAATGATGTCCCCATTTTCAGTCCGTGAGCATGGTGGTCCCCATTTTCAGTCAGTAAACATGGTGGTTCCCATTTTCAGTCAGTGAACATGGTGGTTCCCATTTTCAGTCAGTAAACATGGTGGTCCCCATTTTTAGTTAGTAAACATGGTGGTCCCAATTTTCGGTCAGTAAACATGGTGGTCCCATTTTTAGTTAGTAAACATGGTTGTCTTCATTTTCAGTCAGTAAGCATGGTATCCCCATTTTCAGTCAGTAAACATGGTGGTTCCCATTTTCAGTCAGTAAACAGAGTGGTTCTCATTTCCAGTCAATAAACATTGTGGTTCTCATTTTCAATCAGTAAACATTTTGGTCTCCATTTTCAGTCAATAAACATGGCTGTTCCCATTTTCAGTCAGTAAACATGGCGGTTCCCTTTTGCAGTCAGTAAACATGGTGGTCCCTTAAGTGCTGGTTTCGTTCTCGAAAATTGCTATGAAAATGACTTCAAAATGGCAAAATCCCATAAGAACTAGGTACACATACAGTAGTGTGTTAACTAGTGTCGCTGATTCAGTCTTTTCAATGCTTAAAATGCTGGCATGTCACATCGAATTTGTATATAGACGATTGTGATTGATTCACTGACAGACAGGAATCACGATAATTCTAACTATGTTAGAGAAATTGTACAGCTCTATAAATTTGCATCTAGGTACAGTCGCTCAAAAAAGTATTCGAACACTATGGTTGATTAGAGAATTCGGAAAAAAATATCTGCCAACTCTTTTTTTTTTAGAAATAAACATGATGTCCCCAGTTTCAGTCCGTGAGCATGGTCGTCCCCATTTTCAGTCATAGTCGTTGATCTGGCAACCTTCGTGTCACGTATCACTCATTTCTAAAAACAATCGTTGCCAGATATTTTTTCTGAATTCTGTAATCAACCATGGGGTTCGGATACTTTTTAATATATATAATGCAATGAATATGGAGCGTGTGCAGTTACCGTTCACAGCAAACTGGAGCGGTTGCGGTTAATGTTCACAGCACATTGGATCGTGTGAGCTCACAAAGACCTGGATCATGTGGCTCACTCACGGAAATATTGAGCGTGTGCAGTTACCGTTCACAGCAAACTGGAGCGGTTGCGGTTAATGTTCACAGCACATTGGATCGTGTGAGCTCACAAAGACCTAGATCGTGTGGACTCACTCACGGAAATATTGAGCGTGTGCAGTTACCGTTCACAGCAAACTGGAGCGGTTGCGGTTAATGTTCACAGCACATTGGATCGTGTGAGCTCACAAAGACCTGGATCGTGTGGGCTCACTCACGGAAATATTGAGCGTGTGCAGTTACCGTTCACAGCAAACTGGAGCGGTTGCGGTTAATGTTCACAGCACATTGGATCGTGTGAGCTCACAAAGACCTGGATCGTGTGGACTCACTCACGGAAATATTGAGCGTGTGCAGTTACCGTTCACAGTAAACTGGAGCGTGTGCAGTAACTGCACACGCTTCAGTTTGCTGTGAACGGTAACTGGAGCGTGTACAGTTGCTGTACACGCTCCAGATATTTTTCCCCTGAATTCTGTAATCACGTGACACGAAGGTTGCCAGATCACTAATTTCTAAAACAATTGTTGCCAGATATTTTTTCCGAATTCTGTAATCAACCATAGTGTTCGGATACCTTTTTTTTGAGCGACTGTATAATCGAGGACGTAAATTTCGGGAATAATCCGAAATTTGACCTCTGATGAGACCTTCAAGGTGAAGTGGAGGTCACATGGGAGTCAAAGCTTAATCAACGACTGCTACAAACTTGAATAATTGGCGTCTGAGGGTGTTTCAGGATGTTGGTGTCAATATTAATTGATGGTTATGAAATTTCGGACCCGGAGAGTACGTCGAGCTCAAAGGTGAAATTCAGACCTAATGATGGTACAGCGCTAAAAATTGATCCCTGGGGTTATTTTGGGTCGTAGAGCTCAGAAATGTTGCCAAATTTTGGATGCGATGCGTCCTTAGAGGTGAAAGGTCAAATTTCGACATACTGATGTGCAGAGCTGAAAATTGGTGAATAGGTCTATTTCAGGCAGTGTCACGTTCAAGGTCAAATATGTGTTTACATATATATCAGTGGTTCCGATTGTAGTGTAGTAGTTAATATTAACCATAATTTTATGATTTAATGTAATTTAGTTAAGATGTTCAGTCTTTTCGAATTCTGTATTGAGGATTTTAATTGAGTGTTCGTTTTTCTGCTTTAATTGAATTGTGTTATAGTAAATAACATGAAATTTTTGTACTGCAAAATGAAATGGAATTAAATTATTATTGTTATATATAAATATATTTACATAGCAAGTATATATAAGCATGCAGATATAAGTATATTTAAATTTACAGTAAAACGCCTACAAGAATACTTTATAGTAGGGATTCTCAACGTGGGGTACGAGGTAATTTTTTTTGATACGCCCGTGAGAGTTCGAAAGTCGCTAGATCTACTAACAAAATAAAAATAACCATTGTTATACTATAACTATAGTTTTATCTATCTATACAAAGGATACGCTAGTTAAATATAAAATATAAAATGTTCAGAACCACTGACATATATGTTTTATTTTATTCCCATTGTTATACTATAACGATAGTTTTATCTATCTATACAAGGGGTACGTCAGTTACATACACATTTGAAGGGGGTACGTGAAGCATAAAAGGTTGAGAACCACTGATATATATGTTTTATTTTATTCCCATTGTTATACTATAACTATCATCATCATCATCATCATCATTCTCAAGCAGCCATGGGCTACGGAGGTCCAACCAGACCGTGCAATTTAGTTCTCCAAGCAAGTCTATCCTGAGCTACATCTACTGCATCTGGCCACTGCACACCAATTCTAACAAGGTCTTGTTTGACATTGTCTGCCCACCGCATCCTAGGTCTCCCCTTCTTTCTGAGGCCTTTAGGCACACTGTTCATAACCCTATTCGCCAATCTATAATTATTCATACGGGCAACATGGCCAAACCAACGGAGTCTCTCTCTGCACAATATGCTGCTTAAAGGAGGTTGCAAACTCCTATGCCTAATCTCATCATTAGTTACAAAGTTGAACCATCTAATGCCCAAGATACTGCGTAAGCATCTGGAATCAAAAGCATCTAGTTTCTTGTTATCTTGTTTACAAAGTGTCCAAGTTTCACTACCATAACTAACCCTGGAAAGAACCAAACTATTATACAGTCTAATTTTAGTCTTTAGGTGTATACGCCTATTTCTCCACACTCTCCATAGGTTCTTAAAAGTCCCGGCAGCAATCCCTATTCGGCTGTTAATCTCATGCCGCACATCACCATTATCTGTTACATAGCTCCCAAGATAATTAAACTGTGACACCTGCTCAAGACTGCAACCATTCAGATTAACTAATTCACAACCTGCCTGACCAATTTTCATCACTTTAGTTTGCAATTTATAACCAAACCTACTCTACTACCAGTCTCATCAACAGCTCGAATGAAAGAGTTCATCTCATCAACATCATTTGCCAAAAGGGCTAAATCATCAGCATAATCTAAATCAGAAATTTTCGTATCTCCAGCACATTTAAGGCCAAAATCTTTCCCTTGAAGTGAATTTCGCATAACATAATCAATAACCAAGCTAAAGAGAAAAGGAGACAAAATGCACCCTTGTCGAACACCAGAAGTAATGCTAAACCAATTGCTGCAAACCTTACCAACTCTCACACACGACTCAGTGTTATTATAGAGAGCTTTCATTATGGTAACTAACTTGTCTGGTATACCATATGATTTCACAATCAACCACAAATTATGACGATCAACAAAGTCGAAAGCCTTTTTGAAATCAACAAAGCTAGCAACCAAAGGTTTCTGAAACTCTAAACATTTCTCAAGAATCTGCCTAAGTGAAAATATCTGATCCACACATCCCCTATCACTTCTGAATCCACATTGCTCATCACGCAATTGCCTGTCAACCAGATTCTTAATTCTATTAAGCACAATCATGGAAAGAACTTTACCTGGAACAGAGAGTAGGCTAATACCCCTATAGTTATCACAAGAACTGCGATCACCTTTTTTGAAAATAGGGATAACAATAGCTCTGGTAAAATCCTTTGGAACCATGCCTTTATCATAAAAGATATTCAGAATTTCAGTCATCCAAGTGGTAACCGAAACATTCCCAGCTCTAAGCATTTCCGTAGTAATTTCATCTACCCCTGGGGATTTATGAAGTTTAACTTTAGAAACAGCCAAAATAACTTCAGATTGTGCTATAGGGCCAACATTAAAGCCACCAATGCATCTATCATCATTGCAAACAATGGGAATAGAACTAACCGCATTGTTCAGAATATCATTGAAATGCTCAGCCCACCTAGCAATGACAGAATCCTCACCTTATATAACCTTACCTTGTTTATCCTTCAATCCCTGTATACCTGTCCGTTTTCTACCACACAAAACATTAACTATCTGGTACAGCTCTCTGCTGTTGTGCTGTCCAACTGCTTCCTCGGCTTTGTCAGCCAAACCATCAAGCCAAAGATTCTTATCAGCAGCTAACTGATCCTTTACAAGTTTATTAAGGTCTCTGTAATGCTTTCTATTAGGACTAGTAGGGTATTGATTAAGGGCATTCCTGCAGTTCTTTCTTTCCGAAATAAGCTCAAGTGCCTTATCACTCAGATAATTTTGCCTCTTCTGATCCTTTTTTCCTAAAAGAGTACTGTTAGTGTCCAAAAAAGCCTGTTTAAAATGATCCCATTCTTCCTCAACTTCAGTAGTAAGCAAACCATGACTGTCATAATGACTAAGTAACCTATCATGGTAAGCTTTGGCTATAACTGGATCTTTCAGAGCTTCAGTATTAAAAGTAAATTTTTTAACCCTAGCACAACACTTTTTAAGTTTAAGTTGCAACACACTTTTAACAAGGTAATGGTCAGATCCAATTTCAGCTCCCCTATATGCCCTGGTATTCCTAACAGAACTAGCCCATTTGCTGTTAATTAATATGTAATCAATCATATTCTTATGCAGCCCATCAGGTGAAACCCATGTGTACTTATGTATGTCGCGGTGTTTGTAATAAGTGTTAGTTATTCTGAATCCATTGAGTTTACTTACCTGTAGGAGACGTTGCCCATTGCCATTGCAGCTACCAATACCAAAAGGGCCTATTACTCCTCCCCAAAGGGCAGAGTCAGTACCAACTTTGGGATTGAAGTCACCAAGAACAAGGGTAATATCTCCTTTCTGAACAGAATTCAAAATATCCTGAAGTTGTTCATAAAACCTATCCTTCTGATCCTCATCGGCATCCTCAGTGGGGGCATAACAGCAGATAACATTCAAGTCTTTAACGCTTGTCTGAAATTTTGTTGTAAGAAACCTTTCATTAATGCACTCATATCCTAGAAGAGCATCACTAGCGTGTCTGCTGAGAAGCAGACCCACGCCTTGGTGATGCTTTTTGTCGTCCCTCCCTGAAAAGAGAAATTTAAGATTATTTTTAAGAATCTGACCTTTATCTGTCCATCTGGTCTCTTGCAAGCCGAGAATATCTAAATTATAACGGTGGAATTCTTGTGTGAGGACATCAAGAGAAAAAGCTCTGTGCAGAGTCCTCACATTCCAACTACCTATGGAGAGAAAATGGTTAGTGGGATGTTTAAAGAAACTATGTTTATTGAGAGAGGGAATGCCGACAATATCAAACAGCCCCCTAATCGCAGACATGGGGCAAAGACCCGTTCCCCCACCACTAAAGGCTGAAGCCATCTACACTGGAAGACTTCCTCCAATGTAGAATTTGACGATGCCAATAGAAGCAAAGAGTTCAAGTGCCTGCGATGACCTCTGCTCAGGATTATCCACCAGCTGATAAACATATCATGTGAATCTATTCACTTGGGGCTGTCAACCCACAAACAAACAGAAAACACAGCGTAAGATTTTCCCTCCACAGAAGCCCACCAGTGCAGCAAAATCAGGATCCATAATCAAGCTCAGAGCAATATATCTGTCCAGTCCAGTTGGTTTATATGGTCAGCACCAGGACCCTGTGTGGTTGACCACTCCTCAGCAGGGTACAAAAAAAAGAAAAGTAGCCATAGTTGTCCAGATCAGTAGGCCACACTAATCTGGCAGCCCTCCCCTTCCGTTCACTTCCACAAGAGAGTATCTCTTTTGAAAGTTACTAACGGTCCGCACCACGAGAAGGCGGGGTCGGACATTAGGTGCTAGGCCTGGCCGGTTCTATGCATCATCACAGGGGATTGGTGCATAGCTCTCCTTCCAGTGACTACCTAGCTACCATTTAGTTTTATCTATCTATACAAGGGGTAAGCCAGTTACATACACATTTGAAGGGGGTACGTGAAGTATAAAAGGTTGAGAACCACTGATATATATGTTCAGCAACATATGCAAATATTTAATTGAGCAAACAGGTATAAGAATTTATTTGAACAAACAGATATAAGTATTTAATTCAGCAACATATGCAAATATTTAATTGAGCAAACAGGTATAAGAATTTATTTGAACAAACAGATATAAGTATTTAATTGAGCAAAATGAATAAGTATTTAATACAGCAAAGAAATATAAATATTTAATTGAACAAAGATATATAGGTATTTAATAGAACAACTTAGCGTACAGTCGCTCAAATAAGCATCACTAATTTCTAAAAAAAATCGTTGCCAGATATTTTTTCTGAATTCTGTAATGAACCATAGTGTTCGGATAGTTTTTGAGCGACTTTAAATATTTAATTGAGGAAACAGATATAAGTATTTAATTGTTCAAACAGATATAAATATTTTATTGGCAAACAGCGTTTATCGATATTTTAGATTATTGGAGAACGTAGTTTTCGGTTTTAAAAATTTGCGAGAGCCTGTCTGAAAATGATTTAACGAGATCAGCTGTTTCTGATCTGTATTTTTTTGTATAATCACCTGTTTTTTCTTTATACTGATTTTTTTTTATCGTACAGCACAACTTCCTAATCATCTCCTCTTCCCCTACTCCTCGTTATCTTCAACATCCTCCACACCTCGGGCTATAACGCCCTTTAACAATCTCATTAATTCCACACGGGTTACAAAAGTTCATCTACTCCCCCTCCCCCAGAACAACTATAGATCTCGCCCACCTGTTGAAACTCCTCCCCCTCCCCTCCCCCCTAACCCCCCACAGCTTCTCTTACAACAACATTTCGCCTCCCATTTTTCCTTGTGGCTGCTGCCACAAACTTTGCAGACATAGCTCAGATTTCCAGTGACTTCCGGTATCCCTCGGTGTCTCCATGGTAACGTCTAACGTGACAGTGCTTTCGCGTGCGCCCGTGGGGCCCCACGGGCAACAGAATGTAACCCATACATCAGGCTTCCCAGTGATGCGCCTACAGCCCAGCATGCTAAACTGTGGATCAATGGATGCTGGCTGCCCTATTCTCGGTCTTCTTCCTCCAGCATCTCTACGGATCGCCAGCATCCGAGATAGAGACCCCCGCTCCGACCGGTCTACGTGCACGTGAAGCGAGATACTGACAATGGCGACTGCAGGGCAGGGCGTTGACACATCGAAGCAAAGGCGGTGATTAGTAAGAGGAGGGCGTCCGTAGGATGTGATACTCTGGATAAATGAATAGAGCTGAAAGAGAGGAATACTGGGATGAAAAAGAGCGAGAAGATGGAGAGTTAAGTGTTCAGATCCTAGAGGATCGTCCATGTTAAATAAGTGATAAGGATGGGCAGTTCCGGAATGGCGCAAAAAAAAATATGATGGAGAAGTGTTCATATTTTTTTTAAGTTGGCTGTGTTAAATATACAATTTGGAGGAAGATTAAAGAATGATAGAGACTTAAGTATTCCGATCGTATAGGATTAAGGTGGGATAAAGATGGGAAGGAGGATTAAGATGGGATAAAGTTGGGAAGGAGGTTTAAGATGGGATGAAGATGTGGAGGAGGAAAAAAAGGAGAGGTAGAGGATTAACCGTTCCCTTACGTACAGGACTGTCCATCTGTAGTAATAAGAGTTGATGAGCTGAGTTAACTTGTGGAATGAAAAGCATCATATTTCCTGTTATCTTGCTTAAGAATGTAATCGTCAAGCAGAGGAAAAAATTCTTCAAACTTATAAAATTATAATCGTCAAACAGGGGAAGAAATAATAGGAACTTACAATAATATAATCATCAAATGGAAGACAAATTATAGCAACTTATAGCAATATAATCATTAAACAGACGGAAAATCGTACAAACTTATAACAATATAATCATCAAATAGAGAAAAAAATAATACAAACTTATGATAACAGAATCATTAAATAGAGATAAAAATCAGATAAAATTTATAATAATATGATCATTGGAAAGAGATAAAAATCATATGAAATTATAATAATACGATCATTAAATAGAGATAAAATCATATAAATTACAATAATGCGATCATTAAATAGAGATAGAAATCACATAAAAATTATAATAATGCCGTCATTAAATACAGATAAAATATTATAAAATTATAATAATGCGATCATTAAATAGAGATAAAAATAATATAAAATAATGGTAATAACATGATCATTAAATAGAGATAAAAATCATTTAAAATTATTATAATATGGTCATTAAATAGAGATAAAAATGATATAAAATAATAATAACATGATCATTAAATAGAGATAAAAATCATATAAAATTATAATAATATGGTCATTAAATAGAGATAAAAATCATATAAAATTATAATAATATGGTCATTAAATAGAGATAAAAATGATGTAAAATAATAATAATAACATGATCATTAAATAGAGATAAAAATCATATAAAATTATAATAATAAATTATCATTAAATAGAGATATAAATGACATAAAATATATCATTTTTATCATATCCATAATAATCACAATGATATAATCATGAAACAAAAAAAAATCGAAAGTTAAAAATTTTGAGCCTATACGATAAAACACATTTATACGTAATCCTCAAGCAGCCACAGACTACGGATTTTCAACAGGCTATATAATATAATTCCCCTCACACGCATATCGTCAATTCTTGAATTTTACCACTGAACACCAATTCCGAAAAGCACGTGTTTAAATCGCTCACACAGATAGTTTTATATCTATTTCTATCCTCATGATTTTAGTCATATTGTTTATAATTCTATACATTAATATGTCAGTCCGAAATATGTGACATGACATTCTCATTAATCCATTACAGTTAAAGCTGAGTTAATTTGTAGAATAAAAAGCATCATGTTTCCTGTTATCTGGCTTAGGAATGGTTCTCAGTTTCTCTACCGCAATGAACTTTACAGAAGATTAAAGAAAGTTCTTATGGAATTCGCTGTTCATAAAATAAACATCAACACTAAATATGAGTCATTTCATTATTCAAATTTTTCGATTTGGTTGTTTTACCTCTGAGCGGCACTTTTTTGCACACCATGGGCTAAATGGCCCGGTTACAAGGACCCCGAAGGCTCAGAGAAGGTTGGGGGAGGGGACCCACTGCAACAGCTGTTGGGAGACAGATGGTAGCCTCGCGCCAAGGCCATCCAGCGTGTTCTTTAACGTTGCATTGTTTTATATCTGAGCGGCACTTTTTTGCACACCATGGGCTAAATAGCGAGGTCACAAGGACCCCGAAGGCTCAGAGAAGGTTGGGAGAGGAGGAACAGCTGTTGGGAGACAGATGGTAGCCTCTCGTCAAGGCCATCCAGCGTGTTCTTTAACGTGCACAGGGTATGGCTCTCCCGCACAATGGCCAGGTCACAAGGACCCCGAAGGCTCAGAGAAGGTTGGGGGAGGGGACCCACTGGAACAGCTGTTGGGAGACAGATGGTAGTCTCCCGTCAAGGCCATTCAGCGTGTTCTTTAACGTTGGGTTGTTTTACCTCTGAGCGGCACTTTTTTGCACACCATGGGCTAAATGGCGAGGTTACAAGGACCCCGAAGGCTCAGAGAAGGTTGGGGGAGGGGACTCACTGGAACAGCTGTTAGGAGACAGATGGTAGACTCCCGTCAAGGCCATCCAGCGTGTTCTTTAACGTGCACAGGGTATGGCTCTCCCGCAACGGGGCCACGGCTTAACGTCCCATCCGACGGACGGCGGCATTTCCAAGACCATCGGTGTCCCCGACTGACCGTGGGCAAGGCGGGGAATTTTTCGCAGATAAATCTCAACGCTAACCCAGCTGGGACTCGAACCTGGGAATTACAGATTACGAGCCTGGCGCGCTACCGACTGAGCCACCCCCGCCCCGAATTTTTTCGACCAAGCACTTTTGGGTACGTAAGAAAACGATTTTGCCAATTTATATTACTCATTAAAAATAATTTTCTGATTTTTTTTAACATAGATTTTTTTGTGTAATTCATGATTCGTTATAAAGATATATTTTGGTTTTTAAATTGAGAATTTTTTCCTGTACAGTCGCTCAAAAAAATATCCGAACACTGTGGTTGCTTACAGAATTCAAAAAAAATATCTGGCAACGATTTCTTTTAGAAATCAGTGATCTGTCAACCTTCGTGTCACGTGACTGTCGGATGGGACGTAAAGCCGTGGCTCTGTGTGCAGGAGAGTTATAATTTGTGCGCATTAAAGAACACGCTGGATGACCCTAACGGGACACTACCAACTGTCTCCTAACAACTATTCAGTGGGTCCCCTTCTCCCAACGTTATCTGAGCCTTTGGGGGCCTTGTGACTTAGACATTTAACCCATTGTGTGCAAAAATAAAAAAAATGTGGCTGAGAGGTAAAATAACCGAACCCAACTCAGGTCACAAGGACCCCACGGGTTCAGAGATTGACCCCACTGAAAGGAAGAGGACTCACTGGAGAGCTGTTAGGAAACAGATAGAAATCTCCCGCCAAGTCTATCCAGCGTGTACTTTAACGTGCACTGGTCCTTCTGCACAGGGAACCACGACTTAACATCCCATTTGAAGGACGGTGGCCTTTCCAAGCTCATCGATGTCCCCTTTCTGATTGAAAAAAAGGAGGAGGGGGTAGGAGAAATTAATTTCAACTCTGGCCCAGGTGAGACTCGAACCAGGAAATACAGACTACGAACTTGGCGCGATGCCAAATGAACCAATCCACTCCTCCATCAAGGTTGGATTGGGTTGTTTTACCTCTGAGCGACGTTTTTTTGCATACAATGGGCTAAATGGCCAGGTCACAAGGACCCCGAAGGCTCAGTGAAGGTTGGGGAGGGGAACCCACTGGAATAGCTGTTGGGAGACAGATGGTAGCCTCCCGTCAAGGCCATCCAGCGTGTTCTTTAACGTGCACTCAATGGGCTAAATGGCCAGGTCACAAGGACCCCGAAGACTCTGAGAAAGTTGGGGAAGGGAACCCACTGGAACAGCTGTTGGGAGACAGATGGTAGCCTCCCGTCAAGGCCATCCAGCGTGTTCTTAAACGTGCACTCAATGGGCTAAATGGCCAGGTCACAAGGACCCCGAAGACTCTTAGAAGGTTGAGAGAGGGGACCCACTGGAACAGCTGTTGGGAGACAGATGGTAGCCTCCCGTCAATGCCATCCAGCGTGTTCTTTAACGTGCACTCAATGGGCTAAATGGCCAGGTCACAAGGACCCCGAAGATTCTGAGAAAGTTGGGGAAGGGAACCCACTGGAACAGCTGTTGGGAGACAGATGGTAGCCTCCCGTCAATGCCATCCAGCGTGTTCTTTAACGTGCACTCAATGGGCTAAATGGCCAGGTCACAAGGACCCCGAAGACTCTGAGAAAGTTGGGGAAGGGAACCCACTGGAACAGCTGTTGGGAGACAGATGGTAGCCTCCCGTCAAGTCCATCCAGCGTGTTCTTAAACGTGCACTCAATGGGCTAAATGGCCAGGTCACAAGGACCCCGAAGACTCTGAGAAAGTTGGGGAAGGGAACCCACTGGAACAGCTGTTGGGAGACAGATGGTAGCCTCCCGTCAAGGCCATCCAGCGTGTTCTTAAACGTGCACTCAATGGGTTGGGTTGGGTTGTTTTACCTCTGAGCGGCACTTTTTTGCACACCATGGGCTAAATGGCCAGGCCACAAGGACCCCGAAGGCTCAGAGAAGGTTGGGGGAGGGGACCCACTGGAACAGCTGTTGGGAGACAGATGGTAGCCTCCCGTCAAGTCCATCCAGTGTGTTCTTAAACGTGCACTCAATGGGCTAAATGGCCAGGTCACAAGGACCTCGAAGACTCTGAGAAGGTTGGGAGAGGGGACCCACTGGAACAGCTGTTGGGAGACAGATGATAGCCTCCCGTCAAGGCCATCCAGCGTGTTCTTAAACGTGCACAAAGTATGGCTCTCCCGTAAACGGGCCACGGCTTACCGTTCCATCCGACGGACGGCGGCCTTTCCAAGCCCATAGGTATCCCATACTGACCGTGGGCAGGGCGGTAACTTTTGCGGAGATAAGTATCTCTCAACTCCCCCATCGAAAGGATAAGTAAGATAACACTTTGAAAAGTGTAGGAATGTGAGATTGGTGTGTAAATATATATTTTAATATCTGATTAAGCAAATAAATTGCAGCATTTTCCATTTATTGAAGATAAGAAGATAACAAACTCAGGAGCTTACGAAATCTTAAGCATCTGGAGCAAAAATATTTATAAAAGGCATCTGATAATCAGTAAATATGTCGAGGATGGGTTGGGTGGGGGTGGGTACTTGGGTGGGGTGGGGGCTAGGAAACAGATGGTAGCCTTCCATCAAAGCCATCCGTGTGGTATCCGCTGAAACTCAAATTTTCCGCAGCAATCTTTTTATCATCGTGGATGGGGAAAAACATTAAGTATCATCAAAATAACAACTGAGGCATAAATGGATCTAGGAACGTTTTCTGTTCAGAGAAATGAAAACTTGGAAGAAAAAATTTAATAATTCAAAAGTTTCCTCGTCATTCATAATCAAATAATATTTGTTTTTAGAATATAAACTGTAAAAAGGATAAAAAAAAAACATCAATGGCTCGCAGCATCAAAGAAAGTTAAAAATATAATGATTCTGGTATATGAGAAATTCCAACAGTAGTCCGAACCATAAATTGCAAACAAGCATAATGCAAAAAAACACGAACTTTGTTGGTATGGTTTTTATAAATAATACAAGTTGGGAAGATATATTTTTTTCTATCCATTATGGGGTCTCGCTGAAGAAATCAAATGTGCTTGTTATACTGAAACATTTTGTTGTTAGATATTAAATTATACAATAACAGGCGATTCAAAAAAAAAGGAAGAAAATCTTCATTTTGAGTTGGGTTGTTTTACCTCTGAGCGGCACTTTTTTGCACACCATGGACTAAATGGCCAGGTCACATGGACCCCGAAGGCTCAGAGAAGGTTGGGGGAGGAGATCCACTGGAACAGCTGTTAGGATACAGATGGTAGCCTCCCGTCAAGACCATCCAGCGTGTTCTTTAACGTTGAGTTGTTTTACACCTGAGCTGCACTTTTTTGCACACCTTGGGCTAAATGCCCAGGTCACATGGACCCCGAAGGCTCAGAGAAGGTTGGGGGAGGGGACCCACTGGAACAGCTGTTAGGATACAGATGGTAGCCTCCCGTCAAGACCATCCAGCGTGTTCTTTAACGTTGAGTTGTTTTACCTCTGAGCGGCACTTTTTTGCACACCATGGGCTAAATGGCCAGGTCACATGGACCCCGAAGGCTCAGAGAAGGTTGGGGGAGGGGACCCACTGGAACAGCTGTTGGGAGACAGATAGTAGCCTCCCGTCAAGACCATCCAGCGTGTTCTTTAACGTTGAGTTGTTTTACCTCTGATCGGCACTTTTTTGCACATCATGGGCTAAATGGCCAGGTCACATGGACCCCGAAGGCTCAGAGAAGGTTGGGGACCCACTGGAACAGCTGTTGATTGAGACAGATGGTAGCCTCCCGTCAAGACCATCCAGCGTGTTCTTTAACGTGCACAGGGTATGGCTCTCCCGCACACGGGGGCACGGCTTAACGTCCCATCCGACGGACGGCGGCCTTTCCAAGCCCATCGGTGTCCCCTACTGACCGTGGGCAGGGCGGGGAATTTTGCGGAGATAAATCTCAACGCTGACCCAGCTGGGACTCGAACCTGGGAACTACAGATTACTAGCCTGGCGCGCTACCGACTGAGCCACCCCCGCCCCCTTCATTTTGAACACACGCGCGTAATAAATATGAAAATAGTGATTATGCTTTAGATGGGGCATAGGATGGCTCAGTCGGTAGTGCGTCAGGCTCGCAATCTGCAATTCCCAGGTTCGAGTCTCGCCTTGGTTCATATTGAGATCTATCTCCGCAAAAATCTCCGCCATTTCTTCGTTCAGTAGGGGACACCGATGGGCTTGGAAAGGCCTCCGTCCGTCGGATGGACGTTAAGCCGTGGTAATATGTGCAGGAAAGTTATACCTGAGAGTTGAACACGCTGGATGGCTTTGATGGATGGCTATAATCTGTTTCCTAGTAGTTGTCCAGTGTGTCCCCTTTCCCCAACCTTCTCTAGACCCTTGGGTCCTTGTGACTTGGGGCGGGGATGGCTCAGTCGTTAGAGCGCCAGGCTTGTAATCTGTAGTTCTCAGGTTCGAGTCCAAGCTGGGTCAGCGTTGAGATTTATCTCCGCCAAATTCCCCGCCCTGCCTACGGTGGGTAGGGGACACCGATGGACTTGTAAAGGCCACCGTCCGTCGGATGGGACGTTAAGCCGTGGCCCCGTGAACTGGAGAGCCATACCCTGTGCACTTTAAGATGCCCTATTCTGCCAGAATTTCGCTCTATGCGCGCTAACTGCCTTTGGGTTGTTTTACCTCTGAACGGAACATTTTCGCACAAATTGGGTTAAATGGCTAGGTCACAATGACCCCAAGGGCTCAGAAAAGGTTAGGAGCAGGTGACCCACTGAAACAGCTATTGGGAGACAGATGGTAGCCTCCCGTCAAGGCCATCCAGCGTGTTCTTTAACGTGTACAGGGTGTGGCTCTCCCGCACACGAGGCCATGGCTTAACGTTCCATTCGACAGACGGCGGCCTTTCCAAGGCCATCCAGTGTGTTCTCTAACGTGCACAGGTATGACTCTTAATATGGAAAATATCTTAGATAATATTATTATGTACTGAGAATTTTAAAAATAAAATAAATACCCCCTCAAGCAGCTGCTTGCCACAGAGGTCTGACAGGAGCCTGTCAGTTTATATGCCACAGTAGGAGATCTGAGAGGATGGCAGGACCTCAGCAGAAAAACGACACATACATCCATGCCTAATCCGGGGCTCGAACCCAGGTCCCTTAGATCAGTAGCCAAGCGTGCTAACTACTCGGCCACAGTTGTAGCAATTTTTTGCTCGTGTTCAAAAATAAAAAACGCGCTAATGTTTATTTTTTGTCGTCTGTTTGTCTGTTTGTAGACATTGAATTTTTTTGCTTTTAGAAACACTGAAACATTCTTTTTGGTTGGATAGGTATGGATAAAATAGTACAGTCGCTCAAAAAAATATCCGAACACTATGGTTGATTACAGAATTCAGAAAAAATATCTGGCAACGATTTTTTTAGAAATCAGTGATTTGACAACCTTTGTGTCGCGTGACACTAAGGTTGCCTGGTCATATTATTTTGATACTAGATCGTGTGGGCTCACTCACGGAAATATTGAGCGTGTGCAGTTACCGTTCACAGCAAACTGGAGCGGTTGCGGTTAATGTTCACAGCACATTGGATCGTGTGAGCTCACAAAGACCTGGATCGTGTGGGCTCACTCACGGAAATATTGAGCGTGTGCAATTACCGTTCACAGTAAACTGGAGCGGTTGCGGTTAATGTTCACAGCACATTGGATCGTGTGAGCTCACAAAGACCTAGATCGTGTGGGCTCACTCACGGAAATATTGAGCGTGTGCAATTACCGTTCACAGCAAACTGGAACGGTTACGGTTAATGTTCACAGCACATTGGATCGTGTGAGCTCACAAAGACCTGGATCGTGTGGGCTCACTCACGGAAATATTGAGCGTGTGCAGTTACCGTTCACAGCAAACTGGAGGGGTTGCGGTTAATGTTCACAGCAAACTGGAGGGGTTGCGGTTAATGTTCACAGCACATTGGATCGTGTGAGCTCACAAAGACCTAGATCGTGTGGGCTCACTCACGAAAATATTGAGCGTGTGCAATTACCGTTCACAGCAAACTGGAACGGTTACGGTTAATGTTCACAGCACATTGGATCGTGTGAGCTCACAAACACCTGTATCGTGTGGGCTCACTCACGAAAATATTGAGCGTGTGCAATTACCGTTCACAGCAAACTGGAGGGGTTGCGGTTAATGTTCACAGCACATTGGATCGTGTGAGCTCACAAAGACCTGGATCGTGTGGGCTCACTCACGGAAATATTGAGCGTGTGCAGTTACCGTTCACAGCAAACTGGAGGGGTTGCGGTTAATGTTCACAGCAAACTGGAGGGGTTGCGGTTAATGTTCACAGCACATTGGATCGTGTGAGCTCACAAAGACCTAGATCGTGTGGGCTCACTCACGAAAATATTGAGCGTGTGCAATTACCGTTCACAGCAAACTGGAACGGTTACGGTTAATGTTCACAGCACATTGGATCGTGTGAGCTCACAAACACCTGTATCGTGTGGGCTCACTCACGAAAATATTGAGCGTGTGCAATTACCGTTCACAGCAAACTGGAGCGGTTGCGGTTAATGTTCACAGCAAACTGGAGCGGTTGCGGTTAATGTTCACAGCACATTGGATCGTGTGAGCTCACAAAGACCTGGATCGTGTGGGCTCACTCACGGAAATATTGAGCGTGTGCAGTTACCGTTCACAGCAAACTGGAGCGTGTGCAGTAACTGCACACGCTCCAGTTTGCTGCGAACGGTAACATTTTTCCTGAATTCTGTAATCACGTGACACGAAGATTGCCAGATCACTAATTTCTGAAAAAAATCGTTGCCAGATATTTTTTCTGAATTCTGTAATCAACCTTAGTGTTCGGATACTTTTTGAGCGACTGTAGGATTCGCACTTTGCGAATCTTCCAAAAGATATAATTGCCCCTTATAACGGTAGAAATAATATAATTCCGCCATCTAACGGTGGAAAAAGTTAAAAATTTTAAACAAATATGAGTAAACGATGCATTTACGCTGTAAATTTGAAATTTTGGTGGTAGAATATGAAATATCATTAAGTTTCTATTCGCAACAATGAGTTTACACTTTCCACGGTGAATGGATGAGAAAAATTCGTAATTTTTTGTCTGAAGAAATAGTATTTGTTTTTGAAAAGAAACAAAATTTTAGGGACGTTCGATAGGTATTGATGAAATAGTACGATTCGCACTTTGCGAATCCACGAAAAGTTCAAACCGTCCTTCTGACGGTGGAAAAATCTCAAAAATTGAAACCTTTCACACGACTATTGCAGGCATTGTATTTAAGCTAGAAATTTTAAAATTTGGTGGTAGAATGTGAACGTCGTGAAGTATTCCTTTGCAATAATAAGCTGCCCGCTTATATCCACGGGGCGGGGGTGGCTCAGTCGGTAGCGCGCCAGGCTCGTAATCTGTAGTTCCCAGGTTCGAGTCCCAGCTGGGTCAGCGTTGAGATTTATCTCCGGAAAAATTCCCCGCCCTGCCCACGGTCAGTAGGGGACACAGATGGGCTTGGAAAGGCCGCCTTCCATCGGATGGGACGCTAAGCCGTGGCCCTGTGTGCAGGAGAGCCATACCCTGTGCAGGTTAAAGAACGCGCTGGATGGCCTTGACGGGAGGCTACCATCTGTCTCCCAACAGCTGTTCCAGTGGGTTCCCTCCCCCAACCTTCTCTCAGCCTTCGGGGTCCATGTGACCTGGCCATTTAGCCCATGGTGTGCAAAAAAGTGCCGCTCAGAGGTAAAACAACACAACAATACAGCTTATATCCAGGAGGGGGGGGGGACTCAATTATTTTGATTTAAGAGATTATTAGAAAACCCTTTCTTAGTTGGATAGGTCATCATCATCATCCTCAAGCAGCCATGGGCTACGGAGGTCCAACCAGACCGTGCAATTTAGTTCTCCAAGCGAGTCTGTCCTGAGCTACATCTGCTGCATCTGGCCACTGCACACCAATTCTAATAAGGTTCTGTTTCTCATTGTCTGCTATACTAATGAAATATTATTATTCGTATTTTTGAAATCGTTAAGTGGTTTTAATTTATGTCGTTAGAGGGAGCTCAATACGGAAGAGGCGAAAATTTTGACGAATGTTGCAAATGATCTGGAGGATCATCAGGCTCGCAATCTGAAGTTTCTAGTCAGAGTCCCGTTTTGACCAGTCGAAATTTATTTCCGCAGAAATCTCGGCCCTGCCCTCGGTCAGTAGGGGATACCAATGAGCTTGGAATGACCGCCGTCCGTCGGATGGGGCGTTAAGCTGTGGCTCTCTGTGCGGGAGAGCCACACACTGTGCACGTTAAAGAAACGCTAAATGGCTTTGACGATAGGTTACCATCTGTCTCCTAACAGCTGTCCAGTGGGTCCCTCCATCCTACTATGAACCTTCGAGGTCCTTTGTGACCTGGCCATTTAACCTATTCTGATCAAAAAGTGCCATAGCCTGTGTGCGGGAGTGCCACCCACTGTGCACGTTAAAGAACACTCTAGATGGCCTTGACGGGAGGCTACTATCTGTCTCCTAACAGCTGTCCAGTGGGTCTCTCCATCCTACTATGAACCTTCGAGGTCCTTTGTGACCTGGCCATTTTATCTATTCTGCGCAAAAAGTGCCATAGTCTGTGTGCGGGAGAGCCACACACTGTAAACGTTAAAGAACACGCTAGATGGCCTTGACGATAGGTTACCCTCTGTCTCCTAACAGCTGTCCAGTGGGTCCCTCCATCCTACTATGAACCTTCGAGGTCCTTTGTGACCTGGCCATTTTATCTATTTTCGCAAAAAGTGCCATAGTCTGTGTGCGGGAGAGCCACACACTGTGCACGTTAAGGAACACGCTAGATGGCCTTGACGGGAGGCTACTATCTGTCTCCTAACAGCTGTCCAGTGGGTCCCTCCATCCTACTATGAACCTTCGAGGTCCTTTGTGACCTGGCCATTTTATCTATTCTGCGTACAAAGTGCCATAGTCTGTGTGCGGGAGAGCCATACACTGTGCACATTAAAGAACACTCTAGATGGCCTTGACGGGAGGCTACTCTCTGTCTCCTAACAGCTGTCCAGTGGGTCCCTCCATCCTACCCGCCGTCCGTCGGATGGGACGTTAAGCCGTGGCCCCGTGTGCGGGAGAGTCATACCCTGTGCACGTTAAAGAACACACTGGATGGCCTTGACGGGAGGCTACCATCTGTCACCCAACAGCTGTTCCAGTGGGTCCCCTCCCCCAACCTTCTCTGAGCCTTCGGGGTCCATGTGACCTGGCCATTTAGCCCATGGTGTGCAAAAAAGTGCCGTTCAGAGGTAAAACAACCCAACCCAACCCTCCATCCTACTATGAACCTTCGAGGTCCTTTGTGACCTGGCCATTTTATCTATTCTGCGTACAAAGTGCCATAGTCTGTGTGCGGGAGAGCCATACACTGTGCACATTAAAGAACACTCTAGATGGCCTTGACGGGAGGCTACTCTCTGTCTCCTAACAGCTGTCCAGTGGGTCCCTCCATCCTACTATGAACCTTCGAGGTCCTTTGTGACCTGGCCATTTTATCTATTCTGCGTACAAAGTGCCATAGTCTGTGTGCGGGAGAGCCATACACTGTGCACATTAAAGATAAAGAACATAGATAAAGATTTTAACAAATTATTCTAGAACACTCTAGATTATTCTAGAACACTCTACATCTAGAGTGTTCTTTAATAATGCAATATTTGAAGTTTCTATGGCACCTATTCTGCGCAAAAAGTGCCATAGTCTGTGTGCGGGAGAGCCACCCACTGTGCACGTTAAAGAACACTCTAGATGGCCTTGACGGGAGGCTACTATCTGTCTCCTAACAGCTGTCCAGTGGGTCCCTCCATCCTACTATGAACCTTCGAGGTCCTTTGTGACCTGGCCATTTAACCTATTCTGTGCAAAAAGTGCCATAGCCTGTGTGCGGGAGAGCCACACACTGTGCACATTAAAGAACACTCTAGATGGCCTTGACGGGAGGCTACTCTCTGTCTCCTAACAGCTGTCCAGTGGGTCCCTCCATCCTACTATGAACCTTCGAGGTCCTTTGTGACCTGGCCATTTAACCTATTCTGTGCAAAAAGTGCCATAGCCTGTGTGCGGGAGAGCCACCCACTGTGCACAATAAAGAACATTCTAGATGGCCTTGACGGGAGGCTACTCTCTGTCTCCTAACAGCTGTCCAGTGGGTCCCTCCATCCTACTATGAACCTTCGAGGTCCTTTGTGACCTGGCCATTTAACCTATTCTGTGCAAAAAGTGCCATAGCCTGTGTGCGGGAGAGCCACCCACTGTGCACAATAAAGAACACTCTAGATGGCCTTGACGGGAGGCTACTCTCTGTCTCCTAACAGCTGTCCAGTGGGTCCCTCCATCCTACTATGAATCTTCGAGGTACTTTGTGACCTGGCCATTTAACCTATTCTGCGCAAAAAAGTGCCATAGCCTGTGTGCGGGAGAGCCACCCACTGTACACATTAAAGAACACTCTAGATGGCCTTGACGGGAGGCTACCATCTGTCTCCTAACAGCTGTCTAGTGGGTCCCTCCATCCTACTATGAACTTTCGCGGTCCTTTGTGACCTGGCCATTTAACCTATTCTGCGCAAAAAGTGCCATAGCCTGTGTGCGGGAGAGCCATACACTGTGCATGTTAAAGAACACGCTGGATGGCCTTGACGGGAGGCTACCATATATTTGATTGAGATCTTTATCAGCTGTCACATTTTTCAAAACAAGAAAATTTTAGAAGTTATATTGCTTTTACGTTAGCTTCCCATTCTTATGACGTAGATAACGTTTGTTACACTGGTTTAGTTTGAGATGAAGAATACTGAAATCGATTCACAACAAGAAATTCAGTAATGGATACCTGTTGGTTTTTCCTTCGTTGTTGAATACTGTAAGAATTCTGTAAGCTTTATATCTAAGGAAAGGAAATAAGAAAAAAAAACCCTGAGATAAAAGCAGATGCAAATACTTTATTTTTGCTCTGGTTACATTTTTTTAAAGATATAATCTGCAGAATTAGTGGAAAGCGATGCAAACCTAAAAAAAAAAATCCCAAAGAATCGAAAGATGTGAGTAATCTAGCGTCAGATGTATCGCCGATCATAAATATTTATGATAAGAATAAACCAACTAAGTTCAAGATAGATTTTGCTGAAAAATTGTGCTTTTTTTTTATCAACCGTTAGAATTCATCATTTTTCATTTAAGCTAGCGAAGAAGAAAATACAGCGCCTGGTCGAATTAATACGAACACCGAGGCATGTGCGAAGTGGGGTCGGGGTCTCAGTCGGTGGCACGCCAAGCTCGTAATCTGTGGTTCCAAGTCCCAGCTGGGCCAGCGTTGAGATTTATTTCCGTAAAACTCCCCGCCCTGCCCACGGTCAGTTGGGTTGGGTTGTTTTACCTCTGAGCGGCACTTTTTTGCACACCATGGGCTAAATGGCCAGGCCACAAGGACCCCGAAGGCTCAGAGAAGGTTGGGGGAGGGGACCCACTGGAACAGCTGTTGGGAGACAGATGGCAGCCTCCCGTCAAGGCCATACAGCGTGTTCTTTAACGTGCACAGGGTATGGCTCTCCCGCACACGGGGCCATGGCTTAACGTCCCATCCGACGGACGGCGGCCTTTCCAAGATCATCGGTGTCCCCTACTGACCGTGGGCAGGGCGGGGAATTTTGCGGAGATAAATCTCAACGCTGACCCAGCTGGGACTCGAACCTGGGAACTACAGATTACAAGCCTGGCGCGCTACCGACTGAGCCATCCCCGCCCTGCCCACTGTCAGTATGCAACTCTTTATAACGTCTTAGCTTTGAGATAAATTCTTAAGACTGGCAGTGATACAAAATTCGACATCAAACTTCCATAACTTATTAAATACGGAAAGAATATTGTTGAAAATCGAGAGATAGATATATTTGATTAAGATCTTTATCTGCTATCACAGTTTTTAAAACAAAAAAAAATATTTTGTAAATTAAAGAGTTCCTACGTTACCTTACCATTGATATAATACAGGGTTGTTCCTTAATTTATGGAAACAAGTGCAATTTCCTCCTCCCAAAATTGATCAAAATTGAGAGAACTGTTACTTTAGAAACTTCAAATATTTCATTTATGTTACTGAATAATTTCTTATTATTTTTGTTTTGTTTTCTTTTGAACATTTTAACTTCGATAATTCTCTGAATATTAAACGAATATCGTGAAAAATAGATATTTAGAGAGATTTAATTGCAAATCACTCTAAATATCTATTTAAATATTTAAATAATTGCATTTATGTTACTGAATAATTTGTTATAATTGTTTTGCTTTCTTTTGAACATTTTAACTTCCATAATTCTCTGAATATTAAACGAATATCGTGAAAAATAGATATTTAGAGAGATTTAATTGCATAATCACTCTAAATTCTATTCAAAATTATCTATCTCTAAATATCTATTCAAATATTTAAATAATTGCATTTATTTTACTGGATAATTTGTTATAATTGTTTTGTTCTCTTTTGAGCATTTTAACCTCCATAATTCTCTGAATATAATATATTCTCTGAATATCGTGGAAAATAGATATTTAGAGAGATTTAATTGCATAATGTCTCTAAATATCTATTTAAATATTTAAAAAATTGCATTTATATTGCTTAATAATTTGTTAGAATTCTGTGTTTTCTTTTGAACATTTTAACTTCCATAATTAGCACGCTTGGCTACTGATCTAAGGGACCTGGGTTCGAGCCCCGGGTAAAGCATGAATGTGTGTGTTGTTTTTCTGCTGAGGTCCTCTGCTATCCTCACAGACCTTCTACTATGGCATATAAACTGACAGGCTCCTGTCAGACCTCTGTGGCAAGCAGCTGCTTGAGGGGGTATTTATTATTTATTTAATTTTTTAATTCTCTGAGTATTAAACGAATGTCGTGGAAATTAAATATTTAGATAGATTTAATTGCATAATCTCTCTAAATATCTATTTAAAAATTTCTGTTTCTAAATATCTATATAAATATTTAAATAATTGCATTTATGTTACTGAATAATTTGTTAGAATTGTGTTTTCTTTTGGACATTTTAACTTCCATAATTATTTGAATATTAAACGAATATTTTGAAAAATAGATATTTAGAGAGATCTAAGCGAGATAATTAATTTATCTTAAATAAGTATTTTTCATTAAAAATGCATTTTTAAATTTCCTTTTATCTAACATGGAATGACACTGCTATTTTTACAACATAGTGTATCACTGTAAGTTTGTTATATATTCTGCGAAGAAAACAACCTAACCTAAAGCCTAGTTGAATCCAAAACATTATTCAAACTGTCATCGGGGGTGGGGGTGGCTCAGTCGGCAGCGCGCCAGGCTCGTAATCTGCAGTTTCCAGGTTCGAGTCCCATCTGGGCCAGCGTTGAGATTTATCTCCGCAAAATTCCCAGCCCTGTCCACGGTCAATAGGGGACACCGATGGGCTTGGAAAGGCCGCCGTCCGTCGGATGGGACGTTTAAGCCTAGGCCCCGTGTACGGGAGAGCCATACCCTGTGCACGTTAAAGAACACGCTGGGTGGACTTGACGGGAGGCTACCATCTGTCTCCCAACAGCTGTTCCAGTGGGTCCCCTCCCCCAACCTTCTCTGAGCCTTCGGGGGTCCTTGTGATCTGGCCTTTTAGCCCATTGTGTGCACGTTAAAGAACACACTGGGTGGCCTTGACGGGAGGCTACCATCTGTTTCCCAACAGCTGTTCCAGTGGGTCCCCTCCTCCAACCTTCTCTGAGCCTTCGGGGTCCTTGTGATCTGGCCATTTAGCCCATTGTGTGCACGTTAAAGAACACACTGGGTGGCCTTGACGGGAGGCTACCATCTGTCTCCCAACAACTGTTCCAGTGGGTCCCCTCCCCCAACCTTCTCTGAGCCTTCGGGGGTCCTTGTGATCTGGCCATTTAGCCCATTGTGTGCACGTTAAAGAACACACTGGGTGGCCTTGACGGGAGGCTACCATCTGTCTCCCAACAGCTGTTCCAGTGGGTCCCCTCCCCCAACCTTCTCTGAGCCTTCGGGGGTCCTTGTGATCTGGCCATTTAGCCCATGGTATGCAAAAAAGTGCCGCTCAGAGTTAAAACAATCCAATCCAAACTGTCATCATAAGTTGGTGACGTATTTTACTTTTTGAATCATCGTCCCGAGCATCAACATTCTTAAAGCGTAGCGGTGAAGAGTTCACAAGTCATTGTTATTAACTTTCTCGTTATTAAGTCTGAGCGACTTTGTTTGGAAATCGTTAAAAATCTTCAGCAAATATTTGACCTGAGAGAGTTATGCTAATGATCGATGACGTCGCTACCTTCAGCTGAAAATCAAACGCCTGCTGCTCTGATAACAAGTGTCAACCTTCTCACGAGATTAAATCGTAACCATCGAATTTGTACAGAACCGGTACAAAAATAACTAGATGTGTGGCAAAAATCAGTTGCATTTAAAATACCTTTTCCTTTTTGAGCCGTGGGATGAAAGTGGTAGGTAAAGTAGGTCAATAAATATTTTAATATTAGATTGGATTGTTTTACCTCTGAGGGGCACTTTTTTGCACAAAATGGGTTGAATAACCAGGTCAGAAGGACCCCGAAGGCTCAGAGAAGGTTGGGGGAGGGGACCCACTGGAACAGCTGTTGGGAGACAGATGGTATCCTCCCGTCAAGGCCATCCACCGTGTTCTTTAACGTGCACAGGGTATGACTCTCCCGCACACGGGGTCACGCCTTAACGTCCCATCCGACGGACGGCGGCCTTTCCAAGCCCATCGGTGTCCCCTACTGACCGTGGGCAGGGCGGGGAATTTTGCGGAGATAAATCTCAACGGTGACCCAGTTGGGACTCGAACCTGGGAACTATAGATTACGAGCCTGGCGCGATACCGACTGAATACGATACCCAGCTTGGAAGCATCCAAAGATGAACAATGTGATCGATTCAACCCTGGAAGTCAAATTTTAATTCGTCTTTCAGGGTCCGCTGTTGATTGAGTTTTTCGACCGTGGTGAAGCCATCAATTCGCAACTATATTGTGAAACTATGAACATTTGAAGTCGGGCAATAAATTCCGAGCTGGGTTTGGTTATTTTACTTCTGAACTGCACTATTTTGCACATAGTGTTGTAAATGACCAAGTCACAAAGACCCCAAGGGTTCAGAGAAGGTCGGAGGAAGAAGACCCATTGGAGAGCTGTAAGGGGACAGATGGAAGCCTCACTTTAAAGCCATTCAATGCGTTCTTTAACGTGTACAGGTTGAGGCTCTACTGCATAAGGAACCACGGCTTAGCGTTCTATCTGACGGACGGCATATTTCAAAGCCAATCGGTGTCCCTTTTCTCACTGAGGGGAGGGTTGGGATTTAGAGGAGATAAATTTGAACGCTGGCGCAGACTCAAACAGGGATTTGCATATGAATAGGAATTGATATGTGTGCGGCTTCGTGTGCGGTGTACCATACCATATACGTGGCTTCGTGTGCGGGAGAGCCATACCCTGTGCACGTTAAAGAACACACTGTATGGCCTTGACGGGAGGCTACCATCTGTGTCCCAACAGCTGTTCCACTGGGTCCCCTCCCCCAACCTTCTCTGAGTCTTCGGGGTCCTTGTGACCTGGCCATTTAGCCCATTGAGTGCACGTTAAAGAACACACTGGGTGGCCTTGACGGGAGGCTACCATCTGTCTCCCAACAGCTATTCCAGTGGGCCCCCTCCCTCAACCTTCTCGGAGCCTTCGGGGTCCTTGTGACCTGGCCATTTAGCCCATTGAGTGCACGTTAAAGAACACACTGGATGGCCTTGACGGGAGGCTACTATCTGTGTCCCAACAGTTGTTCCACTGGGTCCCCTCCCCCAACCTTCTCTGAGTCTTCGGAGTCCTTGTGACCTGGCCATTTAGCCCATTGAGTGCACGTTAAAGAACACACTGGATGGCCTTGACGGGAGGCTACCATCTGTCTCCCAACAGCTATTCCAGTGGGCCCCCTCCCCCCAACCTTCTCTGAGCCTTCGGGGTCCTTGTGACCTGGCCATTTAGCCCATTGAGTGCACGTTAAAGAACACACTGGGTGGCCTTGACGGGAGGCTACCATCTGTCACCCAACAGTTATTCCAGTGGGCCCCCTCCCCCAACAACCCTTTCTCCAACCTAATCTGCATAATAGGCTAGGGCTCTAGCCTGGTTGATTGACAGCTAATTGATAAGTCATTGTTCAAAGCTGTATCTCTAGGCGTGTACTGCGCAGACTCCACTCTTTACGTCACTGACCTATTGTTAAAAGAGAGAGAGAATAGTAAAAAGAAAAGCAAAAACAACACAAAGTCAAAACAATAAAATAAAATTCAAAGGAAAAATAATCGAAATATTGACGAAAAGGAAATAATTACTTAATTAACTTCAACGACATCTCACTAGAAAATAAATTACATTATTGAATTTTTTTTATGTGTATGTAAAACTTCAGTTGAAATCCGTTTCTTTATTCCCTGTTATATTTTTCTAGCAAAAAAAAAAAGATGAAACTCGATATTTTACTGACGCGATATGAAAACGGATAATGCAAAATGTGGAAAAAAATACAAATTGAAAACATTTCTTCAGTATTTTTTTTTTTCAAATTGTTTTTTTTACCTGAATGATGGTTAAGTAAATAATAACAAAAAAATTGAATTTTTTTTTAATGCAATTAGATAGGTCGCATCAAGTATTGGAAGCATAAAATACGAAAAAAAAAAATCGAAAGATTTTTTTTTGTTTGATGAAACCAATCGGCCGCAATTGCATTAAAAAGCAACTTCACTGATTGCAGAACAGGGGGGGGGGAAAAAGGAATCGAAAAAGGAAACAAAAAAAATGAATATTAATAATTTACGATCACATTGAGCAAACAGAATTTTCAGGTATCTGCTTAGATCGTAGGTTGGGTTGTTTTACCTCTGAGCGGCACTTTTTTGCACACCATGGGCTAAATGGCCAGGTCACATGGACCCCGAAGGTCTCAGAGAAGGTTGGGGGAGGGGACCCACTGGAACAGCTGTTGGGAGACAGATGGTAGCCTCCCGTCAAGGCCATCCAGCGTGTTCTTTAACGTGCACAGGGTATGGATCTCCGATACACGGGGCCACGACTTAACGTCCCATCCGACGGACGGCGGCCTTTCCAAGCCCATCGGTGTCCCCTACTGACCGTGGGCAGGGCGGGGAATTTTGCGGAGATAAATCTCAACGCTGACCCAGCTGGGACTCGAACCTGGGAACTATAGATTACGAGCCTGGCGCGCTACCGACTGAGCCACCCCCGCCCCGAAGATCGTAGGAGTTACAAAAACAAAGTTTATTTCAATACCAAATGTAGAAAGAAGAAAAAGAGAGATTGGTGTGTGAAACCGATAGTTTTGTGCCTGCATGAGATGGATTGGGTTGTTTTACCTCTGAGCGGGGGGGGGGGGGAGTGGCTCAGTCGGTAGCGCCAGACTCGTAATCTGTAGTTCCCAGGCTCGAGTCCCAGCTGGGTCAGCGTTGAGATTTATCTCCGCAAAATTCCCAGCCCTGCCCACGGTCAGTAAGGGACACCGATGGGTTTGCAAAGGCCGTCGTCCGTCGGATGGGACGTTAAGCCATGGCCCCGTGTGTGGGAGAGTCATACCCTGTGCACGTTAAAGAACACGCTGGATGGCCTTGACGGGAGGCTACCATCTGTCTCCCAACAGCTGTTCCAGTGGGTCCCCTCCCCCAAACTTCTCTGAGCCTTCGGGGTTCATGTGACCTGGCCATTTAGCCCATGGTGTGCAAAAAAGTGCCGCTCAGAGGTAAAACAACCCAACCCAATCAGATTGTGCAATTTAGTTCTCCAAACACGTCTGTCCTGAGCTACATCTACTGCATCTGGCCACTGCACACCAATTCTAACAAGGTCCTGTTTAACATTGCCTGCCCACAGCATCCTAGGTCTCCTCTTCTTTCTGAGGCCTTTAGGCACACTGTTCATAACCCTATTCGCCAATCTATAATTATCCATACGGGCAACATGTCCAAACCAACTGAGTCTCTCTCTGCATAATATGCTGCTGACTACTTTGCTTAACCTCTCACTACTTAAACATTTTAACCACCTAATGCCCAAGATACTGCCAAAGCATCTAGAATCAAATGCATCAAGTTTTCTGTTTCTTTCTTTAGGGTTAGTTACTACCATAACTAACCCTAAAAAGAATCACACTATTATACAGCTTAATTTTTTTCTTCAGGCGTATACTCCTATTTCTCCACACTCTCCATAAATTCTTAAGACCCAAGCAGCAATTCCTATTATTCTATTCATCTCATGCCAAACATCACCAGTATCTGCCACATAGTTCCCAAGATATAATATAATTAAACTGAGACACTCTCTCAAAATTGGAACCATTCAGATTAACTGAATCACAGCCTGCCTGACCAATTTTCATCACTTTAGTTTTCTCTCTATAACCAAACCTACTCTTTTCCAATCATATAAACAACTGGAATGAAAGAGTTCATCTCATCAACATCATTTGCCAAAAGGGTCAAATCAGCAGCATAATAAAAAAAAATCATCAGCATTACTGTTTAAAACATAATGATTTAAATAGTAAACTTTAGTACAATTTCCTACGGGATATTTATTTGGCATGGGTACAGTCTACCTTAATTTATGGGATTTGTTGTTGCGAAGGATATTTGTATTTTTCAACCATATTTCTCTATAAAAATCGAGGTTTATATCTGATTAGAAATCCTAATTTTAACTACAGAGTTTTGGGTTTGCAAAAAAGGAAAATTTCCACAAAACATTTTTATTTTATTCTGCCTAATTTTTTAATTCACTGGAGTAGAAAATACGAAATGAAAAATGTTGAACAACTTTTAAGAAATGTTTGCATGCTTCTTTGACAAGCTTCTTTTTTGTCAAAGTTAGACAATATTGAATGTATGTTTACCTATGATTAAATTTTGATAGTATATGTGTAGAAAGCGATATTTGGTAAAACTGCATATCCGCCCCACTCGCGACATTTAATATTTATATTTTTTATATATTTTTTTATTTACTTTATTTTTTGACAAAAATGATTTAATTCTTTATAACCTGGAAGAGCTCGAAATCTCCTTGGTGGTTCACATATAACTATTGATGATTTTGCTCAGTTTGGTGCTTTTATTGTTTTCTGATCTTTGTAAAGCATTGTATTGATACTGTATTTGACAAATTGTTGATTTGATATTGTATTTCACAAAGTGTTATATTGATATCCTACTTGACCAGAGTGTTGTATTGATATCGTACTTGACCAGAGTGTTGTATTGATATCGTACTTGAAAAGAGTGTTGTATTGATATCGTACTTGACCAGAGTGTTGTACTGATATCGTACTTGACCAGAGTGTTGTATTGATATCGTACTTGACCAGAGTGTTGTACTGATATCGTACTTGACCAGAGTGTTGTATTGATATTGTATTTGACAGAGTGTTGTATTGACATTGTATTTGACAAAGTGTTGTATTGATATCGTACTTGACCAGAGTGTTGTATTGATATCGTATTTGACCAGAGTGTTGTATTGATATCGTACTTGAAAAGAGTGTTGTATTGATATCGTACTTGACCAGAGTGTTGTACTGATATTGTACTTGACCAGAGTGTTGTATTGATAACGTACTTGAAAAGAGTGTTGTATTGATATCGTACTTGACCAGAGTGTTGTATTGATATTGTATTTGACAGAGTGTTGTATTGACATTGTATTTGACAAAGTGTTGTATTGATATCGTACTTGACCAGAGTGTTGTATTAATATTGTACTTGACCACTGTTGTATTGGTATTGTACTTGACCAGAGTGTTGTATTGATATTGTACATGACAATGTGTTGTATTGATATCGTACTTGACCAGAGTGTTGTATTGATACTGTATTTGACAGAGTGTTGTATTGACATTGTATTTGACAAAGTGTTGTATTGATATTGTACTTGACCAGAGTGTTGTATTGATATTCTACTTGACCAGAGTGTTGTATTGATATCTTACTTGACCAGAGTGTTGTATTGATATTGTATTTGACAAAGTGTTGTATATTGTGTGTTTATTGTCCTCATGTATTTCTTCATGTTATAATAAATTTAAATTTGGATCTTGCTTTATGATGGACGTCATTTCTTCTAATCATCATTCTCTCGAATCGCAGTCATTTTGTCTAACTGTCATGCTCTGGATGGACGTCATCATTGCTAACCATCCTGCGCTATGATGGATGTCATTTCCTTTAATCATCCTTCTCACGGATCCCACTCACCTTGTCATCCTGCTTTATTACGGAAGTCATCTTTTCTAATCATCTTTCTCTTTGACCGATGTCAAATTGTCTAATCATCTTGCTCTATAATGGAAGTCATCTTTACTGAATTTTGATTATATTTAAATTTCAAATTTAAAAGATTGATGATTAGAAGAGATGATGTCTTGTGATAGACATCATCTCTTCTAATCATCATTCTCTCGAATCGCAGTCATTTTGTCTAACTGTCATGCTCTGTGATGGACGTCATCATTGCTAACCATCCTGCGCTATGATGGATGTCATTTCCTTTAATCATCCTTCTCACGGATCCCACTCACCTTGTCATCCTGCTTTATAATGGACGTCATCTTTTCTAATCATCTTTCTCTTTGACCGATGTCAAATTGTCTAATCATCTTGCTCTATAATGGAAGTCATCTTTACTGAATTTTGATTATATTTAAATTTCAAATTTAAAAGATTGATGATTAGAAGAGATGATGTCTTGTGATAGACATCATCTCTTCTAATCATCATTCTCTCGAATCGCAGTCATTTTGTCTAACTGTCATGCTCTGGATGGACGTCATCACTGCTAACCATCCTGCGCTATGATGGATGTCATTTCCTTTAATCATCCTTTTCACGGATCCCACTCATCTTGTCATCCTGCTTTATTACGGAAGTCATCTTTTCTAATCATCTTTCTCTTTGACCGATGTCAACTTGTCTAATCATCTTGCTCTATAATGGAAGTCATCTTTACTGAATTTTGATTATATTTAAATTTCAAATTTAAAAGATTGATGATTAGAAGAGATGATGTCTTGTGATAGACATCATCTCTTCTAATCATCATTCTCTCGAATCGCAGTCATTTTGTCTAACTGTCATGCTCTGGATGGACGTCATCACTGCTAACCATCCTGCGCTATGATGGATGTCATTTCCTTTAATCATCCTTCTCACGGATCCCACTCACCTTGTCATCCTGCTTTATAATGGACGTCATCTTTTCTAATCATCTTTCTCTTTGACCGATGTCAACTTGTCTAATCATCTTGTTCTATAATGGAAATCATCTTTACTGAATTTTGATTATATTTAAATTTCAAATTTAAAAGATTGATGATTAGAAGAGATGATGTCTTGTGATAAACATCATCTCTTCTAATCATCATTCTCTCGAATCGCAGTCATTTTGTCTAACTGTCATGCTCTGTGATGGACGTCATCTTTGCTAACCATTCTGCGCTATGATGGATGTCATTTTCTTTAATCATCCTTCTCACGGATCCCACTCACCTTGTCATCCTGCTTTATTATGGACGTCATCTTTTCTAATCATCTTTCTCTTTGACCGATGTCAACTTGTCTAATCATCTTGCTCTATAATGGAAGTCATCTTTACTGAATTTTGATTATAATTAAATTTCAAATTTAAAAGATTGATGATTAGAAGCGATGATGTCTTGTGATCATCATCTCTTCTAATCATCATTCTCTCGAATCGCAGTCATTGTGTCTAACTGTCATGCTCTGGATGGACGTCATCATTGCTTACCATCCTGCGCTATGATGGATGTCATTTCCTTTAATCATCCTTCTCACGGATCCCACTCACCTTGTCATCCTGCTTTATTATGGACGTCATCTTTTCTAATCATCTTTCTCTTTGACCGATGTCAACTTGTCTAATCATCTTGCTCTATAATGGAAGTCATCTTTACTGAATTTTGATTAGAATTTAAATTTCAAATTTAAAAGATTGATGATTAGAAGAGATGATGTCTTGTGATAGACATCATCTCTTCTAATCATCATTCTCTGGAATCGCAGTCATTTTGTCTAACTGTCATGCTCTGGATGGACGTCATCATTGCTAACCATCCTGCGCTATGATGGATGTCATTTCCTTTAATCATCCTTCTCACGGATCCCACTCACCTTGTCATCCTGCTTTATTATGGACGTCATCTTTTCTAATCATCTTTCTCTGACCGATGTCAACTTGTCTAATCATCTTGCTCCATAATGGAAGTCATCTTTACTGAATTTTGATTATAATTAAATTTCAAATTTAAAAGATTGATGATTAGAAGCGATGATGTCTTGTGATAGACATCATCTCTTCTAATCATCATTCTCTCGAATCGCAGTCATTTTGTCTAACTGTCATGCTCTGGATGGACGTCATCATTGCTTACCATCCTGCGCTATGATGGATGTCATTTCCTTTAATCATCCTTCTCACGGATCCCACTCACCTTGTCATCCTGCTTTATTATGGACGTCATCTTTTCTAACCATCTTTCTCTTTGACCGATGTCAACTTGTCTAATCATCTTGCTCCATAATGGAAGTCATCTTTACTGAATTTTGATTATATTTAAATTTCAAATTTAAAAGATTGATGATTAGAAGAGATGATGTCTTGTGATAGACATCATCTCTTCTAATCATCATTCTCTCGAATCGCAGTCATTTTGTCTAACTGTCATGCTCTGTGATGGACGTCATCTTTGCTAACCATCCTGCGCTATGATGGATGTCTTTTCCTTTAATCATCCTTCTCACGGATCCCACTCATCCTGTCATCCTGCTTTATTATGGACGTCATCTTTTCTAATCATCTTTCTCTTTGACCGATGTCAACTTGTCTAATCATCTTGCTGCGTAATGGAAGTCATCTTTATTGAATTTTGATTAGAATTTAAATTTCAAATTTCAAAGATTGATGATTAGAAGAGATGAATACTTGTGATAGACATCATCTCTTCTAATCATCATTCTCTGTTATCGAAATCATCTTTTATAACCACGTGTTTCTTCATCTCCTCTATGGAGACCGCAAATCGGATATTTGACCTTTCGTAGCCGAAACTTTGGTACTCTAATCCAGTGACGTATCCGAGTGAGGAAGGCTTGAATTGTACCCCCCCCCCTCCCGAGGATTGGAATGACACATATATTTAAGGAGGCTCCGGAAATCAAAGACTGAAAGACATCAACCACTCCCTTTAGTTTCAACTCCCTCTCCAATATCTCTGGAAGATTTTGTGTATGCTAGAGCTCCAATCCTGAGCAACCATCCGCACCCCCCCTCCCCTCTCTTCCATAAGCAGAGAAAACATTCCAAGTTCTTTTTTAACCTCCAAATCAGTTTAAAAATCAAGAAGGCTGACATTTTAATGACTGTAACGTTCCGAGGGAAACTTTCTACGAATAAAGATAACCATGACCCCTCTTTGCTCCAACCCACGCATCCTCATCAGCAAAGGTGAGGGTGATGTACGCGAGGGTGTGGCAAGGATGTTAGAGGCTGCGACCTATTTCATGGCATCCCATCCTGGCGGCCGGAACTACCTCTCACCCTGCGACCCCATCGCTGCTGTTCCGACGATCATTTATCAATATCTGTGCTCTGCTCGGCTGCCGCTTTTCCAACAGACCGATGGAGGAGAGTAGGAGGAGGGGGGGATGGAAAGCTCGGGTTACTGGGAGACCCCCTATGGCACGCGTGCGCAGTCGGGATCTTCTCCCACCCCTCGGATGCATCAGCCACTTCTCAGCCGCCGACGCCTCTGCCACTCTCCCTCCCCCGCCGCCTCCTCCTCCTCCTCGTCCACCCTCAGCTCCAGGCGCTACAGTCCATCACATGCCTCCACTGACATGGCGGCGTGCGTCGGAGGAGGCGACAGACATCCTATAGCGACTGCAGTAACGGCAGAGGCAGCCGGCCCCGAGAGCATCCATCGTATCGCGGTGCCCTTGTGTGAAGGATTATAAGAGGCAGACTGGTGTGTGGAGCCGCGCGGATCACGGAGGGAGAGAGAGCTAAATTTAGGCTTTGCCCACAGTCTCATCGTTTGTGTCTAGTTGCGGTTATCTTCTCTCTGTCTCTCCTCTGTGTTCCTTCCCCTCCTCCTCCCCCCTCTGTAAGTCTCATGGAGGAGACGGGAAAGGTGAGACGACGAGACGAAGACGGATTTGGAAGAGTGTTCCTTCCTCTCCCCCTCCCAAACTTCCTCTCCATCCTCTGCCAAGCTCCTACACTTCCCCGTTTTAGAAGAGGGCGGAAAAAAGAAGAAGAAAAGAAGAGGAAGGAAGAGAGTTTGCATCCACATCTGGGCCAAGCTCGACTTCGACCAACTGGCGTTTCTTTATTTGGAGCTCCCCCTCTCAATCCTTTGAATGTCGCCTGACTGAGTGACGTAGCTGAAGCATTCGGCCCCTAACTCCTCCCATCCCACATCCAGAGAGAACTGGGGTGGGAAGGCATTGATTACCAACATATCTATCTTTTCTTGTTTTCTAATCCTCATCACAACCCTCCCCCTCATTCCAGCAAACCCTCTCCCCCTTCCCCTCCCTCCAAGAGTCTCTCCTTCCATCCCTATCTCCTTCCCATCCTCAAAATGTCGACCCACACTGCAAACAGGCAAAACCTAAACGTTTAGGCCTAACTCTGCTTTACGAGCCGCCGATGACAACGAACCTATGACCATGATGAACGCTGGCAACCAAGGTTGATGTGAAAACTGCTCAGTGTGGAGTAGGATGTCAGCGAGCATCCGGGCATTCTTCACCTACTTACATCTCCAAATAAGCAGAGCCTGCACAAGCGGAATACCTGCAGTTCTAGTACGGTGATCCTTCCTCCTTCATTGTGCATGCTTTCTCCTTCACTCCTCTCGGTCACTCTATCCGCCAGCATCCTCCGCCGCCGCACAGCATCATGGGAAACACGAGCATCGGCGCGCCTGCTCCTCCGCCTCCCTGGATGTTGTTGCCACGCTACCGCTCTGCAGTCTGTGCTCTCTTCTGGAGGTCGAAAACGGCTAGGGTCTGTTTCTAGTGTTGTGGAAGGTGAACACTTCTTGTGTTTTGTCGGGGGTCGGGGACCCATCTGGAAGTGTGATGGGGGAAGTCTGTACACCCCTCAATGCCCTCCCCCCTCCCCATCAACATACCGCATCAACGGAGCTTGTTACATTATTGGAAGCAACATGAATTCTTTGATGAAGCCATAAGGATAGTATTGGTCGTCAAAGGCAAGTATTGTTTCACATCCTATGTCTTTTGGAACGTTTCTTGTGTCTTTTGTAAACGATATATGTTTATTTTTCGATTTGGATAAGTCGGGATATTTATTTCTGTTGATTGGACAGTGTTAAATAATTATTCTTAAGTTTTGTACTCGTTAGGGTATGATTCTAAACAGGTAAAAATTAAAAAAAAAATAAACATGCAAAATGCAGATTACTTTGCAGTTTATTGTTTAAACTCGGCGAATAAGAGAAGCGGAAATTGAGGTTTCTTTTAAATCTCTCAGAAAGTGATCTAAAAAATATCCTTTATTTGAACTTGACCCCAAAGAGATATTCTTTTTTCACACTTTAGTAGTACAAATGGTATAATTCACTCCCCCCCCCCAAAAAAAAATTGAACAGTATGGCAAAGTTCGGTTAACTTAAAAACTGAACAAAAGTGTTTAAAACAATGCAACAATATTGCAAAGTTCAGTTGATTTGTAAACTGAACAAAAAGTTGTTTTAAAAAAATTCAATCGGTGTTGAAAAGTTCGGATAATTTAAAAAACTGAACAACATTGTGCAGTTTAATTTTTTTAAAACTATGTTCTCTAATTAGACGAAACTCAAAAATAATTGCACAGATCTTTCCCTAGTAAAAATATCATTAACGAAAATATCTTCTGTTCTATATTGAAAAAGAAATTAAGTTAATGATGATAACAATGATAATGCCTTTTAGAAAAATAATTCAAATATATTTTTTGTCGAACAAGTTCTTCACTTAAGAAATAGTTATTATTGGAAAATCAGATGGAACAAAAGACGTGCTGCATGTTTAAGAGAAATTCATTAAATAAAAAAAGTTCTCATGATTTTTATATCATAATATTATTTTCTACAATTTTTTAATACTCTTGAAATGCAGATGATTTTTTTTCTACTTTTGCAAAAACGTTTCATTCAAGCCGCAATTGTTTATTGAGAAATAACTTTACACAGCGATCCCACACAAAAAATTTCATTAACGAAATGAAGAGCTTTTACTTTTTAATGAAAACCAAAAAACAAAAATCTGACCTAATTATTAATAAAAAAAATTGAAGAATTGTTTTTAAAGAATTATAAAAAAAATTCGGTATTTCTATGAAGTCTGAATCCTTTTCTTAAATATCAACGAATTACTACTTAAGTATAGAATCAGAACACCTCACAAAAATTGATTTATTGAGTAAAATGCCCTAATTTTGAGAGTATTTGTGACTTGGCTCTTTAGTATATTGTGTGTACAAAAAACGAAAAGGGTCACTGAGAGGTAAAACAGCACAATCCTAACTTTGAGTACCTCGGAATCTTATTATCATCTTACGAAATCATCCACCTGCTATACTCATTTCAATATGATACAAAACAAAATGGTATCGTAAATATGTAGTTCATTTAATAAAATGGGGTTATTAATTATTGGCCGGTTGTTTTGTGTACCTAGGCCTACTTCTTATAGCAGGCTTGCTACATCTTTGAACATGAGATATACTGCATACATAACTAAGCACAAAACATAGCTATTTTTTTACTAATGGCTGGCTGGTTGTTGTGTGTACTTAAGCCGATTCTCGTTGCCGTTTATGAGACGGTTTGGTCCATCTTCGAAGATGATTATTATGTATTATACAACATATTACTATTGCTATGCAGGAAACCAAGCGCAAAAATATTGTTTTTCCTTTTTAATTAATTATTGTTGTGTGTACCTCGCTCAATTGACGTTGCCATATCTTGGCTACTGATCTATGGGACCTGGGTTCGAGCCCAGGGTAAGGCATGGATGTTCGTGTTGTTTTTCTGCTGAGGTCCTGCCATCCTCTCAGACCTTCTTCTCTGGCATATAAACTGACAGGCCCCTGTCAGACCTCTGTGGCAAGCAGCTGCTTGAGGGGGTATTAATTTTTATTTTATTTACAGTGGATCGTGTGAGCTCACAAAAACCTGGATCGTGTGGACCCACTCACAGAAATATTGAGCGTGTGCAGTTACCGTTCACAGCAAACTGGATCGTGTGCAGTAACTGCACACGCTCCAGTTTGCTGTGAACGGTAACTGGAGCGTGTACAGTTGCTGTACACGTTCCTGAGGTCCTGCCATCCTCACAAGACCTTCTACTATGGCATATAAACTAACAGGCTCCTGTCAGACCTCTGTGGCAAGCAGCTGCTTGAGGGGGTATTGATTTTTATTTTATTTACATTGGATCGTGTGAGCTCACAAAAACCTGGATCGTGTGGGCCCACTCAGAGAAATATTGAGCGTGTGCAGTTACCGTTCACAGCAAACTGGATCGTGTGTAACTGCATACGCTCCAGTTTGCTGTGAACGGTAACTGGAGCGTGTACAGTTGCTGTACACGTTCCTGAGGTCCTGCCATCCTCACAAGACCTTCTACTATGGCATATAAACTGACAGGCTCCTGTCAGACTTCTGTGGCAAGCAGCTGCTTGAGGGGGTATTGATTTTTATTTTATTTACATTGGATCGTGTGAGCTCACAAAAACCTGGATCGTGTGGGCCCACTCAGAGAAATATTGAGCGTGTGCAGTTACCGTTCACAGCAAACTGGATCGTGTGCAGTTACTGCACACGCTCCAGTTTGCTGTGAACGGTAACTGGAGCGTGTACAGTTGCTGTACACGTTCCTGAGGTCCTGCCATCCTCACAAGATCTTCTACTCTGGCATATAAACTGGCAGGCTCCTGTCAGACCTCTGTGGCAAGCAGCTGCTTGAGGGGGTATTGATTTTTATTTTATTTACATTGCATCGTGTGAGCTCACAAAAACCTGGATCGTGTGGACATACTCACAGAAATATTGAGCGTGTGCAGTTACCGTTCACAGCAAACTGGACCGTGTGCAGTAACTGCACACGCTCCAGTTTGCTGTGAACGGTAACTGGAGCGTGTACAGTTGCTGTACACGTTCCTGAGGTCCTGCCATCCTCACAAGATCTTCTACTCTGGCATATAAACTGGCAGGCTCCTGTCAGACCTCTGTGGCAAGCAGCTGCTTGAGGGGGTATTGATTTTTATTTTATTTACATTGCATCGTGTGAGCTCACAAAAACCTGGATCGTGTGGACCCACTCACAGAAATATTGAGCGTGTGCAGTTACCGTTCACAGCAAACTGGATCGTGTGCAGTAACTGCACACGCTCCAGTTTGCTGTGAACGGTAACTGGAGCGTGTACAGTTGCTGTACACGTTCCTGAGGTCCTGCCATCCTCACAAGACCTTCTACTATGGCATATAAACTGACAGGCTCCTGTCAGACCTCTGTGGCAAGCAGCTGCTTGAGGGGGTATTGATTTTTATTTTATTTACATTGCATCGTGTGAGCTCACAAAAACCTGGATCGTGTGGACCCACTCACAGAAATATTGAGCGTGTGCAGTTACCGTTCACAGCAAACTGGAGCGTGTGCAGTAACTGCACACGCTCCAGTTTGCTGTGAACGGTAACTGGAGCGTGTACAGTTGCTGTACACGTTCCTGAGGTCCTGCCATCCTCACAAGACCTTCTACTATGGCATATAAACTGACAGGCTCCTGTCAGAACTCTGTGGCAAGCAGCTGCTTGAGAGGGTATTTATTATTTATATCTAAGAGGGAGTTTGATCCGTCTTCCATTATAAGATTTTTATGTAGGAAACTAAACGCAAAACAATGTTATTCATTTTTATTACACTTTGACTGGTTGTTCTGTGCACATCGGACGAATGTAGTTGCAATTCCTGTTCTAAGTGCATCTTCATACTTTAAATATAATTTTAATGAATAATTCATTCATAAAAATTATTATTAAAAATTATTATATATTAAAAAAGAATTATCCCTCTTCCTGAGTTATTAATAAACCAAAAAACAACAAAAAAATACAAAAATCGAAATACCAATGGAATGTCAAAATGTTATATTAACGTATTCTTTAAAGGATTAATTTTAAAGTTAAAGGTTTATAAATTGGCAAATAATAATAATAATAATAAATACAGGAGTATATAGACTTTAAATTTATAATTTTAAGTTTAACAGTTATTTTATAACTCATTAAATGCAGAGCAAATATTGTTGAAAATCGAAATATTAGATTCAGTTATGGTCTTTAATTTATCTTCAGTTAGAGTTTTCCGTTAGGTACATATTTCAGAAGTTATAGAGTTAGATTCCCATTGATGTAACATGGATATTAATATTTTGACAGGAAAGTTATTGAATTAGGTTCCCATCAATGTAACATGGAAATTAATATTTTGAAAGGAAATTTATAGAATTAGATTCACATTGATGTAACATGGAAATTAATATTTTGATAGGAAAGTTATAGAATTTGATTCCCATCGTTGTAACATGGAAATTAATATTTTGATAGGAAAGTTATAGAATTTGATTCCCATCGATGTAACATGGAAATTAATATTTTGATAGGAAAGTTATAGAATTTGATTCCCATCGATGTAACATGGAAATTAATATTTTGACAGGGAGTTATAGAATTAGATTCCCATTGATGTAACATGGAAATTAATATTTTGACAGGAAATATATAGAATTAAATTCCCATTGATGTAACATGGAAATTAATATTTTGAGAGGAAAGTTATAGAATTAGATTCCCATCGATGTAACATGGAAATTAATATTTTGAGAGGAAAGTTATAGAATTAGATTCCCATCGATGTAACATGGAAATTAATATTTTGACAGGGAGTTATAGAATTAGATTCCCATTGATGTAACATGGAAATTAATATTTTGACAGGAAATATATAGAATTAAATTCCCATTGATGTAACATGGAAATTAATATTTTGATAGGAAAGTTATAGCATTAGATTCCCATCGATGTAACATGGAAATTAATATTTTGACAGGGAGTTATAGAATTAGATTCCCATTGATGTAACATGGAAATTAATATTTTGATAGGAAAGTTATAGAATTTGATTCCCATTGATGTAACATGGAAATATATATTTTGAGAGGAAAGTTATAGAATTAGATTCCCATCGATGTAACATGGAAATTAATATTTTGACAGGGGAGTTATAGAATTTGATTCCCATCGATGTAACATGGAAATTAATATTTTGATAGGAAAGTTATAGAATTTGATTCCCATCGATGTAACATGGAAATTAATATTTTGATAGGAAAGTTATAGAATTTGATTCCCATCGATGTAACATGGAAATTAATATTTTGACAGGGAGTTATAGAATTAGATTCCCATTGATGTAACATGGAAATTAATATTTTGACAGGAAATATATAGAATTAAATTCCCATTGATGTAACATGGAAATTAATATTTTGAGAGGAAAGTTATAGAATTAGATTCCCATCGATGTAACATGGAAATTAATATTTTGAGAGGAAAGTTATAGAATTAGATTCCCATCGATGTAACATGGAAATTAATATTTTGACAGGGAGTTATAGAATTAGATTCCCATTGATGTAACATGGAAATTAATATTTTGACAGGAAATATATAGAATTAAATTCCCATTGATGTAACATGGAAATTAATATTTTGATAGGAAAGTTATAGAATTAGATTCCCATCGATGTAACATGGAAATTAATATTTTGACAGGGAGTTATAGAATTAGATTCCCATTGATGTAACATGGAAATTAATATTTTGATAGGAAAGTTATAGAATTAGATTCCCATCGATGTAACATGGAAATTAATATTTTGACAGGGAGTTATAGAATTAGATTCCCATTGATGTAACATGGAAATTAATATTTTGACAGGAAATATATAGAATTAAATTCCCATTGATGTAACATGGAAATATATATTTTGAGAGGAAAGTTATAGAATTTGATTCCCATCGATGTAACATGGAAATTAATATTTTGACAGGGAGTTATAGAATTAGATTCCCATTGATGTAACATGGAAATTAATATTTTGACAGGAAATATATAGAATTAAATTCCCATTGATGTAACATGGAAATTAATATTTTGATAGGAAAGTTATAGAATTAGATTCCCATCGATGTAACATGGAAATTAATATTTTGATAGGAAAGTTATAGAATTAGATTCCCATCGATGTAACATGGAAATTAATATTTTGATAGGAAAGTTATAGAATTAGATTCCCATCGAGGTAACATGGAAATTAATATTTTGACAGGGGAGTTATAGAATTAGATTCCCATCGATGTAACATGGAAATTAATATTTTGACAGGGGAGTTATAGAATTAGATTCCCATCGATGTAACATGGAAATTAATATTTTGACAGGGGAGTTATAGAATTAGATTCCCATCGATGTAACACGGAAATTAATATTTTGACAGGGGAGTTATAGAATTAGATTCCCATCGATGTAACATGGAAATTAATATTTTGACAGGGGAGTTATAGAATTTGATTCCCATCGATGTAACATGGAAATTAATATTTTGATAGGAAAGTTATAGAATTTGATTCCCATCGATGTAACATGGAAATTAATATTTTGACAGGGAGTTATAGAATTAGATTCCCATTGATGTAACATGGAAATTAATATTTTGACAGGAAATATATAGAATTAAATTCCCATTGATGTAACATGGAAATTAATATTTTGAGAGGAAAGTTATAGAATTATATTCCCATTGATGTAACATGGAAATTAATATTTTGACAGGGGAGTTATAGAAATAGATTCCCATTGATGTAAAATGGAAATTAATATTTTGAAAGGAAATTTATAGAATTAGACACCCATTGATGTAACATGGAAATTAATATTTTGATAGGAAAGTTATAGAATTAGATTCCCATTGATGTAACATGGAAATTAATATTTTGATAGGAAAGTTTTAGAATTCGATTCACATTGATGTAACATGGAAATTAATATTTTGAGAGGAAAGTTTTAGAATTAGATTCACATTGATGTAACATGGAAATTAATATTTTGACAGGAAATTTATAGAATTAGATTCCCATTGATGTAACATGGAAATAAATATTTTGAAAGGAAATTTATAGAATTAGATTCCCATCGATGTAACATGGAAATTAATATTTTGACAGGGAGTTATAGAATTAGATTCCCATTGATGTAACACGGAAATTAATATTTTGACAGGAAATGTATAGAATTAGATTCCCATTGATGTAACATGGAAATTAATATTTTGACAGGGGAGTTATAGAATTAGATTCCCATTGATGTAACATGGAAATTAATATTTTGAGAGAAAAATTATAGAATTAGATTCCCATTGATGTAACATGGAAATTAATATTTTGATAGGAAAGTTATAGAATTAGATTCCCATTGATGTAACATGGAAATTAATATTTTGACAGGGGAGTTATAGAATTAGATTCCCATTGATGTAACATGGAAATTAATATTTTGACAGGAAATTTATAGAATTAGATTCCCATTGATGTAACATGGAAATTAATATTTTGAGAGGAAAGTTATAGAATTAGATTCCCATTGATGTAACATGGAAATTAATATTTTGATAGGAAAGTTATAGAATTAGATTCCCATTGATGTAACATGGAGATTAATATTTTGACAGGGGAGTTATAGAATTAGATTCCCATTGATGTAACATGGAAATTAATATTTTGACATGGGAGTTATAGAATTAGATTCCCATTGATGTAACATGGAAATTAATATTTTGATAGGAAAGTTATAGAATTAGATTCCCATTGATGTAACATGGAAATTAATATTTTGACATGGGAATTATAGAATTAGATTCCCATTGATGTAACATGGAAATTAATATTTTGAGAGGAAAGTTATAGAATTAGATTCCCATTGATGTAAGATGGAAATTAATGTTTTGGAAGGAAATTTATAGAATTAGATACCCATTGATGTAACATGGAAATTAATATTTTGATAGGAAAGTTATAAAATTAGATTCCCATTGATGTAACATGGAAATTAATATTTTGATAGGAAAGTTTTAGAATTCGATTCACATTGATGTAACATGGAAATTAATATTTTGACAGGAAAGTTTTATAATTAGATTCCCATTGATGTAACATGGAAATTAATATTTTGATAGGAAAGTTATAGAATTAGATTCCCATTGATGTAACATGGAAATTAATATTATGAGAGGAAAGTTATAGAATTATATTCCCATTGATGTAACACGGAAATTAATATTTTGATGGTAAATTTATAGAATTAGATTTCCATTGATGTAACATGGAAATTAATATTTTGATAGGGAAGTTATAGAATTAGATTCCCATTGATGTAACATGGAAATTAATATTTTAATAGCGAAGTTATAGAATTAGATTCCCATTGATGTAACATGGGAATTAATATTTTGGCAGTGAATTTAAAAAGTTAGATTCCCATTGACGTAACATGGAAATTAATATTTTGTAAATGAAGTCATAGATTTAGATTCCCATTGGTGTAACATGGAAATTAATATTTTGGCAGGGAAGTTATAGAGTTAGATTCCCATTGATGTAACATGGAAATTAATATTCTGGCAGGGAAGTTATAGATTTAGATTCCCATTGATGTAATATGGAAGTAAATATTTTGGAAGGGAATTTATAGAGTAAGATTCCTATCGAAATAACCTGGGAATTAATATTTTGGAAGGAAAGTCACAAATTTAGATTCCCATTGGTGTAACATGGAAATTAATATTTTGGCAGGGAAGTCATAGAATTAGATTCCCGTTGACGTAACACGGAAATTAATATTTTGGCAGTAAAATTTTACAGTTAGATTCCCATTGATGTAACATGGGAAATAACATTCTGGCATGGAAGTTATAGAACTAAATTCCCATTGATGTAACATGGAAATTAATATTTTGGTATGGAAGTCATAGAATTAGATTACCTTTGATAAGATGGAAATTAATATTTTGGCAGGGAAGTTATAGAGTTAGTTTCCCATTGATGTAACACGAAAATTAATATTTTGGAAGGGAATTTATAGAGTAAGATTCCCATTGATTAACATGGGAATTAATATTTTGGCAGGGAAGTCATAGAATTAGAATCCCATTGAGGTAACATGGAAATTAATATTTTGACAGGAAATGTGTAAAATTAGATTCCCATTGATGTAACATGGAAATTAATATTTTGAGAGGAAAGTTATAGAATTAGATTCCCATTGATGTAACAATGGAATTAATATTTTGGCACGGAAGATATAGAATTAGATTCCAATTGATGCAACATGGGAATTAATATTCCGGCAGGGAAGTTATAGAATTAGATTCCCATTGATGAAACATGGAAATTAATATTTTGGAATGGAATTCATAGAGTTAGATTCCCATTGATAAGATAGAAATTTATATTTTGGCAAGGAAGTTATAGAGTTAGTTTACCATTGATGTAACACGAAAATTAATATTTTGGCAGGGAAGTCATAGAATTAGATTCCCATTGATGTAACATGTGAATTAACATTCTGGCATGGAAGTTATAGCATTCGATTCCCATTGATTCCCCTGGGAATTAATATTTTGGCAGGGAAGTCTTAGAGTTAGATTACCATTTACGTAACATGGAAATTAATATTTTGGAAGGGAAATCATAGAGTTAGATTCCCATTGATGTAACCTGGGAATTAATATTTTGGCAGGGAAGTCTTAGAGTTAGATTCCCATTAACGTAACATGGAAATTAATATTTTGGCAGTAAAGTTATAGAGTTAGATTCCCATTGATGTAACATGTGAATTAACATTCTGGCATGGAAGTTATAGCATTCGATTCCCATTGATGTAACCTGGGAATTAATATTTTGGCAGGGAAGTCTTAGAGTTAGGTTACCATTAACGTAACATGGAAATTAATATTTTGGAAGGGAAATCATAGAGTTAGATTCCCATTGATGTAACCTGGGAATTAATATTTTGGCAGGGAAGTCTTAGAGTTAGATTCCCATTAACGTAACATGGAAATTAATATTTTGGAAGGGAAATCATAGAGTTAGATTCCCATTGATGTAACCTGGGAATTAATATTTTGGCAGGGAAGTCTTAGAGTTAGATTCCCATTAACGTAACATGGAAATTAATATTTTGGCAGTAAAGTTATAGAGTTAGATTCCCATTGATGTAACATGTGAATTAACATTCTGGCATGGAAGTTATAGCATTCGATTCCCATTGATGTAACCTGGGAATTAATATTTTGGCAGGGAAGTCTTAGAGTTAGGTTACCATTTACGTAACATGGAAATTAATATTTTGGAAGGGAAATCATAGAGTTAGATTCCCATTGATGTAACCTGGGAATTAATATTTTGGCAGGGAAGTCTTAGAGTTAGATTCCCATTAACGTAACATGGAAATTAATATTTTGGCAGTAAAGTTATAGAGTTAGATTCCCATTGATGTAACATGTGAATTAACATTCTGGCATGAAGTTATAGCATTCGATTCCCATTGATGTAACCTGGGAATTAATATTTTGGCAGGGAAGTCTTAGAGTTAGGTTACCATTAACGTAACATGGAAATTAATATTTTGGAAGGGAAATCATAGAGTTAGATTCCCATTGATGTAACCTGGGAATTAATATTTTGGCAGGGAAATCTTAGAGTTAGATTACCATTAACGTAACATGGAAATTAATATTTTGGCTGTAAAGTTATAGAGTTAGATTCTCATTGATGTAACATGTGAATTAACATTCTGGCATGGAAGTTATAGCATTCGATTCCCATTGATGTAACCTGGGAATTAATATTTTGGCAGGGAAGTCTTAGAGTTAGGTTACCATTAACGTAACATGGAAATTAATATTTTGGAAGGGAAATCATAGAGTTAGATTCCCATTGATGTAACCTGGGAATTAATATTTTGGCAGGGAAATCTTAGAGTTAGATTACCATTAACGTAACATGGAAATTAATATTTTGGCAGTAAAGTTATAGAGTTAGATTCCCATTGATGTAACATGTGAATTAACATTCTGGCATGGAAGTTATAGCATTCGATTCCCATTGATGTAACCTGGGAATTAATATTTTGGCAGGGAAGTCTTAGAGTTAGATTCCCATTGATGTAACCTGGGAATTAATATTTTGGCAGGGAAATCTTAGAGTTAGATTCCCATTGATGTAACCTGGGAATTAATATTTTGGCACGGAAGTCTTAGAGTTAGGTTACCATTAACGTAACATGAAAATTAATATTTTGGAAGGGAAATCATAGAGTCAGATTCCCATTGATGTAACCTGGGAATTAATATTTTGGCAGGGAAGTCTTAGAGTTAGGTTACCATTAACGTAACATGGAAATTAATGTTTTGGAAGGGAAATCATAGAGTTAGATTCCCATTGATGGAACCTGGGAATTAATATTTTGGCAGGGAAATCTTAGAGTTAGATTCCCATTGATGTAACCTGGCAATTAATATTTTGGCAGGGAAGTCTTAGAGTTAGGTTACCATTAACGTAACATGAAAATTTATATTTTGGAAGGGAAATCATAGAGTCAGATTCCCATTGATGTAACTTGGGAATTAATATTTTTGCAGGGAAGTTACAGAGTTAGATTACCATTGATTTAACAAGGGAATTAATAATTTTGAAGGGAAGTCATAGAGTTAGATTCCCATTGACTTAACATGGAAATTAATATTTTGGCAGGGAAGCTATAGTGTAACACTAGAATACCGACACATCTATTTAAATTAAACGTTTCGAAGTCAATCAGATCCGTCTTTTTTCCATGTCGCACTTGACTTTGATTGCCACCATGCCTTTACTGCTTTTATATTTGGGGCGTGGGTGATTCAATTTGCTGCGCGCCAGGCTCGTTATCTGCAGTTCCCAGGTTCGAGTCCCAGCTGGACCAGTGTTGAGATTTATCTCCGCAACAATCCCCTCTCTGTCTCCGGTAAGTAGTAGACACCGATGGCCTTGGAAAGACCGCCGTCCAACCGGATGGGATGTCAAGCCGTTGCCCCGTGTGTGCGAAAGCAGTACCCTGCGCACGTTAAAGAACACGCAGGATAGCCTTGACGGGAAACTATCACATGTCTCCTAACAGCTACCCAGTGGGTCGACTCCCTGCAACCTTTTCTGAGCCCTCGTGGTCCTTGTGATCTGGCCACTTAGTGTATTGTGGGAAATCTCAATGGTAAAATAATCCAACGGCTTTTACAGGACTTCATAGTGACATCGAATACTTCCGTAAGAATATTTGCATACATTGGCATTTCATGATGCTTCACGCACAATCAAACTTTTGGAGCGGGGGTGGCTCAGTCGGTAGCCTTCAGGCTCGTAATCTGCAGTTCCCAGGTTCGAGTCCCAGCTGGGTCAGCATTGAGATTTATCTCCGCAAAACTCCCTGCCCTGCCCACGGTCAGTAGGGGACACCGATGAGATTGGAAAGGCCGCCGCCCGTCGGATGGGACGTTAAACCGTGGCCCCATGTGCGGGATAGCCATTCCCTGTGCACGTTAAAGAACACGATGAATGGCCTTGACGGGAGGCTACCATCTGTCTCCCAACAGCTGTTCCAGTGGGTCTCCTCCCCCAACCTTCTCTGAGCCTTCGGGGTCCATGTGACCTGGTCATTTAGCCTGTGGTGGGCAAAAAAGTGTCGCACAGAGGTAAAAAAAACCCAACGTTAAAGAACACGTTGAATGGCCTTGACGGGAGGCTACCATCTGTCTCCCAACAGCTGTTGAAGTGGGTCTCCTCCCCCAACCTTCTCTGAGCCTTCGGGGTCCATGTGACCTGGCCGTTTAGCCTGTGGTGGGCAAAAAAGTGCCGCACAGAGGTAAAAGAACCCAACCCAAAGCGTCACGCACAATTTAATCAGACAGTGTATGTCATCTGGCAACACAAGATCCTAATATATCAAAATAATACCTAATAGTTAATTTTATTATTGATTCGCTATTTTTACTCTTATAAGCTAGTAACATTTTAAAAATTATAGTTAATATATTAGGTCATTAGTTACTAACTTTTTCGAGAGGGACGTACCAAGGGACGAGGGGAAGAACCATGGTTTCCTGGACCCCCTCCCCACCCCTGAACCTTTATTAGTCTTATACGAAATCTGTCCTTCGCTTATCTCCTTGCTTTGAAATTAGTTGTCGTCGGATAATTTAATTTTAACCCCATTCTATACAAAGGTATCATTTTACCCTTCCCTGTCCGGTGAAATATTCTAGTGATTGGGAAACCCTATTCAAGTCTTATTCTCATATCCCCCCGCGGGAAACTAAATTCTCGGACACTCCCCCCCCCCCAACTAAATTCTCGGACCTCCCCGAAACTAAATTCTCAGACCCCCCTGAAACTAAATTCTCAGACCCCCCCTGAAACTAAATTCTAGGACCCCCCGAAACTAAATTATCGAACCCTTCCCCCCAAAAAAACTAAATATTCTCGAACCCTTCACCCCCTCCCCCTGAAACTAAATTCTAGGACCCCCCGAAACTAAATTATCGAACCCTTCCCCCCAAAAAAACTAAATATTCTCGAACCCTTCACCCCTCCCCCTGAAACTAAATTCTAGGACCCCCGAAACTAACTAAATTATCGAACCCTTCCCCCCCCAAAAAAAACTAAATATTCTCGAACACTTCACCCCCTTCCCCCTGAAACTAAATTCTAGGACCCCCCGAAACTAAATTATCAAACCCTTTCCCCTCCCCCCCAAAAAAACTAAATATTCTCGAACCCTTCCCCCCCTTCCCCCTGAAAATAAATTCTAGGACCCCCCGAAACTAAATTATCGAACCCTTCCCCCCAAAAAAAAACTAAATATTCTCGAACCCTTCACCCGGAAACTGAATTCTGGAATTAATTGATGGGGCGAAATTGGATGGATGGAATCCTACTTTAAAACAGTGGCATATCTCTGTAAAAACATAGAAAAGCACGTCAAAATCTAAGAGAGGGGGGGGGGATGACCCGGTCCCTTGAGAATGAGAGTAAGGGTAATGGAAGCCCAAAATGATTAAACGTTTTCATAATTCACTCATTTTGTTTTTAAATTTTCGAAACATTTCTTTAGCGAAAGAGAAAAATGTTACACTGTAACGGAAATCTAGTCTGACGCCCCCAACCCCCACTTTTGACATTTTCCAACTTTATTGCGTTGCTCCACGCCCCCCCCCCCCTCCCATCCTCTTTATTTCTTTTTAGATCCGAACCTGTACAAAAGCCACAAAAAGTAAAAGAAAAAAAGTTAGCCGAATTAAAATGTTTAAACTATGAATAATCCTTATATATCATTTCATGAGGAATTTACGTTTTGCTTCCAAGTCAAGATAATGCTAATATTACTACAGAATACTACATTATTATATTATTATATAGTATATATATATCGAATTATGAATATTTAACGACATAAAACAACTCGAGATTTTTTTTTTGCTTCGTAGAGAAAAAAAATAAAATAAATTAAATTATTTCATTAAAATTGATTAATTGAATTAATCAGTTTTAATGAAATTCGCGATTGCTTTCTCTTTAACGTACAGTCGCTCAAAAAATATCCGAACACTATGGTTGATTACAAAATTCAGAAAAAATATCTGGCAACGATTTTTTTAGAAATTAGTGATCTGGCATCCTTCGTGTCACGTGATTACAGAATTCAGGAAAAATATCTGGAGCCTGTACAGCAACTGCACACGCTCCAGTTTGATGTGAACGGTAACTGCACACGCTCAATATTTCCGTGAGTGAGCCCACACGATCTAGTATCAAAATAATATGACCACCTACAGTCGCTGAAAAAAATATACGAACACTATGGTTGATTACAGAATTCAGAAAAAATATCTGGCAACGATTTTTTTAGAAATTAGTGATCTGGCATCCTTCGTGTCACGTGATTACAGAATTCAGGAAAAATATCTGGAGCGTGTACAGCAACTGCCCACACGATTTCCTTTTTTGAGGTTATGGTCAGAGGATTAAGCGAGTTTTTTCAGGTTAAAAAAAGTCCTCATTTTATTTTGTCCATCGTATTTAATAACTCTCTTTCTTCTGTATTATATAACTCTGTTAAGTAATTTGACAACTCTTCTAATTCTCATAGGAAAACTGGATATTCCCTGTACATTATAGCCCAGTCTCATATCATGCATGTGGGGCCGGGGGTGGCTCAGTCGGTAGCGCGCCAGGCTCGTAATCTGTAGTTCCCAGGTTCGAGTCCCCCTGGGTCAGCGTCGAGATTTATCTCCGCAAAATTCCCCGCCCTGCCCACGGTCAGTAGGGGACACCGATGGGCTTGGAAAGGCCGCCGTCCGTCGGATGGGACGTTAAGCCGTGGCGCCGAGTGCGGGAGAGCCATACCCTGTGCACGTTAAAGAACACACTGGATGGCCTTGACGGGAGGCTACCATCTGTCTTCCAACAGCTGTTCCAGTGGGTCCCCTCCCCCAACCATTTCTGAGCTTTCGGGATCCTTGTGACCTGGCCATTTAGCCCATGGTGTGCAGAAAAGTGCCGTTCAGAGGTAAAATAACCCAACGTTAAAGAACACGCTGGATGGCCCTGACGGGAGGCTACCATCTGTCTCCCAACAGCTGTTCCAGTGGGTCACCTCCCCCCAACCTTCTCTGAGTCTTCGGGGTCCATGTGACCTGGCCATTTAGCCCATGGCGTGGAAAAAAGTGCCGCTCAGAGGTAAAACAACCCAACACATCATTAAAGTAGTCCGAATATTAATTTAGATTTGTAAATTAATTTTTAAAACTAGTAACACATTTTATGAGATGGCTTTTTTTTTTCTTTGCTACTTTATAATCCTATTTCCAGGAGCAAATATTTGATTGTGTAATTAGGTCTTACACCTAATAACCCGAGAGGCTATCTTGAGTTTGCGATTAACTTCGGCATGCCAACATCAACTAAACTCTTTAAGGTTTGAAAAATTCTAGATTCTTATTATTAGGCGAGATAAGCAAGCAAAAAAGAATTATTATTTCCTACGAGTTTTATATTGTTCCCACATATCGCCGTATTTCCAAATAGCTGAATAATTTGCATAGGAATTTTAGACACATTGTAGACACAGTGGTTTTAAAACTATGGCGCACACGAGGGTGGACTGATGATCAAATATTACCAGTTCGTTTTACTGAATATAATTAATAACTGGTTTGCTATGGTGGTTAATGATGACTATATTGCAGATTAAATAAAAACTTTTTAGCCGCATTGTAGATAAATTAATAATCGTTTCTTTATCATGGAAATCAAGTACAGTCGCTCAAAAAAGTATTCGAACGCTACGGTCGATTGCAGAATTCAGAAAAAATATATAGCAAGGAATTTTTTAGAAATTAGTGACTGGCACGAAGGTTGCCAGTCACTAATTTCTAAAAAAATTCCTTGCCATATATTTTTTCTGAATTCTGCAATCAACCGTAGCGTTCGGATACCTTTTTGAACGACTGTACCTATCAGTTTCCTACGTTGGAGATGAATTTATCATATGGGTTGATTTATCATATCACCAATATTTACTAATATATTCTATATTAGTAAATATTGGTGATAAATTAACTACTAGCGCACCTGTATTCGAGATTAATTAACAATCAAAAATTAGTTATATTTGAATTGAAATAATTTTTGCTCTATGGAAATTAATTAACAACGAATTCACTATATAGGAGATTAATTAAACACCAATTCATTGTTTTGACAATTAATTAATTTTCAGCTCAATATGTTGCAGATTAATTAACAGATAAATTTATCTTAAAAATTTCGAAGCATCAGGTTTCAGAAACATTTATATCTACAGCGATAAATATTTATACATAATTATTTTTTGGAAATTGTTATACAGCCTTGAATTACGTGCGGGGCGGGGGTGGCTCAGTCGGTAGCGCGCCAGGCTCGTAATCTGTAGTTCTCAGGTTCGAGTCCCAGCTGGGTCAGCGTTGAGATTTATCTCCGCAAAATTTCCCCGCCCTGCCCACGGTCAGTAGGGGACACCGATGGGCTTGAAAAAGCCGCCGTAAGTCGGATGGGACGTTAAGCCGTGGCCCCGTGTGCGGGAGAGCCATACCCTGTGCACGTTAAAGAACAGGCTGGATGGCCTTGACGGGAGGCTACCATCTGTCTCCCAACAGCTGTTCCAGTGGGTCCCCTCCCTGAACCTTCTCTGAGCCTTCGGGGTCCATGTGACCTGGCCATTTAGCCCATGGTGTGCAAATAGGTGCCGCTCTGAGGTAAAACAATCCAATCCAATGAAATACGTGTGAAGTTTTAGAGATTTTTATCTACTGTCTTTAAAAAATGTTTCCCTACGCTGTTGCAAATTTCAATCTATGCTATTGCGACTTTTAATACTATACATAATATCACATAAATGCATCCACTGCTTTGGTATGGGATTTTTAAACACACACATCGTAAAATATGTCATCTGGATCTGACGACTGAACACCAGGAGCAGTCTTGAGATCCTGGAAGATTTCGAGAGAAGGTTGCTCATTGAGTGAGAGCTGGAGAAAATGCAAGATTTGGAGAGGGGGTTAAAGGCTCGCAATATCCAACCCTCTCTCCAAATCTTCCAGGATCTCAAGACTGCTCTTGGTGTTCAGTCATCAGATCCAGATAATATATTTTACGATGTGCCTATTTAAAAATTCCATTCCAAGACAGCGGATGCATTTATGTGATATTATGTATAGTATTAAAAGGGCATCCCATAGATACTCTATTGAGTGAGAGCTGGAGAAAATGCAAGATTTGGAGAGGGGGCAAGGCTGGCAATATATCTCCCCAGGGCATCCCATAGACACTCTATTGAGTGAGAGCTGGAGAAAATGCAAGATTTGGAGAGGGGGCAAGGCTGGCAATATATCTCCCAAGGGCATCCCATAGACACTCTATTGAGTGAGAGCTTGGAGAAAATGCAAGATTTGGAGAGGGGGCAAGGCTGGCAATATATCTCCCCAGGGTATCCCATAGACACTCTATTGAGTGAGAGCTGGAGAAAATGCAAGATTTGGAGAGGGGGTTGAAGGCTGGCAATGTATCTCCCCAGGGTATCCCATAGTTACTCTATTGAGTGAGAGCTGGAGAAAATGCAAGATTTGGAGAGGGGGTTGAAGGCTGGCAATATATCTCCGCAGGGCATCCCATAGACACTCTATTCAGTGAGAGCTGGAGAAAATGCAAGATTTGGAGAGGGGGCAAGGCTGGCAATATATCTCCCCAGGGTATCCCATAGTTACTCTATTGAGTGAGAGCTGGAGAAAATGCAAGATTTGGAGAGGGGGTTGAAGGCTGGCAATATATCTCCCCAGGGCATCCCATAGACACTCTATTGATTGAGAGCTGGAGAAAATGTAAGATTTGGAGAGGGGTTGAAGGCTGGCAATATATCTCCCCAGGGCATCCCATAGACACTCTATTGAGTGAGAGCTGGAGAAAATGCAAGATTTGGAGAGGGGGCAAGGCTGGCAATATATCTCCCCAGGGCATCCCATAGACATTCTATTGAGTGAGAGCTGGAGAAAATGCAAGATTTGGAGAGGGGGTTGAAGGCTGGTAATGTATCTCCCCAGGGTATCCCATAGTTACTCTATTGAGTGAGAGCTGGAGAAAATGCAAGATTTGGAGAGGGGGTTGAAGGCTGGCAATATATCTCCCCAGGGCATCCCATAGACACTCTATTCAGTGAGAGCTGGAGAAAATGCAAGATTTGGAGAGGGGGCAAGGCTGGCAATATATCTCCCCAGGGTATCCCATAGTTACTCTATTGAGTGAGAGCTGGAGAAAATGCAAGATTTGGAGAGGGGGTTGAAGGCTGGCAATATATCTCCCCAGGGCATCCCATAGACACTCTATTGAATGAGAGTTGGAGAAAATGCAAGATTTGGAGAGGGGGTTGAAGGCTGGCAATATATCTCCCCAGGGCATCCCATAGACACTCTATTGATTGAGAGCTGGAGAAAATGTAAGATTTGGAGAGGGGTTGAAGGCTGGCAATATATCTCCCCAGGGCATCCCATAGACACTCTATTGAGTGAGAGCTGGAGAAAATGCAAGATTTGGAGAGGGGGTTGAAGGCTGGCAATGTATCTCCCCAGGGCATCCCATAGACACTCTATTGATTGAGAGCTGGAGAAAATGTAAGATTTGGAGAGGGGGTTGAAGGCTGGCAATATATCTCCCCAGGGCATCCCATAGACACTCTATTGAGTGAGAGCTGGAGAAAATGCAAGATTTGGAGAGGGGGTTGAACACTGGCAATATATCTCCCCAGGGCATCCCATAGACACTCTATTGATTGAGAGCTGGAGAAAATGCAAGATTTGGAGAGGGGGTTGATGGCTGGCAAAATATCTCCCCAGAGCCTCCCATAGACACTCTATTGAGTGAGAGCTGGAGAAAATGCTAGATTTGGAGAGGGGGTTGAAGGCTGGCAATATATCTCCCCAGAGCATCCCATAGATACTCTATTGATTGAGAGCTGGAGAAAATGCAAGATTTGGAGAGGGGGTTGAAGGCTGGCAATATATCTCCCCAGGGCATCCCATAGACACTCTATTGAGTGAGAGCTTGAGAAAATGCAAGATTTGCAGAGGGGGCAAGGTTGGCAATATATCTCCCCAGGGTATCCCATAGTTACTCTATTGGGTGAGAGCTGGAGAAAATGCAAGATTTGGAGAGGGGGTTGAAGGCTGGCAATATATCTCCGCAGGGCATCCCATAGACACTCTAATGAGTGAGAGCTGGAGAAAATGCAAGATTTGGAGAGGTGGTTGAAGGCTGGCAATATATTTCCGCAGGGCATCTCATAGACACTCCATTGAATGAGAGCTGGAGAAAATGCAAGATTTGGAGAGGGGGCAAGGCTGGCAATATATCTCCCCAGGGTATCCCATAGTTACTCTATTGAGTGAAAGCTGGAGAAATGCAAGATTTGGAGAGGTGGTTGAAGGCTGGCAATATATTTCCGCAGGGCATCTCATAGACACTCCATTGAATGAGAGCTGGAGAAAATGCAAGATTTGGAGAGGGGGCAAGGCTGGCAATATATCTCCCCAGGGTATCCCATAGTTACTCTATTGAGTGAAAGCTGGAGAAATGCAAGATTTGGAGAGGTGGTTGAAGGCTGGCAATATATTTCCGCAGGGCATCTCATAGACACTCCATTGAATGAGAGCTGGAGAAAATGCAAGATTTGGAGAGGGGGCAAGGCTGGCAATATATCTCCCCAGGGTATCCCATAGTTACTCTATTGAGTGAAAGCTGGAGAAATGCAAGATTTGGAGAGGTGGTTGAAGGCTGGCAATATATTTCCGCAGGGCATCTCATAGACACTCCATTGAATGAGAGCTGGAGAAAATGCAAGATTTGGAGAGGGGGCAAGGCTGGCAATATATCTCCCCAGGGTATCCCATAGTTACTCTATTGAGTGAAAGCTGGAGAAATGCAAGATTTGGAGAGGTGGTTGAAGGCTGGCAATATATTTCCGCAGGGCATCTCATAGACACTCCATTGAATGAGAGCTGGAGAAAATGCAAGATTTGGAGAGGGGGCAAGGCTGGCAATATATCTCCCCAGGGTATCCCATAGTTACTCTATTGAGTGAAAGCTGGAGAAATGCAAGATTTGGAGAGGTGGTTGAAGGCTGGCAATATATTTCCGCAGGGCATCTCATAGACACTCCATTGAATGAGAGCTGGAGAAAATGCAAGATTTGGAGAGGGGGCAAGGCTGACAATATATCTCCCCAGGGTATCCCATAGTTACTCTATTGAGTGAGAGCTGGAGAAAATGCAAGATTTGGAGAGGGTGCAAGGCTGGCAATACATCTCCCCAGGGCATCCCATAGACACTCTATTGAGTGAGAGCTGGAGAAAATGCAAGATTTGGAGAGTGGGCAAGGTTGGCAATATATCTCCCCAGGGTATCCCATAGTTACTCTATTGGGTGATAGCTGGAGAAAATGCAAGATTTGGAGAGGGGGTTGAAGGCTGGCAATATATCTTCCCAGAGCATCCCATAGACACTCTATTGAGTGAGAGCTGGAGAAAATGCAAGATTTGGAGAGGGGGCAAGGTTGGCAATATATCTCCCCAGGGTATCCCATAGTTACTCTATTGGGTGAGAGCTGGAGAAAATGCAAGATTTGGAGAGGGGGTTGAAGGCTGGCAATATATCTCCGCAGGGCATCCCATAGACACTCCATTGAGTGAGAGCTGGAGAAAATGCAAGATTTGGAGAGGGGGCAAGGCTGGCAATATATCTCCCCAGGGTATCCCATAGTTACTCTATTGAGTGAGAGCTGGAGAAAATGCAAGATTTGGAGAGGGGGTTGAAGGCTGGCAATATATCTCCGCAGGGCATCCCATAGACACTCCATTGAATGAGAGCTGGAGAAAATGTAAGATTTGGAGAGGGGGCAAGGCTGGCAATATATCTCCCCAGGGTATCCCATAGTTACTCTATTGAGTGAGAGCTGGAGAAAATGCAAGATTTGGAGAGGGGGCAAGGCTGGCAATACATCTCCCCAGGGCATCCCATAGACACTCTATTGAGTGAGAGCTGGAGAAAATGCAAGATTTGGAGAGGGGGCAAGGTTGGCAATATATCTCCCCAGGGTATCCCATAGTTACTCTATTGGGTGAGAGCTGGAGAAAATGCAAGATTTGGAGAGGGGGTTGAAGGCTGGCAATATATCTCCGCAGGGCATCCCATAGACACTCTATTGAGTGAGAGCTGGAGAAAATGCAAGATTTGGAGAGGGGGCAAGGCTGGCAATATATCTCCCCAGGGTATCCCATAGTTACTCTATTGAGTGAGAGCTGAAGAAAATGCAAGATTTGGAGAGGGGGTTGAAGGCTGGCAATATATCTCCGCAGGGCATCCCATAGACACTCCATTGAATGAGAGCTGGAGAAAATGCAAGATTTGGAGAGGGGGCAAGGCTGGCAATATATCTCCCCAGGGTATCCCATAGTTACTCTATTGAGTGAGAGCTGGAGAAAATGCAAGATTTGGAGAGGGGGCAAGGCTGGCAATACATCTCCCCAGGGCATCCCATAGACACTCTATTGAGTGAGAGCTGGAGAAAATGCAAGATTTGGAGAGGGGGCAAGGTTGGCAATATATCTCCCCAGGGTATCCCATAGTTACTCTATTGGGTGAGAGCTGGAGAAAATGCAAGATTTGGAGAGGGGGTTGAAGGCTGGCAATATATCTCCCCAGGGCATCCCATAGACACTCTATTGAATGAGAGTTGGAGAAAATGCAAGATTTGGAGAGGGGGTTGAAGGCTGGCAATATATCTCCCCAGGGCATCCCATAGACACTCTATTGATTGAGAGCTGGAGAAAATGTAAGATTTGGAGAGGGGGTTGAAGGCTGGCAATATATCTCCCCAGGGCATCCCATAGACACTCTATTGAGTGAGAGCTGGAGAAAATGCAAGATTTGGAGAGGGGGTTGAACACTGGCAATATATCTCCCCAGGGCATCCCATAGACACTCTATTGATTGAGAGCTGGAGAAAATGCAAGATTTGGAGAGGGGGTTGATGGCTGGCAAAATATCTCCCCAGAGCCTCCCATAGACACTCTATTGAGTGAGAGCTGGAGAAAATGCTAGATTTGGAGAGGGGGTTGAAGGCTGGCAATATATCTCCCCAGAGCATCCCATAGATACTCTATTGATTGAGAGCTGGAGAAAATGCAAGATTTGGAGAGGGGGTTGAAGGCTGGCAATATATCTCCCCAGGGCATCCCATAGACACTCTATTGAGTGAGAGCTTGAGAAAATGCAAGATTTGGAGAGGGGGCAAGGTTGGCAATATATCTCCCCAGGGTATCCCATAGTTACTCTATTGGGTGAGAGCTGGAGAAAATGCAAGATTTGGAGAGGGGGTTGAAGGCTGGCAATATATCTCCGCAGGGCATCCCATAGACACTCTAATGAGTGAGAGCTGGAGAAAATGCAAGATTTGGAGAGGGGGTTGAAGGCTGGCAATATATCTCCGCAGGGCATCCCATAGACACTCTAATGAGTGAGAGCTGGAGAAAATGCAAGATTTGGAGAGGGGGCAAGGTTGGCAATATATCTCCCCAGGGTATCCCATAGTTACTCTATTGAGTGAAAGCTGGAGAAATGCAAGATTTGGAGAGGTGGTTGAAGGCTGGCAATATATTTCCGCAGGGCATCTCATAGACACTCCATTGAATGAGAGCTGGAGAAAATGCAAGATTTGGAGAGGGGGCAAGGCTGGCAATATATCTCCCCAGGGTATCCCATAGTTACTCTATTGAGTGAAAGCTGGAGAAATGCAAGATTTGGAGAGGTGGTTGAAGGCTGGCAATATATTTCCGCAGGGCATCTCATAGACACTCCATTGAATGAGAGCTGGAGAAAATGCAAGATTTGGAGAGGGGGCAAGGCTGGCAATATATCTCCCCAGGGTATCCCATAGTTACTCTATTGAGTGAAAGCTGGAGAAATGCAAGATTTGGAGAGGTGGTTGAAGGCTGGCAATATATTTCCGCAGGGCATCTCATAGACACTCCATTGAATGAGAGCTGGAGAAAATGCAAGATTTGGAGAGGGGGCAAGGCTGACAATATATCTCCCCAGGGTATCCCATAGTTACTCTATTGAGTGAGAGCTGGAGAAAATGCAAGATTTGGAGAGAGTGCAAGGCTGGCAATACATCTCCCCAGGGCATCCCATAGACACTCTATTGAGTGAGAGCTGGAGAAAATGCAAGATTTGGAGAGTGGGCAAGGTTGGCAATATATCTCCCCAGGGTATCCCATAGTTACTCTATTGGGTGATAGCTGGAGAATATGCAAGATTTGGAGAGGGGGTTGAAGGCTGGCAATATATCTTCCCAGAGCATCCCATAGACACTCTATTGAGTGAGAGCTGGAGAAAATGCAAGATTTGGAGAGGGGGCAAGGTTGGCAATATATCTCCCCAGGGTATCCCATAGTTACTCTATTGGGTGAGAGCTGGAGAAAATGCAAGATTTGGAGAGGGGGTTGAAGGCTGGCAATATATCTCCGCAGGGCATCCCATAGACACTCTATTGAGTGAGAGCTGGAGAAAATGCAAGATTTGGAGAGGGGGCAAGGCTGGCAATATATCTCCCCAGGGTATCCCATAGTTACTCTATTGAGTGAGAGCTGGAGAAAATGCAAGATTTGGAGAGGGGGTTGAAGGCTGGCAATATATCTCCGCAGGGCATCCCATAGACACTCCATTGAATGAGAGCTGGAGAAAATGCAAGATTTGGAGAGGGGGCAAGGCTGGCAATATATCTCCCCAGGGTATCCCATAGTTACTCTATTGAGTGAGAGCTGGAGAAAATGCAAGATTTGGAGAGGGGGTTGAAGGCTGGCAATATATCTCCGCAGGGCATCCCATAGACACTCCATTGAATGAGAGCTGGAGAAAATGCAAGATTTGGAGAGGGGGCAAGGCTGGCAATACATCTCCCCAGGGCATCCCATAGACACTCTATTGAGTGAGAGCTGGAGAAAATGCAAGATTTGGAGAGGGGGCAAGGTTGGCAATATATCTCCCCAGGGTATCCCATAGTTACTCTATTGGGTGAGAGCTGGAGAAAATGCAAGATTTGGAGAGGGGGTTGAAGGCTGGCAATATATCTCCGCAGGGCATCCCATAGACACTCTATTGAGTGAGAGCTGGAGAAAATGCAAGATTTGGAGAGGGGGCAAGGCTGGCAATATATCTCCCCAGGGTATCCCATAGTTACTCTATTGAGTGAGAGCTGAAGAAAATGCAAGATTTGGAGAGGGGGTTGAAGGCTGGCAATATATCTCCGCAGGGCATCCCATAGACACTCCATTGAATGAGAGCTGGAGAAAATGCAAGATTTGGAGAGGGGGCAAGGCTGGCAATATATCTCCCCAGGGTATCCCATAGTTACTCTATTGAGTGAGAGCTGGAGAAAATGCAAGATTTGGAGAGGGGGCAAGGCTGGCAATACATCTCCCCAGGGCATCCCATAGACACTCTATTGAGTGAGAGCTGGAGAAAATGCAAGATTTGGAGAGGGGGCAAGGCTGGCAATATATCTCCCCAGGGTATCCCATAGTTACTCCATTGAGTGAGAGCTGGAGAAATGCAAGATTTGGAGAGAGGGTTGAAGGCTGGCAATATATCTCCACAGGTCATCCCATAGACACTCCATTGAATGAGAGCTGGAGAAAATGCAAGATTTGGAGAGTGGGCAAGGCTGGCAATATATCTCCCCAGGGTATCCCATAGTTACTCTATTGAGTGAGATCTGGAGAAAATGCAAGATTTGGAGAGGGGGTTGAAGGCTGGCAATATATCTCCGCAGTGCATCCCGTAGACAGTCTATTGAATGAGAGCTGGAGAAAATGCAAGATATGGAGAGGGGGCAAGGCTGGCAATATATCTCCCCAGGGTATCCCATAGTTACTCTATTGAATGAGAGCTGGAGAAAATGCAAGATTTGGAGAGGGGGCAAGGCTGGCAATATATCTCCCCAGGGTATCCCATAGTTACTCTATTGAGTGAGAGCTGGAGAAAATGCAAGATTTGGAGAGGGGGCAAGGCTGGCAATATATCTCCCCAGGGTATCCCATAGTTACTCTATTGAATGAGAGCTGGAGAAAATGCAAGATTTGGAGAGGGGGCAAGGCTGGCAATATATCTCCACAGGGCATCCCATAGACACTCCATTGAATGAGAGCTGGAGAAAATGCAAGATTTGGAGAGGGGGCAAGGCTGGCAATATATCTCCCCAGGGTATCCCATAGTTACTCTATTGAGTGAGAGCTGGAGAAAATGCAAGATTTGGAGAGGGGGTTGAAGGCTGGCAATATATCTCCGCAATGCATCCCGTAGACAGTCTATTGAATGAGAGCTGGAGAAAATGCAAGATATGGAGAGGGGGCAAGGCTGGCAATATATCTCCCCAGGGTATCCCATAGTTACTCTATTGAATGAGAGCTGGAGAAAATGCAAGATTTGGAGAGGGGGCAAGGCTGGCAATATATCTCCGCAGGGCATCCCATAGACACTCCATTGAATGAGAGCTGGAGAAAATGCAAGATTTGGAGAGGGGGCAAGGCTGGCAATATATCTCCCCAGGGTATCCCATAGTTACTCTATTGAGTGAGAGCTGGAGAAAATGCAAGATTTGGAGAGGGAGAGGGGGGTTGAAGGCTGGCAATATATCTCCGCAGGGCATCCCATAGACACTCTATTGAGTGAGAGCTGGAGAAAATGCAAGATTTGGAGACGGGGCAAGGCTGGCAATATATCTCCCCAGGGTATCCCATAGTTACTCCATTGAGTGAGAGCTGGAGAAATGCAAGATTTGGAGAGAGGGTTGAAGGCTGGCAATATATCTCCGCAGGTCATCCCATAGACACTCCATTGAATGAGAGCTGGAGAAAATGCAAGATTTGGAGAGGGGGCAAGGCTGGCAATATATCTCCCCAGGGTATCCCATAGTTACTCTATTGAGTGAGAGCTGGAGAAAATGCAAGATTTGGAGAGGGGGTTGAAGGCTGGCAATATATCTCCGCAGTGCATCCCATAGACACTCTATTGAGTGAGAGCTGTAGAAAATGCAGTGTAATTAACAGAAATAAGATTCCGAGTGAAAAAGAGGGGGTGGTACATATCCCATTCCCTTCCATCTAGTGAATGGAATCCATTAGATCCCCCCCACGCTGTTGTATACAATATTTCAAATTTCTAATTTAGGCAGTGTTAGAAATCTGTCTCTTTCCTTTCTCTTTTTCAGTCTTGGAAGTTTTTGTTTCACACAGTTTCTAGAAATTTTCCATTTGTGCCCTTTTAAAATTTCTATTTTATCTGTCTTAGAGACTTCCGTTTTATACCGTTAGAGATTTCTATTTTGAAAATCCGAGAGATTTCTGTTTAATGTCATCTTAGAGATTTTCTATCTAAAGATTCTTAGAGATTTCTGTTTGAGGCAGTCTTCCAAATTTCGGTTTTAACAGTCTTAGAGATTTCTGTTTAATGTCGTCTTAGGAATTTTTCTTTCAACGTTCTTCGAAATTTCTTCTTTTATATAGGTTTTAAAATTCCTATCTAAACAGTCCTAGAGATTTCTGTTTTATATCATCTCAGAAATTTTCGTTTTAACAGTCTTAAAGTTTTTGTTTATATTATCTTAAATTTTTTTATTTTATATAGTGTTAGAAATGTCTATTTTATACATTATTAGAAATTTTCATTTACTATACTTTTCAGAATTTCTTTTTTGCACAGATTGTATAAATTTGCGTTTTATACATTCTTTCAAATTTCTATTTTAACAGAAACTTTTGTTTTATGCCTTCTTTACATATTTATATTATAGCAGTCTTAGAATTTTGTTTTATAACATCTGAGAAATTTATCTTTTAAAAGTTTTAGAATTTTTCTTTTTTATGCAGTCGTAGAAATTCCGATTTTCACGTAATATCTTAATTACATGTCTTAATAACAATAGCTAATGTCTTAATTAAATAAATAAATAATAAATAAATACCCCCTCAAGCAGCTGCTTGCCACAGAGTTCTGACAGGAGCCTGTCAGTTTATATGCCACAGTAGAAGATCTGAGAGTATAGCAGGACCTCAGCAGAAAACAACACGAACATCCATGCCTTACCCGGAACTCGAACCCAGGTCCCGTAGATCAGAAGCCAAGTGTTCTAACCACTCGACCACGGGACGGTCATGTCTTAATTACAATTTATGGGGGCGGGTGTGGCTCAGTCGGTAGCGCGCCAGGCTCGTAATCTGTAGTTCCCAGGTTCGAGTCCCAGCTGGGTCAGCGTTGAGATTTATCTCCGCAAAATTCCCTGCCCTGCCCACGGTCAGTAGGGGACACCGATGGGCTTGGAAAGGCCGCCGTCCGTCGGATGGGATGTTAAGCCGTGGCCCCGTGTGCGGGAGAGCTATACCCTGTGCACGTTAAAGAACACGCTGGATGGCCTTGACGGGAGGCTACCATCTGTCTCCCAACAGCTGTTCCAGTGGGTCCCCTCCCCCAACCTTCTCTGAGCCCTCGTGGTCCATGTGACCTGGCCATTTAGCCCATGGTGTGCAAAAAAGTGCCACTCAGAGGTAAAACAAACCAAACAAAATTATAATTTAGAAATTTCCACTTAATGTAGTCTTTGAAATCTCTCTCTTTTATATTTTTATAAACATTTCGTCTTTATACAATTTCTCTTCATGTATGTACGTTATAGAAATTTCTGGCTTTTAAAATCTTCGAAATTTCTAGCATATACAGTCTACGAAATTTATAGCTTAAATATCTTAGTGATATCTATTTCATACCGTCTTAGAGTTTCCTATTTTAATACCTTCAGAGATTTTTGTTTTATGCTGTTTCAGAAACTTCAGTTTTAACAGTCTTTATAAATTTCTATTTTTTACACAGTGTTAGAAATTTCCATTTAATGTATCGTAGAAAATTTCCCTTTTGTACAGTTTGTATAAATTTCTGTTTCGTATAGTCGTTTTCGACAGTCTCCAGTTTTCCAAATTTCTCTTTGAATAAGTTTCAGAAATTTCCATTTTTGTACGGTGTTGCAACTTTTCATGGGCGGGGGTGGCTCAGTCGGTAGCGCGCCAGGCTCGTAATCTGTAGTTCCCAGGTTCGAGTCCCAGCTGGGTCAGCGTTGAGATTTATCTCCGCAAAATTTCCCGCCCTGCCCACGGTCAGTAGGGGACACCGATGGGCTTGGAAAGGCCACTGTCCGTCGGATGGGACGTTAAGCAGTGGCTCCGTGTACAGGAGAGCCATACCCTGTGCACGTTAAAGAACACGCTAGATGGCCTTGACGGGAGGCTACCATCTGTCTCCCGACAGCCGTTCCAGTGGGTCCTCTCCCCCATTCTATGAGCTTTTGGGGTCCATGTGACCTGGCCATTTAGCCCATGGTGTGCAAAAAAGTGCCGCTCAGAGGTAAAACAATGCAATGTTAAAGAACACGCTGGATGGCCTTGACGGGAGGCTACCATCTGTCTCCCAACAGCTGTTCCAGTGGGTCCCCTCCCCAAACCTTCTCTGAGCCTTCGGGGTCCATGTGACTTGGCCATTTAGCCCATGGTGTGCAAAATAGTGCCGTTCAGAGGTAAAACAACCCAACCCAACGCAACTTTTCATAATGTATACAATATTTATAATTTCGATGTATCAGAATTCAAAAACTTCTTTGGGAAGGAAACATTGGAATTGAGAAAGTTTCCTGGAAATCTGAAGAATTGATTAAAAGATCGCGATACTTGCATATTCCGTAAATGAAGCATCTCCTCCTAATTATCACCTTCATTCTATTAGCAATGCAAAAGATGCTCTAGATACGTTGGCAAGGATCTGATGGTGAATTAATTATTAACTTCTCGTAAATTCACGCAAATCACGTTGCAGAAATTAACGATATCTGAACAAACTTGGTTTGGTTATCAACTCTCAGACTATTATTTAATTACAACTATTTTTTATTAGAGAGTAACAAGTAGCAATGAGAGACTATGAGACTGCGCATTAGACGCTTTGGCAGAGTTATTTACTCAATATCTCATTAAAAATACATTTGACACTTCGAAAGAGTTCAAGAGTTCAAAGGTCACAGGTTATTGACTCATTTTATGTTCAGATGATGTTTCGACAGAGTTCAAAGGTCACAGGCTATTGATTCGTTATATGTTCAGATGAGGTTTCGACAGAGCTCAAAGGTCACAGGTTATTGACACATTTTATGTTCAGATGATGCTTCGAAAGAGTTCAAAGGTCACAGGTTATTGATTCGTTATATGTTCAGATGAGGTTTCGACAGAGCTCAAAGGTCACAGGTTATTGACACATTTTATGTTCAGATGAGGCTTCGACAGAGTTCAACGGTCACAGGTTATTGATTCGTTATATGTTCAGATGAGGTTTCGACAGAGCTCAAAGGTCACAGGTTATTGACACGTTTTATGTTCAGATGAGGCTTCGACAGAGTTCAACGGTCACAGGTTATTGACTCGTTATATATTCAGATGAGGCTTCAACAGAGTTCAAAGGTCACAGGTTATTGACACATTTTATGTTCAGATGAGGCTTCGACAGAGTTCAAAGGTCACAGGTTATTGATTCGTTATATGTTCAGATGAGGTTTCGACAGAGCTCAAAGGTCACAGGTTATTGACACATTTTATGTTCAGATGAGGCTTCGACAGAGTTCAACGGTCACAGGTTATTGATTCGTTATATGTTCAGATGAGGTTTCGACAGAGCTCAAAGGTCACAGGTTATTGACACATTTTATGTTCAGATGAGGCTTCGACAGAGTTCAACGGTCACAGGTTATTGAGTCATTGTATGTTCAGATGAGGTTTCGACAGAGCTCAAAGGTCACAGGTTATTGACACATTTTATGTTCAGATGAGGCTTCGACAGAGTTCAACGGTCACAGGTTATTGACTCGTTATATATTCAGATGAGGCTTCAACAGAGTTCAAAGGTCACAGGTTATTGACTCGTTATATGTTCAGAGGTGGCTTCGACAAAGGTCATAGGTCATTGATTCATTATATGTTTAAACATTATTGTTTTAACCGTGATATCAATGCTGTGAGAGGATGACAGTGTGGGGACCAACCATCGACAACCCCCCTTTTTTTTTCAGAGAGAAATGTTTTCCATTTTTATTGTAAAATTTTGCATTTCAAATATAAATTGCAAATATTTCTAATGTATATGATTTACGCCTGCAGATTGCATACTAATATATATAGTTTTAAATAAAACATGTTCGGTAATTTTAATCTATTTTTAAGTAACATTATGATTAAGTAAATAGTTCTCTGTAAATATTGATTACTAGCAGGTTTGCCTGGCGTTGTCAAGTTCTAAACAGACATTTTTTTCAAAACAGAAATTTCAAAACAGACATTCAGTGGTTAGGAGTAGAGGTGGGTCTGTCAGTAGCGTGCCAGGCTCGTAATCTGTAGTTCCCAGGTTCGAGTTCCAGCTGGGTCAGCATTGAGATTTATCTCCGGAAAACTCCCGGTCCTGTCCACGGTCAGTAGGGGACACCGATGGGCTTGGAAAAACCGCCGTCCGTCATATGGAGACATTAAGCGATGAACCCCCTATGCATGAGAGAGCCATACCCTGTGTACGTTTAAGAACACGCTAGATGGCCTTTACGGGGAGGCTACCATCTGTCTCCCAACAGCTGTTCCAGTGGTTCCCCTCCCCCAACCTTCTCTGAGCACTCGGGGTCCTTGTGACTTGGCCATTTAGCTCACTGTGTTCCAAAAAGTGACGCTCAGAGGTAAAGCAACCTAACCCACTCAGTGGCAACACTATTAGGAACAGTAACTCAGTAACTTCTAAATAAGTTCCTATGAAAAAATGTGACTATATTTAAATTTTTATTTCAAACACTATCCTTTCGGTATTTAAAGAGTTATGGCAATTGGACTATTTAACAGCAAAAATGATAGTTTAAATATTTGCTCTGGGAATTTAATAAAAACAGAAGGTTGGGTTGTTTTACCTCTGAGCGGCACTTTTTTGCACACCATGGGCTAAATGACCAGGTCACATGGACCCCGAAGGCTCAGAGAAGGTTGGGGGAGGGGACCCACTGGAACAGCTGTTGGGAGACAGATGGTAGCCTCCCATCAAGGCCATCCAGCGTGTTCTTTAACGTGCACAGGGTATGGCTCTCCCACACACGGGGCCATTGCTTAACGTCCCATCCGACGGACGGCGGCCTTTGCAAACCCATCGGTGTCCCCTACTGACCGTGGGCAGGGCGCGGAATTTTGCGGAGATAAATCTCAACGCTGACCCAGCTGGGACTCGAGCCTGGGAACTACAGATTACGAGCCTGGCGCGCTACCGACTGAGCCACTCCCGCCCCAAAAAAACAGAAGTAAAACAGACGCAATAACAGTTACACTAACTTTTACTAACACGAGTTTAAGAGACGTAAAGTCGTGGTCCCATGTGTAGAAGAGCCATATCATGTGCACATTAAAGAACACCCTGGATGGCGAAAAAGGGAACCTAGCATGTCTCTTAACAGCTGTTCAGTGGGTTCCCTTTTCCAACCATCTCCGATTCCTTTGTTTCTTGTCACCTGGATATTTTAGCCCATTTTGTGCAAAACAATGCCGCTCAGAAGTAAAACACCCAACGCAACATTTCTTATTGAACGAAAACCCAAGGTTACCAAGGTTAGTGATCCTCAACTTTCTTTTGTTCACTGCACACTATTTTTCGCCGCGAATACTCGTGGCACACTAAAAATTTAAGATTGCCAGATTACGGATGACTCTCGTATGTGGGACGGGGGTAGCTCAGTCGGTAGCGCGCCAGGCTCGTAATCTGTAGTTCCCAGGTTAGAGTCCCAGCTGGGTCAGCGTTGAGATTTATATCCGCAAAATTTCCTGCCCTGCCCACAGTCGGTAGGGGACACCGATGGGCTTGGAAAGGCCGCCGTCCGTCGGATGGCACTTTAAGCCGTGGTCTCCCTGTGCGGGAGAGCCATAATACCTATGACCTATGACCTGTGCGGCAGAGCCATAATATCCTGTGCACGTTAAAGAACACGCAGGATGGCCTTGACGGGAGGCTACCATCTGTCTCCCAACAGCTCTTCCAGTGGGTCCCCTCCCTAAACCTTCTCTGAGCCTACGGGGTCCATGTGATCTGGCCATTTAGCCCATGGTGTGCAAAAAAGTGCCGCTCAGAGGTTAAACAACCGAACTCTCGTATGCGCATTTTGCCTTCAATAATAGCATGAGTAAGATATAGCATGTAGTGGCTTGTAAAGGTATAGCTATTTTGTTCAAGTTCTGACGTGTATTGAGGTTCGTGCGTGTGCTCTACGTGTTATGGGAATGTTTCGTGTTAATTCTGGTTTTAACATTAAGATTTAATGTGGATAAGTTTTTGATTAAATGGGAAAAGTTAAACGGAGAACCAGCGATAGAAAATAGTAACAAAATGGTTTTATAAATTTCCTTTTCTCTGTAAAATCATCCGAAAATCGCCGCACACCCTTTGGGTGGGGGAGGGGGGGGCACTACTCTACGTAAACGTAAGTCATATATACAGTCGTTGGTTTTTGGGGCAAAAACTATGCGTATTTTTTTTATAAAATTCGAATCAAAGGTATAGGTCAACTTATACACTCTATAATATATAGTGCGTTAGTTAGTGCGTTATAATTATTAGTGTTGCGTTACTTAGTGCGTTATAATTATATAAACTGAATAAATATGGGCACGTTTTCTTACTTTACTATACTTAATGAAATCCATGACATATACTTAGATACAAAAGTAGTGTAAATAATAAAACAATCCAGAAGGATGATAAACTCGTCTAACACATACTGATGTAAACCCAAATACCCATTACGCATATAATGACGTAAATACAGTCGCTCAAAAAAATATCCGAACACCATGGTTGATTATAGAATTCAGAAAAAATATCTGGCAACGACTTTTTTAGAAATTAGTGATCTGGCAACCTTCGTGTGACGTGATTACAGAATTCAGGAAAAATATCTGGAGCGTGTACATCAACTGTACACGCTCCAGTTACCGTTCACAGCAAACTGGAGCGTGTGCAGTTACTGCACACGCTCCAGTTTGCTGTGAACGGTAACTGCACACGCTCAATATTTCCGTGAGTGAGCCCACACGATCTAGGTCTTTGTGAGCTCACACGATCCAATGTGCTGTGAACATTAACCGCAACCGCTCCAGTTTGCTGTGAACGGTAACTGCACACGCTCAATATTTCCGTGAGTGAGCCCACACGATCTAGGTCTTTGTGAGCTCACACGATCCAATGTGCTGTGAACATTAACCGCAACCGCTCCAGTTTGCTGTGAACGGTAACTGCACACGCTCCATATTCATTGCATTATATATTCATACGCATTATATATATTAAAAAAGTATCCGAACACTATGGTTGATTACAGAATTCAGAAAAAATATCTGGCAACGATTGTTTTTAGAAATGAGTGATCTGGCAACCTTCGTGTCACGTGACACGAAGGTTGCCAGATCACTCATTTCTAAAAAAAAAAGAGTTGGCAGATATTTTTTTCCGAATTCTCTAATCAACCATAGTGTTCGGATACTTTTTTGAGCGACTGTACCTAGATGCAAATTTTTAGAGCTGTACAATTTCTCTAACATAGTTAGAATTATCGTGATTCCTGTCTGTATCGCTTTTGTTAGATCGCAACAATGGCATTTGTGAGATCGAAAAAAAGAAAAAAATGTCGCTTTTGTTAGATCGAAACAATGGCATTTATCGGATCGAAAAAGAGAAAAAAAAATATCGCTGTTGTTGGATCAAAACAATGGTATTTGTGAGATCGAAAAAGAGACAAAAATATCGCTTTTGTTAGATCGAAACAATGGCATTTGTCAGATCCAAAAAAAGAAGAAAAAATCTCAAAAAGAAAGGCATTTATGATATCAGAACAATGGCTTTTCTTAAGAAAAAGGAAAGGCATTTATGATATCAGAACAATGGCTTTTGTTTGACTGAAACAATGTCTTTTATCAGACTGGAACAGCTTCATTGGTCTACGTGAACAACGCCGTTTTTCAACATCAAACAATGGATTTACCAGACAAGATTTCTTCCGTCTGAACAAAATCTTGAGTTTTCTTATGCCGAAAAATGGTATTTGTGAATCCGAAACAATGGGAGACTGAAACCACGTCATTTTCGACACGAAAGAATGGGTTTGTCAAACCAGATGATCAATTTTGTCTGATCGAAACATGGCTTGTCTTAGGCAGAAAGAATGTCATTTATGAGCCCAGTTGTTTGACTAAAACAATTTCGTTTTTCACATCGAAACAATGACTTTTGCTCGACTGAAACGATTTCTTTTATCACATCGGAAAAATGACTTTTATCACATCGGAAAAATGACTTTTATCACATCGAAACAATTTCTTTTATCACATCGAAATAATTTCTTTTATCACACTGAAACAATTTCTTTTATCACATCAAAACAATTTCTTTCATCACACGAAAACCATTTCTTTTATCACATCTAAACAATGACTTTTACCACATCGAAACAATTTTTTTATCACACCGAAACAATTTCTTTCATCATATCGAAATAATTTCTTTTGTCACTTCGAAACAATTTCTTTTATCACATCGAAACAATTTCTTTTGTCACTTCGAAACAATTTCTTTTATCACATCGGAACAATTTCTTTTATCACATCGAAATAATTTCTTTTATCACACCGAAACAATTTCTTTTGTCACATCGAAACAATTTCTTTTGTCACTTCGAAACAATTTCTTTTATCACATCGGAACAATTTCTTTTATCACACCGAAACAATTTCTTTTGTCACATCGAAATAATTTCTTTTATCACATCAAAACAATTTCTTTCATCACACGAAAACCATTTCTTTTATCACATCTAAACAATGACTTTTACCACATCAAAACAATTTCTTTTATCACACCGAAACAATTTCTTTCATCATATCGAAATAATTTCTTTTGTCACTTCGAAACAATCTCTTTTATCACACCGAAACAATCTCTTTTATCACACCAAAACAATTTCTTCTATCACATCGAAACAATTTCTTTTATCATATCGAAATAATTTCTTTTTTCATATCGAAACAATTTCTTTTATCACACCGAAACAATCTCGTTTATCACACCGAAACAATTTCTTTTATCACACCGAAACAATTTCTTTTATCACATCGAAATAATTTCTTTTATCACATCGAAATATTTTCTTTTATCATCGAAATAATTTCATTTATCACATCGAAACAATTTCTTTTATCACACCGAAACAATTTCTTTTATCACATCGGAACAATTTCTTTTATCACATCGAAATAATTTCTTTTATCACATCGAAACAATTTCTTTTATCACACCGAAACAATTTCTTTTATCACCTCGAAACAATGACTTTTACTTGACTGAAACGATTTCTTTTATCACATCAAAACAATTTCTTTCATCACACTGAAACAATTTCTTTTATCACATCGAAACAATTTCCTTTATCACATCGAAATAATTTCTTTTATTACATCGAAATAATTTATTTTATCATATCGAAATAATTTCTTTCATCACATTGAAGCAATTCCTTTTATCGCACCGAAACAATTTCTTTTGTCACATCCAAACAATTTCTTTTATCACACCGAAACAATTTCTTTTATCACACCGAAACCATTTATTTTATCACACCAAAACAATTTCCTTTATCACACCGAAACAATTTCCTTTATCACACCGAAACAATTTCTTTTATCACATCAAACAATTTCTTTTATCACACCGAAACAATTTATTTTATCACACCAAAATAATTTCTTTTATCACACCGAAACCATTTATTTTATCACACCAAAACAATTTCCTTTATCACACCGAAACAATTTCTTTTATCACATCAAACAATTTCTTTTATCACACCGAAACAATTTATTTTATCACACCAAAACAATTTCTTTTATCACACCGAAACAATTTCTTTTATCACACCAAACAATTTCTTTTTTCACACCAAAACAATTTCTTTTATCACACAGAAACAATTTCTTTTATCACACCGAAACAATTTCTTTTATCACACAGAAACAGTTTCTTTTATCACACCGAAACAATTTCTTTTATCACATCGAAACAATTTCTTTTATCACATCGAAACAATTTCTTTTATCACACCAAAACAATTTCTTTTATCACATCGAAACAGTTTCTTTTATCACAACAAAACAATTTCTTTTATCACACGAAAACCATTTCTTTTATCACACGAAAACCATTTCTTTTATCACACGGAAACAATTTCTTTTATCACACCGAAATAATTTCTTTTATCACACCGAAATAATTTCTTTTATCACACCAAAACAATTTCTTTTATCACACCAAAACCATTTCCTTTATCACACAGAAACAATTTCTTTTATCACATCGAAACAATGACTTTTATTTGACTGGAACAATTACTTTTAACATCCGTTAAAGATACTAGCCATTCTTAAACAACAACTTTAATAATGGTTACACTAAAGGTTATTTGTTTCTCAGAGAGGACAAGAATCTGAAACGAATTACAAAGAAATATTTCTAAAGGTGCTTGAAGAAAGGAAAACAGGTTAAAGGATAATTCGATGTTGTTTTTACGACGACCGTGAAAGAGGCCCATTCTTTTCCAGCAATAGAAATATGGAACATTTATATAGTGTAGGATATTTTTCAGGAATAGAAATTTTAGAGCATCTCGAACTGTAGCATCTTTCCAGGAGCAGGACACTGGATATATTTTACTGTAGCAATTTTACAGGATCAGCAAATTAGAGGATATTGTACTATTTGGCCTTGTAGGGCATTGTACAGTCGCTCAAAAAATATCCGAACACTAGGGTTACTGTGCATGAAATCCTGTGCACGTGAAAGAACACACTGGATGGCCTTAACGAGACATTCAGTGAGTTCTTTAAAGTGATATGGTCATTTAGCCCATTGTGCACAAAAAGTGCTGCTCAGAGGTAAAACAGCCCAACACAACCTTCTCTTCTCTTTAGTAATGCAGATGAGTAAACAGTAAGTTTCTTGTATAGTGTTGTTTTTGATTTACCTCTGAGCGGCACTTTTTTGCACACCATGGGTTAAATGGCCAGGTCACATGGATCCCGAAGGCTCAGAGAAGGTTGGGGGAGGAGACCCACTGGAATAGCTGTTGGGAGACAGATGGTAGTCTCCCGTCAAGGCCATCCAGCGTGTTCTTTAACGTTGGGTTGTTTTACCTCTGAGCGGCACTTTCTTGCACACCACGGGCTAAATGGCCAGGTCACAAGGACCCCGAATGTTCAGAGAAGGTTGGAGGAGGTGACCCACTGGAACAGCTGTTTGGAGACAGATGGTAGCCTTCCGTCAAGGCCATCCAGCGCGTTCTTTAACGTTGGATTGTTTTATCTCTGAACGGCATTTTTTGCACACCATGGGCTAAATGTCCAGGTCACATAGACCCCGAAGGCTCAGAGAAGGTTGGGGGAGGAGACCCACTGGAATAGCTGTTGGGAGACAGTTGGTAGTCTCCCGTCAAGGCCATCCAGCGTGTTTTTTAACGTTGGGTTGTTTTACCTCTGAGCGGCACTTTCTTGCACACAATGAGCTAAATGGCCAGGTCACAAGGACCTCGAATGTTCAGAGAAGGTTGGAGGAGGTGACCCACTGGAACAGCTGTTGGGAGACAGATGGTAGCCTCCCGTCAAGGCCATCCAGCGTGTTCTTTAACGTGCACAGGGTATGGCTCTCCCGCACACGGGGTCACTGCTTAACGTCCCATCCGACGAACCTTCTTTGCGTTCTTCAACGTTGGGTTGTTTTATCTCTGAACGGCATTTTTTGCACACCATGGGCTAAATGTCCAGGTCACATAGACCCCGAAGGCTCAGAGAAGGTTGGGGGAGGAGACCCACTGGAATAGCTGTTGGGAGACAGTTGGTAGTCTCCCGTCAAGGCCATCCAGCGTGTTTTTTAACGTTGGGTTGTTTTACCTCTGAGCGGCACTTTCTTGCACACAATGAGCTAAATGGCCAGGTCACAAGGACCTCGAATGTTCAGAGAAGGTTGGAGGAGGTGACCCACTGGAACAGCTGTTGGGAGACAGATGGTAGCCTCCCGTCAAGGCCATCCAGCGTGTTCTTTAACGTGCACAGGGTATGGCTCTCCCGCACACGGGGCCACGGCTTAACGTCCCATCCGACGAACCTTTCCAAGCCCATCGGTGTCCCCTACTGACAGAGGGCAGGCGGGGAATTTTTAGGAGATAAATCTGATCGCTGACCCAGATGGGACTCGAGCCTGGCGCGCAACCGACTGAGCCACCCCGGCCCCTTCTTGTACAGTGTCGTTCTACTCTGGGCTGAATGCTTCATGGGTCACAAAAGAGAAATCACTATTTTCCGTAGCTGGAAACCTATCGATCGATTAGTTTTTATCGATATCAGCTTTTCAGCTTCATCGTTTTCTGGAAGCATATTCTTCGCTTGAAAAAAAAAACGATTTATTTATTTTTTCCTCCTTTTAAAATGCGATGCAATTGCATGGAAGGAAAAGGTTTGGGAGAGAAGTGTAAAACAGAAGAAAAAAAAATTGCTGATAATGTTCTTTGTCAGTTGTAGATGATGCATTCGGTTCTCTTCTGATCATTAGTTGAAATCTCATCGAGAACTTAACAGCAGTTGAGAAATCGATTATAGCGATTCTAGCTCAGTCGGTAGCGCTCCAGGCTCGTAATCTGCAGTTCCCGGGTTCGAGTCCCAGCTCGGTCAGCGTTGAGACTTATCTCCGAAAAACTCCACGTCCTGCCCGGGGCGGGGGTGGCTCAGTTGGTAGCGCACCAGGGTCGTAATCTGTAGTTTCCAAGTTCGAGTTCCAGCTGGGTCAGCGTTGAGATTTATCTCCGCAAAATTCCCCGCCCTGCCCACGGTCAGTAGGGGACACCGATGGGCTTGCAAAGGCCGCCGTCTGTCGGATGGGACGTTCAGCCGTCGCCCCGTGTGCGGGAGAGCCATACCCTGTGCACGTTAAAGAACACGCTGGATGGCCTTGACGGGAGGCTACCATCTGTCTCCCAACTGCTGTTCCAGTGGGTCCCCTCCCCCAACCTTCTCTGAGCCTTCGGGGTCCATGTGACCTGGCCATTTAGCCCATGGTGTGCAAAAAAGTGCCGCTCAGAGGTAAAACAACCCAATCCCGTCCTGCCCACGGTCAGCTATAGCGGACACCGATGGACTTCGAAAGGCCGCCGTCCGTCGGATGGGACGCTAAGCCGTGGCTCCGTCTCCCAACAGCTGTTTCAGTGGGTTCCCTCCTCCAACCTTCTCTGAACCTTCGGAGTCCATGTGACCTGACCATTTAGCCCATGGTGTGCAAAAAAGGGCTGCTCAGAGGTAAAACAACCCAACCCGCTCACAAGTAAAACAACTCGACTCTGCAGTTATTTAACTTTTTTTCCGTTTAAGAAATCAATAAAACAACACTTTTGTGTTGGATACGAATTGGCGAAATGGGATCTAGGAGGAGGATTAGGGGTTGTCAACTAGACCGAGACGGAACGGCGTTACGGTCCATTCTGACTCCATCATCCCCAAAGCACATGTTCTTTACGCATTACTAGCTGTAGCCTACGTATTAATAAAATGCATGCATCTAGCTATTTACGCGATTTTATACGAACACTGATATAAAAAAACACAGAGGAGTGCGACATCATCCTCATAATTTTTCCTCGCTAAATTTTAAAGGAAAACTGGGAAATAATGAAATTTCTTCTGTGACCAAAAAAGAAAAAAGAAAAAAAGGAAAGTGAAGATTCATAAAGGTCTAAATGAAAGGATTAACACACAACTGGGCATTTTGCAATGAAAATCTATGGCAGTGAAACTTATGGAGTAGCAAAAAATAATAAAAAAAAATGAATGGAAGATGTTTATGGTATTTATCAGTTTCAGAAAACATTTTTTGACATCGGTTGCAGAAAGGAAAATCTGATAGTATGAGTTTAGAAAAAATTATATCATTATCAGGTTAGTTATGTATATTTATTATTTTCAGAAAGAGATTCGTGATAATTATCAGTTGCAGAAAAAAAAATTGTAAGATTTGTCGGTTGCAGAAAGATATTTATTTGTTATATTTATCAAGTGCAGAAAGAGCGTTGTGATATTTATCAGTTGCAGGAAGATATTTATTATATTTATCAATCGCAGAGATTTATATATTTCTCAATTGCAGAGATTTATTATACTTATCAATTGCAGAGATTTATTATACGTATCAATCGCAGTTTTTTATATTTATCAATAGCAGAGATTTTTTATATTTATCAATTACAGAAAGAGCGATGCGATATTTATCAGTTGCAGAAAGAAATTTGTGATACTAATCAAATGCAAAAAAAGATTTCTGAAACTTATCAGTTGCAGAAAAAGATTTGTGAGATTTATCGGTTGCAGAAAGAAATTTATTTATGATATTTATCAATTGCAGAAAGATTTATTATATTTATCAATTATAGAGATTAGTTATATTTATCAATATCAGAGAATTTTCACATTCATCAATCCCAGAGATTTATATATTTCTGAATTGCAGAAAGAACATTGCTATATTTATCAGTTGCGTGTTGGGTTGGGTTGTTTTACCTCTGAGCGGCACTTTTTTGCACACCATGGGCTAAATGGCCAGGTCACATGGACCCCGAAGGCTCAGAGAAGGTTGGGGGAGGGGACCCACTGGAAGAGCTGTTGAGAGACAGATGGTATCCTCCCGTCAAGGCCATCCAGCGTGTTCTTTAACGTGCACAGGGTATGGCTCTCCCGTACACGGGACCACGGCTTAACGTCCCATCCGACGGACGGCGGCCTTTCCAAGCCCATAGGTGTCCCCTGCTGATCTTGGGCAGGGCGGGGAATTTTGCGGAGATAAATCTCAACGCTGACCCAGCTGGGACTCGAACCTGGGAACTACAGATTACGAGACTGGCGCGCTACCGACTGAGCCACCCCCGCCCTTTATCAGTTGCAAGAAGAGATTTATTATATTTATCAATTGCAAAGATTTATTATACTCATCAATCGCAGAGATATTTATCAGTCGCAGAGATTTGTATATTTTTAAATTGCAGAAAGAGAGTCGTGATATTTATCAGTTGCAGGAAGAGATTTGTTATATTTATCAGTTGCAGGAAGAGAGTCGTGATATTTATCAGTTGCAGAAAGAGAGTCGTGATATTTATCAGTTGCAGAAAGAGAGTCGTGATATTTATCAGTTGCAGAAAGAAATTTATTATACTGATCAATTGCAGAAAGAGATTTGTGACATTTTTCGGTCGCAGAAAGAATTTAATTTTTATATTTATAAATTTCAGAGATTTGTTAGACTTACCAATCGCAGAGATTTATACATTTCTCAATTGCAGAAAGAGCGTTGTGATATTTATCTGTTGCAGGAAGAGATTTATTATATTTATCAGTTGCAGAAAGAGAGTCGTGATATTTATCAGTTGCAGGAAGAGATTTATTATATTTATCAGTTGCAGAAAGAGAGTCGTGATATTTTTCTGTTGCAGGAAGAGATTTATTATATTTATCAGTTGCAGAAAGAGAGTCGTGATATTTATCAGTTGCAGGAAGAGATTTATTATATTTATCAGTTGCAGAAAGAGAGTCGTGATATTTATCAGTTGCAGGAAGAGATTTATTATATTTATCAGTTGCAGAAAGAGAGTCTGATATTTATCAGTTGCAGAAAGAGCATTGTGATCTTTATCTTGCAGCAAGAGATTGATGATATTTATCAATTGCAGAAAGAGATTTGTTGTGTTTATTAATCGCAAAGATTTGTTATGTTTATCAATTGTAGAAAAAGAATTGTGATATTTATCAGTTGCAGAGAGATATTTGTTATATTTATCAATCGAAGAGATTTATTATATTGATCAATTACAGAGATTGTTATATTTTTTGGGTGCATGAAAGAGATTTGTTTATTTATCAATTGTATAAAGGGATTTACGATATTTATCAAATGCAGAGATTTGTAATATTTATCAATTTAAGAAAGTGATGTATAATATTTAACAGTTGCAGAAATAAATCAGTGGCATTTTTCAGTTTTGAAAACAGATTTAAGATATTTATGAATTTAAAAAAAGAAGATGAATGATATTTATCAGCTCAAAAAGAAATTTATGATATTTATCAATTTCAAAAAGTAATTTCTAATATTTATCAGTTTCAGAAAATGATTTGCGATATCTGTCAGTCTCGGAAAGGGATTTACCACAATCATCAATTTCAGAACGCGATTTATGAAAGTTATCAGTCAGCGGAGAAAGAGACTTATAATACTAATAAGTTTCATAAAAGATGTATGAAAGTTAAAAATTTGAGAAAAAACATTAAAATAATCATCAATTCAGAAGAAAACTAAAAATAGTTTTGAATTTCACAAAAATGGATCAATAGTTATCAATTTGGGGCGGGGGTGGCTCAGTCGGTAGCGCGACAGGCTCGTAATCTGTAGTTCCCAGATTCGAGTCCCAACTGGGTCAGCGTTGAGATTTATCTCCGCAAAATTCCCCGCCCTGCCCACGGTCAGTAGGGGACACCGATGGGCTTGGAAAGGCCGCCGTCCGTCGGAATGGACGTTAAGCCATGGCCCCGTGTGCGGGTGAGCCATACCCTGTGCACGTTAAAGAACACGCTGGATGGCCTTGACGGGAGGCTACCATCTGTCTCCCAACTGCTGTTCCAGTGGGTCCCCTCCCCCAACCTTCTCTGAGCCTTCGGGGTCCATGTGACCTGGCCATTTAGCCCATGGTGTGCAAAAAAGTGCCGCTCAGAGGTAAAACAACACAACACAACAGTTATCAATTTCAGAAAAAAGGAGAGATAATATTTATCAATTTAAGATTCTCAGATTCACTCTATATACCATGTTCCTATACACATTTACATCTCGGGGCATTTATCAGTTGAATTTCTTTTATTATTATTATTCTCTTATTATTTATCGAATTTCTTTTTACTATAGGAACACTCTTATGCATAAATTACATTTTTTTTAATGATCAATGGATTCCAAGAAATGGTCCCTCAAAAATCAAGAAAAGTACCAAATTTCTGATACATTTCCCTTATTTGAAAAGAGTTGGGTTGTTTTATCTCTGAGAGGCACTTTTTTGCACACCATGGGCTAAATGGCCAGGTAAATGGGCACACCATGGGCTAAATGGCCATGGACCCCGAAGGCTCAGAGAAGGTTGGGGGAGGGGACCCACTGGAACAGCTGTTGGGAGAGAGATGGTAGCCTCCCGTCAAGGACATCCAGCGTGTTCTTTAACGTGCACAGGATATGGCTCTCCCGCACAGGGAGACCACGGCTTAAAGTCCCATCCGACGGACGGCGGCCTTTCCTAAGCCCATCGGTGTCCCCTACTGACCGTGGGCGGGGGGGAGAATTTTAGCGGAGATAAATCTCAATGCTGATCCAGCTGGGATTCGAACCTGGGAACTACAGATTATGAGCCTGGCGCGCTACCGACTGAGCACACTCGCCCCCTGTTTGAAAAGCAATAACGTTGAAATTCTAATTAACAAGTAATTAAACGAGAAGAGAAGTAGTTTCATTTTCGAGCTCTGCTTTTCTCCATTAATGTGCAACATTTTACGTTTCAGATGATTGAAATTTGGTCTTAGTTATCTGAACACATGGGGGAGGAGGGTGGCTCATTCAGTAGCGCGCTAGGCTCGTAATCTGTAGTTCCCAGGTTCGAGTCCCAGCTGGGTCAGCGTTGAGATTTATCTCCGCAAAATTCCCCGTCCTGCCCATGGTCAGTAGGGAAAACCGATGGGCTTGTAAAGGCCGCCGTCCGTCGGATGGGACTTTAAGCCGTGGCCCAGTGTGCGGGAGAGCCATACCCTCTGCACGATAAAGAACACGCTGGATGACCTTGATGGGAGTCTACTATCTGTCTCCCAACAGCTGTTCCAGTGGGTCCCCTCCCCCAACCTTCTCTGAGCCTTCAGGGGTCCATGTGACCTGGCCATTTAGCCCATGGTGTGCAAAAAAGTTCCCGCTCAGAGGTAAAACAACCCAACAACCCAAAATCTGAACACATGTCCCCTTACTGTTCTTTTTTTTAATTTTTCTGAAACGTATTTACAAAGCAAAACCATGGAAAACTTTTATCTTGAGAATACCATGGCTCTTCATTTAACTAATTAGACTTCTACGGAATCAAAAATGCTTCCAGTCTGCTTCCAATTAAGGTACAGAAATTAAATTGACTTTCAGTTTAAGTTATTTCTTTAGCCTTTAATGACGTTTTTAACTTGAAATTCCTGATATTTTAGGGGCGGGGGTGACTCAGTCGGTAGCGCGCCAGGCTCGTAATCTGTAGTTCCCAGGTTCGAGTCCCAGCTGGGTCAGCGTTGAGATTTATCTCCGCAAAATTTCCCCGCCCTGCCCACGGTCAGTAGGGGACACCGATGGGCTTGGAAAGGCCGCCGTCCGTCGGATGGGACGTTAAACCGTGGCTCCGTGTGCGTAAGAGTCATACGTTGTGCGCCTTAAAGAACACGCTGGATGGCCTTGACGGGAGGCTGCCATCTGTTTCCCAACAGCTGTTCCAGTGGGTCCCCTCCCCCAACCTTCTCTGAGCCTTCGGGGTCCTTGTGGCCTGGCCATTTAGCCCATGGTGTGGAAAAAAGTACCGCTCAGAGGTAAAACAATCCAATCCTGATATTTTAATATTTCAAAGTCATTTGCCTTAATTTCACCATAGAAAAATATCGCAAGTCTGTTTTTCTTTTTTTGTTTTTGTTTTTGTACTTTGAAAAGGAAAAAAAAAATCAGCATATATTCATCAAAAACATCTAAGGAAATTTTATCTTTGAACGGCCACGGGTTCCTGAGCTATAAATTTTTGAATTAGATAATTGTCTGCAATGCCATTAATATTTCTACAAAATAATCTGAAACGATTTCAAGTAATATGACAGTAAATTTGACTGAAATCTTTCATGTAAATATAGTTCTTACTAAGGCGAACAAATTTGCAAGCTACGAAATTGATCATCTTTAGTTAACGATTTTGTCCTTTGCTCCAGTGAAATATTAGGTTCTTGTCAGTAATAGGGAAAAGAATATATGTTATATGATTGAAAAAAAATTTATTTACTTCTTTGTTCATAAATTATTCAAATGCAAATTAGGAAGGAAAAAAGATTGACTCCTCATTCTTACAGAGGAAAATTATAGAGAACAAGATTTGCTCCTCATTCTTATAGAGAACAAATGTTTTGCTCCACTTTCTTATAGAGAAAAATTACAGAGAACAAAAGTTTTGCTTCTCATTCTTACAGAGAAAAATTATAGAGGTCAATGTTTTGCTCCTCATTCTTATCCGGAAAAATTACACAGAACTAAATATCCTCCTCATTCTTCAGAGAAAAATTACAGAGACAAAAAATTTGATCCTATTCTTATAGAGAAAATCTTCATTCTTATAAAGAAATTACACAGAAAAAAGTTTATCCTCATTCTTCAAAGAAAAATTAGAGACAAAAAATTTGCCCCTCATTCTTAAAGAAAAAATTACAGAGAACAAAAGTTTTCCTTCTCATTCTTACAGAGAAAAATTATAAAGAACAATTGTTTTGCTCCTCATTCTTATAAAGAAAAATTACACAACTACTAAAGTTCCTCCTCATTCTTTAGAGAAAAATTACAGAGACAAAAAATCTGCTCCTCATTCTTATAGAGAAATCTTCATTCTTATAGAGAAAAATTGCACAGAACAAAAGTTTCTCCTTATTCTTCAGAGAAAAATTACAGAGAACCAAAGTTTTACTCCTCATTCTTAAAGCAAAAATTACAGAGAACAAAAGTTTTGCTTCTCATTCTTAGAGAGAAAAATTATAGAGACAAAAATTTTGCTTCTCATTCTTAGAGAGAAAAATTACACAGAACAAAAGTTTATCCTCATTCTTCAGAGAAAAATTAGAGACAAAAAATTTGCTTCTCATTCTTATAGAGAAAAATTAGAGACAAAAAATTTGCTTCTCATTCTTATAGAGAAAAATTACACAGAACAAAAGTTTATCCTCATTCTTCACAGAAAAATTAGAGACAAAAAATTTGCTTCTCATTCTTATAGAGAAAAATTGCACAGAACAAAAGTTTATACTCATTCTTCAGAGAAAAATTAGAGACAAAAAATTTGCTTCTCATTCTTATAGAGAAAAATTACACAGAACAAAAGTTTATCCTCATTCTTCAGAGAAAAATTAGAGACAAAAAATTTGCTTCTCATTCTTATAGAGAAAAATTACACAGAACAAAAGTTTATCCTCATTCTTCAGAGAAAAATTAGAGACAAAAAATTTGCTTCTCATTCTTATAGAGAAAAATTACACAGAACAAAAGTTTATCCTCATTCTTCACAGAAAAATTAGAGACAAAAAATTTGCTTCTCATTCTTATAGAGAAAAATTACACAGAACAAAAGTTTATCCTCATTCTTCACAGAAAAATTAGAGACAAAAAATTTGCTTCTCATTCTTATAGAGAAAAATTACACAGAACAAAAGTTTATCCTCATTTTTCAGAGAAAAATTAGAGACAAAAAATTTGCTTCTCATTCTTATAGAGAAAAATTACACAGAACAAAAGTTTATCCTCATTCTTCAGAGAAAAATTAGAGACAAAAAATTTGCTTCTCATTCTTATAGAGAAAAATTACACAGAACAAAAGTTTATCCTCATTTTTCAGAGAAAAATTAGAGACAAAAAATTTGCTTCTCATTCTTAGAGAGAAAAATTACACAGAACAAAAGTTTATCCTCATTCTTCAGAGAAAAATTAGAGACAAAAAATTTGCTTCTCATTCTTATAGAGAAAAATTACACAGAACAAAAGTTTATCCTCATTCTTCAGAGAAAAATTAGAGACAAAAAATTTGCTTCTCATTCTTAGAGAGAAAAATTACACAGAACAAAAGTTTATCCTCATTCTTCAGAGAAAAATTAGAGACAAAAAATTTGCTTCTCATTCTTAGAGAGAAAAATTATAGAGAACAATGTTTTGCTCCTCATTCTTATACAGAAAAATTACACAGAACTAAAGTTTCTCCTCATTCTTCAAGAAAAAATAGAGACAAAAAATTACATCCTCATTCTTATAGAGAAAAATTACAGAGAACCAAAGTTTTACTCCTCATTCTTATAGAAAAAATTACAGAAAATAAAAGTTTGCTCCTCACTTTAACAGAGAAATATTACAGAGAATAAAGGGTTTGCTCCACATTCTTGCAAAGAAAAATTACAGGAAACAACTATTGTTTCCTCCCAAACCTTAGAGAGAAAGATCATTCTGCTATTAATAGAAAGATTCGTAAGACAACACGTTTTCTGAATCTTCTTATGAAATGATAAATGTTTTTTATGTATCATTTTGATTAACCACAAAATAAGGTCGTAAGCTTAGAAATAAGTGCTCGGCCTTTCAAAGAGAAACAAGGCTCTTGGAAGAATAAAGAGCCAAACAATTACAAGAGCTGCACAGAAAGAGCAGTGATCCAATCTTACTTAATGAAGCGATTAGATTCCGAATGCTCTAGCTGCGTGGTCTCTGATGAAAAATTCATCTAGTGAAGTGTTTTAATGGAAGAAACTATTGTTAAAGGGAAACCTGGATTCACATCTTTTGATTTCAGCATTTTTTTTTTTGCCTGTTAAAAAGGTTTAAATGAGAGCTGTAATTTTTTTAGGGCATTTATTTCGTATTAAGAATCTCTCTTAGAAATTGACGAAAGCTTGTATACACTGTGTTACCAGAAGTTTCTGCACACATCCTTTCCACATGGGGCGGGGGTGGCTCAGTCGGTAGCGCGCCAGGCTCGTAATCTGTAGTTCCCAGGTTCGGTCAGCTGGGTCAGCGTTGAGATTTATCTCCGCAAAATTCCCCGCCCTACCCACGGTCAGTAGGGGACACCGATGGGCTTGGAAAGGCCGCCGTCCGTCGGATGGGACGTTAAGCCGTGGCCCGTGTGCGGGAGAGTCATACCCTGCGCACGTTAAAGAACACGCTGGATGGCCTTGACGGGAAGCTACCATCTGTCTCCCAACAGCTATTCCAGTGAGCCCTTCTCTGAGCCTTCGGGGTCCATGTGACCTAGCCATTTAGCCCATGGTGTGCAAAAAAGTGCCACTCAGAGGTAAAACAACCCATCCTTTCCACGTAAAGGGAAATGATCTTCGACTTTGAAAATAATTTTTTTATGGATGTATGTCACAAAAGATTTGAAGATCTCAATATCCTGATTTTTAACTATATTCCTTCGATAGTTAAAATGCTAGAACTTTCAACGCTATTGTTATACTTGTCCTAATCTTTTATTCTTACAAAAATTATTAAAAAAGTTTTCTAAGTTACATTTATTTTAAAGGACGATTTGGTTTACCAGTTATTGAGTTTTATTAATTATTGAGGTAAATTATGACTTCTAACAATACTGTTGATGAATGAATTCAGCTTGCATAAATCTAAATATTAAGCAAATGTTATAGAAAATTGCGATTTCGAAGAAAGTTCATTGAGATCTTCATTTTACCTACAAAAGAATTTTTCTGTAAAAGCTTTATTTCAAAATTAAGGATTATTAAACATAATTTTCCCCCATCGCATGGAAATATCCCAAAACTTCCGCCAATATCTCATAAATATAGACGATTTTGTGGGATTGCTTGATTGAGTAACAGATTGAGTGACAAGGGTTGGGTTGTTTTACCTCTGAGCGGCACTTTTTTTGCACACCATGGGCTAAATGGCCAGGTCACATGGAACCCGAAGGCTCAGAGAAGGTTGGGGGAGGGGACCACTGGAACAGCTGTTGGGAGACAGATAGTAGCTTCCCGTCAAGGCCATCCAGCGTGTTCTTTAACGTGCACAGGATATGGCTCTCTCCCGCTCACGGGGTCACGGCTTAACGTCCCATCCGACGGACGGCGGCCTTTCCAAGCCCATCGGTGTCCCCTAGTGACCGTGGGCAGGGCGGGGAATTTTGCGGAGATGAATCTCAACGCTGACCCAGCTGGGACTCGAACCTACCGACCGCGCTACCGACTGAGCCACCCCCGCCCCAAAGAGTGACAAGGGAATCACGCTAATCGTAATTATGATGCAAAAATGGTAGAGCTCTGAAAACTTGCACTTAGAGATAATCCGGATCGTAGATTTCGGAAAAAATCCGAAATTTGACCTCCGCACTTCAAGGTCAACTAGAGGTCACGTAGAAGTCAAACCTTAATCTGCACGCGCTAGAAATGTGAAAATTGGTGTCTGAGGGTATGTCAGATCCTGGATTTAAGAAACGTTTTGAAATTTTGGATCCGGAAGGTCCTTCCAGATCAAAGGTCAAATTTAGATCTACAGTGCCAGAGAGCTAAAAATTGGTGATTGGGGGTAGTTTGAATCGCTGATCTCAGGTACAGCCGCTCAGAAAAGTATCCGAACACTATGGGTTGATTACAGAATTCAGAAAAAATATCTGGTAACGATTTTTTTAGAAATTAGTAATCTGGCAACCTTTTTGTACGTACAGTCGCTCAAAAAAGTATCCGAACACTATGGTTGATTGCAGAATTCAGAAAAAATATTTGGCAACGATTTTTTTAGAATTTAGTGATCTGGCAACTTTCGTGTCACGTGACATGAAAGTTACCAGATCACTAATTTCTAAAAAAATCGTTGCAAGATGTTTTTCTGAATTCTGCAATCAACCATAGAGTTCGGATACTTTTTTGAGCGACTGTACATTGGGAAAGTTTGGTTCCAATTAGTCCTTCGAGGTCAAAGATCAAATTGCGCTATATTGGTTCTAGAGAGCTAACAATGTTCCTGGGTTTCGATCCCACACTTCAGAAACGTTGTAAAATTTTGTACGCAATGGGTTTTTAGAAGTCAAACATCAGATTTCTACATAAAGCTGCAAAAATGCTAAAATTGGTGAATAGGGCTATTTAGGGCAGTAGAACACAGAAATATTACTAAAGTTCGTATCCGGGGTCTTGTTCAAGGTCAAATATATAGGTCGGGTTGGGTTGGGTTGTTTTACCTCTGAGCGGCACTTTGTTGCACACCATGGGCTAAATGGCCAGGTCACATGGACCCCGAAGGCTCAGAGAAGGTTGGGGGAGGGGACCCACTGGAACAGCTGTTGGGAGACACATATTAGCCTCCCGTGAAGGCCATTCAGCGTGTTCTTTAACGTGCACATGGTATGTCTCTCCCGCACACGGGGCCACGGCTTAACGTCCCATCCGACGGACGGCGGCCTTTCCAAACCCATCGGTGTCCCCTACTGACTGTGGGCAGGACGGGGAGTTTTGCGGAGATAAATCTCAACGCTGACCCAGCTGTGACTCGAACCTGAGAACTACAGATTACGAGCCTGGCGCGCTACCGACTGAGCTACCCCTGCCCCATATAGGTCGGAGTGACAGTTTAGAAATCAGGAGGTGTCAAAAGCACCGTTTATTTTCTAGGAGTTTATTTTTAAATGGGCAAATCTGAAAATTATGATTCGACATGGCCCTAAGTATTTGGGGCCGGGTGACTCGTATTTGTGTTACCAGGTTCGAGTCTCAGCCGGATCAGCGTTCATATTTATCTCCTCAAAACTCCGTCCTGCTTTTGGTCAGTAAGAGCCTTCAATGGGATTGGAAAGGCCTCTGTCCGTCAGATGGGACGTTAAGCCGTTACCCTATGTGTGGAAGAGCCAAACCCTGTGTACGTTAAAGAACACGCTGGATGGCCTTGACGGGAGGCTACCATCTGTCTACCAACAGCTGTTCCAGTGGGTTCCCCTTCCCCAACCTTGTCTGAGCCTCAGGGTCTTTGTGACCAGGTCATTTAGCCCATGGTGTTAAAAAAAGTGCCGCTCAGAAGTAAAACAACCCAATACAACCAGACATTGAGTATTGTTTAACGAAAATTTTCTTGTTGGACGGTCTAAGAGAAGAAAACTTTTTTTTTGTATTTCTTATTGTTGCCATTGTTGTTATTTCTCCCTTTGTTGGGGCGGGGATGGCTCAGTCGGTAGCGCACCAGGCTCGTAATCTGTAGTTTCCAGGTTCGAGTCCCAGCTGGGTCAGCGTTGAGATTTATCTCCGCAAAATTCCCCGCCCTGCCCACGGTCAGTAGGGGACACCGATGGGTTTGGAAAGGCCGCCGTCCGTCGGATGGGACGTTAAGCCGTGGCCCCGTGTGCGGGAGAGAGCCATACCCTGTGAACGTTAAAGAACACGCTGGATGGCCTTGACGCAAGGCTACCATCTGTCTCCCAACATCTGTTCCAGTGGGTTCCCTCCCCCAACCTTCTCTGAGCCTTCGGGGTCCATGTGACCTGGCCATTTAGCCCATGGTGTGCAAAAAAGTGCCGCTCAGAGGTAAAACAACCCAACCCAACTTAATAGCGATTGATAAATTCTTACAAAGCTCCTTTTCAACCTTGAGCAAAGTATTGGAAGACAAAGTATCAGCGAAAGCAGTGCTTGTGATTACTTAGAAAATATTCAAAATTTATAATAATACTGTAATAAATTTTTATCATTGCACAATAGTATTTATTTTAGAATAACTCAGATTTGGGTCTTATCGGCTGTTATAATTTCAGTCAGATTCCGGTGAATAATCTCCTTTCTAATCAGATAATATATTGAGAAAGTTAAAAATTAAACATCGCTAAACTGAATTATATAAAAAATAAAATCCTCAATTTGGCTATTAGGATTACGATTGGTTTAAATAGTGCATGAAAAATTCTGACGAAATACCTCCCTTGAGATCCTGAAAGAGAAATCAGCATTGTGATCACTTTCAGACGATTCGTAGATCGTATAATCATATTCGATGTACCGGGTAATAATTTTACCCCTAATCATCTCCATCATAAAGATATGCCTATTTGGCATGAGTAAGAACAAAATATATAAGTAAACTACCCTTAGGTGGGCCCCTAAGGGCAAACATAAGCTAAAATTAGCAATGAAATTGTATAAGAAACCTAAACCGGGTAGGTCTCCTCAGAGAACGCTGCCGTTTTAGGCCTCTTGTACTTGTTCAAAACAGTATGATCGTAAAGAATCAGAGAAGAAATAATCTCATTGGGATTATTGCTTACAGCCTCAAAAAATCTTTTTGAGGTGCGTTTTATATGTGTATATGTATGGTCGATGTCCAGGTCTTTATGGAGTTGTCTGTTAGTGACAAACCAGGGGGCATCGACCGCAGTTCTCAAAATCTTGTTCTGTAAGACCCGAATCTTACGAATATTGGTGGGTGTAGTATTCGCCCATATGGGTGAAGCATAGAGAATCACCGCTGATAGGCTTTAGACGATTCATTTCAATAATTGGAGAGTGAAACATGGACGCTTGGGTTGTTGTTGGGTTGTTTTACCTCTGAGCGGCACTTTTTTGCACACCTTGGGCTAATTGGCCAGGTCACATGGACCCTGAAGGCTCAGAGAAGGTTGGGGGAGGGGACACACTGGGAACAGCTGTTGGGAGACAGATGGTAGCCTCCCATCAAGGCCACCCAGCGTGATCTTTAACGTTTGGTTGTTTTACCTCTGAGCGGCACTTTTTTGCACACCATGGGCTAAATGGCCAGATCACATGGACCACGAAGGCTCAGAGAAGGTTGGGGGAAGGGACCCACTGGAACAGCTGTTGGGAGACAGATGGTAGCCTCCCGTCAAGGCCATCCAGCGTGTTCTTTAACGTGCACAGGGTATGTCTCTCCCGCACACGGGGCCACGGCTTAACGTCCCAACCGACGGACGGCGGCCTTTCCAAGCCCATCGGTGTCCCTACTGACCGTGGGCAGGCGGAGAATTTTGCGGAGATAAACCTCAACGCTGACCCAGCTGGGACTCGAACCTGGGAACTACAGATTACGAGTCTGGAGCGCTACCGACTGAGCCACTCCCGCCCCGACAAGGCTGGTGTAAGCCCATATCGAGCAAGACATCATCCTCGTAATTTTTCCTCTTTAAAAGTTTAGTGGAGAATGAAGAAAAACAATGAAATTATATGTCTAACACCAAAAAATTAGAATTCACAAACGTCTAAATTGAATCGTGTTAAAATTAATTTCGTTTGCTCATTTCAAAATGAAAATCCGAGGAACCAACAAGTCAGTAACTATAACAGAAAGAAAATGAAGATTTCGAATAAATATCCAGTTAAAATATCTTCAGAATTCTGCCTCTTCTGATGATAAAAATATCTACTTTATGACAAAGAAGGAATTCTACCTCTCGTGATGATGACAAAGAATCACAAAGAAAGAATTCAACCTTTCCATGAAGATGAAGCATGTATTCTTCATACCAAAGAAAGAATTCTGTCTCCCTCTGAAGATGAAGCATATATTCTTTATCACAAAGAAAGAATTCTCCCTCTTCATGAAGATAAAGCATATATTCTTCACACGAAAGAAAGGATTCTATCTCCCTGAAGATGAAGCATATATTCTTCATACCAAAGAAAGAATTCTATCTCCCTGAAGATGAAGCATATATTCTTCATACCAAATAAATAATTCTGTTTCCTCTGAAGATGTAGCATATATTCTTTATCACAAAGAAAGAATTCTGTCTCCCCCTGAAGATGAAGCATATATTCTTTATCACAAAGAAAGAATTCTCCCTCTTCATGAAGATGAAGCATATATTCTTCACACGAAAGAAAAAATTCTATCTCCCTGAAGATGAAGCATATATTCTTCATACCAAAGAAAGAATTGTATCTCCCTGAAGATGAAGCATATATTCTTCATACCAAATAAATAATTCTGTTTGCTTTGAAGATGTAGCATATATTCTTTATCACAAAGAAAGAATTCTGCCTCTTCATGAAGATGAAGCATATATTCTTCATACAAAAGAAAGAATTCTATCTCCCTGAAGATGAAGCATATATTCTTCATATCAAATAAATAATTCTGTTTCCTCTGAAGATGTAGCATATATTCTTTATCACAAAGAAAGAATTCTGCCTCTTCATGAAGATGAAGCATATATTCTTCATACCAAAGAAAGAATTCTATCTCCCTGAAGATGAAGCATATATTCTTCATACCAAATAAATAATTCTGTTTCCTCTGAAGATGTAGCATATATTCTTTATCACAAAGAAAGAATTCTGCCTCTTCATGAAGATGAAGCATATATTCTTCATACCAAAGAAAGAATTCTATCTCCCTGAAGATGAAGCATATATTCTTCATACCAAATAAATAATTCTGTTTCCTCTGAAGATGTAGCATATATTCTTTATCACAAAGAAAGAATTCTGCCTCTTCATGAAGATGAAGCATATATTCTTCATACCAAAGAAAGAATTCTATCTCCCTGAAGATGAAGCATATATTCTTCATATCAAAGAAATAATTCTGTTTGCTTTGAAGATGTAGCATATATTCTTTATCACAAAGAAAGAATTCTGCCTCTTCATGAAGATGAAGCATATATTCTTCATACCAAAGAAAGAATTCTATCTCCCTGAAGATGAAGCATATATTCTTCATACCAAATAAATAATTCTGTTTCCTCTGAAGATGTAGCATATATTCTTTATCACAAAGAAAGAATTCTGCCTCTTCATGAAGATGAAGCATATATTCTTCATACCAAAGAAAGAATTCTATCTCCCTGAAGATGAAGCATATATTCTTCATACCAAATAAATAATTCTGTTTCCTCTGAAGATGTAGCATATATTCTTTATCACAAAGAAAGAATTCTGCCTCTTCATGAAGATGAAGCATATATTCTTCATACCAAAGAAAGAATTCTATCTCCCTGAAGATGAAGCATATATTCTTCATACCAAATAAATAATTCTGTTTCCTCTGAAGATGTAGCATATATTCTTTATCACAAAGAAAGAATTCTGCCTCTTCATGAAGATGAAGCATATATTCTTCATACCAAAGAAAGAATTCTATCTCCCTGAAGATGAAGCATATATTCTTCATACCAAATAAATAATTCTGTTTCCTCTGAAGATGTAGCATATATTCTTTATCACAAAGAAAGAATTCTGCCTCTTCATGAAGATGAAGCATATATTCTTCATACCAAAGAAAGAATTCTATCTCCCTGAAGATGAAGCATATATTCTTCATACCAAATAAATAATTCCGTTTCCTCTGAAGATGAAGCATATATTCTTTATCACAAAGAAAGAATTCTGCCTCTTCATGAAGATGAAGCATATATTCTTCATGCAAAAGAAAGAATTCTGTCTCTCCCTGAAGATGAGGTATACATTTTTCATACCAAAGATACCTAGATGAAAATCAAAAATCATCCAAGAAGAGTTAGAAAAACCTGTCTTTTTCATCAGCTCCATTCCCAAGCTGTCATCCAATAGAGTCCAAAATAGTAATCAATAATATTAGTCAAAAATAAATAGAAATAAGTTTATATCATGCAGAAAATGGAATCTAGTCAAATTGTTGTCTTAGCAACTTTCTCTTATAACTCTATTGGTGTCGAAAATAAAATCATTTTAAAAAATGCAACATGCGCTGTTTAAAAATGGAACACCTTCCCTCATTAAAAAGAGGGAAACATTGTGTGTGTGTGGTGGGGTGGGAGACTTGCGTCGTTAAAATCGAAACATCCTGTTTCTTCCTCTTCAATTTCATTGATTCCAGTTCTTCGAGAGAAAACAAGAGAGAGAGATGAGATCATTTCTTCTCGTCCTTAGCCCACACAGAAAACCGTTCTAAAAACCACGTTCTCGGAAACACAGTCAACCGTGAAACCAAACGACCTACATTCGCACTTCCGGCGACGACATGACGTCACGCTCCCGGAGAGTTATTCTATTTCCGTCGAGATACTCGCCTTGGAAGATTCCTTGGATGCTGCTGACTCTGCTCTCTCTCTTTTTTTGCACTTGCGTCCGTATCTCCTTTTGGTTCTAAACTCCAAGAGCGAATTCTGTCTCTCTTGATGATGAAGACTATCTTATTTATTCCACAACGAAGAATTATGCTTCTCGTGATGATAAAATATTTCCTTTTTTCCAAAGAAGCAATTCTTCCTCTCACGATGATAAATATCTCTTTATTCCAAAGATGTAATTCTTCCTCTCATGATGATAAATATCTTCTTTATTCTAAAGGAGGAATTCTTCCCCTCGTGACGATGAAGCATATTTCTCTACTTCAGAGAAAGAATCCCGCCTCTTGTGATTATGAAATTTTATCTTCTTTATTCCAAAGAAAGAAATCTGTCACTCGTGATGATGATGTACATCTTCTTTATTCCAAAAGAGAGAATTGTAGATATCCCGATGATAAAGCATATTTTTCATTACAAAGAACATTATTCTTCTGCCTTTTGTGATGATGAAGTATATCATTTTTATTCGAAAGAGAGCGAATTCTGTTTCTCGTGACGATGAAGCACATCTTCTTTATTCGAAAGAGAGCGAATTCTGTTTCTCGCGACGATGAAGCCCATCTTCTTTATTCGAAAGAGAGCGAATTCTGTTTCTCCTGATGAAGAAGCACAACGTCTTTATTCGAAAGAGAGCGAATTCTGTTTCTCGTGACGATGAAGCACATCTACGTTATTCGAAAAAGAGCGAATTCTGTTTCTCGTGACGATGAAGCACATCTTCTTTATTCGAAAGAGAGCGAATTCTGTTTCTCCTGATGATGAAGCACATCTTCTTTATTCGAAAGAGAGCGAATTCTGTTTCTCGTGACGATGAAGCACATCTTCTTTATTCGAAAGAGAGCGAATTCTATTTCTCGCGACGATGAAGCCCATCTTCTTTATTCGAAAGAGAACGAATTCTGTTTCTCGCGACGATGAAGTCCATCTTCTTTATTCGAAAGAGAACGAATTCTGTTTCTCGCGACGATGAAGCCCATCTTCTTTATTCGAAAGAGAGCGAATTCTGTTCCTCGCGACGATGAAGCCCATCTTCTTTATTCGAAAGAGAGCGAATTCTGTTTCTCCTGATGAAGAAGCACATCTTCTTTATTCGAAAGAGAGCGAATTCTGTTTCTCCTGATGAAGAAGCCCATCTTCATTATTCGAAAGAGAGCGAATTCTGTTTCTCGCGACGATGAATCACAACTTCTTTATTCGAAAGAGAGCGAATTCTGTTCCTCGCGACGATGAAGCACACCTTCCTTATTCGAAAGAGAGCGAATTCTGTTTCTCCTGATGATGAAGCACATCTTCTTTATTCGAAAGAGAGAGAATTCTGTTTCTCGCGACGGTGAAGCACATCTACTTTATTCGAAAAAGAGCGAATTCTTTTTCTCGTGACGATGAAGCACATCTTCTTTATTCGAAAGAGAGCGAATTCTGTTTCTCCTGATGATGAAGCACATCTTCTTTATTCGAAAGAGAGCGAATTCTGTTTCTCGCGACGATGAAGCCCATCTTCTTTATTCGAAAGAGAACGAATTCTGTTTCTCGCGACGATGAAGCCCATCTTCTTTATTCGAAAGAGAACGAATTCTGTTTCTCGCGACGATGAAGCCCATCTTCTTTATTCGAAAGAGAGCGAATTCTGTTTCTCGCGACGATGAAGCCCATCTTCTTTATTCGAAAGAGAGCGAATTCTGTTTCTCGCGACGATGAAGCCCATCTTCTTTATTCGAAAGAGAGCGAATTCTGTTTCTCCTGATGAAGAAGCACAACTTCTTTATTCGAAAGAGAGCGAATTCTGTTTCTCGTGACGATGAAGCACATCTACGTTATTCGAAAAAGAGCGAATTCTGTTTCTCGTGACGATGAAGCACATCTTCTTTATTCGAAAGAGAGCGAATTCTGTTTCTCCTGATGATGAAGCACATCTTCTTTATTCGAAAGAGAGCGAATTCTGTTTCTCGTGACGATGAAGCACATCTTCTTTATTCGAAAGAGAGCGAATTCTGTTTCTCGCGACGATGAAGCCCATCTTCTTTATTCGAAAGAGAACGAATTCTGTTTCTCGCGACGATGAAGCCCATCTTCTTTATTCGAAAGAGAGCGAATTCTGTTCCTCGCGACGATGAAGCCCATCTTCTTTATTCGAAAGAGAGCGAATTCTGTTTCTCCTGATGAAGAAGCACATCTTCTTTATTCGAAAGAGAGCGAATTCTGTTTCTCCTGATGAAGAAGCACAACTTCATTATTCGAAAGAGAGCGAATTCTGTTTCTCGCGACGATGAATCACAACTTCTTTATTCGAAAGAGAGCGAATTCTGTTCCTCGCGACGATGAAGCACAACTTCCTTATTCGAAAGAGAGCGAATTCTGTTTCTCCTGATGATGAAGCACATCTTCTTTATTCGAAAGAGAGAGAATTCTGTTTCTCGCGACGGTGAAGCACATCTACTTTATTCGAAAAAGAGCGAATTCTTTTTCTCGTGACGATGAAGCACATCTTCTTTATTCGAAAGAGAGCGAATTCTGTTTCTCCTGATGATGAAGCACATCTTCTTTATTCGAAAGAGAGCGAATTCTGTTTCTCGCGACGATGAAGCCCATCTTCTTTATTCGAAAGAGAGCGAATTCTGTTTCTCGTGACGATGAAGCACATCTACTTTATTCGAAAGAGAGCGAATTCTGTTTCTCGTGACGATGAAGCACATCTTCTTTATTCGAAAGAGAGCGAATTCTGTTTCTCGCGACGATGAAGCCCATCTTCTTTATTCGAAAGAGAGCGAATTCTGTTTCTCGTGACGATGAAGCACATCTACTTTATTCGAAAGAGAGCGAATTCTGTTTCTCGTGACGATGAAGCACATCTTCTTTATTCGAAAGAGAGCGAATTCTGTTTCTCGCGACGATGAAGCCCATCTTCTTTATTCGAAAGAGAGCGAATTCTGTTTCTCGTGACGATGAAGCACATCTACTTTATTCGAAAGAGAGCGAATTCTGTTTCTCGTGACGATGAAGCACATCTTCTTTATTCGAAAGAGAGCGAATTCTGTTTCTCCTGATGATGAAGCACATCTTCTTTATTCGAAAGAGAGCGAATTCTGTTTCTCGCGACGATGAAGCCCATCTTCTTTATTCGAAAGAGAACGAATTCTGTTTCTCGCGACGATGAAGCCCATCTTCTTTATTCGAAAGAGAGCGAATTCTGTTTCTCGCGACGATGAAGCCCATCTTCTTTATTCGAAAGAGAGCGAATTCTGTTTCTCCTGATGAAGAAGCACAACTTCTTTATTCGAAAGAGAGCGAATTCTGTTTCTCGTGACGATGAAGCACATCTACGTTATTCGAAAAAGAGCGAATTCTGTTTCTCGTGACGATGAAGCACATCTTCTTTATTCGAAAGAGAGCGAATTCTGTTTCTCCTGATGATGAAGCACATGTTCTTTATTCGAAAGAGAACGAATTCTGTTTCTCGTGACGATGAAGCACATCTTCTTTATTCGAAAGAGAGCGAATTCTGTTTCCCGCGACGATGAAGCCCATCTTCTTTATTCGAAAGAGAACGAATTCTGTTTCTCGCGACGATGAAGCCCATCTTCTTTATTCGAAAGAGAGCGAATTCTGTTTCTCGCGACGATGAAGCCCATCTTCTTTATTCGAAAGAGAACGAATTCTGTTTCTCGCGACGGTGAAGCCCATCTTCTTTATTCGAAAGAGAACGAATTCTGTTTCTCGCGACGATGAAGCACATCTTCTTTATTCGAAAGAGAGCGAATTCTGTTTCTCGCGACGATGAAGCACATCTTCTTTATTCGAAAGAGAGCGAATTCTGTTTCTCGTGACGATGAAGCACATCTACTTTATTCGAAAGAGAGCGAATTCTGTTTCTCCTGATGATGAAGCACATCGTCTTTATTCGAAAGAGAGCGAATTCTGTTTCTCGTGATGATGAAGCTTATTTTCTTTATCCCTCCCCCAAAAAAGACAGACTACCTCTCGTGAAAATGAAGCACATATTCTTCATTCCAAAATAAAGAATTATGTTTCTGGCGATGATGAAATGTATCTATCAGTACATTTCATTAGTTAATAATTTAAAATCATGTTTTCGTTAACAGATCACTTTTATATAAACATTTTATGGTTGTCTGGAGATTAATAGGTATTTGTACTTTTGGCATTATACTCGACATCCATCTGACCTCTGACATATAAGACGCAGAGTGAATTTTGGAGATAATACAGGGGAAAAAGGTGCGTCTTATACGACCTAAATAAGGCATTCTTTAATAATCAATACTAATAAGAAGTTTTCTATTGCCCCTCACTTTCATAATCCAATTCGCTTGATTAAGCTTTTGGCCTCGATATAGCGCGCTTGACTGCTGATCTAAGGGACCTGGGTTCGAGCCCCGGGACTCGAACCCAGGTCCCTTAGATCATTAGGCCTTACCCGGGGGTAAGGCGTGGCTGTTTGTGTCGTTTTTCTGCTGAGGTCCTGCCATCCTCTCAGACCTTCTACTGTGGCATATAAACTGACAGGCTCTTGTCAGACCTCTGTGGCAAGCAGCTGCTTGAGGGGGTATTATTTTTTTAGTAATATGCGTAACAAACTGATTTAAGAAATTACTGAGCTCTACCTCAGTGCTATTGGCCAGACACATAACTGTGTACCTAATAAACTGACCACCTAGCGAATAGTATGAAACTGAATTTCATATTACTAGTTACTTTATACGACCAGGACCCTGTTATGTAAATATGAAGTCTGGTTGAGTTGTTTTACCTGTGAGTGGCACTTTTTTGCACACCATGGACTAAATGACCAGGTCACATGGACCCCGAAGGCTCAGAGAAGCATAGGAGAGGGGACCCACTGGAACGGCTGTTAGGAGACAGATGGTAGCCTCCCGTCAAGGCCATACAGTGTGTTCTTTATCGTGCACAAGGTATAGCTCTCCCGTACACTGAGCCACGGCTTAACGTCCCATCCGACGGACGGAGGCCTTTCCAAACCCATCGATGTCCCCTACTGACAGTGGGCAGAGCGGGGAGTTTTGCGGAGATAAGTTTCAACGCTGACCCAGCTGCGATTCGAACCTGGGAACTACAGATTACTAGCCTGGCACGCTACTGACTGAACCACCCCCGCCCCTGCGGTCTTTGTAACCTAGCCATTTAGCTCACTGTATGCAAAAAAGTGCCTCTCAGATGTAAAACCCATCCCAAGAATGAGCCTAGTAAACTAAGTCTGAAAACATAACATTCTGCAAGAATCAATCATTGCTTTGTTCCCTCATAACCTGTACTTAGTGGTTCATTAATCAAAGAGAATCAAAGGGGCATCAATCAAAGTGATTTCAAAGATCTCGCGCCTAACTGGGATAATGTCAGAACATGGCGATTTTTTTAGAAATTAGTGATCTGGCAACCTTCGTGTCACGTGACACGAAGGTTGCCAGATCACTAATTTCTAAAAAAATCGTTGCCAGATATTTGTTGAGCGACTGTACGCGGTAAAACCTTTTTGGGGTACGTCATGAGAGCTCAAAAGTCGCTAGATCTAGTAACAAAGTAAAAATAACCATAGTTATACTATAACTATAGTTTTATCTATCTATACAAGGGGTATGCAAGTTACATACACATTTCCAGGGAGTGCGTGAAGCCGTAGAAGGTTGAGAACCACTGATATATATATTTTATTTTATTCCCATTGTTATACTATACGCTATAGTTTTATCTGTCTATACAAGGGGTACGCCAGTTACATACACATTTCCAGAGGGTACGTGAAGCATAAAAAATTGAGAACCACTGATATATATATATGTTTTATTTTATTCCCATTGTTATATTATAACTATAGTTTTATCTATCTATACAAGGGATACGACAGTTACATACACATTTCCAGAGGGTACGTGAAGCATATAAGGTTGAGAACCACTGATATATATGTTTTATTTTATTCCCATTGTTATATTATAACTGTAGTTTTATCCAACTATACAAGGGGTACGCCAGTTACATACACATTTCCAAGGGGTACGTGAAGAATAAAAGGTTGAGAATCCCTGACATATAAGTTTTATTTTATTCCCATTGTTATATTATAACTGTAGTTTTATCTAACTATACAAGGTGTACGCCAGTTACATACACATTCCAAGGGGTACGTGAAGCCTAAAAGGTTGAGAACCACTGATATATATGCTTTATATTATTCCCATTATTATACTATAATTATATATTTATCTAACAATACAAGGGGTAGGCCAGTTACATACACATTTCCAGGGGGTACGCGAAGCATAAAAGATTGAGAACCACTGATATACATGTTATATTTTATTCCCATTGTTATTCTGTAACTATATTTTTATCTAACTATACAAAGGGGTACGGCAGTTACATACACATTTCCAGAGGGTACGAGAAGCATAAAAGTTTGAGAACCACTGATATATATGTTTTATTTCATTCCCATTGTTATACTATAGCTATAGTGTTATCTATCTATACAAGGGGTACGGCACTTACATACACATTTGCAGAGGGTACGTGAAGCCTAAAAGGTTGAGAACCACTGATATTCATGTTTTATTTTATTCCCATTGTTATACTATAATTACAGTTCAATCTATCTATACAAGGGGTACGCAAGTTACATACACATTTCCAGGGGGTACGTGAAGCATAAAAGGTTGAGAACCACTGATATATATGTATTATTTTATTCCCATTGTTATATTATAACTATTGTTTAATCTAACTATACAAGGTATACGCCAATTACATACACATTTCCAGGGGGTACGTGAAGCATAAAAGGTTGAGAACCACTGATATATATATGTTTTATTTTATTCCCATAGTTTTATATATCTATACAAGGGGTACGCCAGTTACATACACATTTCCATGGGGCACCTGAAGCATAAAAGATTGAGAACCATTAATATATGTTTTATTTTATTCCCATTGTTATACTGTAACTATAGTTTTATCTATCTATACAAGGGGTACGCCAGTTACATACACATTTCCAGAGGGTACGTGAAGCATAAAAGGTTGAGAACCGCTGATATATATGTCTTATTTTATTCCCATTGTTATACTATAACTATAGTTTTATCTGTCTATACAAAGGGTACGCCAGTTACATACACATTTCCATGGGGTACGTGAAGCATAAAAGATTGAGAACTACTGATATATATGTTTTATTTTATTCCCATTGTTATGTTATAACTATAGTTTTATCTATCTATACAAGGGGTACGCCAGTTACATACACATTTCCAGGGGGTACGTGAAGCATAAAAGGTTGAGAACCACTGATATATATGTTTTATTTCATTCCCATTGTTATACTATAACTATAGTTTTATCTATCTATACAAGGGGTACGCCAGTTACATACACATTTCCAGGGGGTACGTGAAGCATAAAGGTTGAGAACCACTGATATGTATGTCTTATTTATTCCCATTGTTATATTATAACTATTGTTTTATCTAACTATACAAGGTATACGCCAATTACATACACATTTCCAGGGGGTACGTGAAGCATAAAAGGTTGAGAACCACTGATATACATGTTTTATTTTATTACCATTGTTATACTGTAACTATATTTTTATCTAACTATACAAGGGGTACTACAGTTACATACACATTTCCAGAGGGTACGTGAAGCATAAAAGGTTGAGAACCACTGACATATATGTTTTATTTTATTCCCATTGTTATACTATAACTATAGTTTTATCTATCTATACAAGGGGTACGCCAGTTACATACACATTTCCATGGGGTACGTGAAGCATAAAAGGTTGAGAACCACTGATATATATGTTTTTTTTTATTCCATTGTTATACTATAACTATAGTTTTATCTATCTATACAAGGGGTACGCCAGTTACATACCCATTTCCAGGGGGTACGTGAAGCATGAAAGGTTGAGAACCAGTGATGTATATATTTTATTTTATTCCCGTTGTTATACTATAAAGCTGAATATTTCATTAAAAAAATTATTTTAGAAGTTATAGAGCTTCCTCGCTAGTTTTTCTTTGGGATAATATATCATAGTTTCTTAATTTACGGAAACTAGTGTAATTAAACTATTTCTCCTTTTAAGTTGAAATAGTGGGCCAAGTCACAAGGCTCCCAAATTCTCTGTGTAGTTTGGGGAATGATATACATTGGACGGCTGTTAAGAAACAGATGTAACTCTTTAACAGATAATCAATTATCGTAAGGCTTTTCATAATTTATTGAAAATTTATTTGATAATTGATTGAAAGAATTGACATCAGCAACAGAGCGTTGTTTGTGTCTTTTTGAGGCAAAGTTCATCAATTAAATAACAAATCGTAATGGTCCTAAAATGTATAATAATTTACAAAAAAACATGAGAGTAGGGTTGCTTTACCTATGAGCGGCACTTTTTTGCACAACATGGGCTAAATGGCCAGGTCACATAAACCCCGAAGGCTCAGAGAAGGTTGGGGGAGGGGATCCACTGGAACAGCTGTTGGGAGACATATAACAGCCTCCATCAAGGCCATCCAGAGTGTTATTTAACAGTTTAACGTCCCATGTGCCGGATGGCAGCGTTTCCAAGCCTATCGGTGTCCCCTATTGACAAGAGGGCAGGGGTGGGGGTTTTTAGGAGATAAATCTGAACGTTTGCCCAGCTGGAACTCGAACTTGGGAACTGCAGATTATGAGCCTGGAGCGCTATTGACTGAGTCCCTACTATTCAATTGCGGATCTAGAAAAAAAATAGAGGTGGGGGGACACAATCGATCCGGAGATAATTAAGAGGGGGCGATTGACGCAATCGATCCGGATATAATTAAAGGAAGGAGTGACGCAATCGTTCCGTAAATAATTAAAGAGAAAGGGGGAAGTGACGCAATTGATCGGAGATAATTAAAGAGAAAGAGGGGAGTGAAGCAATGGATTCAGAGATAATTATAGGGGGGAGTGACGCAATCGATCTGGATATAATTAAAGGAAGGAGTGACGCAAACGATCAGGAGATAATTAAAAGGGGGAGTGAAGCAGTGGATTCAGAGATAATTATAGGGGGAGTGACGCAATCGATCAGGAGATAATTAAACGAAAGACGGATACAATCGATCAGGAGATAATTAAAAGTGGTGTGAAGAAGTGGATTCAGAGATAATTATAGGGGGAGTGACGCAATCGATCTGGAGATAATTAAAAAGAAAGGGGGAGTGACGCAATTGATTCGGAGATAATTAAAGTGAAAGAGGGAGTGAAGCAATGTATTCGGAGATAATTATAGGGGGAGTGGCGCAATCGATCAGAAGATAATTAGAGGAAGTAGTGACGCAATCGATCAGGAGATAATTAAAAGGGGGAGTGAAGAAGTGGATTCAGAGATAATTATAGGGGGCAGTGACGCAATCGATCATGAGATAATTACAAGGGGGAGTGACGCTATCTATCCGTAGATAATTAAAGAGAAAGGGCGAGTGACGCAATTGATTCGGAGATAAATATAGGGGGAGTGGCGTAATCGATTCTGATATAATTAAAGGAAGGAGTGACGCAATCGATCCGGAGATATTTAAAGGGGAGTGACGCAATCGATCAAGAGATAATTAAAGGGGGAGTGAGCAATCGATCCAGAGATAATTAAAGGAAGGAGTGACGCAATCGATCCAGAGATAATTAAAGGAAGGAGTGACGCAATCGATCCAGAGATAATTAAAGGGGAAGTGACGCAATTGATTCGGAGATAATTAAAGAGAAACGGGGAAGTGAAGCAGTGGATTCAGATATAATTATAGAAGGAGTGACGCAATTGATCCGGATATAATTAAAGGAAGGAGTGACGCAATCAATCCAGAGATAATTACAGGAGGAGTGACGCAATTGATTCGGAGATAATTAAAGAGAAACGGGGAAGTGAAGCAGTGGATTCAGATATAATTATAGGAGGAGTGATGCAATTGATCCGGATATAATTAAAGGAAGGAGTGACGCAATCGATCAGGAGATAATTTAAAGGGGTAGTGACGCAATTGATTCGGAGATAATTAAAGGGGGAGTGAAGCAGTGGATTCAGAGATAATTATAGGGAAGTGTGACGCAATTTATCCGGATATAATTAAAGGAAGGAGTGACGCAATCGATCAGGAGATGATTTAAAGGGGTAGTGACGCAATTGATTCGGAGATAATTAAAGGGGGAGTGAAGCAGTGGATTCAGAGATAATTATAGGGAAGTGTGACGCAATTTATCCGGATATAATTAAAGGAAAGGAGTGACGCAATCGATCAGGAGATGATTAGAAGAGGGAGTGACGCAATTGATTCGGAGATAATTAAAGGGGGAGTGAAGCAGTGGATTCAGAGATAATTATAGGGAAGTGTGACGCAATTTATCCGGATATAATTAAAGGAAAGGAGTGACGCAATCGATCAGGAAATAATTAAAAGGGGGAGTGACGCAATTGATTCGGAGATAATTAAAGGGGGAGTGATGCAATTGATCCGGATGTAATTAAAGGGAAGGAGTGACGCAATCGATCAGGAGATAATTAAAAGGGAGAGTGACGCAATCGATTTGGAGATAATTAAAGGGGGAGTGACGCAATTGATTCGGAGATAATTAAAGGGGGAGTGAAGCAGTGGATTCAGAGATAATTATAGGGGGAGTGACGCAATTGATCCGGATATAATTAAAGGAAGGAGTGATGCAATCGATCAGGTGATAATTAAAAGGGGGAGTGACGCGATTGATTCTGAGATAATTAAAGGGGGAGTGTTGCAATTGATTCGGAGATAATTAAAGGGAAGGAGTGACGCAATCGATTAGGAGATAATTTAAAGGGGGAGTGACGCAATTGATTCAGAGATAATTAAAGGGGAGTGAAGCAGTGGATTCAGAGATAATTATAGGGGGAGTGACGCAATTGATCCGGATATAATTAAAGGAAGGAGTGACGCAATCGATCAGGAGATAATTAAAAGGGGGAGTGACGCGATTGATTCTGAGATAATTAAAGGGGGAGTGTTGCAATTGATTCGGAGATAATTAAAGGGAAGGAGTGACGCAATCGATTAGGAGATAATTTAAAGGGGGAGTGACGCAATTGATTCAGAGATAATTAAAGGGGAGTGAAGCAGTGGATTCAGAGATAATTATAGGGGGAGTGACGCAATTGATCCGGATATAATTAAAGGAAGGAGTGATGCAATCGATCAGGTGATAATTAAAAGGGGGAGTGACGCGATTGATTCTGAGATAATTAAAGGGGGAGTGTTGCAATTGATTCGGAGATAATTAAAGGGAAGGAGTGACGCAATCGATTAGGAGATAATTTAAAGGGGGAGTGACGCAATTGATTCAGAGATAATTAAAGGGGAGTGAAGCAGTGGATTCAGAGATAATTATAGGGGGAGTGACGCAATTGATCCGGATATAATTAAAGGAAGGAGTGACGCAATCGATCAGGAGATAATTAAAAGGGGGAGTGACGCGATTGATTCTGAGATAATTAAAGGGGGAGTGTTGCAATTGATTCGGAGATAATTAAAGGGAAGGAGTGACGCAATCGATTAGGAGATAATTTAAAGGGGGAGTGACGCAATTGATTCAGAGATAATTAAAGGGGAGTGAAGCAGTGGATTCAGAGATAATTATAGGGGGAGTGACGCAATTGATCCGGATATAATTAAAGGAAGGAGTGATGCAATCGATCAGGTGATAATTAAAAGGGGGAGTGACGCGATTGATTCTGAGATAATTAAAGGGGGAGTGTTGCAATTGATTCGGAGATAATTAAAGGGAAGGAGTGACGCAATCGATTAGGAGATAATTTAAAGGGGGAGTGACGCAATTGATTCAGAGATAATTAAAGGGGAGTGAAGCAGTGGATTCAGAGATAATTATAGGGGGAGTGACGCAATTGATCCGGATATAATTAAAGGAAGGAGTGACGCAATCGATCAGGAGATAATTAAAAGGGGGAGTGACGCGATTGATTCTGAGATAATTAAAGGGGGAGTGTTGCAATTGATTCGGAGATAATTAAAGGGAAGGAGTGACGCAATCGATTAGGAGATAATTTAAAGGGGGAGTGACGCAATTGATTCAGAGATAATTAAAGGGGAGTGAAGCAGTGGATTCAGAGATAATTATAGGGGGAGTGACGCAATTGATCCGGATATAATTAAAGGAAGGAGTGATGCAATCGATCAGGTGATAATTAAAAGGGGGAGTGACGCGATTGATTCTGAGATAATTAAAGGGGGAGTGTTGCAATTGATTCGGAGATAATTAAAGGGAAGGAGTGACGCAATCGATTAGGAGATAATTTAAAGGGGGAGTGACGCAATTGATTCAGAGATAATTAAAGGGGAGTGAAGCAGTGGATTCAGAGATAATTATAGGGGGAGTGACGCAATTGATCCGGATATAATTAAAGGAAGGAGTGACGCAATCGATCAGGAGATAATTAAAAGGGGGAGTGACGCGATTGATTCTGAGATAATTAAAGGGGGAGTGTTGCAATTGATTCGGAGATAATTAAAGGGAAGGAGTGACGCAATCGATTAGGAGATAATTTAAAGGGGGAGTGACGCAATTGATTCAGAGATAATTAAAGGGGAGTGAAGCAGTGGATTCAGAGATAATTATAGGGGGAGTGACGCAATTGATCCGGATATAATTAAAGGAAGGAGTGACGCAATCGATCAGGAGATAATTAAAAGGGGGAGTGACGCGATTGATTCTGAGATAATTAAAGGGGGAGTGTTGCAATTGATTCGGAGATAATTAAAGGGAAGGAGTGACGCAATCGATTAGGAGATAATTTAAAGGGGGAGTGACGCAATTGATTCAGAGATAATTAAAGGGGAGTGAAGCAGTGGATTCAGAGATAATTATAGGGGGAGTGACGCAATTGATCCGGATATAATTAAAGGAAGGAGTGACGCAATCGATCAGGAGATAATTAAAAGGGGGAGTGACGCGATTGATTCTGAGATAATTAAAGGGGGAGTGTTGCAATTGATTCGGAGATAATTAAAGGGAAGGAGTGACGCAATCGATTAGGAGATAATTTAAAGGGGGAGTGACGCAATTGATTCAGAGATAATTAAAGGGGAGTGAAGCAGTGGATTCAGAGATAATTATAGGGGGAGTGACGCAATTGATCCGGATATAATTAAAGGAAGGAGTGACGCAATCGATCAGGAGATAATTAAAAGGGGGAGTGACGCGATTGATTCTGAGATAATTAAAGGGGGAGTGTTGCAATTGATTCGGAGATAATTAAAGGGAAGGAGTGACGCAATCGATTAGGAGATAATTTAAAGGGGGAGTGACGCAATTGATTCAGAGATAATTAAAGGGGAGTGAAGCAGTGGATTCAGAGATAATTATAGGGGGAGTGACGCAATTGATCCGGATATAATTAAAGGAAGGAGTGACGCAATCGATCAGGAGATAATTAAAAGGGGGAGTGACGCGATTGATTCTGAGATAATTAAAGGGGGAGTGTTGCAATTGATTCGGAGATAATTAAAGGGAAGGAGTGACGCAATCGATTAGGAGATAATTTAAAGGGGGAGTGACGCAATTGATTCAGAGATAATTAAAGGGGAGTGAAGCAGTGGATTCAGAGATAATTATAGGGGGAGTGACGCAATTGATCCGGATATAATTAAAGGAAGGAGTGACGCAATCGATCAGGAGATAATTAAAAGGGGGAGTGACGCGATTGATTCTGAGATAATTAAAGGGGGAGTGTTGCAATTGATTCGGAGATAATTAAAGGGAAGGAGTGACGCAATCGATTAGGAGATAATTTAAAGGGGGAGTGACGCAATTGATTCAGAGATAATTAAAGGGGAGTGAAGCAGTGGATTCAGAGATAATTATAGGGGGAGTGACGCAATTGATCCGGATATAATTAAAGGAAGGAGTGACGCAATCGATCAGGAGATAATTAAAAGGGGGAGTGACGCGATTGATTCTGAGATAATTAAAGGGGGAGTGTTGCAATTGATTCGGAGATAATTAAAGGGAAGGAGTGACGCAATCGATTAGGAGATAATTTAAAGGGGGAGTGACGCAATTGATTCAGAGATAATTAAAGGGGAGTGAAGCAGTGGATTCAGAGATAATTATAGGGGGAGTGACGCAATTGATCCGGATATAATTAAAGGAAGGAGTGACGCAATCGATCAGGAGATAATTAAAAGGGGGAGTGACGCGATTGATTCTGAGATAATTAAAGGGGGAGTGTTGCAATTGATTCGGAGATAATTAAAGGGAAGGAGTGACGCAATCGATTAGGAGATAATTTAAAGGGGGAGTGACGCAATTGATTCAGAGATAATTAAAGGGGAGTGAAGCAGTGGATTCAGAGATAATTATAGGGGGAGTGACGCAATTGATCCGGATATAATTAAAGGAAGGAGTGACGCAATCGATCAGGAGATAATTAAAAGGGGGAGTGACGCGATTGATTCTGAGATAATTAAAGGGGGAGTGTTGCAATTGATTCGGAGATAATTAAAGGGAAGGAGTGACGCAATCGATTAGGAGATAATTTAAAGGGGGAGTGACGCAATTGATTCAGAGATAATTAAAGGGGAGTGAAGCAGTGGATTCAGAGATAATTATAGGGGGAGTGACGCAATTGATCCGGATATAATTAAAGGAAGGAGTGACGCAATCGATCAGGAGATAATTAAAAGGGGGAGTGACGCGATTGATTCTGAGATAATTAAAGGGGGAGTGTTGCAATTGATTCGGAGATAATTAAAGGGAAGGAGTGACGCAATCGATTAGGAGATAATTTAAAGGGGGAGTGACGCAATTGATTCAGAGATAATTAAAGGGGAGTGAAGCAGTGGATTCAGAGATAATTATAGGGGGAGTGACGCAATTGATCCGGATATAATTAAAGGAAGGAGTGACGCAATCGATCAGGAGATAATTAAAAGGGGGAGTGACGCGATTGATTCTGAGATAATTAAAGGGGGAGTGTTGCAATTGATTCGGAGATAATTAAAGGGAAGGAGTGACGCAATCGATTAGGAGATAATTTAAAGGGGGAGTGACGCAATTGATTCAGAGATAATTAAAGGGGAGTGAAGCAGTGGATTCAGAGATAATTATAGGGGGAGTGACGCAATTGATCCGGATATAATTAAAGGAAGGAGTGACGCAATCGATCAGGAGATAATTAAAAGGGGGAGTGACGCGATTGATTCTGAGATAATTAAAGGGGGAGTGTTGCAATTGATTCGGAGATAATTAAAGGGAAGGAGTGACGCAATCGATTAGGAGATAATTTAAAGGGGGAGTGACGCAATTGATTCAGAGATAATTAAAGGGGAGTGAAGCAGTGGATTCAGAGATAATTATAGGGGGAGTGACGCAATTGATCCGGATATAATTAAAGGAAGGAGTGACGCAATCGATCAGGAGATAATTAAAAGGGGGAGTGACGCGATTGATTCTGAGATAATTAAAGGGGGAGTGTTGCAATTGATTCGGAGATAATTAAAGGGAAGGAGTGACGCAATCGATTAGGAGATAATTTAAAGGGGGAGTGACGCAATTGATTCAGAGATAATTAAAGGGGAGTGAAGCAGTGGATTCAGAGATAATTATAGGGGGAGTGACGCAATTGATCCGGATATAATTAAAGGAAGGAGTGACGCAATCGATCAGGAGATAATTAAAAGGGGGAGTGACGCGATTGATTCTGAGATAATTAAAGGGGGAGTGTTGCAATTGATTCGGAGATAATTAAAGGGAAGGAGTGACGCAATCGATTAGGAGATAATTTAAAGGGGGAGTGACGCAATTGATTCAGAGATAATTAAAGGGGAGTGAAGCAGTGGATTCAGAGATAATTATAGGGGGAGTGACGCAATTGATCCGGATATAATTAAAGGAAGGAGTGACGCAATCGATCAGGAGATAATTAAAAGGGGGAGTGACGCGATTGATTCTGAGATAATTAAAGGGGGAGTGTTGCAATTGATTCGGAGATAATTAAAGGGAAGGAGTGACGCAATCGATTAGGAGATAATTTAAAGGGGGAGTGACGCAATTGATTCAGAGATAATTAAAGGGGAGTGAAGCAGTGGATTCAGAGATAATTATAGGGGGAGTGACGCAATTGATCCGGATATAATTAAAGGAAGGAGTGACGCAATCGATCAGGAGATAATTAAAAGGGGGAGTGACGCGATTGATTCTGAGATAATTAAAGGGGGAGTGTTGCAATTGATTCGGAGATAATTAAAGGGAAGGAGTGACGCAATCGATTAGGAGATAATTTAAAGGGGGAGTGACGCAATTGATTCAGAGATAATTAAAGGGGAGTGAAGCAGTGGATTCAGAGATAATTATAGGGGGAGTGACGCAATTGATCCGGATATAATTAAAGGAAGGAGTGACGCAATCGATCAGGAGATAATTAAAAGGGGGAGTGACGCGATTGATTCTGAGATAATTAAAGGGGGAGTGTTGCAATTGATTCGGAGATAATTAAAGGGAAGGAGTGACGCAATCGATTAGGAGATAATTTAAAGGGGGAGTGACGCAATTGATTCAGAGATAATTAAAGGGGAGTGAAGCAGTGGATTCAGAGATAATTATAGGGGGAGTGACGCAATTGATCCGGATATAATTAAAGGAAGGAGTGACGCAATCGATCAGGAGATAATTAAAAGGGGGAGTGACGCGATTGATTCTGAGATAATTAAAGGGGGAGTGTTGCAATTGATTCGGAGATAATTAAAGGGAAGGAGTGACGCAATCGATTAGGAGATAATTTAAAGGGGGAGTGACGCAATTGATTCAGAGATAATTAAAGGGGAGTGAAGCAGTGGATTCAGAGATAATTATAGGGGGAGTGACGCAATTGATCCGGATATAATTAAAGGAAGGAGTGACGCAATCGATCAGGAGATAATTAAAAGGGGGAGTGACGCGATTGATTCTGAGATAATTAAAGGGGGAGTGTTGCAATTGATTCGGAGATAATTAAAGGGAAGGAGTGACGCAATCGATTAGGAGATAATTTAAAGGGGGAGTGACGCAATTGATTCAGAGATAATTAAAGGGGAGTGAAGCAGTGGATTCAGAGATAATTATAGGGGGAGTGACGCAATTGATCCGGATATAATTAAAGGAAGGAGTGACGCAATCGATCAGGAGATAATTAAAAGGGGGAGTGACGCGATTGATTCTGAGATAATTAAAGGGGGAGTGTTGCAATTGATTCGGAGATAATTAAAGGGAAGGAGTGACGCAATCGATTAGGAGATAATTTAAAGGGGGAGTGACGCAATTGATTCAGAGATAATTAAAGGGGAGTGAAGCAGTGGATTCAGAGATAATTATAGGGGGAGTGACGCAATTGATCCGGATATAATTAAAGGAAGGAGTGACGCAATCGATCAGGAGATAATTAAAAGGGGGAGTGACGCGATTGATTCTGAGATAATTAAAGGGGGAGTGTTGCAATTGATTCGGAGATAATTAAAGGGAAGGAGTGACGCAATCGATTAGGAGATAATTTAAAGGGGGAGTGACGCAATTGATTCAGAGATAATTAAAGGGGAGTGAAGCAGTGGATTCAGAGATAATTATAGGGGGAGTGACGCAATTGATCCGGATATAATTAAAGGAAGGAGTGACGCAATCGATCAGGAGATAATTAAAAGGGGGAGTGACGCGATTGATTCTGAGATAATTAAAGGGGGAGTGTTGCAATTGATTCGGAGATAATTAAAGGGAAGGAGTGACGCAATCGATTAGGAGATAATTTAAAGGGGGAGTGACGCAATTGATTCAGAGATAATTAAAGGGGAGTGAAGCAGTGGATTCAGAGATAATTATAGGGGGAGTGACGCAATTGATCCGGATATAATTAAAGGAAGGAGTGACGCAATCGATCAGGAGATAATTAAAAGGGGGAGTGACGCGATTGATTCTGAGATAATTAAAGGGGGAGTGTTGCAATTGATTCGGAGATAATTAAAGGGAAGGAGTGACGCAATCGATTAGGAGATAATTTAAAGGGGGAGTGACGCAATTGATTCAGAGATAATTAAAGGGGAGTGAAGCAGTGGATTCAGAGATAATTATAGGGGGAGTGACGCAATTGATCCGGATATAATTAAAGGAAGGAGTGACGCAATCGATCAGGAGATAATTAAAAGGGGGAGTGACGCGATTGATTCTGAGATAATTAAAGGGGGAGTGTTGCAATTGATTCGGAGATAATTAAAGGGAAGGAGTGACGCAATCGATTAGGAGATAATTTAAAGGGGGAGTGACGCAATTGATTCAGAGATAATTAAAGGGGAGTGAAGCAGTGGATTCAGAGATAATTATAGGGGGAGTGACGCAATTGATCCGGATATAATTAAAGGAAGGAGTGACGCAATCGATCAGGAGATAATTAAAAGGGGGAGTGACGCGATTGATTCTGAGATAATTAAAGGGGGAGTGTTGCAATTGATTCGGAGATAATTAAAGGGAAGGAGTGACGCAATCGATTAGGAGATAATTTAAAGGGGGAGTGACGCAATTGATTCAGAGATAATTAAAGGGGAGTGAAGCAGTGGATTCAGAGATAATTATAGGGGGAGTGACGCAATTGATCCGGATATAATTAAAGGAAGGAGTGACGCAATCGATCAGGAGATAATTAAAGGGGGAGAGTGACGCAATCGATTCGGAGATAATTAGAAAGGGAGGAGTGAACCAGTGGATTCAGAGAAAATTAAAGGGGGAGTGACGCAATTGATTCGGAGATAATTAAATGGTGAGTGACGCAATTGATTCGGAGATAATTAAAGGGGAAGTGAAGCAGCGGATTCAGAGATAATTATAGGGAGGAGTGACGCAATTTTTCCGGATATAATTAAAGGAAAGGAGTGGCGCAATCGATCAGGTGATAATTAAAAGTACGAGTGACGCAATTGATTCGGAGATAATTAAAGGGGGAGAGTGACGCAATCGATTCGGAGGTAATTAGAAAGGGAGGAGTGAGCCAGTGGATTCAGAGAAAATTAAAAGTGGGAGTGACGCAATTGATTCGGAGATAATTAAAGGGTGAGTGACGCAATTGATTCGCAGATAATTAAAGGGGGAGAGTGTCGCAACTGATTCGGAGATAATTAAAGAGAAAGGGGGACTGACACAATCGATAGGAGATAATTAAAGGGAAAGGGGGAGTGACGCAATCGATCCAGTGATAATTAAAGGGGGATGGGCAAGCCTCTAGATTTCCTTTACAATATAATATTTTGGCCCTCTTTCAGAGGTTTCTAAAAATTTCTTAAAGAAATTCATGAAATATTAACACGTTTTATCACTTTTTGCCTCCATTACCCTTACTAGCACACTCAAGGTGTGGGGGGGTCCCTTTACACCCCCCCGTTCCACTCTTGTTTCTGGTACTTCTGCTAATGGTTGAATTATGGTTACTGTAATGGTGGTTACGTTGGACCAATATTGTCAAATGGCTGGAAGAATAAAACAAAATCCTGTCGACTGAAATCCTTTTCAAATAATTCTTTTACACGCTATTCATAATTCTTCTTTTTATTTTTAATAACCATTCCGAAACAATTTCTATTCCGATGATATTTTGTCGTATAACTGAACTTGAATCTTCAACTTACCATTTTCCCATTCCCCTTCAAAAAATGGAAATATTTTGATATTCCGTGAGTAAAAAAAATTAGTTCGAAGCAAACGAACACTTTAAAAATGTTCAAATTAATTATATTATTACATTTGCGATGTACGAATTTATATGCAATAAAATTTAGATTTATGATCAGAATGCGCAAAAATAATAATCTTGTTTCAATATTCTTTGACAGCTTTGGAATAAGGAATATCAAAAATGAGGAAAACAAGATTCTTTTAGAAGACAAAAAGAAAGGAACGGTATGTAAATGATTCATTTCCCATTTCTGATTGTATGTTTATTACAGAGGTACTTCCCTTTTCTCTTTCTTCTAATATACCGCTATGTTACACTTCAACATTGCTGTGTACCGTCGCTCAAAAAATTAGTCGCCCACATAATATAGATTGAACTTCTAATCAATATAACAAAAATGTTCAATTAGAGCTTTCCATAGTCATGTTTGACCTTTGACTGTTTTAGATGTTAGGCAACTCCTGTAAAAATAGTCAACGTAGTCATGATTACTAAATATGCAGAAACGGAGTATTTTAAGGACATTTTACAGCTGGGTACAGTCGCTCAAATAGATATCCGAACACTATGAACTGAATACAGAATTCAGAAAAAATATCTGGCAACGATTTTTTTAGAAATTAGTGATCTGGCAACCGTCGTGTCACGTGACACGAAGGTTGCCAGATAACTAATTTCTAAAAAAAATTGCTGCCAGATATTTTTTCTGAATTCTGTAATCAACCATAGTGTTCGGATACTTTTTTGAGCGACTGTAGGTGGTCATATTATTTTGATACTAGATCGTGTGGGCTCACTCACGGAAATATGGAGCGTGTGCAGTTACCGTTCACAGCAAACTGGAGCGTGTGCAGTAACTGCACACGCTCCAGTTTGCTGTGAAAGGTAACTGGAGCGTGTATAGTTGTTGTACACACTCCAGATATTTTTCCTGAATTCTGTAATCACGTGACACGAAGGTTGCCAGATCACTAATTTCTAAAAAAATCGTTGCCAGTTATTTTTTCTGAATTCTGTATTCAGCCCATAGTGTTCGGATAACTATTTTAGCGACTGTACCCAGCTGTAAAATGTCCTTAAAATACTCCGTTTTTGCATATTTAGTAATCATGACTACGTTGACTATTTTTACAGGAGTTGCCTAACATCTAAAACAGTCAAAGGCCAAACATGACTATGGAAAGCTACTAATTGAACATTTTTGTTATATTGATTAGAAGTTCAATCTATATTATGTGGGGCGGGGGTGGCTCAGTCGGTAGCGCGCCAGGCTCGTAATCTGTAGTTCCCAGGTTCGAGTCCCAGCTGGGTCAGCGTTGAGATTTATCTCCGCAAAATTCCCCGCCCTGCCCACGGTCAGTAGGGGACACCGATGGGCTTGGAAGGGCCGCCGTCCGTCGGATGGGACGTTAAGCCGTGGCCCCGTGTGCGGTAGAGTCATACCCTGTGCACGTTAAAGAACATGTTTTTTGGCCTTGACGGTAGGCTGCCATCTATCTCCCAACAGTTGTTCAAGTGGGTTCCCTCCACCAACCTTCTCTGAGCCTTCGGGGTCCTTGTGACCTGGCCATTTATTCCATGATGTACACACCATGTGCCGCTCAGAGGTAAAAAAAGCAACCAAGCTCGTAATCTGCAAACCTAAGTTCAAGTCGCAACTGTGTCGGCATTGATATTTATTTCTGTTAACCCTTACCCTGCTTTTGGTCAGGAAGTGGACACCGATGGGCTTTGAAAGGTCACAGTCCGTCGGATGGGACGTAGAGCCGTGGCACGTGTGCAGGAGAGTCATATCTTATACACATTAAAGAATACATGAATGGCCTTGATGAAGGAAGTCCATCTGTCTCCTAACAGCCGTCCAGAGAGATCCCTTCTCTGAGACCTTGTGACCTGGCCATTTAGTCCATTGTGTTAAAAAAGTGCCGCTCAGAGGTAGAACAATCCAACCTCTGAACGTCGTTTTTTTGCATAAAATGAGTTGAATGACCAGGTTATAAAAACCCAAAGGGCTCAGAATAGTCTGGGTAAGGGGTTGGCTGGTTGTTTTACTACTGAGCGGCACTTTTTTGCACACAATGGCCTAAAAGGCCAGGTCACAAGGACCCCGAAGCCTCAGAGAAGGTTGGGGGAGGAGACTCACTGGAACGGCTGTTGGGAGACAGACGGTAGCCTCTCATCAAGGCCATCCAGCGTGTTCTTTAACGTGCATAGTGTGTGGCTTTCCTGCACACGGAGCCACGGCTTAACGTCCCATCCAACGGACGGCAGCCTTTCCAAACTCATCGGTGTCCCCTACTGATCGTGGGCAGGACTGGGAGCTTTGCGGAAATAAATATCAAGGTTGACCCAGCTGGGACTCGAACCTTGGAACTGCAGATTACGAGCCTTGGGCGCTACCGACTGAGCCACCCCCGTCCCCTGGGTAAGGGAACCTATTGAACAACTGCTAAGAGACAGATGGACGTCTCCCGTCAATGCCATCCAGCCGTAAGTGACCAGATTTAAAGGAAAAGATCCTAGATCTTTTGTAAATTCAATCTGAAAGACTGACTTTTCATGAAATTATTGTGTTAAAAACTAATATGTAAATACCCCCTCAAGCAGCTGCTTGCCACAGAGGTCTGACAGTAGCCTGTCAGTTTATATGCCAGAGTAGAAGGTTTGTGAGGATGGCTGAACCTCAGCAGAAAAACGACACATACATCCATGCCTTACCCGAGGCTCGAACCCAGGTCCCTTAGATCAGTAGCCAAGCTCGCTAACCACTCGGCCATGGGACGGCACAATAAATAGCCCCTCAAGCAGCTGCTTGCCACAGAGGTCTGACAGGAGCCTGTCAGTTTATATGCCAGAGTAGAAGGTCTGAGAGGATGGCTGGACCACAGCAGAAAAACGACACGTACATCCATGCCTTACCCGAGGCTCGAACCCAGGTTCCTTAGATTAGCAGCCAAGCGCCCTAACTACTCGACCACGGGACGGTGTTAAAAAATAACACAATATTTTTTTCTTTTAGAACATATTTTATACATAATTTCACATAATAATAACTTAATATCTAGTAACGTAAAATAAAACTTGAATAAAGTAGGTTAATTCAGCAGAAAAAAACCCTGCCATTTTGTGTGCTTTTCATAGAAATGGACTTTCTGTGAAATATTTTTTCATTTTCGGCAAATTTTGCACTGAAGATTTCACAAGAGACGCAAAAAAAATAATTGTTAACACTTGCAGCGAAAGGGGCGGGGTGGATCAGTCGGTAGCGCGCCAGGTTCGTAATCTGTAGTTCCCAGGTTCGAGTCCCAGCTGGGTCAGCGTTGAGATTTATCTCCGCAAAATTCCCCGCCCTGCCCACGATCAGTAGGGGACACCGATGGGCTTGGAAAGGCCGCCGTCCGTCGGATGGGACGTTAAGCCGTGGCGCCGTGTGCGAGAGAGCCATACCCTGTGCACGTTAAAGAACACGCTGGATGGCCTTGACGGGAGGCTACCATCTGTCTCCCAACAGCTGTTCCAGTGGGTCCCCTCCCCCAACCTTCTCTGAGCCTACGGGGTCCATGTGACCTGGCCATTTAGCCCATGGTGTGCAAAAAAGTGCCGCTCAGAGGTAAAACAATCCAATTCAATCCAATTATTTGTGGGTGACAGAGCCTTAAATTCAGGGACTGTCCCGGGTAAACGGGAACGTATGGTCACCGTACTCCAGCGTGTTGTTTAATGGGGACAGGAAACGTCTATCCTGGCACAAGACCATTGCTTTAAGTCCCATCCGATGACCTATCCAAGCCCATCGGAGTGTGTTTAACGCAGATACCTCTCAGATGTACACACTATGCGAATTAGTTGGGATAATCGAAGCCTGGAGAACCTCTTCGATCTGGTCACATCCAGCAATCCCCCAAACACCCACCCAAGGTCATGTTTTGGGGATGTTTCACAGCTTCCGGGTCACAGACGTTTTAGCCCATTGAAGGAATGATGGACAGCAAAAAGTACATAGGCGTTCTGGAGACGAAAATGATCCCAACACTGCAGAAACTATTTCCTAACGGCGATGGGGTATTTCAACAGGATCTGGCTCCATGCCACAATTCTAAGCTTGCTAAGAGCTTCTTTACCCAGTAACATTTGAAGGAATTGGAGTGGCCAGGAAATCACCCGATCTAAACCCCATTGAAAATTTGTGGGCCATTATTAAAGCGCGCATATCTAAGATGGATTGCATGACGAAAGCCAAACAGATAGAAAGTGTCATGAAAGTGTGGTACCACGACCTTGAAATGAAGGAGATGTGTGGAATGCTAGTGGCATCAATGGTAGAGAGGGTGGAAGAAGTATTAAAGCTAAGGGGGGTCACATTCACTATTAACTACACTATTAAACAAATAAATATTTTAGTTGTGTCATTGTTACTGCATTTTCCTATTGTCCCAATTAATTTGCACAGTACTGTAAATCAAAACAACAACCTGACCATCTGCGGACGGTTTAAAAATGCTTTTTCCTGAAGTTATTATACCACTCCATCTCATTTCCTATTTCATTCGTGACGGAAGTGGCTCAGTCGGTAGCGCGCCAGGCTCGTAATCTGTAGTTCCCAGGTTCGAGTCCCAGCTGGGTCAGCGTTGAGATTTATCTCCGCAAAATTCCCCCCCCCTGCCCACGGTCAGTAGGGGACTCCGAAGGCGGGGAGTTTTGCGGAGATAACTCTGAACGCTGGACCAGCTGGGCCTGAGGATGGAGTGGTCATAATCAAAACTGTCAGGTTGGGTTGGGTTGTTTTATCTCTGAGCGGCACTTTTTTTGCACACCATGGGCTAAATGGCCAGGTCACATGGACCCCGAAGGCTCAGAGAAGGTTGGGGGAGGGGACTCACTGGAACAGCTGTTGGGAGACAGATGGTAGCCTCCCGTCAAGGCCATCCAGCGTGTTCTTTAACGTGCACAGGGTATGGCTCTCCCGCACACGGGGTCACGGCTTAACGTCCCATCCGACGGACGGCGGTCTTTCCAACCCATCGGTGTCCCCTACTGACCGTGGGCAGGGCGGGGAATGTTGTGGAGATAAATCTCAACGCTGACCCAACTGGGACTCGAACCTGTGAACTACAGATTACGAGCCTGGCGCGCTATCGACTGAGCCACCCCCGCTCCAGTAAAAGGGACGATTAAGTGAGTATCACAAAAAAGCTGGAGTGCATGATAAACAATAATGTTGGTTCTTTGAATATTGTTAAGTTGGAGTCGTGATAATTAAAAGTGTCAGCAGTTATCACCATCTCACCGTATTCACTCGACCAAAGAACCATAGAAGTCATCGTATCCCTCCATCAGTTGCGTCAATGGGTATCCCTTGTTATTATCTCACTATTGCACTTCAGCAAAGTTATGCCTCGAGTCTGAACCTGGAGCAAAGTGTTATTATGTACTTGCACTGCAGCAAAGTGTTATCACATTCTTGCACTGCAGCAAAGTGTTATCATATTCTTGCACTGCAGCAATGTATTATCATATTCTTGCACTGCAGTAAAGTGTTATCATATTCTTGCACTGTAATAAAGTGTTACCATATTCTTGCACTGCAGTATAGTGTTATCAGCTACTTGCACTGCAGCAAAGTATTATCAGACACTTGCACTGCAGCAAAGTGTTATCATATTCTTGCACTGCAGCAAAATGTTATTATATTCTTGCACTGCAGCAAAGTTTTGTCAAGTACTTGCACTGCAGCAAAGTGTTATCATTCACTTGTACTGCAGCAAAGTGTTATCATATTCTTGCACTGCAGCAAAGTGTTATCATATTCTTGCACTGCAGCAAAGTATTATCATATTCTTGCACTGCAGTAAAGTGTTATCATATTCTTGACTGCAGCAAAGTGTTATCATTCACTTGTACTGCAGTAAAGTGTTATCATATTCTTGCACTGCAGCAAAGTGTTATATTCTTGCACTGCAGCAAAGTGTTGTCAAGTACTTGCACTGCAGCAAAGTGTTATCATGCACTTGCACTGCAGCAAAGTGTTATCATTCACTTGTACTGCAGTAAAGTGTTATCATATTCTTGCACTGCAGCAAAGTGTTATCATATTCTTGCACTGCAGCAAAGTATTATCATATTCTTGCACTGCAGTAAAGTGTTATCATATTCTTGACTGCAGCAAAGTGTTATCATTCACTTGTACTGCAGTAAAGTGTTATCATATTCTTGCACTGCAGCAAAGTGTTATATTCTTGCACTGCAGCAAAGTGTTGTCAAGTACTTGCACTGCAGCAAAGTGTTATCATGCACTTGCACTGCAGCAAAGTGTTATCATTCACTTGTACTGCAGTAAAGTGTTATCATATTCTTGCACTGCAGCAAAGTTTTGTCAAGTACTTGCACTGCAGCAAAGTGTTATATTCTTGCACTGCAGCAAAATGTTATCATATTCTTGCACTGCAGCAAAGTTTTGTCAAGTACTTGCACTGCAGCAAAGTGTTATCATGCACTTGCACGGCAGCAAAGTGTTATCAATCACTTGTACTGCAGCAAAGTGTTATCATATTCTTGCACTGCAGCAAAGTGTTATCATATTCTTGCACTGCAGCAAAGTATTATCATATTCTTGCACTGCAGTAAAGTGTTATCATATTCTTGCACTGCAGCAAAGTGTTATCATATTCTTGCACTGCAGCAAAGTGTTATCATTTCTTGCACTGCAGCAAAGTGTTAACATGCACTTGCACTGCAATAAAGTGTTATTATGCATTTGCATTGCAGCAAAGTGTTATCATACTCTTGCACTCTAGTAAAGTGTTATCAGCTACTTGTACTGCAGCAAAGTGTTGTCAAGTACTTGCACTGCAGCAAAGTGTTATCATGTACTTGCACTGCAATAAAGTGTTATCAGCTACTTGTACTGCAGCAAAATGTTATCATGTACTTGCACTGCATCAAAGTGTTATCGTGCACTTGTACTGCAGCAAAGTGTTATCATATTCTTGCACTGCAGCAAAGTGTTATCATATTCTTGCACTGCAGCAAAGTGTTATCATATTCTTGCACTGCAGCAAAGTGTTATCATATTCTTGCACTGCAGTAAAGTGTTATCATATTCTTGACTGCAGCAAAGTGTTATCATTCACTTGTACTGCAGTAAAGTGTTATCATATTCTTGCACTGCAGCAAAGTGTTGTCATTCACTTGTACTGCAGCAAAGTGTTATCATATTCTTGCACTGCAGCAAAGTGTTATCATTTCTTGCGCTGCAGCAAAGTGTTATATTCTTGCACTGCAGCAAAGTGTTGTCAAGTACTTGCACTGCAGCAAAGTGTTATCATGCACTTGCACTGCAGCAAAGTGTTATCATTCACTTGTACTGCAGTAAAGTGTTATCATATTCTTGCACTGCAGCAAAGTTTTGTCAAGTACTTGCACTGCAGCAAAGTGTTATCATATTCTTGCACTGCAGCAAAATGTTATATTCTTGCACTGCAGCAAAGTGTTATCATGCACTTGCACTGCAGCAAAGTGTTATCAATCACTTGTACTGCAGCAAAGTGTTATCATATTCTTGCACTGCAGCAAAGTGTTATCATATTCTTGCACTGCAGTAAAGTGTTATCATATTCTTGCACTGCAGCAAAGTGTTATCATATTCTTGCACTGCAGCAAAGTGTTATCATTTCTTGCACTGCAGCAAAGTGTTAACATGCACTTGCACTGCAATAAAGTGTTATTATGCATTTGCATTGCAGCAAAGTGTTATCATACTCTTGCACTCTAGTAAAGTGTTATCGGCTACTTGTACTGCAGCAAAATGTTATTATGTACTTGCACTGCATCAAAGTGTTATCGTGCACTTGCACTGCAGCAAAGTGTTATCATATTCTTGACTGCAATAAAGTGTTAGCTACTTGTATTGTAGCAAAGTGTTATTACTACTTGCACTGCATCAAATTGAGCAGTGACGTCAACTTATACGAATTTTTCTTTTCGAATCTGGTACCTCCTATTGACCTAATAAAAGCGATACAAATATATAAATAAATAAATAAAATAAATACCCCCTCAAGCAGCTGCTTGCCACAGAGGTCTGACAGGAGCCTGTCAGTTTATATGCCAGAGTAGAAGGTCTGAGAGGATGTCAGGACCTCAGCAGAAAAACAACACGAACATCCATGCCTTACCCGGGGCTCGAACCCAGGTCCCGTAGATCAGTAGCCAAGCACACTAACCACTCGGCCACGCGGACGATAATCTCATTTACTCATTTAGAAAACTCACAACTGTTAAAAATAAATGCAAAATAGCTCCGCCAGGATCATATTTTTTCGCTTCCTGCGAAAATTAAAAGCTCATAAATCAAATATAAATTCATTTTTATAAACACCAGCATTATATTTATTTAAATTACTGTGCAATTAAAAGGTATTGCAAATCAAATACTGATTAATTTTTCAATTACACCTTCATTATAATTCACTTTATTGTGAAATTAAAAGCTATCAAAATAAATTAAAAAATGTTTTTTTAGTAACAAAATCATCATTTTTTTTAAAAACTTTACAGCGTAATTAATAGCTCTCACAAATCAAATACAAATTCATTTTAGTAACACAAGCACTATATTTATTTCATTTTTTTTTGCGCAATTAAAAACTTTTGCAAATTAAATACAAATTTATTTTTAGTAAACATCACCATTTCACCTTTTTGGGTAATTACAAGCTATCATAAATCACAAACAGATCAATTTTTTTTCAATTATTGTATTTCACTTACTTGCATAATTGAAAGCTCTCACAAATAAAACATAAATTCATTTTTTTCCCTTTCTTTTCAGTTATTCGAAGTAAACCCTATTGAAACACATTTTACTCCATAATAGTATAATTAATGGCTTTTGATAAAAAATATTTTAAAGTACATATTTATAGTTATTTTATCAGAGATTGGTTTTATAGAGCGTCGGGCTTTGGGGTGGGGGTGGTTCAGTCGGTAGCGCGCCAGGCTCGTAATCAGTAGTTCTCAGGTTCGAGTCCCAGTTGGGTCAGCGTTGAGATTTATCTCCGTAAAATTCCCCGCCCTGACCACGGTCAGTAGGGGACACCGATGGGCTTGAGAAATGCCGTCGTCCGTCGGATGGGATGTTAACCCGTGTGTGGTAGAGTCATACCCTGTGCACGTTAAATAACACACTGGATGGCATTGACGGGAGGCTACCATCCAGTGGGTCTCCTCCCCCAACCTTCTCTGGTTGGCTAATGCTAATGGGCTAAAGCCGTTCCAGTGGGTCTCCTCCCCCAACCTTCTCTGGTTGGCTAATGCTAATGGGCTAAATGACCAGGTCACATGGACTCCGAAGGTTCAGAGAAGGTTAGGGGAGGGGACTCACTGGAACAGCTGTTGGGAGACAGATGGTAGCCTCCCGTCAAGGCCATCCAGCGTGTTCTTTAACGTGCAGAGGGTATGGCTCTCCCGCACACGGGGCCACGGCTTAACGTCTCATTCGACGGACAGCTGCCTTTCCAAGCCCATCGGTGTCCCCTACTGACCGTGGGCAGGGCGAGGAATTTTGAGGAGATAAATCTCGACGCTAACCCAGCTGGGATTGGAACCTGGGAACTACAGATTACGAGCCTGGCGCGCTAGCGACTGAGCACCCCCCCGCCCCCCCTCTCAGAGGTAAATTTGAGTTGGTTTACCTCTGAGGTGCACTTTTTTGCACCCAATGGACTAAATAGCCAGGTCACGAAGACCCTAAGGGCTCAGCAAAGGGGATCCACTTGATAACTGTTAGGATACAGATGGTAGTCATCCGTCAAGACCATCCAGCATCTTCTTTAACGTGCAACAGGGTAGGGATTCTCCTATGCCAGCGCCACGACCTAACCTCCCATTTAAAGGACGGCGACCTTTGCAAGACCATCAGTGTCCCTTATTGATTGAGTGGCGTTTAACGAAGATAAATTGGCGGGGGTGGCTCAGTCGGTAGCGCGCCAGGCTCGTAATCTGTAGTTCCCAGGTTCGAGTCCCAGCTGGGTCAGCGTTGAGATTTATCTCCGCTAAATTCCCCGCCTTGCCCACGGTCAGTAGGGGACACCGATGGGCTTGGAAAGGCCGCCGTCCGTCGGATTGGACGTTAAGCCGTGGCTCCGTGTGCGGGAGAGCCATACCCTGTGCACGTTAAAGAACACGCTGGATGGCCTTGACGGGAGGCTACCATCTGTCTCCCAACAGCTGTTCCAGTGGGTCCCCTCCCCCAACCTTCTCTGAGCCTTCGGGGTCCATGTGACCTGGCCATTTAGCCCATGGTGTGCAAAAAAGTGCCGCTCAGAGGTAAAACAACCCAACCCAACGAAGATAAATCCCAACGCTGAACCAAGTGGGACTCGATCTTGAGAACTGCAGATTACGAGTCTGAGCGCGCTACCGACTGGGCCATCCCCACCTGCAGAAGTAAACCAACCCAGACAATGTCTCTGATTGAAGTCACCCTGTTGGATAGCTGACGAAATTTGTTAAATTGGTAAAAATAATATTTTCGAAAACTGATTTATTTTCCCATTTTTTGTGAAAATTGTTTTTAGCAATGTGTCAAAATATTCAATAAAATCTAGTACAAAAACGTTTAATTATATACTTCAGATAAGAGAAAAAAAATCTGTTAAACGTCGCATTATCCTCGTGAAGAGTATGAAAATCAACAAAAAAAAAATCAACGAAATGGCGGAATTCCTTTCTTGGCCTTTAAAACTGTTGCTTTCCTCCGAGACATCACATAATAGGTTATCGATATGTGGTGCCATCTAGCGACAATCATTTATAACAGAAATATAATCCTCTGTACCTTTTTCTACATTGTTTTTAGTAGCTTAATCATAAATATATTACAGATTTAACACCTACACGGGAACTTTTTTATGGGCATTTTGTGTTTGGAGTTTTGCTATCTTAACGCATGTACCATTGATTTTAAATACCAATGTAGTACTTAAGCAGTTTTTTCTCAACTAGAATCAGTGATAAATAATAAAACTCCATCAACGGATAATATGCATCTTCACATATGATTATAAAAAAAATGAAACAAATACCCCCTCAAGCAGCTGCTTGCCACAGAGGTCTGACAGGAGCTTGTCAGTTTATGCTTCATAGTAGAAGGTCTTTGAGGATGGCGGGACCTCAGCAGAAAAATGGCACTAATGTCCGTGTCTTATTCGGGACTCGAACCCGGGACCTTTATTTCTTATATCAATAACCAAGTGCAATAACTACTCGGCCACGGGACGAGTGGCTGGCATGCAAAAGTTGGGTTGTTTTACCTCTGAGCGGCACTTTTTTTGCACACAATGGGCTAAATGGCCAGGTCACAGGGATCCCGAAGGCTCAGAAAAGGTTGGAGGAGGGGAACCACTGAGACAGATGGTAGCCTCCCGTCAAGGCCATCCAGCGTGTTCTTTAACGTGCACAGGGTATGGCTCTCCCGCACACGAGGCCACAGCTTAACGTCCCATCCAACGGACGGCGGCCTTTTCAAGCCCATCGGTGTTCCCTACTGACCGTGAGCAGAACGGGGAATTTTGCGGAGATAAATATCAATGCTGACCCAGCTGGGACTCGAACCTGGGAACTACAGATTACGAGCCTGGCGCGCTATCGACTGAGCCACCCCCGCCTCAGGAATACGGGGGAAAATACGACCGAATAACTACAGTCTGGAGAATTACGGATATCTGAATATTTCGGTTATCATAGTAGTACCACTACATTAGTAAGCTTTACATGAACATTAAACTTTTCGCCTAATAGCAATAGACAACAATAGTAAGCTTTTCTTTCCGCTTCGTTACAATGGACAACAGTAGTAAGGATTTGATTTTGTGAAGTAATAATGAAAAATGTAAGCTTACCTTTTTTGCTTAGTAACCAAAAACAATAGTATCAGCATCTCTTTTCACGTAGTAGATAAGGACAACAATGAATAACCTGTACTCTTCGTGTGGCAACAATAGACAACAATACTTTGCGTTTGATTTTATGCAGTAACAATTAAAAATTAAGCTTTCCTTTCCATTAGTAACCATGAACAACAATATTAAGCTTTCCTTTCCGTTAGTAGTCATGAACGACAATATGGGTGAGCTTTCCTTTCCATTAAGAGTCATGAACAACAATATTAAGCTTTCCTTTCCGTTAGTAGTCATGAACAAAAATATTAAGCTAATTTGTCCCATGACGGAGTGGTTAGCGCGCTTGGCTACGGATCTAAGGGACCTGAGTTCGAGCCACGGGTAAGGCATGGATGTGTGTGTTATTTTTCTGCTGAGGTCCAGCCATACTCTCAGATCTTTTACTTTGGCATACAAACTGACAGGCTACTGTCAGACATCTGTGGCAAGCAGGTGCTTGAGGGGGTATTTATTTATTTTTCCTTTCCATTAGCAGTTATAAACAACAATAGTAAGCTTTCCTTTCAATTGGCAGTGATGAACAACAATATTAAGCTTTCCTTTCGATTAGTAGTCATAAACAGCAATATTAAGATTTCCTTTCCGTTAGTAGTCATGAACAACAATATTAAGCTTCCCTTTCCGTTAGTAGTCATGAACAGCAATATTAAGCTTTCCTTTTCATTAGTAATCATGAACAACAATATTAGGCTTTCGTTTCCGTTAGTAGTCATGAAAAACAATATTAAGCTTTCCTTTCCGCTAGTAGTCATGAAAACAATATTAAGCTTTCCTTTCCATTAGCACTCATGAAGAGCAATATTAAGCTTTTCTTTCCATTAGTAGTCACGAACAACAATATTAAGATTTCCTTGCCATTAGTACTCACGAACAACAACATTAAGCTTTCCTTTCCATTAGTAGTCACGAACAACAATATTAAGATTTCCTTTCCGTTAGTAGTCACGAACAACAATATTAAGCTTTCCTTTCCATTAGTAGTAATGAACAACAATATTAAGATTTCTTTTCCGTTAGTAGTCATGAACAACAATATTAAACTTTCCTTTCGATTAGTAGTCATGAACAACAATATTAAGCTTTCCTTTTTGTTAGTAGTCATGAACAATTTTAAACTTTCCTTTACATTAGGAGTTGTGAACAACAATATTAAGCTTTTCTTTCCATTAATAGTCATGAACAACAATATTAAGCTTTCCTTTCCGTTAGTAGTCATGAACGACAATATGGGTGAGCTTTCCTTCCCATTAGTAGTCATGAACGACAATATTAAGCTTTCCTTTCCATTAATAGTCATGAACAACAATATTATGCTTTCCTTTCCGTTACTAGTCATGAACGACAATACTGGTGAGCTTTCTTTTCCATTAGTAGTCATGAACGACAATATTAAGCTTTCCTTTCCATTAATAGTCATGAACAACAATATTAAGCTTTCCTTTCCATTAATAGTCATGAACAACAATATTAAGCTTTCCTTTCCGTTAGTAGTCATGAACGACAATATGGGTGAGCTTTCCTTTCCATTAGTAGTCATGAACGACAATATTAAGCTTTCCTTTCCATTAATAGTCATGAACAACAATATTAAGCTTTCCTTTACGTTAGTAGTCACGAACAATAATATTAAGCTAATCTGTCCCATTGCCGAGTGGTTAGCGCGCTTGGCTACGGATCTAAGGGACCTGGGTTCGTGCCACATGTTAGGCATGGATGTGTGCGTTGTTTTTCTGCTGAGGTCCAGCCATACTCTCAGATCTTTTACTTTGGCATACAAACTGACAGGCTACTGTCACACATCTGTGGCAAGCAGGTGCTTGAGGGGGTATTTATTTATTTTACCTTTCCATTAACAGTCATAAACAACAATATTAAGCTTTCCTTTCCATTAGTAGTCATGAACAACAATATTAAGCTTTCCTTTTCATTAGTAGTCATAAACAGCAATATTAAGATTTCCTTTCCGTTAGTAGTCATGAACAACAATATTAAGCTTTCCTTTCCGTTAGTAGTCATGAACAGCAATATTGAGCTTTCCTTTTCATTAGTAATCATGAACAACAATATTAAGCTTTCCCGTTAGTAGTCATGAAAAACAATATTAAGCTGTCCTTTCCGCTAGTAGTAATGAAAACAATATTAAGCTTTTCTTTCCATTAGTAGTCACGAACAACAATATTAAGATTTCCTTTCCGTTAGTAGTCACGAACAACAATATTAAGATTTCCTTTCCGTTAGTAGTCACGAACGACAATATTAAGCTTTCCTTTCCATTAGTAGTAATGAACAACAATATTAAGATTTCCTTTCCATTAGCAGTCATGAACAACAATATTAAGCTTTCCTTTCCATTAGTAGTCATGAACAACAATATTAAGATTTCCTTTCCATTAGTAGTCATGAACAACAATATTAAACTTTCCTTTCGATTAGTAGTCATGAACAACAATATTAAGCTTTCCTTTCCGTTAGTAGTCATGAACAATTTTAAACTCTCCATTCCATAAGGAGTTATGAACAACAATATTAAGCTTTTCTTTCCAGTAGTAACCATGAACAACAATATTAAGATTTCCTTTCCGTTAGTAGTAATGAAAAACAATATTAAGCTTTCCTTTCCATTAGCAATCATGAACGAGAATATTAAGCTTTCCTTTCCGTTAGTAGTCATGAACAACAATATTAAGCTTTCCTTCCGTTAGTAGTCATGAACAATAATATTAAGCTTTCCTTTCCGTTAGCAATCATGAACGACAACATTAAGCTTTCCTTTCCGTTAGTAGTCATGAACAACAATATTAAGATTTCCTTTCCGTTAATAGTCATGAACAACAATATTAAGCTTTCCTTTCCGTTAGTAGTCATGAACAACAATATTAAACTTTCCTTTCCATTAGTAGTCATGAACAACAATATTAAGATATCCTTTCCGTTAGTAGTAATGAAAAACAATATTAAGCTTTCCTTTCCATTAGCAATCATGAACGAGAATATTAAGCTTTCCTTTTCATTAGTAGTCATGAACAAAAATATTAAGATTTCCTTTCCGTTAGTAGTCACAAACAGCAATATTAAGCTTTCCTTTCCGTTAGTAGTCATGAAGAGCAGTATTAAGATTTCCTTTCCATTTGTAGTCATGAACGAAAATATGGGTGAGCTTTCCTTTCCATTAGTAGTCATGAAAGACAATATTAAGCTTTCCTTTCCGTTAGTAGTAGTGAAAAAAATATTAAATTTTCCTTTCCATTAGCAGTCATGAACAACAATATTAAGCTTTCGTTTCCGTTAGTAGTCATGAACAACAATATTAAGCTTTCGTTTCCATTAGTAGTCAAGAACAACAATATTTAGCTTTCCTTTCCGTTAGTAGTCACCAACCACAATATTAAGCTTTCATTTCCATTAGTAGTCATGAAAATCAATATTAAAATTTCCTTTTCGTTAATAGTCACGAAAAACAATATTAAGCTTTCCTTTCCATTATTAACCTTGAACAACAATATTTTAAGCTTTCCTTTCCATTAGTAGTCACGAAAAAAAATATTAATCTTTCCTTTCCATTAGTAGTCATGAACAACAATATTAAGCTTTCCTTTCCATTAGTAGTCATGAACGACAATATGGGTGAGCTTTCCTTTACATTAGTGGTCATGAAAAATAATATTAAGATTTCATTTCCGTTAGTAGTCATGAACAACAATATTAAGCTTTCCTTTCCATTAGTAGTTATGAAGAGCAATATTAAGCTTTCCATTTCTTTTGTAGCCATGAACAACAATATTAAGCTTTCCTTTCCATTAGTAGTCATGAACAACAATATTAAGCTTTCCTTTCCATTAGTAGTCATGAACCACAATATGGATGAGCTTTCCTTTCCATTAGTAGTCATGAACCACAATATGGATGAGCTTTCCTTTCCATTAGTAGTCATGAACAATAATATTAATATTTCATTTCCGCTAGTAGTCATGAACAACAATATTAAGCTTTCCTTTCCATTAGCAGTTATGAAGAGCAATATTAAGCTTTCCATTTCATTAGTAACCATGAACAACAATATTAAGCTTTCCTTTCCATTAGTAGTCATGAACAATAATATTAAGATTTCCTTTCCATCAGCAGTCATGAACAACAATATTAAGCTTTCCTTTCCATTAGTAGTCATGAAGAGCAATATTAAGATTTCCTTTACATTAGTAGTCACGGACAGCAATATTATTATTTCCTTTCCGTCAATAGTCACGAACAACAGTACTAAGCTTTCCGTTCCATTAGTAGTCATGAACAGCAATATTAAGATTTCTTTTCCATTAGTAGTCATGAACGACAATATGGGTGAGCTCTCCTTTCCATTAGTAATCATGAACAACAATATTAAGATTTCCTTTCCATTAGTAGTCATGAACAACAATATTAAGATTTCCATTCCGTTACTAGTCATGAACAACAATATTAAACTTTACTTTCCTTAGTATTCATGAACAGCAATATTAAGATTTCCTCTCTGTTAGTAGTCATGAATAACAATATTAAGCTTTCCTTTCCATTAGTAATCATGAACAACAGTACTAAACTTTCCTTTCCGTCAGTAGTCATGAACAGCAATATTAAGCTTTCCTTTCCGTTAGTAGTCATGAATAACAATATTAAGCTTTCCTTTCCATTAGTAGTCATGAACAGCAATATTAAGATTTCCTTTCCGTTAGTAGTCACGAACAACAATATTTTGATATCCTTTCCGTTAGTAGTCACGAACGACAATATTAAGCTTTCCTTTTCATTAGTAGTAATGAACTACAATATTAAGATTTCCTTTCCATTAGTAGTCATGAACAACAATATTAAGATTTCCTTTCCGTTAGTAGTCATGAACAACAATATTAAACTTTCCTTTCGATTAGTAGTCATGAACAACAATATTAAGCTCTCCTTTCCGTTAGTAGTCATGAACAATTTTAAACTCTCCTTTCCATTAGGAGTTATGAACAACAATATTAAGCTTTCCTTTCCATTAGTAATCATAAACAACAATATTAATCTTTCCCCTTCTCCTATAAGCAAAAGACAGACAATAGCGCGTTGGCCAGTTATCTAAGAGACCTGGGTTCGAGCCCGTGTATGGCATGGATCTGCGTGTTGTTTTTCTGCTGAGGTCCTGGCATCATCTCAGACCTTCTACTTATGTCACATAAACTGATAGTCTTCTGTCACATCCCATAGAAAGCATCAGTATGTCTTTAATTTTGTGTAGTAACTAGAAAATATAAGTGTTTTTTCCACTGTTAATGATAAATTGCAGTATTGGACTTTTCCTTTTGCTTAGTAACAAAAGTCAACAATAAATATGCTTTATATTTCGTTTAGTAACAATAGAAAATAAGAGTAAGCATTTAATTTAGCGAAATAAGTGTAAAGAGATTTCTTTTTCTTCCATTAGTAAACAACAAAAATAGTATTAAGCTCTTTTCTTTTGATAAAAGTAACAACAAATGGTACGCTTTTCCTTTATTTTTGCCCAGCAACAATAAACAGTAATAAGCGTAGGAATAATTTTATGTAGTAACAATAAAGTAGAATAGAATGCTTTCTTTTTATTAGTAACCAAAAACAACAATATTAAGCATTTCTCTCCTCGTAGTAACAATATATAGCTGTAATAAATATTTCTCTTTGAGTAGTAACAATAGACAACAATAATAAGCATTTTATTTTGTGTGGTAACAATAAGAAAGATTGTTAAACCTAACCTTGCATTAGTTACTATGAAGAATATACTAAACTTTTCGCACAGTAACAATAGATAACAATTGTAAGTTATCTTTATATGTAGTAACAATAGACATCAATAGTAAGAATTTAATTTTTGAAGTAACAGTGAGAAAAATAAGAACATCTTCTCATTAGCTTCCATAAGTAATAGTATTAAGCGTTTCTTTTAGCGTTATAAAAATAGATAACGATAGCACACTTTTTTTTTTGGTTGTAACGGTAGATAACATTTGTAAGCTTTATTTATTCGTGTTAAACTATAGAAAATAATAGTAAACGTTTAATTTTGTGAAGAAACGGTAAAAAATAAGAATCTTTCCTTTTTATCAGTTTCCATGATAAGTAGTATTAAGATTTTTTTTTTGCATTCTAACAAGAGATAACGTTAGTAAGCTTCTCGTTTGGCGTGAGAACAATAGGTAAAATAAATAATTACTTATAAAAATAAATTATAATTTTTCCACAAATAATAAAAGTAAGCTTTTATTTTCTTTGGTTTTTGTAATAAAGAGTATTAAATGTTCCTTTTCATTGGTTTTCGTAAAAACGGTATTAAACTTTCCTTTTCATCAGTTTTCATAAAAGCAGTATTAAACTTTCCTTTTCGTTAATTTTCAAAAGAACAGTATTAAACTTTCCTTTTTTACTGTTCTCACTTTTTCTGTCTTCACTTTTTTTTACTTTCTCTGTTTTTTACTGTTCAAGTTTTCATAAAAACAGTATTAAACTTTCCTTTTCATTAGTTTTCATAAAAAAAGTATTTTCCTATTCATTAGTTTTCATAACTTTCCTATTCATTAGTTTTCATAAGAACAGTATTAAACTTCCTTTTCTTTAGTTTTCATAAGAATAGTGTTGCGGATCACAAAAATGGATAGCCACTGAGCGTGAGTATTAAAAGCTATATTTCAAAACCAAATTCAATACAAGGTAAATTGTTACAAAGGAAATATGGATGAAGTATCTTATTAACAAATCAACTATTAACATGCACAAGTCATCAATCTTCCTGCGTAGAGCACACAATATCAGCTCTGTGTATTTTACTAAATACTACCTTTTTACTTGATTTACCAGGTCACCCGAAGATCTTCACTCGTAAACCAATTCTCGTCCTGTGCTAATAACTTTTCACACACTAGCCGAACAAAAAGACAGTCCGTGTAGACATTCGAAGTTAGCCATAAAAGTTCCCACTTTTATTCTTCCGCGTATACACAACACATCAAGTTACTTCTTGATACTTAACGATAAAAGATCCCACTTTTATCCTTCCGCGTATACACAACACATCAAGTTACTTCTTGATACTTACGCGCACTGTCTCAGAACAGCTCACCGTCCATTTTCGAACTCTCCGACCGTTACAACACACAACGACCGTTACAATACAAAACCGTTAACGCTCCACTCTTCTTCTCCAAATTCTCCCAACGTTCTTGTTCGTTGGCTGAAACTTTTTGCTTTCGGTTGCCAGATTCCTTCTGTCGTAACACTGCCCCCTTCCTAGGTCTTGTTCGTCCCGAACAATTCTGGATTCCAAAGTTTCTTCAGTTCTTCGATGAAACGGGGTCAAACGATCCACGTGAACCACCTTGCTCTTTGTAGCTGGACGTCGACGAATGCGATATTCCACGTCTGTGTCAAAATGAAAGCGAATCTCATTATGACTTAGATTTCTTTTCTGACTGAAGCCTCGTCCACAAATATAATACGTGTAAGGCCTATAGCCCTTGTGAACACGTTTATGTCTCCGCAGGGAGAAGAATCGACTAAGAGTTTTCGTGCAAAACCTGTAAAAAGTTTTCTTCTTTGTCGAAAGTTTTCTTCTTTGGATTTTTACTTCTATCAACAGTAACAAGGAATGAAAGTCATTAGTGACATAAAATCTAGGGAGGAGTTTCATCCTCCAGTCTGACCCTTTTGTCAGTTGACTTTCACTTAATTCAGAACTGTCGTGATGAACCTTCAGCCATATTTCACCTGATTCAATTTGATCCCCAAGGTGCTTCACAATTATATCAGCTCCATAATTCTTTTTAGCGCTTCGGTCCATCTCCTCCTTCCATACTCTTGCTAGGACTGCAGCTTCTAATCCGACAACCTTACCTGTTTCTCCTGTATAAGTGAAATCAGAGATGTGTCGGGCTGCTAGCAATATTTTTTCTGTTTTACCTTCACATAGCCAGCTTGCAACATCTTCAGATACTCCTTGTTCTATTAACATGTTACGAAACTTGTTCAAAGCATTACCGTTATGCAGAACCTTGCAGACACGTGATGCTTCATCTACCCTATTATCCACAATGTTCACCAAACGCAGAAGTTCTCCTCCTAACTCTTCGACGAGCTCTTGCAGTTCCAAGGATCCGTTACCAAGGAAACACTGAACAGCTTCCATCACTTCCAGAGAGTTGTCAACAGAGTTTTCAAGAGGTGAATCCATGTTGCTGATAACAGCTGAACTCTTCATTCCACGAGCTTGTGATGCTGCAACCATTTTCTTAACTAAATCAACAGCGTCTTCTGTACTGATGAGATCAATAGCTCCTTTTCCGAATTCAACATCATAAACCAAAGCGCACACTCCTTCAGCCAGCTTTTTGGACACAATTGAGCATCTCATTAGAGGAACGCTATCTACGGTAGCCGTCAGATCCTTGCAGCGGTAAATCTCCTTATCTGTTGACACCAGCTCCTCTGTCTGTACTACGATGCAGCATCCGACGTCTTCCCTCATCTGCTCGATTTTATCTTTAGTGCAGTCGACTGTGAAGCCAGGGATGGATTCCAATTTGTCCAGAGTATCTCCCGTTAATTGGAGAGCACGACCGAAGATCATAAGGACCTTGAGACCTAAAGCAGCAAGTGCAGGAGCCAAGACAAGACTCACTTTGTTGCCGACACCTCCTGTGCTGTTTTCATCTACCATCCGATGGCGCCACTCGGGTCTCCAGCAAAACACATGACCCGAGGAGGTCATATTTGCTGTTTCTTCCGAATTCACTTTCTTGGAGCTCTCATTGTAATTAGCCAGGGAAATATCAGTCATGATTGCCAAATTGTTCATTCTGGAGATCAGCGACGAGTTCTGTAACATGATATTGTCCACTTTAGAGCTCTTGTAATCGTGATAAAACTTTTCTATATCCTTATAATCTAAATGGTTATAATGTCCAAATCTGCACATTGACTGTTCGGAAAAGAAATTCAGCGTGGCTACGTTGAAATTATCTGAGGGATTCACTTCTCTCTGATCGTAACTCTGAGGCTTAGTTTCATCCAGAAAGTTAGTCTTTGAAGTACTGTCTCTGCCTGAAGCTCCTTTACTAGCATCACCTGTTACGCTTCTAAGCCATTCTTCGGAATTCTTCTTTCTTAAATCCCCACTTTCTATAAACGATTCGAGTGTGGCTATATGCTTCGGAAAAATCTCTCCGACTTCCCCAGTAACGTCGAATGGCACTTTGTATCTATGATGAATGGACGCCTCTTCTTTACTCGGACCACTCTGCGAAACGTAAACTCTGTTTCGTTCCCCCTCATTACCACTCGTTACTCTGCCTTTGCGATAATTGTCCATGACGCATTTTGCTGACGGCGAGGAATAGAATACCTTTCGTGTGGATCTGTCTTCAGATCGTGCCAGACTTGTATACCTAGGTATTTTGAAGTGCAAAGCGTACTGTATAGTCTCACAGCTCTCTGATCTGTGTGATTGTTCTTCACAGTTCCTAGACATGTCACCAGCGACATAGACACTCTGCCATGCATCACCAGTAGTTGCGTGGTCAAAGGCATTATCTGCGCTATCTCTACGATTCTTGATTTCCAGTAGCAGATCCACATTTTTATATGCGTTGCCTTTCTCTTTTTCTTTTCCATGTTTACAATCTAACTTAACACTATCAAGATCATCTTTTTCACTGACAAATTCAACATTTAAACTATTGCATTGTCTATTGAGTTCGGTTTTATGATCCTTGAAGTGATCAATAATCTTACCAACTCGAGAAGCCACTTCAGCTCTCATCTCAGTATTTTGTGCGGCCATTTCGGCTTTCAAGTCACCTATTTTATCGCTTTGGGCGGCTATATCACCTTTAATCTCAGTTTTTTGTGCGGCCAGGTCACCTATTTTGTTAGCCATATCGGCTTTCAAGTCATTATTTTGACTTTTAATGTCATTCATCTGTGTAGCCATATCGGCTTTCATATCAGTCATCTGCGTAGCCATATCGGCTTTCATATCAGTCATCTGCGTAGCCATATCGGCTTTCATATCAGTCATCTGCGTAGCCATATCGACTTTCAAGCTATTTATCAACTTTACTAATTCATCCATACTTCTAGTTAACGGCATTCAATAAATTATCCCACTTCTGACACCAAATGTTGCGGATCACAAAAATGGATAGCCACTGAGCGTGAGTATTAAAAGCTATATTTCAAAACCAAATTCAATACAAGGTAAATTGTTACAAAGGAAATATGGATGAAGTATCTTATTAACAAATCAACTATTAACATGCACAAGTCATCAATCTTCCTGCGTAGAGCACACAATATCAGCTCTGTGTATTTTACTAAATACTACCTTTTTACTTGATTTACCAGGTCACCCGAAGATCTTCACTCGTAAACCAATTCTCGTCCTGTGCTAATAACTTTTCACACACTAGCCGAACAAAAAGACAGTCCGTGTAGACATTCGAAGTTAGCCATAAAAGTTCCCACTTTTATTCTTCCGCGTATACACAACACATCAAGTTACTTCTTGATACTTAACGATAAAAGATCCCACTTTTATCCTTCCGCGTATACACAACACATCAAGTTACTTCTTGATACTTACGCGCACTGTCTCAGAACAGCTCACCGTCCATTTTCGAACTCTCCGACCGTTACAACACACAACGACCGTTACAATACAAAACCGTTAACGCTCCACTCTTCTTCTCCAAATTCTCCCAACGTTCTTGTTCGTTGGCTGAAACTTTTTGCTTTCGGTTGCCAGATTCCTTCTGTCGTAACAATAGTATTAAATTTTCCATTCCATTAGTTTTCATAAGAACAGTATTAAACTTTCCTTTTCATTAGTTTTCATAACAACAGTATTAAACTTTCTTTTTCATTAGTTTTCATAAGAACAGTATTAAACTTTCCTTTCATTAGTTTTCATAAAAACAGTATTAAACTTTCCTTTTAATTAGATTTCATAAGAACAGTATTAAACTTTCCTTTTAATTAGATTTCATAAAAACATTATTAAACTTTCCTTTTAATTAGATTTCATAAGAACAGTATTAAACTTTCCTTTTCATTAGTTTTCATAAGAACAGTATTAAACTTTCCTTTTAATTAGATTTTATAAGAACACTATTAAACTTTCCTTTCCATTAGCTTTCATAAGAACAGTATTAAACTTTCCTTTTCGTTTGTATTCATTAGAAGAGTATTAAACTTTCGTTTTCGTTTGTGTTCATTAGAACAGTATTAAACTTTCCTTTCATTAGTTTTCATAAAAACAGTATTAAACTTTCCTTTTAATTAGATTTCATAAAAACAGTATTAAACTTTCCTTTTAATTAGATTTCATAAGAACAGTATTAAACTTTCCTTTTCATTAGTTTTCATAAGAACAGTATTAAACTTTCCTTTCCATTAGCTTTCATAAGAACAGTATTAAATTTTCCTTTTCATTAGTTTTCATAAAAACAGTATTAAACTTTCCTTTTAATTAGATTTCATAAGAATAGTATTAAACTTTCCTTTTCATTAGTTTTCATAAGAACAGTATTAAACTTTCCTTTTCATTAGTTTTCATAAAAAAAGTATTAAACTTTCCTTTTAATTAGATTTCATAAGAACAATATTAAATTTTCCTTTTCATTAGTTTTCATAAGAACAGTATTAAACTTTCCTTTTAATTAGATTTCATAAGAACAGTATTAAACTTTCCTTTTAATTAGATTTCATAAAAACAGTATTAAACTTCCCTTTTCATTAGTTTTCATAAAAACAGTATTAAACTTTCCTTTTCATTAGTTTTCATAAGAACAGTATTAAACTTTCCTTTCATTTACTTTACTTTTTATTTAGTAAACATTAAGCTTTTCGCACGATAGCAATATTCAACAATAATACGCATTTTCTTCCTCGTGATAACAATAGACATCACGAGCAGACTTGTCTTTTCGCGAGGTAACTTTATACGACAATAGGAACAATTTCATTTTGTGTAGTAACAATAAATAAAGTAAGCATACAGACAAAGTTATTCAAATAACGTTGTCTGTAGTCAATAATTCTATTCGCTTAATAACAATAAGCCAAAGAATTAAGCTGTGCTTTCCATTATTAATTGTCAACTACATTATTAAACGTCTGTTTTCGTATAGTTACAATAAGTAAAAATAACAAGCTTTCCTTTTGTCTATTTATAATAAACCACAGTATAATTTTCTAATAAACTATCAACAATAAGGAGACAGAATTGTGCAAACATGAAATGTTTACTGCAGCCGTCTTCTATCAAAAAATTCTTATGAGAAATTGAAAGCAAATAATTTTAAATTATGTTCCAAATATTTCAGGTGCGGCAGCATTAAAATTTTTCACATGGAGAATTCAAACTAATTGTAAACAAACTTTAACTTTTACTTTTCAGGATAAAGAAATCGGTGGACGATTTAATTTCTTTTGATGAAACTCAAATTGGCGTTTGGCATTTAATCATTTCTCTCTCTAGCGTGACAGATAACTAATTAACTAGTGAGTTTAACTAATTAACTAGTGAGTAATTTAGCAAGTCATTGCTCAGTTAATTAAATATTCATTTCTTTTTAAAATAAAAGTCTTTTGCGTCCAAATCAGACAAGTGTTCGGAATTATAAATTAAAAAAATGTTTCATACTGTTGTTAACTCTTCTTGTCATTTTGTTAGGGAGCTGTGTCACGTGCAACTATTTTATTGTACAGTCGCTGAAAAAAATATCCGAACACTATGGTTGATTACAGAATTCATAAAAAATATCTGGCAACGATTTTTTTTTAAATTTGTGATTTGGCAACCTTCGTGTATTGTACACGAAGGTTGCCAGATCACTAATTTCTGAAAAAAATATTGCCAGATATTTTTTAAGAATTCTGTAATCAACCATAGTGTTCCGATTTTTTTTTGAGTGACTGTATGTACTCTTTTAGGAGTTACTGAAATGATTAACGAAACATTGATAGCAGTGGGTTGGGTTATTGGGTTGTTTTACCTCTGAGCGGCACTTTTTTGCACACCATGAGCTAAATGGCCAGGTCACATGGACCCCGAAGGCTCAGAGAAGGTTGGAGGAGGGGACCCACTGGAACAGCTGTTGGGAGACAGATGGTAGCCTCCCGCCAAGACCATCCAGCGTGTTCTTTAACGTGCACAGGGTATGGCTCTCCCGCACACGGGGCCACGGCTTAACGTCCCATCCGACGGATGGCGGCCTTTCCAAGCCCATTGGTGTCCCCTACTGACCGTGGGCAGGGAGGGGAATTTTTGCGGAGATAAATCTCAACGCTGACCCAGCTGGGACTCGAACCTGGGAACTACAGATTAACAGCCTGGCATTGATAGCAGTGAGTAAGGCATGCGTTAACATGCATTTGATTTAAGGAGGATAAGCTTCTGATAATTCACGAAATAGTACTGTACTTATTTTCTTATAATCATGCGAATATTTGCAAACAACCTCCACGAATACGCGAATACCTGTAACCAACCTCTATGAATGCGGATATCTGCAACCAATCTCCACAAACGTGGATATTTGCATTCATGGAGGATAAACAGTGATAATTCTTGAAAGAGTACTGTATTTATATTTCTGCAACGAAGCGTATATCTTCAACCAACCTTCATGAATGCGGATATTTGCAATCAATCTCCATAAATATAGTTATTTGCATTCATAGAAGATAAACAGTGATAATTCATGAAACGTCACTGTAGTTATATCCGTGCGACGATGCAGATATCTGCAACCAGCCTTCGTGAATATATATATCTATAACCAACCTCCACGAATGCGGATATCTGCAACCAACCTCCAGAAATGTAGATATTTGCATTCGTGGAGGATAAACAGTGATAATTCATGAAATAGTGCTGTAGTTATATCCCCGAGACGACGCGAAAATATCTATAATCAACCTCCACGAATGCGGATATCTGCAACCAACCTCCATGAATGCGGATATCTGCAACCAACTCCCATAAATTCGGATATTTCCATTCATTGAGGATAAGCAGTAATAATTCATGAAACATCACTGTGTTATATCCTTGCGAAGATGCGGATATCTGTAACCAACTTCTACGAATGCGGATATCTGCAACAAACCTCCGTAATTGCAGATATTTGCATTCATTGAGGTGATAATTCATGAAATAGCACCCTGCGAAAATGCGGATATCTCTAACCAACCGCCATAAATGCGGATATTTGCATTCATGGAGGATAAACAGTAATAATTCATGAAATAGTGCTGTATTTATATCTCTGCGATGATGATGATATCTGCTACCAACCTACACGAATGCCGATATCTGCCACCAATCTCCATAAATGCGGATATTTGCATTTATGGAGCATAAACAGTGAGAATTTGTGAAGTAATATTGTAGTTGCATCCCTCAGACGATGCGGATAGTACAAAAAAAAAACTTATTGTTGTATTCATGTAGCATTGACATCCGCCAAATTTTTTGAAAGAGAACTGTAATCTGGATGATGCGAATATCATCTTTTTCTTCGTTATCGACGTCACACTTAATCAAGTGTTAGAATACTAGGTTAACCACTCCGAAATATTTATAGTAGTTGAAAGACAAGTATCATTCCTGATACTACGCATTGTGAGCAATACACCGATGCACCTCATCAACTCATTCTCTGATAATCCATCTTTCATCTCGCCCATCTTCTCTATCGACCGCTGAAGATATATCCAAGATGACCGCCAGCAGTCTCTGATTCATCCCACTCTTCTTCTTACTCTACAACTGATCCCTCCCAGCATCCGTATCTCCCTCATAATTCTTCTCCATCTTGTCCATCAGTTACTTCCCCCATCTGACACTCCTAGTGGAAATAGGCTCCAGGCGAACCGTTCCTCATCTTTCACCCAATTTCTCTGCCTTTATCCGTCACAGCGAATGTCTGTTATTCCCTGTCCAATGCTTCCTTTCCTCGTTTCGTTTTCTTCTTTCATCTCTGACTTGCTTCGTTGGTCTTTCGCGGCCATTGGCAGAAGAAGAGCCACGTGACTCTCTCTCTTTTCCTCTAAATAACTGCTTGCAAGCAGAGCAGATTCTTACTAGTGATGACAACTTGGACTCAGCATGGAGTCCTCATCTTTCTTTCTTTTCTCTCCTTTTCCAGAATGGTCGGTTTTGTTCCTTTTCTCTGATTATGTAATTGAGTGTTGGGAATCCCAAGGTTGATGGGTCTTTGGAGTGGGAGTAGGAGTGGGAGTTTTTTAAGAAGTCAATTATGTAATCTTTCTTTTTGCATAATTTTAATAATTCAATAGTAAATAAGACTTAAGAAAAGAATCAGTGCTAGAATGAGAGAGGATGAACGAGAATGGGGCTGAAAAAATCTGAATGAGGGAATCAAATAATGAATGAATTAGAGAGGAAACGAATCGATGAAAGAATAAACGGATCAGTGGAAAAATGAATGAATGAATGAATTAGGGAATGAACGAATGAAAATTTTAGGGAAAAGGAGGGTTGGGTTGTTGTTTTACCTCGAGCGGCACTTTTTTTGCACACCATGGGCTAAATGGCCAGGTCACATGGACCCCGAAGGCTCAGATATGGTTGCGGGAGGGGACCCACTGGAACAGCTGTTGGGAGACGGATGGTAGCCTCCCGTCAAGGCCATCCAGGGTGTTCTTTAACGTGCACAGGGTATGGCTCTCCCGCACAAGAGGTCACGGCTTAACGTCCCATCCGACGGACGGCGGTCTTTCCAAGCCCATCGGTGTCCCCTACTGACCGTGGGCAAGGCGGGGAATTTTTGCGGAGATAAATCTCAACGCTGACCCAGCTGGGACTCGAACCTGGGAACTACAGATTATGAGCCTGGCGCGCTACCGACTGAGCCACCCCCGCCCCAAGAAAATAAGGAAATAAACGAATGTTTATTTCTATTATATTTCGAATTCAATGAAGTAAGTGTGGAAATAAAGGAACGGATAACTGAGAGAATAAACGAATAAATGAGTGATGGTATAAAAGAATTTTTTTTTTATTTTTTTATTTCGAATTGAAGGAATTCGTGGAGTTAATGAGGGAATAAATGAATGAGTTAATGAGATAATAAACGAGTGAATGGGGGAATAAACGAATGAACCAATTAGGGAATGAAAGAACGGAAGAATAAAGAAATGAATATGATGAGATAATGAAGGAATGGAGTTAATGAGGGAGCAAAGGGTTGGGTTGTTTTACCTCTGAGAGGCACTTTTTTGCACACCGTGGGCTAAATGGCCAGGTCACAAGGACCCCGAAGGCTCAGAGAAGGTTGGGGGAGAGGACCCACTGGAACAGCTGTTGGGAGACAGATGGTAGCCTCCGGTCAAGGCCATACAGCGTGTTCTTTAACGTGGACAGTTTACGGCTCTCCCGCACACGGGGCCACGGCTTAACGTCCCATCCGATGGACGGCAGCCTTTCCAAGCCCATCGGTGTCCCCTATTGACCGTGGGCAGGGCGGGGAATTTTGCGGAGATAAATCTCAACGCTGACCCAGCTGGGACTCGAACCTGGGAACAACAGATTACGAGCCTGGCGCGCTACCGACTGAGCCATCCCCGCCCCACGGAGCAAAGGAATGAATGAATTAGGGAATGAACGAATAGAAGAAGTAAGGAGTAAAGAAATGGATGTGGTGAGACATTGAATGAATGAAGGAATTAATGGATGGATGGAGTTTATGAGGGAATAAATGAATGAAGTATTGAGTTAATAAGGTAATAACTGTGTGACTGATTTAGGGAATGAAAGGATGAAGGAATAAACAAATAAATGGGGTGAGAAAAAGAATGGATGAATTGAGTTAATAATGGAGTAAAAGAATGAATGAATTAGCGAATGAACGGCTGAACTAATTAAGGAATAAGCAAATTAATCTGATGAGACATTGAACGGATTGATGGATGGATGGAGAGAATTAATGAGAGAATAAACGAACGAATGAACTAAGGAATGAAAGAATATATGAATTAACACATGAATGTGGGGAGACAAGGAATGAATAAATGTAGTTAATAAGGGAATAAACGAATGAACGACTGAATAGATTTAATGAACGAATAAAGGAATGAATCAATTAGGAAATGAATGAATGTAGAAATTATGGAATAAAAAATGAATGTGGTGAGACAAAGAATGAATGAATTGAGTTAATAAGGGAATAGAAGAATGAATGAATGAATGGATTAGGGAATAAACGAATGAAGTAATTAAGGAATAAACAGATGAAGCTGGTTAGGCAATGGATGGATGAATGTTTGGAGTTAAGGAGGGAATAAACCAGTGTCTCGCACACTTTTTTACTCTGCGGCACACTGAATCTAATTTTTTTTCCGCGGCACACTGAATCTAATTTTTTTCCGCGGCACACTGAATCTAATTTTTTTCCCGCGGCACACTGAATTTAATTTTTTCCGCGGCACACTGAATCTAATTTTTTTTTTCCGCGGCACACCTAAAAGAGAATTTTTGATGATTACGTAAAAAGAGGAAAATTGAAGTTTCGTTAAATGCATTTTATTTAAAATAAATCTAATAATAAATATAATTAATCATAACTCGGTGTTTGTTTTAAATATTTGTCCATTCTATGGCTTGAAATAATCAAAAATTAATACCAAAATTTGGAAAAAGCTTGATAAATACTTACAAGATACCAGTTGATAAAATCTGAAAGATTTCTTATTAAAGCACGTCGATAGCACGTCGATATTAAAGCACGTCGATAACACAAGTCAAAATGAAATCTTTGGAATATCTAGTGTCAATTTGAAAATCTCTCGCGGCTCTCCAGTTTGCGAGACACTGGAATAAACGAATGTATGAATTAAGGAACTAAAAAATTAATGTTGTGAGATAATGAATAAATGAATGAATGAATGAGGTAATAAATGAATGATGAGAATACACGCTTCAATGAAAGAATAAACAAATGAATGAACAATAAATGAATAAATCAATTAGAAAATGAACGAGTGAATGAATGAATAAATGAATGAATTAAATAGATAATGAAGGTCGGAAAGGAAATTCCGAACTGAACGAACGACAATTCATCACAGAGTGAACGATACGTAGTGAATGAAAGAGTAAACCAATGAAAGGTGATTAAAACGAAAGTTGCCAGATCACTAATTTCTAAAAATAATCGTTTGCGAGATATTTTTTTCTGAATTCTGTAATCAACCATAGTGTTCGGATACTTTTTAGAAATTAGTGATCTGACAATCTTCGTGTCACGTGACACGAAGGTTGCCAGATCACTAATTTCTAAAAAAATCGTTTCCAGATATTTTTTCTGAATTCTGTAATCAACCATAGTGTTCGGATACTTTTTTAATATATATAATGCGTATGAATATATAATGCAATGAATATGGAGTGTGTGCAGTTACCGTTCACAGCAAACTGGAGCGGTTGCGGTTAATGTTCACAGCACATTGGATCGTGTGAGCTCACAAAGACCTGGATCGTGTGGGCTCATTCACGGAAATATTGAGCGTGTGCAGTTTACCGTTCACAGCAAACTGGAGCGTGTGCAGTAACTGCACACGCTCCAGTTTGCTATGAACGGTAACTGGAGCGTGTACAGTTGCTGTACACGCTCCAGATATTTTTCCTGAATTCTGTAATCACGTGACACGAAGGTTGCCAGATCACTAATTTCTAAAAGAATCGTTGCCAGATATTTTTTCTGAATTCTGTAATCAATTATAGTGTTCGGATACTTTTTTGAGCGACTATACGCAAAAAAGTGCCTCAAAAAGGTAAATCTATCCAATCTGAATTATCGAATGATTAATAAATTGATAATAAAAGTGAAATAAACAAATAATATGACCCAAAAATTTACGTAAGGCTCGTAATCTGTAGTTCCCAGGTTCGAGTCCCAGCTGGGTCAGCGTTGATATTTATCTCCACAAAATTCCCCGCCCTAGTAGGGGACACCGATGGGCTTGGAAAGGCCGCCGTCCGTCGGATGGAACGTTAAGCCGTGGCCCCGTGTGCGAGAGAGAGCCATACCCTATGAACGTTAAAGAACATGCTGAATGGCCTTAACGGGAGGCTACCATCTGTCTCCCAACAGCTGTTCCAGTGGGTCCCCTCCCCCAACCTTCTCTGGGCCTTCGGGGTCCATGTGACCTGGCCATTTTGCCCATGATGTGCAAAAAGTGCCGCTCAGAGGTAAAACAACCCAACGTTAAAGAACACGCTGGATGGCCTTGACGGAAGGCTACCATCTGTCTCCCAACAGCTGTTCCAGTGGGTCCCCTCCCCCAACCTTCTCTGGGCCTTCGGGGTCCATGTGACCTGGCCATTTTGCCCATGGTGTGCAAAAAGTGCCGCTCAGAGGTAAAACAACCCAACGTTAAAGAACACGCTGGATGGCCTTGACGGAAGGCTACCATCTGTCTCCCAACAGCTGTTCCAGTGGGTCCCCTCCCCCAACCTTCTCTGGGCCTTCGGGGTCCATGTGACCTGGCCATTTAGCCCATGGTGTGCAAAAAATTGCCGCTCAGAGGTAAAACAACCCATCACGTTAAAGAACACGCTGGATGGCCTTGACGGGAGGCTACCATCTGTCTCCCAACAGCTGCTCCAGTGGGTCTTCTCATCCAACCTTCTCTGAGCCTTCGGGGTCCATGTGATCTGGCCATTTAGCCCATGGTGTGCAAAAAAGTGCCGCTCAGAGGTAAAACATCCCAACGTTAAAGAACACACTGGATGACCTTGACGGGAGGCTACCATCTGTCTCCCAGCAGCTGTTCCAGTGGGTCCCCTTCCCCAACCTTCTCTGAGTCTTCGGGGTCCATGTGACCTGGCCATTTAGCCCATGGTTTGCAAAAAAGTGCCGCTCAGAGGTAAAACAACCCAACCCAACTCTTCTCATCAAACGCATTACAATTTCGATTATTTCTTACGCATCATAAATAAGTGAGCTCATTCACCGCTTCTATTAACCAGGTACTATATATTATCGTTAACGCTCTGGAGGCACTTGCATTATTAACGACCGTTAAAAGACTCCCACTTGGTTGTAAGAGTTTTTATTGGAAGTGGAAGGAAGGAGATGGAAATAAAATAAAGAAAGGAGAGTAATAATATGAGAAGTACTCGAGAGACAATTAATTTTAATAACAATCACCCTCATGGATGGGAAGGAAAAAAAAATGGGTAAGAGAAGGGTGAGTTGGGAAGCAAAAGCGAATTTCTCTAATTCCTGTTTAAAAAAAAAAAGAGCAGAAAATTAGATTTCCAAAGTGGCGGAAACGAAGGCAAAAAGAGAGAATCGGGTGCAATCTCAGTTGCCATGGAGATAAGGGATGGAGTGTCATTAGTACGTGGAGCAGGCCCTACTTTGTTTTGTTGGTTACAGAAGTCTCGGTTAACGGAAGAAGTTCCTCCTTGGAAATTACAAAAAAAAAAAGCACTTTATGCGAAATGAGGCGAAACCACTTTTGGTGAAATCGGATTTTCGTCGTATTTTGATCTTGGGTTCTTCTCAAGAAGGGAGATTAGGGAAGAAATTTTGTATCGGTCCCTCTGTGACGTACAGTCGCTCAAAAAAGTATCCAAACACTAGGATACTTTTTTGAAATTGATTTTTAGAAATTAGTGATCTGGATTTTTAGAAATTAGTGATCTGGCAACCTTCGTGTCACGAAGGCTGCCAGATCACTAATTTCTAAACTTCTAAAATTCGATTTCGAATTTCTAAACTTCTAAAATTCGAACGGTTGCCTAGAGCACAGATGTGCAGTTTACCCTTCTGGTCGTTATGGGGACGTCCATGGCTGCTGACACAGCAGGCGATACAGGGTTCTGTTGTGACGAACGATCATGTCGAACAATACTCCTATCAAGACGTGCTGACGTCCGTCGGACTGCACCACTCCCTATCCGACGCACGTTAGAACCTTCATTTCGCCACAGTTTGGGCATCCCGATGAACATGGGTAGCTACACGATGTATAGTCCATCCAGCTTCACCTAGTTATATAATTCTTCTTATCTCAAAAGCATTCAAATGTCGATAAACCTGCCAATGGGGTGTACAGTCGCTCAAAAAAGTATCCGAACACTAGGGTTGATTACAGAATTCAGAAAAAAAATCTCAGAGGTAAAACAACCCTACCCAAATACTCAATCTAGAAAATTTGAGACCAGAATTTGCAAACTTCAATGGAATATATTTAAGAATTTAGAGTTTATACCTCAATTTGATTGAATTTCTATATCGAAACTATAAATCTCGGTCTAATACTTCCTTGAAACCTTTTTAAGAGATGGGTTGTTTTACCTCTGAGCGGCACTTTTTTGCACACCATGGGCTAAATGGCCAGGTCACATGAACCCCGAAGGTTCAGAGAAGGTTGGGGGAGGAGACCCACTGGAATAGCTTTTGGGAGGCAGATGGTAGCCTCCCGTCAAGGCCATCCAGCGCGTTCTTTAAAGTTGGGTCGTTTTAGCTCTGACCGGAACTTTTTTGCACACCATGGGCTAAATGGCCAGGTCACATGGATCCCGAAGGCTCAGAGAAGGTTGGGGGAGGAGACCCACTGGAACAGCTGTTGGGAGACAGATCGTAGCCTCCCGTCAAGGCCATCCAGAGTGTTCTTTAACGTGCACAGGGTATGGCTCTCTCACACACGGGGCCACGGCTTAACGACCCATTCGACGGACGGCGGCCTTTCCAAGCTTATCGGTGTTCCCTACTGACCGTGGGCAGGGCGGGGAATTTTGTGGAGATAAATCTCAACGCTGACCCAGCTGGGACTCGAACGTGAGAACTACAGATTACGAGCCTAGCGCGCTACCGACTGAGACACCCCCGCCCCTCCATTTTCAAGATCGAATATTTTAGATCAAATTTCGAAATGGAAAGTCCATCCTGCAAATATTGATCTGGAGAAGTGGAGATTTTCTCCATTGATTCTTTTCCTATCCTCTTCAAAGCAGAGGTTATCAACAGCCTAAATATTCAGTTTCCTTTTAAAAAATAGACATTCCTGCAATCTGTCTCCATCATCTTTAGGGGCGGGGGTGGCTCAGTCGGTAGCGCGCCAGGCTCGTAATCTGTAGTTCCTAGGTTCGAGTCCTAGCTGGGTCAGCGTTGAGATTTATCTCCGCAAAATTCCCCGCCCTGCCCACGGTCAGTAGGGGACACCGATGGGCTTGGAAAGACCGCCGTCCGTCGGATGGGACGTTAAGCCGTGGCTCCATGTGCGGGAGAGCCATACCCTGTGCACGTTAAAGAACACCCTGGATGGCCTTAACGGGAGACTACCATCTGTCTCCCAACAGCTGTTCCAGTGGATCCACTCCCCTAACCTTCTCTGAGCCTTCGGGGTCCATGTGACCTGGTCATTTAGCCCATGGTGTGCAAAAAAGTGCCGCTCAGAGGTAAAACAATGCAACGTTAAAGAACACGCTGAATGGCCTTGACGGGAGGCTACCATCTGCCTCCCAACAGCTGTTCCAGTGGGTCCCCTCCCCCAACCTTCTCTGAACCTTCGGGGTCCATGTGACCTGGCCATTTAGCCTGTGGTGTGCAAAAAAGTGCCGGTTAGAAGTAAAACAACCCAATCCCTCATCTTTAGTTTCTAACACAATTCTTCTTCGTCGAGAATTCGAGTTTTGAGAATTTTGAATTCTCTCGAATCAAAAAGAAGAAATTACGATTTTGATGCTTTCGATTTTATTCTTCAATACATAGTAATCTCAATTTTCTTTAAACACAAAAAAGAAGTATTCTTTATTAAAACACATCACACGAAGATCCAGTCTATGTTTCTTTTTTTCAAAGCATGTTGGTTGTGAATTGTTTTCCGGAATTGTAACAAAGTAAACGAATACAATGCCTCCTTATTTTAAATTTCTTTTTACTTCGTCGAGTGAATTAGAAAAAAAAAAAAACGCAGGAAGTGGTTGCAAATATGTATTTTTTTTTTGGTTCAGCTCGTTGCAAAAATTAATTAAACTTTAATTATTCACGTCAGCACATTGAGGCATTCATATCTCGATTAAACTGCAAACCAAATTACGATGAGGTTGTTGGGTTGGGTTGTTTTACCTCTGAGCGGCACTTTTTTGCACACCATGGGCTAAATGGCCAGGTCACATGGACCCCGAAGGCTCAGAGAAGGTTGGGGGAGGGGACCCACTGGAACAGCTGTTGGGAGACAGATGGTAGCCTCCCGTCAAGGCCATCCAGCGTGTTCTTTAACGTGCACAGGGTATAGCTCTCTCGCACACGGGGCCACGGCTTAACGTCCCATCCGACGGACGGCGGCCTTTCCAAGTCCATCGGTGTCCCCCTACTGACCGTGGGCAGGGCGGGGAATTTTGCGAAGATAAATCTCAACGCTGACCCAGCTGGGACTCGAACCTGGGAACTACAGATTACGAGCCTGGCGCACTACCGACTGAGCCACCCCCGCCCAAATTACGATGAGGAAAAGTAATAATAGTTGGAGGAGATAAATGGGGGTAAGCAGAAGAAAGGGAAGGGGAGAAATGATGGGGGGGGGTGAAGCGAAGACCAGGGTGCGTGAAGTAATTAATTTTAATAGACGACATTTTACACCGCGCCGAAAAACAAGGGGTGTAGGCTTTCTGTTTTAATGCAGATAAATGAATTGAAATGAAAAGCAAATGGGATGCACCTTTTTTGTTTCTTCCATTTCATTTCCAAATAAATGTTTGCTTCTCTGTATGGTCTAATTATCACTGATGTAACGTCAGTGAGATTTGGGGATTCAAAATCTGTGGAGATGAATTCTGTTCAGTCTACTTTGGGTTACGTTGTTTTACCTCTGAGTGGCACTTTTTTGCACACCATGGGCTAAATGGCCAGGTCACATGGACCCCGAAAGCTCAGAGAAGGTTGGGGGAGGGGACCCACTGGAACAGCTGTTGGGAGACAGATGGTAGCCTCCCGTCAAGGCCATCCAGCGTGTTCTTGAACGTTGAATTGTTTTACCTCTGAGCGGCGCTTTTTTGCACATCATGGGCTAAATTGGCCAGGTCACATGGACCCCGAAGGCTCAGGGAAGGTTGGGGGAGGTGATCCAATGGAATAGCTGTTGGGAGACAGATGGTAGCCTCCCGTCAAGGCTATCCAGCGTGTTCTTTAACGTTGAGTTGTTTTACCTCTGAGCGGCACTTTTTTGTACACCATGGGCTAAATGGCCAGGTCACATGGACCCCGAAGGCTCAGGGAAGGTTGGGGGAGGGGACCCACTGGAATAGCTGTTGGGAGACAGATGGTAGCTTCCCGTCAAGGCCATCCAGCGTGTTCTTTAACGTGCACAGGGTATGGCTTTCCCGCACACGGGGCCACGGCTTAACGTCCCATCCGACAGAAGGCGGCCTTTCCAAAGCCCATTGGGGTCCCCTACTGACCGTGGGCAGGGCGGGGAGTTTTGCAGAGATAAATCTCAAACCTTACCCAGCTGGGACTCGAACCTGGGAACTGCAGATTACGAGCCTGGCGCGCTACCGACTGAGCCACTCCCTGCCCTTTATACTAAGACGAAGAGAAATACTTGTGCTTAGATAAAATTGTTTTATTTGTATGATTTTGTGCCTTTGTAATAAATTACTTCATTCATACTTTGGTTTGCTGAATATACTTTAGAATTGACACTCAGTTTTCATCTATTTAAATTCATAACAATATACATGTATGGGGCGGGGGTGGCTCAGTCGGTAGCGCGCCAGGCTCGTAATCTGTAGTTCCCGGGTTCTAGTCCCAGCTGGGTCAGCGTTGAGATTTATCTCCGGCAATTTCCCCGCCCTGCCCACGGTCAGTAGGGGACACCGATGGATTTGGAAAGGCCGCCGTCCGTCGGATGGGTCGTTAAGCCGTGGCCCCGTGTGTGGGAAAGCCATACCCTGTGCACGTTAAAGAACACGCTGGATGGCCTTGACGGGAGGTTACCATCTGTCTCCCAACAGCTGTTCCAGTGGGTCCCCTCTCCCAACCTTCTCTGAGCCTCCGGGGTCCTTGTGGCTGGTCATTTAGCCCATGGTGTGCAAAAAAGTGCCGCTCAGAGGTAAAACAACCCAAATATACCAATTATTATATATATATCTACTGTATATAATAAATTTAATATACTCTCTACCTGGTACGTCGCTTTGGCATGTATCTAGAGAGTTGCGGGTTCGAATCCCGCCGCGTTAGTGATAATTTTTTCCAGATGATTTTGATATTTGTAGAAGTCTATTTCTACAGGTAATCTCTTTATTTACTATGGATGGAATTTTAATAAAAGTATTTTCTTAATTCTTTAAAAATATGTTATTGTTTTTCCAAATAATTACTCCAAGAAATGCATGTTTTCATTTTCAGAGAATTTTCTCTGGACCTCTTAAAGAATATATATTTCAGCGTCGAGATTTATCTCCGCAAAATTCCCCGCCCTGCCCACGGTCAGTAGGGGACACCGATGGGCTTGGAAAGGCCGCCGTCCGTCGGATGGGACGTTAAGCCGTGGCCCCGTGTGCGGGAGAGCCATACCCTGTGCACGTTAAAGAACACGCTGGATGGCCTTGACGGGAGGCTACCATCTGTCTCCCAACAGCTGTTCCAGTGGGTCCCCTCCCCCAACCTTCTCTGAGTCTTCGGGGTCCATGTGACCTGGCCATTTAGCCCATGGTGTGCAAAAAAGTGCTGCTCAGAGGTAAAACAACCCAACCCAACTTAAAGAATATTCATTGTTTTGCATAATTTAGGTACAAGATTATGTCAATGGAAAGCTAAAGTCGAAGCTCTATAACTTCTAAAACAAGTTTTTTTTTGTTTTGAAAAATGTGATTGCAGATAAAGATCTCAATCAAATAAATCAATATCTCGATTTTCAACAAAATTCGTTCAGTATTTTAATGAGTTATGGAAGTTTGAATATTTAGCGATAACAATGCCAGCTACAAAAATTGGGTTGGGTTGTTTTACCTCTGAGCGGCACTTTTTTGCACACCATGGGCTAAATGGCCAGGTCACATGGACCCCGAAGGCTCAGAGAAGGTTGGGGGAGGGGACCCACTGGAACAGCTGTTGGGAGACAGATGGTAGCCTCTCGTCAAGGCCACCCAGCGTGTTCTTTAACGTGCACAGGGTATGGCTCTCCCGCACACGGACCACGGCTTAACGTCGCATCCGACGGACGGCGGTCTTTTCAAGCCCATCGGTGTCCTCTACTGACCGTGGGCAGGGCGGGGAAATTTTTCGGAGATAAATCTCAACGCTAACCCAGCTGTGACTCGAACCTGGGAACTACAGATTACGAGCCTGGCGCGCTACCGACTGAGCCACCCCCGCCCCAGTATTTAATGAGTTATGGAAGTTTGAATATTTAGCGATAACAATGCCAGCTACAAAAATTGGGTTGGGTTGTTTTACCTCTGAGCGGCACTTTTTTGCACACCATGGGCTAAATGGCCAGGTCACATGGACCCTGAAGGCTCAGAGAAGGTTGGGGGAGGGGACCTACTGGAACAGCTGTTGGGAGACAGATGGTAGCCTCCCGTCAAGGCCATCCAGCGTGTTCTTTAACGTGCACAGGGTATGGCTCTCCCGCACACGGGGCCACGGCTTAACGTCGCATGCGACAGACGGAGGCCTTTACCAAGCCCATCGGTGTCCCCTACTGACCGTTGGCAGGGCGGGGAATTTTGCGGAGATAAATCTCAACGCTGACCTAGCTGGGACTCGAACCTGGGAAATACAGATTACGAGCCTGGCGCGCTACCGACTGACCCACCCCCGCCCCCAGTGGAATTGTCTCAGGAAATAACACTTCCACTTCGAAATGATCAAACTTTGTTCCTTCTGTTTTTGCATTGTTGACAACAAACCTTTATTGAGTACAGTCGCTCAAAAAAATATCCGAACACTACGGTTGATTACAGAATTCAGAAAAAATATCTGGCAATGTTTTTTTTTAGAAATTAGTGATCTGGCAACCTTCGTGTCACGTGACACGAAGGTTGCCAGATCACTAATTTCTAAAAAAAAGTTGCCAGATATTTTTTCTGAATTCTCTAATCAACCATAAGTTCGGATACTCTTTTGAGCGACTGTACTACGACCGAGAAACTCTTCAGATGTATAAGAAGACCAGCCATTGCTTCACATTTAATCGGAAAATATCGAAAGATTTTACCGATTATTATCTTTTTTCATTTTCAGCGAAACTCGTTTATATAATTCTTGTTGCAAAAAAATACAAATCCGAGAAAGAAAAAATTTAGGAAGTACAGATCCAATAGAAACTATTCAGAAGTAGATGGTCACAAGAAACACGGCCTATTTGACTTTTATTATGTGGGTTGTTTTACCTCTGAGCGGCACTTTTTTGCACACCATGGGCTAAATGGCCAGGTCACATGGACCCCGAAGGCACAGAGAAGGTTGGGAGAGGGGACCCACTGGAACAGCTGTTGGGAGACAGATGGTAGCCTCCCGTCAAGGCCATCCAGCGTGTTCTTTAACGTGCACAGGGTATGGCTCTCTCACACACGGAGCCACAGCTTAACGTCCCGTCCGACGGACGGCGGCCTTTCCAAGCCCATCGGTGTCCCCTACTGATCGTGGGCAGGGAGGGGAATTTTGCGGAGATAAATCTCAACGCTGACCCAGCTGGGACTCGAACCTGGGAACTACAGATTACGAGCCTGGCGCGCTACCGACTGAGCCACCCCCGCCCCTTTATTATGTGGAGCATGAACGAAATGGCCAGTGAAACGATTGCAGGAAATAGAGTTTGATTCTATGGGGATTTTGGGACCTGGAAAATAAGTTTCAGTAAAGAAGAAAAGAAGAATAGGGTAGTTCAAGCCAATTATAGGTTTTATAGGATGGAAGTCTTTAGGGGATTGTTTGATAAGGTGCATTAGACAGACTTTTGTTGATCTAGAGGTTTCTATGCATTTGATATCTGAGAATGAATGGGTTATGTGTTAATATTTGTAGCAGGAATTTCGTTACATTGATGTGTGCAGTGTAGAAGACACATTGTGTTTGAGGTGATCAAGTGTGTGTTTTGTAAATGTGTAATCCGTGAGCTTTTGGAAAAATTTGTTATTTGAAGTCTGTAAATGTTTTGATAATTCGTTTTAACGTCGATAGTTAGTTTGCGTACACTTCGGGAGATGCAACAATTCGGAGAGAGAAAGGCTTTGGGGGTGGAAAATGTCTGTGGTAAGATCTCGACTAATTTACAGTTCTCTGTTGTTGTTTTTTCTATCGGTTGTTTTAGCTCTGAGCTGTACTTTTCTGCGCACAATGGCTAAATGGCCAGGTCGCACGGACCCCAACGGCTCAGAGAAGATAGAGATCCACTGGAACAGATGTTGGGAGACAGATGGTAGTCTCCTGTCAAGGTCATCCAGCGTGTTCTTTAAAGTGAACAGAGTAGGGCTTTTATGCATACGGGGCCACAGCTTTAGCGTCCTGTAAGATGGACAGCGGTCTTCCTAAGACCATCGGTGTCCCTTTTTGGACAAAAGACGTAGAGGGGTGAAGGGTTAGCGGAAATTGGGTTGTTTTACTGAGAGGCATTTTTTGCGCACAATGGGCTATATAATTGGGTGGAAAATATATGATGAGGGAATAAAGATTTAACTATTTTGAAAAAGTGGAAAATGTTGGCCAAAACTCGTCTCTGTTTCACTAAGTATCTCACAAAATTTATTATTAAATAATTATTGACACTCATTTTTGACTTGTTAAAGATCTAAATCAGACCTACCTAACTCTTGTTTTTTCAATAAATCTCATTTAGTATTTAATGAGTATCGAATTCTGTAACGTTCATCATCAAAACTGAAAGTCATAAAATTTTTCTTTCATAACTTAATTGAGGTGTTAATGATAACGGATCCATGAAAACAATTTTCTTTTCCCGATGAAAAGAATTTCGAATTTTTGGGAAACGATTCTATCCTTTTCTGAAAATTTTTTAGCAAATTTCTTCAAGAACAGATAACAGTAATTCTTCAAATGCTGCGTTGTTGTCATTTCTTTGATCTATAAGCAGCACATCTGTACACGCAATGCATAGAGGAGGAGGTGGCAGCTCAGTCGGTAGCGCGTCAGGTTCGTAATCTACAGTTCGCAGTTCCAGTCCAGTCTGCGCAGCGTTGAGATTTATCTCCGCTAAACCCCTGCCCTTCCCTCGGTCAGAAAGAGGACATCAATGAGATTGGAAAGGCCACCGTCCGTCGGATGGGACGTTAAGCCATGGTACCGTGTGTGGGAGAGCCATACCCTGTGCACGTTAAAGAACATGCTGGATGGCCTTCACGGGAGACTACCACCTGTCTCCCAACAGCTGATCCAGTGGGTTCCCTCCCCCAACCTTCTCTGAGCCTACGGGGTCTTTGTGACCTGGCCATTTAGCTCATTGTGTGCACGTTAAAGAACACGCTGGATGGCCTTGACGGGAGACTACCATCTGTCTCCCAACAGCTGTTCCAGTGGGTTCCCTCCCCCAACCTTCTCTGAGCCTTAGGGGTCTTTGTGACCTGGCCATTTAGCTCATTGTGTGCACGTTAAAGAGCACGCTGGATGGCCTTGACGGGAGACTACCATCTGTCTCCCAACAGCTGATCCAGTGGGTTCCCTCCCCCAACCTTCTCTGAGCCTACGGGGTCCTTGTGACCTGGCCATTTAGCTCATTGTGTGCACGTTAAAGAGCACGCTGGATGGTCTTGACGGGAGACTACCATCTGTTTCCCAACAGCTGTTCCAGTGGGTTCCCTCCCCCAAACTTCTCTGAGCCTTCGGGGTCTTTGTGACCTGGCCATTTAGCTCATTGTGTGCACGTTAAAGAGCACGCTGGATGGTCTTGACGGGAGACTACCATCTGTTTCGCAACAGCTGTTCCAGTGGGTTCCCTCCCCCAACCTTCTCTGAGCCTTCGGGGTCCTTGTGACCTGGCCATTTAGCACATTGTGTGCACGTTAAAGAACACGCTGGATGACCTCGACGGGAGGCTACCATCTGTCTCCCAACAGCTGTTCCAGTGGATCCCCTCCCCCAACCTTCTCTGAGCCTTCGGGATCCTTGTGACCTGATCATTTAGCCCATGGTGTGCAAAAAACTGCCCTTCAGAGGTAAAACAACCCAAACCAAATATTGCCAAAAATCGACGTGTATATTGCTTCACCTCTGACCAGAGACAAGAGTTGAAATATAAAAGCGAATCACCCTCACACATCTCTCGCTTCTTTCGTACTTCCGTTTCTGGAATTATTACATCATTTACACGCTCCTCGAGTTTCCGGTTACTAACCGGTGTGGACCATACCTCTTCCTTAAATGCAATTAGGGTTAGCGGCAAGCACATTGAGACTAATCTTCTGATGGATTTAAGAAAGCTCTGATGATACACCCAAATGTTTCTGATGTCTTTAGTAAAGAGTTTTCTGGAATGTAAAGGTGAAACAAAACCTGATATATTTCCACGTAGGTAAGAAACTAGCTGTGATTTCTTTGAATTGGGTGATGACAGATTCCTGCTAGCGGATTTCCACCGCATCTAATAGGTATTAGGAATATTTGCTGTGGGTTTCTAATGCAATTCTTTTAAATATTCACACTGAGTATGTGGTAAAAGGGATAGAGGGTGTTTGTAAGCGGTGACTGAGGCAGTCTGAAGGTTTGGATGAGGTTTTCTCTTTGAAGTGAGGTGTAGTGCAATCAATGATTGCTTATACGAAAGGCTGCTTGAAACGTGCTTCAGAGAGTATTGCTTTCTGGGAACATCGGTAGTGGCTTTTGGCGTAGCTTGAGTAGCAATTGGGGATGTTAAGAGGCTGTGTAGCTTCGACTATGATGCGAAGGGATGGGAAGATGATGATAATGATGATTTTTGGAGGGATGAAATGTTCTCCACACTCTCGCTTCCTCAAAGGTTTGTTTTTTCTTATTAGCTGATGTCTAGTACGATATGGGGCGGGGATGGCTCAGTCGGTAGCGCGCCAGGCTCGTAATCTGTAGTTCCCAAGTTCGAGTCGCAGCTAGGTCAGTGTTGAGACTTATCTCCGCAAAACTCCCCCCTGCCCACGGACAGTAGGGAACACCGATGGGCTTGGAAAGGCCGCCGTCCGTTGGATGGGACATTTAGCCGTGGCTCCGAGTGCGGGAGAGCCATACCCTGTGCACGTTGAAGAACACTCTGGATGGCCTTGACGGGAGGCTACCATCTGTCTCACAACAGCTGTCTAGTGGGTCCCCTTCCCCATCTTCTCTGAAGCCTTCTCTGAGCTTCTCTGAGCCGAAGGTCCATGTGACCTAATGGCCAGGTCACATGGACCTTCGGGGTCCATGTAACCTGGCCATTTAGCCCATGGTGTGCAAAAAAGTGCTGCTAAGAGGTAAAAGAACCCAACCCTGGTACGATGTGCATAATGTGTTGGACTGGGTTGTTTGTACCCCTGAGAGACGAGTTTTTGCCCACAACTGGTTTAATTGCTAGGTTATAAGGACCCCAAAGATTCAGAGAAGGTTGGGGAAGGGAATTCACTGGACAGCTGTTAGGAGACAGATGAAAGCCTCACATCAAGGCCATCCAGGCTGTTCTTTAACATGAACAGGGATAGCTGTTCTCCGATGGACATAGGCCTTTCCATGTCCGACGGCATCCTCTTTATGACAAAGGACAATGTCGAGTTCTTTTACCGCTGAATGGCATTTTATGCACACAATGGCTAAATGCGACAAGGTCACAAGGACCCCAAGGATTCAGAGGAAAGCCATTGGATAGGAGACAGATGGAAGTCCCCCGTCAAGGCCACCCAGCGTGTTCTTTAACATGCAAAGGTATGGCTTTCCCGCACAAAGAGCTAAGGCTTAACTTTTCATTCGACGGACGGCGGTCTTTCCAAACCCATCGGTGACCGACGGCACGGTGGGAACTTTCGCGGTGATAAATCTCAACACTGGCCTAGCTGGGACTCGAACCTGGGAACTGTAGATCTAAAGTTTGAATTTTCACTTTTTACAAAATTCGGTTGGGTTGGGTTGTTTTACCTCTGAGCGGCACTTTTTTGCACACCATGTGCTAAATAGCCAGGTCACATGGACCCTGAAGGTTCAGAGAAGGTTGGGGGAGGGGACCCACTGGAACAGCTGTTAGGAAACAGATGGTAGCCTCCCGTCAAGGCCATCCAGCGTGTTCTTTAACGGGCACAGGGTATGGCTCTCCCGCACACGGGGCCACGGCTTAACGTCCCATCCGACGGACGGCGGCCTTTCCAAGCCCATCGGTGTCCCCTACTGACCGTGGGCAGGGCGAGGAATTTTGCGGAGATAAATCTCAACGCTGACCCAGCTGGGACTCGAACCTGGGAACTACAGATTACGAGCCTGGCGCGCTACCGACTGAGCCACCCCCGCTCCGTAGGCCTTTGCTATTCATTGGCAGATTGTTGTTCACATTCATGTTTTAACTCTGATTTCATTATTTGAAAGTGTGAGTCAACTTTTTCTTATAATTAACTTTTTTGTTTAATTTGCAGGTAATGAAAAATATCAAACAGAAAGTGTTAGCGGAAATCTTACAGTGAGTATAACATCATTTTAATATTTATTTATTTTAACAGTATTATTTTATTCATTTTTAATTATTTTAGTATGTGATTTGATATTTCTATTGCTTTTAAAGTTACAATCTGCAATTTGTATTATAATATCGTATCTTGCTTGAAAACAAACGAACTTCGGGGATCACAGGGAAGAAAAGGTCTTCGGGATGGATCGTTTTACCTCTTAGGCACAGTTTTATGCACTCACTGTGCTCAATGGTCCGGCCACAAGAACCCCGAGGCGAAGGGGGGGGGGAGATAGGAGAAGGAGACACAATGGACAGCTCTTCGGAGACAGATGGAAGCCTTCCTCAAGTGTGTCAACCTTTAATGTCACAGGAATGGGTCTCATGTATACGGGGGTGGCTCAGTCGGTAGAGCACCAGACTCGTAATCTGTAGTTCCCAGGTTCGAGTCCCAGCTGGGTCAGCGTTGAGATTTATATCCGCAAAATTCCCCGCCCTGCCCACGGTAAGTAGGGGACACCGATGAACTTGGAAAGGCCGTCGTCCGTCGGATGGGACGTTAAGCCGTGGCCCCGTGTGCGGGAGAGTCATACCCTGTGCACGTTAAAGAACATTCTGGATGGCCTTGACGGGAGGCTACCATCTGTCTCCCAACAGCTGTTCCAGTGAGTCTCCTCCCCCAACGTTCTCTGAGCCTTTGGGGTCCATGTGACCTGGCCATTTAGCCCATGGGGTGCGAAAAAGTGCCGTTCAGAGGTAAAACAACCCAACATTAAAGAACACGCTGGATGGCCTTGACGGGTGGCTATCATCTGTCTCCCAACAGCTGTTCCAGTGGGTCCCTTCCCCCAACCTTCTCTGAGCCTTCGTGGTCCTTGTGACCTGACCATTTAGCCCATGGTGTGCAAAAAAAGTGCCGCTCAGAGGTAAAACAATACAACGTTAAAGAACACTCTGGATGGCCTTGACGGAAGGCTACCATCTGTCTCCCAACAGCTGTTCCAGTGAGTCTCCTCCCCCAACTTTCTCTGAGACTTCGGGGTCCATGTGACCTGGTCATTTAGCCCATGGGGTGCGAAAAAGTGCCGTTCAGAGGTAAAACGACAACCAGTGTTGCCATACTAAATAGACATAATTCCAGAAAAAACAAAACTGTTATGTAAACGCGGCAAATGTACTCTTTCTGTTAAATTCTTTCTGAAGTATTAAAAATAACTAGCGGACTGTGTGCAGAACTGTGGTTCCAGGACCTTCAAGGGATCCGGAAACCACAGTATGCGAACCACTGTGGCAACTTTGGTGTCACGTGACACCAAGTTTGCCAGATCACTATCTAATAAATCGTTGCCAGATATTTTTTCTGAATTCTGTAATCAACCATAGCGTTCGGATACTTTTCTGAGCGCCTGTACCACTTTCCCAAAGATTGTAAAAAAAAAAAGACTGTCAATACTTCTCGAAAGTTCTTTTTTTTTTCTTTAAAGAATCCCCACCTTTGAATGACTCGGATTCCTAGCACTCTCCATGCCTTCGTGAATGCATTATTTGCGTCAGAGTCGTTAACTTCCGGCTTCATTTCCATGCATTATTGCGTCAGAGGTATACAATTCTTCGACTTTACGCTTCATTTCCTGGCGCGCTTTATTTGTTTTCTGTGCAGAACTCGGAAACAAATGCCCTGTTCCGTACCTTTTTGCTTGATGTGCGGAATCTTAACACATTCGACGGTTAGAAAACACTAGGAGACGCACCAAAGAGTGATCATTAACCAAAACCTGATCTTCCACATTTTTTTATGGTGCGTTTTATTTTTGAGAATTTCTCGGAATTAATGAACCAATAAATTGCCTTCCTCGATTTTTTTTTAAATCTTTTATTTTTCTTACAGGATAACTATGTAACTTGAATTTTAGTTTTAAGTTGAAGTACAGAGACTAGAAAAAGAAATTCAAACTGAAAAAAAATTAAGATCGGAGCAGTCCAGTAGTTCTGCCTCCCCGACCTGCCCACGGTCAGTAGGGGACAGCGATAGGCTTGGAAAGGCCGCTGTCCGTCGGATGGGACGTTAAGCCGTGGCCCCGTGTGCGGGAGAGCCATACCCTGTGCACGTTAAAGAACACGCTGGATGGCCTTGACGGGAGGCTACCATCTGTCTCCTAACAGCTGTTCCAGTGGGTCCCCTCCCCCAACCTTCTCTGAGCCTTCGGGGTCCATGTGACCTGGCCATTTAGCCCATGGTGTGTAAAAAAGTGCCGCTCAGAGGTAAAACAATCCAGTTCAATCCAGTAGTTCTGCCCTTTGAATCAATAAAGAGGAATGGGCCGTGAATTCAAGATTCAAATTTAAAGGCCCTGGTCTTGACCAATCAACAACAAGGATAAAGAAACGCAGCCAATAGGAAACGAGAGTGGCGGAGGTAGTGGAAGTTCCAGGAACTACATTTTAAGAAAGGCGGGGTTAGTGGGTAGTTTTTAAAAACGAAACTCATTAGAATTGTGAAATGGTTCTTCCTGAATCTTTCTCTTAGCATTGGGAGGAGGAGGGGGGAGGGACTTCCTCTATCCCTCCCCCTTGGGACCCCCACTGGAGAGGGAAGGGGGGGGGAAAGAAAGAAGTTTTAGAGAGTGCGGAAGAATTTTTACGGTAAGAAATCGAGTTCTGAGGAAGAACGATTGTGTTGAATAGGAAGTTCAAATGAGCTTTCTCCAATGCTGTAACTGCATCTACATCCAAGAAAAAAGATTGGGAGAGGGGTGGGTAAGAATTTTGGGGGGGGGGGGGGTTTAGGGTCCGTTCGTTACTATGTTAACCACGGTCATGGAGGTCTTAAGAACGACGGAATAATTCATCGAGTTTGACGGGGGAATACTAATGTAAATTGGTTCGATTTCTCTACTGCAGTTGGAAGAGCAAGAGCCTTTGGGAGCAGCAAGTTCCGGGAAGGGGCAAGGTGGTGGTGGTGGTGGTGGGGGAGGGGGGGCATGGGAAATGAGGCTGTTCTGAAAACTCGTAGAGTATTCTCGAGAATGATGTGGATGAGATTTCAACATTGTACTTTTGTTGTGACTGGTTTCTCTCACTGCGCTTATTTAATCTGCGTGGTTGGTGAATGTTATTATGTGTACAATCTGATATTTACATTTGAGGATGAGAAATATATTCCGTTTCGAGGGGGCGGGGGTGGCTCAGTCGGTAGCGCGTCAGGCTCGTAATCTGTAGTTCCCAGATTCGAGTCCCAGCTGGGTCAGCGTTGAGATTTATCTCCGCAAAATTCTCCGTCCTGCCCACGGTCAGTAGGGGACACCGATGGGCTTGGAAATGCTGCCGTCCGTCGGATGGGACGTTAATTTGTGGCTCCGAGTGCGGGAGAGTCACACTCTGTGCACGTTAAAGAACACGCTGGATGGCTTTGACGGGAGGCTACCATCTGTCGCTGAACAGCTATTCCAGTGGGTCTCCTCCCCCAACCTTCTCTGAAACTTCGGGGTCCATGTGACCTGGCCATTTAGCCCATGGTGTGCAAAAAAGTGTCGCTCAGAGGTAAAACAACCCAACGTTAAAGATCACATTAAATGGCCTTGACGGGAGGCTACCATCTGTCTCCCAACAGCTGTTCCAGTGGGTCCTCTCCCCCAACCTTCTCTGAGCCTTCAGGGTCCTTGTAACCTGTCCATTTAGCCCATGGTCTGCAAAAAACTGCCGCTCAGAGGTAAAACAACCCAACCCACATTATGCTACCCAATTCAGTTGATTTCGCAAAATTCCAATTGCCGTCTCGTCATTCTCCTAAATCGATTAATTTTTTTTTCGTAATATATTGTCACCCATTTAACGTCTTTCATTTTACCTCAGTGTTTTTTTTTTTCGTTTCCGTTAAAAATCATCCAGCTGTCTTTTGCAATTTAACCTCGGCTTTCATCCCCAATCTTTGTTCGTTAAAGTGTCAGCTTCCAACAATTGGCTCTGATGTCATCGCCACTGTAAAGAACACCAACACTTTTTCTGTTTTCAGTGTTGCGTGGTAGAAAATGTCCAGTCAGCATAACAATAAATTGAGTTGATTGTGATCACAACACGCAGCACGTTGCCTCAATAACAATGGCGATTTCTTTCAGTAGAAAAAAAAAGTAAAGGTACTGTTAAAGTAACACGAAGGAATGTTTTCTTTTGAGTGTCTCATTCATTAATAATTAAAAAACGATAACTTCTTGTACTTTTTTTAGAGTCGATAAAATGCACCAAATCGCTTCAAGAAGCTTAAAAAAAAAACTTAAAATGCAACGCCACTTAATTGCAATAAAAAATGCTCTTTTTATGTAAACAATGTTTCAGAGTCGCATTAAGCTTATGATAATAGAAGTATAGAGGTCCTTCCATTAGTATTAAGTATCAACTAATGTTTAAGGTCGATGTTAAGAGTAAATGTTACGTACGAGAGATGTTTTTGATGTGGTACATGTTGCAAAGGTCTTTATAAGTGTCATATTACAAAAAAAAAACTGAAGTTTTAATTTTTTGTTTTCTGAAACAAAAAGTTGTTTTCCTGTTGGATGTTGAAAGTAAATGTACCAGAATACCATTTATTTTATATAATAATGGCGGCCATACATGGTCGCTTTTTACCGTCCCAGTTGACTCTTTAAAAACATTTTGCTGCAAATTAAAAAAAAGCAACTGGGTTGGGTTGTTTTACCTTGAGCGGCACTTTTTTGCGAATAATAGGCTAAATTGCTAGGTCACATGGACATTGATGGCTCAGAGAAGGTTGGGTAGCCTCCCGTCAAGGACATCCAGCGTGTTCTTTAACGTTGGGTTGTTTTACCTCTGAGCGACACTTTTTTGCACACCATGGGCTAAATGGCCAGGTCACATGGACCCAGAAGTTTCAGAGAAGGTTGGGGGAGGAGACCCACTGGAACAGCTGTTCAGCGACAGATGGTAGCCTCCCGTCAAAGTCATCCAGCGTGTTCTTTAACGTGCACAGAATGTGACTCTCCCGCACACGGAGCCACGGCTTAACGTCCCATCCGACGGACGGCGGCCTTTCCAAGCCCATCGGTGTCTCCTACTGACCGTGGGCAGAGCGAGTAATTTTGCGGAGATAAATCTCAATGCTGACCCAGCTGGGACTCGAACCTGGGAACTACAGATTACGAACCTGGCGCGCTACCGACTGAGCCACCCCAAAAGCAACTGTAAAACTATTTTATTTGCAGATTAGGAAACCTGATGGTATAGATAAATCACATTTCCACAAATAAATCAACCTAATAAATTTCAAGTTACTTCAGAAATATTATTCACAAAGAAAAATCGGTGGAAATTTTTTGGAAATATCAAATCTTTTACAGATTTCTTTTGCGAAAATATCAGTCACAGATATCCAAAGCCACATTTTCGATATTGATTGCAAGTAACGGATGCGTTGGGTTGTTTTACCTCTGGGCGGCACTTTTTTGCACACCATGGGCTAAATGGCCAGGTCACATGGACCCCGAAGGCTCAGAGAAGGTTGGGGGAGGGGACCCACTGGAACAGCTGTTGGGAGACAGATGGTAGCCTCCCGTCAAGGCCATCCAGCGTGTTCTTTAAAGGGCACAAGGTATGGCTCTTCCGCTAACGGGTCCACGGCTTAACGTCCCATCCGACGGACGGCGGCCTTTCCAAGCCCATCGGTGTCCCCTACTGACCGTGGGCAGGACGGGGAATTTTTGCGGAAAGTAATGGATGCACTCTACTTTTTGGAAACACATGCGAATATACACTTCTCATCAAAACTTAAGCACGTATCCCCAAAATGGGTTGGGTTATTTTATCTCTGAGCGGCACTTTTCTTTTCACAAAATGGTCTAAATGGCCAGGTCACATGGAACCCGAAGACTCAGAGAAGGTTTGGGGTGCACCCACTGGAATAGCTGTTGGGAGACAGATGGTAGCCTCCCGTCATGGGGTGTCAAAAAGTTCTTTAACGTGCGCAGAGTATGGCCCTCCTACACAGGGACCACGGTTTAACGTCCCATCCTACGGACGGCGGTGTTTCCAAGCCCATCAGTGTCCCCTACTGACCGTGGGCAGGGCGGAGTTGGGTTGGGTTGTTTTACCTCTGAGCGACACTTTGTTGCACACCATGGGCTAAATGGCCAGGTCACATGGACCCCGAAGGTTCAGAGAAGGTTGGGGGAGGGGACCCACTGGAACAGCTGTTGGGAGACAGATGGTAGCCTCCCGTCAAGGCCATCCAGCGTGTTCTTTAAAGGGCACAGGGTATGGCTCTCCCGCACACGGAGTCACGGCTTAACGTCCCATCCGATGGACGGCGGCCTTTCCAAGCCCATCGGTGTCCCCTACTGACCGTGGGCAGGGCGGGGAATATTAGCGGAAATAAATCTCAACGCTGACCCAGCTGGGACTCGAACCTGGGAACTACAGATTACGAGCCTGGCGCGCTACCGACTGAGCCACCCCCGCCCCTGGCAGGGCGGAGAGTTTTGCGGTGTGCACAGGGTATGGCTCTCCCGCACACAGGGTTCCATCTGAAGGACGGCATCCTTTCCTAGCCCATCGATGTTCCTTACTGACCGTGGGAAGGGCGGAGAATTTTGTGGAGATAATTCTCAATGCTGATCCAGATGGGACTCGAACTACGGCATCCCCATACCCACTCCAAAATGGGAATAAAAGAAACCTAGAGATAAATTACATATTTTTAAGGTGCCAAAGTAATATATTGTGTTGTTTACGATATGTAAATCCCGTATAACGGGTGGCGGGGGTGGCTCAGTCGTTAGCGCGCCAGACTCGTAATCTGTAGTTCCCAGGTTCGAGTCCCCAGCTGGGTCGCGTTGAGATTTATCTTCGCAAAATTCCCCGCCCACGGTCAGTAGGGGACACCGATGGGATTGGAAACACCGCCGTCCGTCGGATGGGACGTTAAGCCGTGGCCCCGTGTGCGGGAGAATCATACCCTGTGCACGTTAAAGAACACGTTGGATGGCCTTGACGGGGGGCTAACATCTGTCTCCCAACAGCTGTTCCAGTGGGTCCCCTCCCCCCAACCTTCTCTGAGCCTTCGGGTCATTGTGACCTGGCCATTTAGCCCATGGTGTGCAAAACAGTGCCGCTCAGAGATAAAACAACCCAACCCGTATAACGTCATCGAATATGTAAAACAAACATCCTGCAAAGGAATTCTTTCGTAGAAACTCGATCATTTGCCGCTTCCGTGCTCAGTGCTATCGCGTTCGCTTGCGGTAACACTGCGACTGCCAGAGTCCGGATTCGAGTCCCGCTATAGCATGGTTGTTTGTTCTATCATATATGCCGTTATTGCCCCTCAAAAAAATTAAACGTTCACTTATCGATATGTCAAAAAAAAACTGTGTTCTCATTGAGACATAAAGCGATAATAGTTATAAGTGCCTGCAACCAGGGGCGGGGGTGGCTCAGTCGGTAGCACGCCAGGTTCTTAATCTCTAGTTCCCAGGTTCGAGTCCCAGCTGGGTCAGCGTTGAGACTTATCTACCCAAAACTCCCCGCCTTGCCCACGGTCAGTAGGGACACCGATGGGGTTGGAAAGGCCTCCGTCCGTCGGATGGGACGTTAAGCCGTGGCCCCGTGTGCGGGAGAGCCATACCTTGTGCACGTTAAAGAACACGCTGATGGCCTTGACGAGACGCTACCATCTGTCTCCCAGCATCTATTCCAGTGGGTCTCCTCCCTCAACCTTCTCCGAGCCCTCGAGTGTTTGTGACCTGACCATTTAGCCCATTTTGTGCAAAAAAGTGACGCTCAGAGGTACAACAACCGAAACTAACTTTTCGTAGAGTGCGCATTTCAGAGTTGGGTTGTGTTGTTTTACCTGTGAGCGGCACTTTTTTTCACACCATGGGCTAAATGGCCAGGTCACATGGACCCCAAAGGCTCAGAGAAGGTTGGGAGAGGGGACCCACTGGAACAGCTGTTGGGAGACAGATGGTAGCCTCCCGTCAAGTCCATCCAGCATGTTCTTTAACGTGCACAGGGTATGGCTCTCCCGCACACGGGGCCACGGCTTAACGTCCCATCCGACGGACGGCGGCCTTTCCAAGCCCATCGCTGTCCCCTACTGACCGTGGGCAGGGCGGGGAATTTTGCGGAGATAAATCTCAACGCTGACCCAGCTGGGACTCGAACCTGGGAACTACAGATTACGAGCCTGGCGCGCTACCGACTGAGCCACCCCCGCCCCAACGCGCATTTCAGAAGTTGCTGAGTTATTAACACAGCAAGAAACTAAACATAATAAACTGATTGCAGCTGGGTATATAATACGGCCAGTTATGCATCAGGAACTATCCATCAAAGAAAAGCCCCCCCCCTCAAAGGAACAAAGAAGAACCTGGTGTTTTTCTCGATACCAGGTTAAATAAATTCAACTGACAAAAGTCTCAAAAATTCCGATCAATAATCTCATTATTTCAAACAATAATCCAACTTCGTTCTTTCACATGTCTAATTCCTTCTTTTGAGTCATAACTCATTTGTTTAGACAAAGCTTAACATATTACGCCATTTCGTTTCCATGGGTACATATGTTTGCTTGCCATCGAAGATTCTATCATTCATTACTGATGAACGAAAGTAAAAAAAAATAACAAAAACAAATATCGGATTATTCTGCGTCTTCGGCGTATTTAATGACAAATTTTATTACTTTCAACATTAGCTGAATTACATTAAAGATTTTTCCATTAACTACGTTGTTTGGTTTCGTACAATGCTTCTAGTAATTTTGATCTCTGAAACGGTTGCATAAACGATTTCGACATTATAAATGACAAAAAATAAAAGTTGCCCTTATTTGCCTTGTTCTGCTCTAAATAATAATAAAATAAGGAAATCACCTGTGTCCCACTCTGTCCCTTCAACATAGCTCCAAAGAAGCACATGCTGAATATTATTCATTAGTTTCAAAGCGTTTGGGTTAAGGGCGTTTTATTCTATTACATTTGTTACATCTATTGATGAGTATTCTTTACATCTATTGATGGACATACAACTCTTATTCCACTACAAGACAACACGTGTATCACAAATGCAAAAAAAAAAGATTCATTCCTTATTCGAAGCAGCAACTTTCAAAAAAGAAACAGCTTTCATGACATATTTGGAGCTCCATTACTCATAAAGGAAAAAAGCTTTCATGTTTCATTAGAGCTCCACCACTCGAGAAAAAAACTTTCGTGCCTTATTCCGAGCTTCATCACTCACGAAATGAAAAAGCTTTCATGCCTTATTCGGAGCTCCATTACTCAGAAAAGAAAAAAAGCTTTCGTGCCTTATTCCGAGCTTCATCACTCACGAAATGAAAAAGCTTTCATGCTTTATTCGGAGCTCCATTACTCAGAAAAGAAAAAAAGCTTTCGTGCCTTATTAGAGCTCCACCACTCGAGAAAAAAGCTTTCGTGCCTTATTTCGAGCTTCATCACTCGCGAAATGAAAAAGCTTTCATGTCTTGTTCGAGCTCCACCACTCGAGGAAAAAGCTTTCGTGCCTTATTCCGAGCTTCATCACTCAGGAAATGAAAAAGCTTTCATGCTTTATTCGGAGGTCCATTACTCAGAAAAGAAAAAAAGCTTTCGTTCCTTATTAGATCTCCACCACTCGAGAAAAAAGCTTTCGTGCCTTATTCCGAGCTTCATCACTCACGAAATGAAAAAGCTTTCATGCTTTATTCGGAGCTCCATTACGCAGAAAAGAAAAAAAGCTTTCGTGCCTTATTAGAGCTCCACCACTCGAGAAAAAAGCTTACGTGCCTTATTCCGAGCTTCATCACTCACGAAATGAAAAAGCTTTCATGCTTTATTCGGAGCTCCATTACTCAGAAAAGAAAAACAGCTTTCGTGCCTTATTAGAGCTCCACCACTCGAGAAAAAAGCTTTCGTGCCTTATTCCGAGCTTCATCACTCACGAAATGAAAAAGCTTTCATGCTTTATTCGGAGCTCCATTACGCAGAAAAGAAAAAAGCTTTCGTGCCTTATTAGAGCTCCACCACTCGAGAAAAAAGCTTTCGTGCCTTATTCCGAGCTTCATCACTCACGAAATGAAAAAGCTTCCATGCTTTATTCGGAGCTCCATTACGCAGAAAAGAAAAAAAGCTTTCGTGCCTTATTAGAGCTCCACAACTCGAGAAAAAAGCTTACGTGCCTTATTCCGAGCTTCATCACTCACGAAATGAAAAAGCTTTCATGCTTTATTCGGAGCTCCATTACTCAGAAAAGAAAAAAAGCTTTCGTGCCTTATTAGAGCTCCACCACTCGAGAAAAAAGCTTTCGTGCCTTATTCGGAGCTTCATCACTCACGAAATGGAAAAGCTTTCATGCTTTATTCGGAGCTCCATTACTCAGAAAAGAAAAAAAGCTTTCGTGCCTTATTAGAGCTCCACCACTCGGGAAAAAAGCTTTTGTGCCTTATTCCGAGCTTCATCACTCACGAAATGAAAAAGCTTTCATGCCTTATTCGGAGCTCCATTACTCAGAAAGGAAAGAAAGCTTTCATGTCTTTTTCGAGCTCCACCACTCGAGGAAAAAGCTTTCGTGCCTTATTCCGAGCTTCATCACTCACGAAATGGAAAAGCTTTCATGCTTTATTCGGAGCTCCATTACTCAGAAAAGAAAAACAGCTTTCGCGCCTTATTAGAGCTCCACCACTCGAGAAAAAAGCTTTCGTGCCTTATTCCGAGCTTCATCACTCACGAAATGAAAAAGCTTTCATGCTTTATTCGGAGCTCCATTACGCAGAAAAGAAAAAAGCTTTCGTGCCTTATTAGAGCTCCACCACTCGAGAAAAAAGCTTTCGTGCCTTATTCCGAGCTTCATCACTCACGAAATGAAAAAGCTTCCATGCTTTATTCGGAGCTCCATTACGCAGAAAAGAAAAAAAGCTTTCGTGCCTTATTAGAGCTCCACAACTCGAGAAAAAAGCTTACGTGCCTTATTCCGAGCTTCATCACTCACGAAATGAAAAAGCTTTCATGCTTTATTCGGAGCTCCATTACTCAGAAAAGAAAAAAAGCTTTCGTGCCTTATTAGAGCTCCACCACTCGAGAAAAAAGCTTTCGTGCCTTATTCGGAGCTTCATCACTCACGAAACGAAAAAGCTTTCATGCTTTATTCGGAGCTCCATTACTCAGAAAAGAAAAAAAGCTTTCGTGCCTTATTAGAGCTCCACCACTCGAGAAAAAAGCTTTCGTGCCTTATTCCGAGCTTCATCACTCACGAAATGAAAAAGCTTTCATGCCTTATTCGGAGCTCCATTACTCAGAAAGGAAAGAAAGCTTTCATGTCTTTTTCGAGCTCCACCACTCGAGGAAAAAGCTTTCGTGCCTTATTCCGAGCTTCATCACTCACGAAATGGAAAAGCTTTCATGCTTTATTTGGAGCTCCATTACTCAGAAAAGAAAAAAAGCTTCCGTGCCTTATTAGAGCTCCACCACTCGAGAAAAAAGCTTTCGTGCCTTATTCCGAGCTTCATCAATCAGGAAATGAAAAAGCTTTCATGCCTTATTCGGAGCTCCATTACTCAGAAAAGAAAAAAAGCTTTCGTGCCTTATTCCGAGCTTCATCACTCACAAAATGAAAAAGCTTTCATGTCTTATTCGAGCTCCACCACTCGAGAAAAAAGCTTTCGTGCCTTATTCCGAGCTTCATCAATCAGGAAATGAAAAAGCTTTCATGCCTTATTCGGAGCTCCATTACTCAGAAAAGAAAAAAAGCTTTCGTGCCTTATTCCGAGCTTCATCACTCACAAAATGAAAAAGCTTTCATGTCTTATTAGAGCTCCACCACTCGAGAAAAAAGCTTTCGTGCCTTATTCCGAGCTTCTCAATCAGGAAATGAAAAAGCTTTCATGCCTTATTCGGAGCTCCATTACTCAGAAAAGAAAAAAAGTTTTCGTGCCTTATTCCGAGCTTCATCACTCACAAAATGAAAAAGCTTTCATGTCTTATTAGAGCTCCACCACTCGAGAAAAAAGCTTTCGTGCCTTATTCCGAGCTTCATCAATCAGGAAATGAAAAAGCTTTCATGCCTTATTCGGAGCTCCATTACTCAGAAAAGAAAAAAAGCTTTCGTGCCTTATTCCGAGCTTCATCAATCAGGAAATGAAAAAGCTTTCATGCCTTATTCGGAGCTCCATTACTCAGAAAAGGAAAAAAGCTTTCGTGCCTTATTCCGAGCTTCATCACTCACAAAATGAAAAAGCTTTCATGTCTTATTCGAGCTCCACCACTCGAGAAAAAAGCTTTCGTGCCTTATTCCGAGCTTCATCACTCACAAAATGAAAAAGCTTTCATGTCTTATTCGAGCTCCACCACTCGAGAAAAAAGCTTTCGTGCCTTATTCCGAGCTTCATCACTCAGGAAATGAAAAAGCTTTCATGACTTATTCGGAGCTCCATCACTTGGAAAAGAAAAAAAGCTTTCACGATTTTTCGAAGCTCGACCACTCAGAAAAGAAAAAGCTTTCATGCTTTATTCGAAGACACTGGTGCCATGCTACCAGTAATGGAACTCAAAATATAGCATACAAGTTTTTTTTCTCTCTGATATTTATATTATCTTTTCCGCTGTTGATGGGATTATGATGCTGTCCAGCTCTAAACAGCTGTCCAGTGGGTTCTCCTAATGATGATTCATCATCATAATGACGCGCTTTTATCCACTAAACATTATTGGACACCTGGCGCGTCGAATAAGTAGCGCGCCAGGTTCATAATCTGCAGTTCCCTGGTTGGAATCCCATCTGTTCCACCGTTGAGATTAATCTCCGTTAAATCTCCACCCTGCTTGAAGAGACGGCTCTCCGTTGGTTGGGATGGTCAGCTGTGGTACTGTGAGCATGAGTACCAAGTCTTATGAAATTTAAAGAAAGTGCTGGTGGATGGTCTTAATCGGAGGCGCTACCATCTGACTCTTAACAGCTGTCCAGTGGGGTCTCCTAACAACTGACTTCTAACAGCTGTCCAATGGGGTCTGTTAACAGTTGACTCTTAACAGCTGTCCAGTGGGGTCTCCTAACAGCTGACTATTAACAGCTGTCCAGTGGAGTCTCTTAACCGCTGACTCTTAAGAGATGTCCAGTGGGGTCTCCTAACAGCTGACTATTAACAGCTGTCCAGTGGAGTCTCTTAACCGCTGACTCTTAAGAGATGTCCAGTGGGTTCTCCTAACAACTGACTTCTAACAGCTGTCCAGTGGAGTCTCTTAACAGCTGACTCTTAAGAGATGTCCAGTGGAGTCTCCTAACAGTTGACTCTTAACAGCTGTCGAGTGTGGTCTCCTAACAGCTGACTATTAACAGTTGTGCAGTGGGTTCTCCTAACAACTGACTTCTAACAGCTGTCCAGTGGAGTCTCTTAAAAGCTGACTCTTAAGAGATGTTCAGTGGAGTCTCCTAACAGTTGACTCTTAACAGCTGTCGAGTGGGGTCTCCTAACAGCTGACTATTAACAGTTGTGCAGTGGGTTCTCCTAACAACTGACTTCTAACAGCTGTCCAGTGGGGTCTTTGAACAGTTGACTCCTAACAGCTGTCCAGTGGAGTCTCCTAACAGCTGACTCTTAAGAGATGTCCAGTGGAGTCTCTTAACAGTTAACTCTTAACAGCTGTCCAGTGGGGTCTCCTAACAGCTGACTATTAACAGTTGTGCAGTGGGTTCTCCTAACAACTGACTTCTAACAGCTGTCCAGTGGGGTCTTTGAACAGTTGACTCTTAACAGCTGTCCAGTGGGGTCTCCTAACAGCTGACTATTAACAGTTGTGCAGTGGGTTCTCCTAACAACTGACTTCTAACAGCTGTCCAGTGGGGTCTTTGAACAGTTGACTCTTAACAGCTGTCCAGTGGGGTCTCCTAACAGCTGACTATTAACAGTTGTGCAGTGGGTTCTCCTAACAACTGACTTCTAACAGCTGTCCAGTGGGGTCTCCTAACAGCTGACTATTAACAGCTGTCCAGTGGGTTCTCCTAACAACTGATTCTAACAGCTGTCCAGTGGGTTCTCCTAACAACTGACTTCTAACAGCTGTCCAGTGGGGTCTTTGAACAGTTGACTCTTAACAGCTGTCCAGTGGGGTCTCCTAACAGCTGACTATTAACAGTTGTGCAGTGGGTTCTCCTAACAACTGACTTCTAACAGCTGTCCAGTGGGGTCTCCTAACAGCTGACTATTAACAGCTGTCCAGTGGGTTCTCCTAACAACTGATTCTAACAGCTGTCCAGTGGGGTCTGTTAACAGTTGACTCCTAACAGCTGTCCAGTGGAGTCTCCTAACAGCTGACTATTAACAGTTGTTAAGTGGGTTCTCCTAACAACTGACTTCTAACAGCTGTCCAGTGGAGTCTCTTAACAGCTGACTCTTAAGAGATGTCCAGTGGAGTCTCCTAACAGTTGACTCTTAACAGCTGTCGAGTGTGGTCTCCTAACAGCTGACTATTAACAGTTGTGCAGTGGGTTCTCCTAACAACTGACTTCTAACAGCTGTCCAGTGGGGTCTTTGAACAGTTGACTCCTAACAGCTGTCCAGTGGAGTCTCCTAACAGCTGACTCTTAAGAGATGTCCAGTGGAGTCTCCTAACTGTTGACTCCAAACAGCTGTCCAGTGGGTTCTCCTAATAGTTGACTCCAAACAGCTGTCCAGTGGGTTCTCCTAATAGTTGATTCCTAACAGCTGTCCAGTGGATTCTCCTAATAGTTGACTCCAAACAACTGTCCAGTGGGTTCTCCTAATAGTTGACTCCAAACAGCTGTCCAGTGGGTTCTCCTAATAGTTGATTCCTAACAGCTGTCCAGTGGATTCTCCCAATAGTTGACTCCAAACAGCTGTCCAGTGGGTTCTCCCAATAGTTGATTCCTAACAGCTGTCCAGTGGATTCTCCTAATAGTTGACTCCAAACAGCTGTCCAGTGGGTTCTCCTAATAGTTGACTCCAAACAGCTGTCCAATGGGTTCTCCTAATAGTTGATTCCAAACAGCTGTCCAGTGGGTTCTCCTAATAGTTGACTCCAAACAGCTGTCCAGTGAGTTCTCCTAATAGTTGACTCCAAAGAGCTGTCCAGTGGGTTCTCCTAATAGTTGATTCCAAACAGCTGTCCAGTGGGTTCTCCTAATAGTTGATTCCTAACAGCTGTCCAGTGGATTCTCCTAACAACTGACACATAACAGCTATCCAGTGGGTTCTCCTAAATAGTGGTAACTCTTAATAGTTGTCAAGTCGATTCTCCTATCAGCTGTCCCCTTCTCCCAACCTTCAACCTACCTTGGGGTCATTGAGACCTGGCCAATTTAGCTCATTGTATGCAAAAAAAAGTGCCACTCAGAGGTAAATAAACTCAACTACCATTTTACGTTGAAAAATTCCAACTTAAGAAGCATTAAGTTCCTTCCTTTCATAATTTATCATTTTAATCTTTCCTATCCAAAACTACTTTTTCAAATTGCATGCTTTTTAATATTTCATATTTCGTGATATCTATCTTTCCTTGAATCTTCTTCTCCCCCTAACACGACTCTCACTCATTAATTTTCCACTTCTACGTAATATTCTTGTTTCAAAATATTTACGAGAGCTGTGCTTATAAACGATTCGATTAAAATGAAGTAAGATGCAATTTACACTTCAGGATCAATATTCCTTCAACTGAGTTGGTTGACGCTAAAATATTCTAGATTACGATAACTCTTCGAAATAATATTATTAGGAGGTGATATTTAGTTAGATCTTTTCGCTCCTGTGGAGTTTCAGCAAAGAGAAAAAATTTCGAATTTCCAAATCGGAACTTTTCGTTGACAGATTTAATCGATATTTTTATATCGTCAGCAGTATTTGATGCAGATGTGAGGATGATATATTGAAGAGGATAAATGCAAATTATAGTTTGTTTTTGGTTCAAGGGATTTAAATCGTAATTTTATTAATTGAATGTTTGTTTCCCCTTGTAAATGAAGTGCTTGTGATACGGGAAGGTTGGGTTTGTGTCAACTCTGAATGGCACTTTTCACATAGAGTCACAAAGATCCCAGGACTCAGAGAACACTGGGGAAGGGTACGGATGGGTTGTTTTACCTCTGAGCGGCACTTTTTTGCACACCATGGGCTAAATGGCCAGGTCATATGGACCTCGAAGGCTCAGAGAAGGTTGGGGGAGGAGATCCACTGGAACAGCTGTTGGGAGACAGATGGTAGCCTCCCGTCAAGGCCATCCAGCATGTTCTTTAACGTTGGTTTGTTTTACGTCTGAACGGCACTTTTTTGCACACCAGGCTAAATGGCCAGGTCACATGGACCCCGAAGGCTCAGAGAAGGTTGGGGGAGGGAACCCACTGGAACAGCTGTTGGGAGACAGATGGTAGCCTCCCGTCAAGGCCATCCAGCGTGTTCTTTAACGTGCAGAGTGTATGGCTCTTCCGCACACGGGACCACCGCTTAGTGTCTCATCCGACGGACGGCGGTCTTTCCAAGCCCATCGGTGTCCCCTACTGACCGTGGGCAAGGCAGGGAGTTTTGCGGAGATAAGTTTCAACGGTGACCCAGCTGGGTCTCGAACCTGGGAACTGCAGATTACGAGCCTGGCGTGCTACTGACTTAGTCACTGGGAAAGGGAACCCACTGGACAGCTGTTAGGAGACAGCCTCCCGACAATGCCATCCGGAGTATTCTTGAACTTGCATAGTGTATGGCTATCATGAACACGTTATCACGGCGTAACGTTCCATTCGACGGAAGGCTTTGGGTTGGGTTGTTTTACCTCTGAGCGGCACTTTTTTGCACACCATGCACTAAATGGCCAGGTCACATGGACCCCGAAGGCTCAGAGAAGGTTGGGGGAGGGGACCCACTGAAACAGCTGTTGGGAGACAGATGATAGCCTTGCGTCAAGACCATTCAGCGTGTTCTTTAACGTGCACAGGGTACGGCTCTCCCGCACACGGGGCCACGGCTTAACGTCCCATCCGACGGACGGCGGCCTTTCCAAGCCCATCGGTGTCCCCTACTGACCGTGGGCAAGACGGGAAATTTTGGGGAGAAAAATCTCAACGCTGACCCAGCTGGGACTCGAACCTGGGAACTACAGATTACGAGCCTGGCGCGCTACCGACTGGGCCACTCCCGCCCCCCGACGGAAGGCAGCCTTTCCAAGCTCAACGGTATCCCCTTTATGACCGAGAGTGGGTTAAGGATTAACGGACACCCCTACCCTGTCCACACAACTTTAATGCATAACAGTGATTGGTGGAAGTAGAATTGGAAAAAGTGAGAACAATATTATGAGGCATTGGTAAAACAAAATGAAATTAGGATGAAAAAATAAAAAATAGAAAGGAAAGAGAAAGTGAAAGCTGAATTTGGGGAGCGCTTCTGAAAATGTTGTTAAAAATAGAGGAAAAAGAGAAATAATATTGATTGATAGGTAGTACGAGCTAAAAGCGAAAGAAAGAGTTAAAAATTTAAAAAAGGGAAAAATAGAAAGATCGAAGCAGAGTAAAATAGAGAAAAAAACTGGAGGAAGAAAATACAGTACTGAAATGTAAGAAGTTATGGAGTAAGACTGGAAGTAAAAAGATGGAACGACACTGAAAAACAGAGGAAATTTGAAACGTTGGAAAAGAAAGAAAACAGATAGAGGAAAGAAGGGAAAGAAAGAAAACAGATGGAGGAAAGAAGGGAAAGAAAGAAAACAGATGGAGGAAAGAAGGGAAAGAAAGAAAACAGATGGAGGAAAGAAGGGAAAGAAAGAAAACAGATGGAGGAAAGAAGGGAAAAAAAGAAAACAGATGGAGGAAAGAAGGGAAAGAAAGAAAACAGATGGAGGAAAGAAGGGAAAGAAAGAAAACAGATAGAGGAAAGAAGGGAAAGAAAGAAAACAGATGGAGGAAAGAAGGGAAAGAAAGAAAACAGATGGTGGAAAGAAGGGAAAGAAAGAAAACAGATGGAGGAAAGAAGGGAAAGAAAGAAAACAGTGGAGGAAAGAAGGGAAAGAAAGAAAACAGATGGAGGAAAGAAGGGAAAGAAAGAAAACAGATGGAGGAAAGAAGGGAAAGAAATAAAACAGATGGAGGAAAGAAGGGAAAGAGAGAAAACAGATGGAGGAAAGAAGGGAAAGAAAGAAAACAGTGGAGGAAAGAAGGGAAAGAAAGAAAACAGATGGAGGAAAGAAGGGAAAGAAAGAAAACAGATGGAGGAAAGAAGGGAAAGAAAGAAAACAGTGGAGGAAAGAAGGGAAAGAAAGAAAACAGTGGAGGAAAGAAGGGAAAGAAAGAAAACAGATGGAGGAAAGAAGGGAAAGATTCCTGTTTAGAAAGATAAAAAAATGCGACATTAGAGAGAGAAGTTGGGGAGAATGAAGAGTATTGAAAGAAAGGCGTAATAAACAGAAGGTGTCAGAAATATGCGGCAAAATAGAAAAAGAGTTTAAAAAGAGTGGAGATGAAATGTAAGAAAGGAAAAGAAAGATGATGTGTAAAGATGAAGAGAAGAAGGAGATGTGTTGGAAGGAGAAGAAGATGATATTATGGAAGAAAAAGATGCAATTTTGGGAAACGAAAGACTGTGAATGGGAAAATGGGTGAAAAAAAGGGGTAAAGGTGGACGTAAGAAAGGAAAAAAGATGATAGGAAATAGGAAGATGTGTTGAAAGAGGAAAAAAATGATATTGAGGAAGAAAAAAAAGATGCGATTATGGGAAAAGGGAGAATATGTGTGTATGAAAATGAATAAAAAATGGGTTAAAAATGGAAAAGGAAAAAAAACGTCTGTGGAAGAAAAGGTAGGAGATGTATTGGAAGAGAAAAAGATGACATTGAGGGGGATAAAGATGCAAATGTGGGAATAGGAATATTATGCTGGTAGAAAAAATGAATAGTAAGATGGGTGGAAAAAAAAAGGAAAAGGTGAAAGTAAGAAGAGGAAAGAAGAATAAATATATGCTGCTCAGTTGTGGAGAAGAGAAGAGGTTGCATGCATTTGAAAGAAGAGAGAAAAGTGTAGAGGTTTGGTGCGGGAGTTTGGGAGGAGGGGGAGACTGAGAAAGAGGGGAAACCGAAAGTTAATAAAATGGGAAAAATCCTTGCTCAGTGAAACTGTCCATCTCTTGTCTTACGTAACCCCTAGTGACGAGAAAATGAGAGAGTAAGAGGAAAAGAGAAAAATGAAAAAGAGGCAATATAATTATACGGGATCTGATGCTGTCACGCTCATCACTGAGATGCGGGATGAAGGAATGCCCAGGAATGAGGATGCGCGAGAGGGAGACACTCGGGCCTTCGTCTCCGTCTGCTTCCATGGCGACACACATTGACAGGTTAAGTCAGTCTGTGAAGGGCTTTGCATTCGGATGGTTGATCCAACTGTTGGTGGTTGAGCACTGTCTCTACGAGTCCTCATCTTTAGAGATGGAGAAAGTTTTTTCGGATGATTGTTTCTTTCTTTATGTTTGTTTTAATGTGAATTGGTTTTAGTTGGGAAATAGCAAGTTTCTACCTGGTACTTCTTGGGTTTCTGTATTAGCTTTTATGTAGATGAGATGGAAGCGTGAACTTACTTTTCCTCAACCAACAATTTAATGACATAAAATGAGACACTGAAGGGTTTTTCTCAAAGGCATCTGATCTCCATCATCAACTGTGTGTGGATTTTAAGATCCGGTTGGATGATTCCGATAGGATGATAACGTCTGTTCTTGAAACAACTGCTGAAGAGTCATCATTAAAATATACTCATTCGTGTTCTTCATTTCTTGCAATAGATGCTCAAGCTCCATCTTTAAAATATCCTCATTCGTATTCTTCATTTCTTACAAGATCTGTTCAATAGTCATCATTAAAATATCCTCATTCGTGTTCTGCATTTCTTGCAACAGCTGGTCAAAAATCATCTTTAAAATATCCTCATTCGTATTCCTCATTTCTACAAGAGCTGTTCAAAAGCCATTTTTAAAATATCCTCATTCGTGTTGTGCATTTCTTGCAACAGCTGTTCAAGAGCCATCTTTAAAATACTCTAATTCGTGTTCTTCATTTTTTAAAAGAGCTGTTCAATAGTCATCTTTAAAATATCCTCATTCGTGTTCTGCATTTCTTGCAATAGATGCTCAAGCTCCATCTTTAAAATATCCTCATTCGTATTCTTCATTTCTTACAAGATCTGTTCAATAGTCATCATTAAAATATCCTCATTCGTGTTCTGCATTTCTTGCAACAGCTGGTCAAAAATCATCTTTAAAATATCCTCATTCGTATTCCTCATTTCTACAAGAGCTGTTCAAAAGCCATTTTTAAAATATCCTCATTCGTGTTGTGCATTTCTTGCAACAGCTGTTCAAGAGCCATCTTTAAAATACTCTAATTCGTGTTCTTCATTTTTTAAAAGAGCTGTTCAATAGTCATCTTTAAAATATCTTCATTCGTGTTCTGCATTTCTTGAAATAGCTGCTCAAGATCCATCTTTAAAATATCCTCATTCGTATTCTTCATTTCTTACAAGATCTGTTCAATAGTCATCGTTAAAATATCCTCATTCGTGTTCTGCATTTCTTGCAACAGCTGGTCAAAAATCATCTTTAAAATATCCTCATTCGTAGTCCTCATTTCTTACAAGATCTGTTCAATAGTCATCATTAAAATATCCTCATTCGTGTTCTGCATTTCTTGCAACAGCTGGTCAAAAATCATCTTTAAAATATCCTCATTCGTATTCCTCATTTCTACCAGAGCTGTTCAAAAGCCATTTTTAAAATATCCTCATTCGTGTTGTGCATTTCTTGCAACAGCTGTTCAAGAGCCATCTTTAAAATACTCTAATTCGTGTTCTTCATTTTTTAAAAGAGCTGTTCAATAGTCATCTTTAAAATATCCTCATTCGTGTTCTGCATTTCTTGAAATAGCTGTTCAAGAGCCATCTTTAAATTATTCTCATTCGTGTCTTTATTTCTTGCAACAGCTGCTCAAGAGTGTCCTTTAAATTATCCTCATTCGTGGTCTTCATTTCTTGTAACAGCTTTTGAAGAGTCTTCTTTAAAATATCCCATTCGTGTTCTGCATTTCTTGCAACAGCTGTTCAAGAGTCATCTTTAAAATATCCTCATTCGTGTTCTAGATTTCTTAGAAGAGCTGTTCAATAGTCATCTTTAAAATATCCTCATTCGTGTTCTTCATTTCTTGCAACAGCTATCCGAGAGTCATCTTTAAAATATCCTCATTCTTGTTCTGCATTTCTTGCAACAGCTATTCAAAAGTCATCTTTAAAATATCCTCATTCGTTTTCTGCATTGCTTAAAACAGCTGTTCAAGAGCCATTTTTAAAATATTCTCATTCGTGCTCTTCATTTCTTGCAATAGCTGCTCAAGAGTCATCTTTAAAATATCCTCATTCGTTTTCTGCATTTCTCGCAACAGCTGCAAACAGCAGCAAAATGCAATTCTCCTTCGTGTTCAGGATAGAGGAAGCAAATTTCAACAGGGGTAGAACAAAATTCTATTAAGCCTATGCCTTATGGAGGTATGAGTATGAAATTTAGATTTTCAGCAATATTTCTTTGATATTTGGAAATGGGTGATCACAATGGACTGAATGGTCAGGTCATAAGGACCCCCAAGGGTTCAGAGAAGGTTGTGGAAGGGAATCCACTGTAAAGTTGCAGAGTTACAAACTCTCTGGTGGATTTTCCTCCTCGGGCTTCTCTAACGTATACTTAGGGGAATGCGAGAGAAATATAATCCTTGAATTTTTTAAGTTTAAAAATTATCTATTACGATTATAATGTTTAAAAAATTGTTGCGATTCTGTATAAAAATAATGTGTGTTGGAAAATTTTGAATACGTGGGAAGAAAACTTTTAAAAAGGGTACTTTCATAAATTTTTAATAAGAGATACTTTTTTTAAAGAAATAGCTGAAGACACTATTATAGGTTGGCATTTATTTTAAAATATTTTATCTAATTAGGAACATTCATGATAAATAGTCTAATGTTAGAAAGCCTGGCAGAAAGAATCAAGGTATTTTCTTATCCTGCATGAAAATATTTTTTCAGTCAGCAGTTAGTTTTGCTAAGAAACGCCAAAAGAGTGGTGCGAGGAAAATTCAGTTGGTAGTGCTCCAGGCTCGTAATCTGCAGTTCCCAGGTTCGAGTCTCAACTGGATCAGCTTTGAGATTTATCTCCGCAAAATTCCCTGCCCTGCCCACGGTCAGTAGGGACACCGATGGGCTTGGAAAGGCCGCCGTCCGTCGGATGGGACATTAAGCCGTGGTCCCGTGTACGGGAGAGCCATACCCTGTGCACGTTAAAGAACACGCTGGATGGCCTTGACGGGAGGCTACCATCTGTCTCCCAACAGCTGTTCCAGTGGGTCCCCTCCCCCAACCTTCTCTGAGCCTTCGGGGTCCATGTGACCTGGCCATTTAGCCCATGGTGTGAAAAAAAGTGCCGCTCAGAGATAACCCAACCAATCACGTTAAAGAACACGCTGGATGGCCTTGACGGGAGGCTACCATCTGTCTCCCAACAGCTGTTACAGTGGGTCCCCTCCCTCAACCTTGTCTGAGCCTTCGGGGTCCATGTGACCTGGTCATTTAGCCCATGGTGTGAAAAAAAGTGCCGCTCAGAGATAACCCAACCAATCACGTTAAAGAACACGCTGGATGGCCTTGACGGGAGGCTACTATCTGTCTCCCAACAGCTGTTCCAGTGGGTCCCCTCCCCCAACCTTCTCTGAGCCTTCGGGGTCCATGTGACCTGGCCATTTAGCCCATGGTGTGAAAAAAGTGCCGCTCAGAGATAACCCAACCAATCACGTTAAAGAACACGCTGGATGGCCTTGACGGGAGGCTACCATCTGTCTCCCAACAGCTATTACAGTGGGTCCCCTCCCCCAACCTTGTCTGAGCCTTCGGGGTCCATGTGACCTGGCCATTTAGCCCATGGTGTGAAAAAAAGTGCCGCTCAGAGATAACCCAACCAATCACGTTAAAGAACACGCTGGATGGCCTTGACGGGAGGCTACCATCTGTCTCCCAACAGCTGTTCCAGTGGGTCCCCTCCCCCAACCTTCTCTGAGCCTTCGAGGTCCATGTGACCTGGCCATTTAGGCCATGGTAGGCAAAAAAGTGCCGCTCAGAGGTAAAACAACCCAACCCAACCCAAGGTATTTTCTTATCCTGCACGAAAATATTTTTTCAGTCAGCAGTTAGTTTTGCTAAGAAAAGCCAAAAGAGTGGTGCGAGGAAAATTCAGTTGGTAGTGCGCCAGTCTTGTAATCTGCAGTTCCCAGGTTCGAGTCTCAACTGGGTCAACGTTGAGATTTATCTCCGCAAAACTCCCTGCCGTCGGTCAGTACGGGTCACCGATGGTCTTGAAAAGACCACCATGCGTCGTATGCGACGTTAAGTCGCGATGAAAGAACATTCTGACTGGGGTGGCTCAGTCGGTAGCGCTTCAGGCTCGTAATCTGTAGTTCCCAGGTTCGAGTCCCAGCTGGGTCAGCGTCGTTTCTAAAAAAGCTAGTTTTCTAAAAAAAATCGTTGTCAGATATTTTTTCTGAATTAGTGTACCTACGTGTACTGTACACGAAGGTTGAAAGATCACTATTTTCTATATAAAAAAAAACCCTGCCAGATATTTTTTCTGAATTAGTGTACCTTCGTGTATTGTACACGAAGGTTGCAAAATCACTATTTTCTAAAAAAAAAATCGCTGCCAGATATTTTTTCTGAATTAGTGTACCTTCGTGTATTGTACACGAAGGTTTCCAGAACACTATTTTCTAAAAAAAAAATCATTGCCAGATATTTTTCTGAATTAGTGTACCTTCGTGTACTGTAGACGAAGGTTGCCAGATCACTATTTTCTAAAAAAATCGTTGTCAGATATTTTTCTGAATTAGTGTACCTTCGTTTACTGTACACGAAGATTGCCAGATCATTATTTTCTAAAAAAAATCGTTGTCAGATATTTTTTCTGAATTAGTGTACCTTCGTATACTGTACACGAAGGATTCCAGATCACTATTTTCTAAAAAAAAAAATCATTGCCAGATATTTTTCTGAATTAGTGTACCTTCGTGTACTGTAGACGAAGGTTGCCAGATCACTATTTTCTAAAAAAATCGTTATCAGATATTTTTCTGAATTAGTGTGCCTTCGTATACTGTACACGAAGGTTGCCAGATATTTTTCTGAATTAGTGTACCTTCGTATACTGTACACGAAGGTTTCCAGATCAGTATTTTCTAAAAAAATCGTTGTCAGATATTTTTCTGAATTAGTGTACCTTCGTATACTGTACAGGAAGGTTGCCAGATCACTATTTTCTAAAAAAAAAAAAATCGTTGTCAAATATTTTTTCTGAATTAGTGTACCTTCGTATACTGTACACGAAGGTTTCCAGATCGCTATTTTCTAAAAAAAAAAAATAATAATAATAATAATCATTGCCATATTTTTCTGAATTAGTGTACCTTCGTGTACTGTAGACGAAGGTTGCCAGATCACTATTTTCTAAAAAAAAATCGTTGTCAGATATTTTTCTGAATTAGTGTACCTTCGTATACTGTACACGAAGGTTGCCAGATCACCATTTTCTAAAAAAAAAATCGTTGCCAGATATTTTTTCTGAATTAGTGTACCTTCGTATACTGTACACGAAGGTTACAAGATCATTAATTTCTAAAAAAATCGTTGTCAGATATTTTTTCTGAATTTGTGTACCTACGTGTACTGTACACGAAGGTTGCCAGATCACTAATTTCTAAAAAAAAAAAAATCGTTCTCAGATATTTTTTCTGAATTAGTGTATCTACTTGTACTGTACACGAAGGGTGACAGATCACTATTTTCTAAAAAAATATCGCTGCCAGATCACTAATTTCTAAAAAAAAACGCTGTCAGATATTTTTTCTGAATTAATGTACCTTCGTGTACTGTACAAAAAGGTTGCCAGATCACTAATTTCTAAAAGAAATCGTTGTCAGATATTTTTTCTGAATTAGTGTACTACCTACGTGTACTGTACACGAAGGTTGACAGATCACTATTTTCTATAAAAAAAAACCTGCAAGATATTTTTTCTGAATTAGTGTACCTTCGTGTACTCTACACGAAGGTTGCCAAATCACTATTTTCTAAAAAAAAAAATCGCTGCCAGATATTTTTTCTGAATTAGTGTACCTTCGTGTACTGTACACGAAGGTTGCCAGATCACTATTTTCTGCAAAAAACCCGTTGCCAGATATTTTTTCTGATTAGTGTACCTTCGTGTACTGTACACGAAGGATGCCAGATCACTATTTTCTAAAAAAAAAAAATCGTTGGCAGATCACTAATTTCTATAAAAAATCTTTGCCAGATATTTTTCTGAATTCTGTAATCAACCTCAATGTTCGGATATTTTTTTAAGCGGCTGTACTTAGCAACCAGTAATAGCATTACAGATTCTATAAGTACAGAGCATTTAGATGAATAAATAGAACCGCGTTTGGCATAATTGATCCGAGACCTCCTACTACTTTTAAAATTACAAAGAAAAACAAGCATTCAGTGACACTTGAAAACATTCAATAAACCCGAAGATAACGCAAGCGAAATTTAGAATTTCATTTTAATCGAATTATTCCGTGTAATAAAATCCTCCTCTGTTCTGTCCTGAGACATAATTCCATTGTAGCCATCCTTAGCAACTCTTACATCAGGAATGTCAAACACGCGGCCCGCCGGGAACGGTTCTGCGGCCCTCCAAGATTGGATAACCAATACGTTTATTTAACTTTTGACAACACTGGATTCTTTAATTAAAATTATAAGTACGTACACGGTACATGAATTAAATAAACGTATTTCATAAAACATTTCCATTTATATAAAAGGGAATAAAAGTTATGCTTCATCTTTATTTCCTGGGGCGGGGGTGGCTCAGTTGGTAGCGCGCCAGGCTCGTAATCTGTAGTTCCCAGGTTCGAGTCCCAGCTGGGTCAGCGTTGAGATTTATCTCCGCAAAATTCCCCGCCCTGCCCACGGTCAGTAGGGGACACCGATGGGCTTGGAAAGACCGCCGTCCGTCGGATGGGACGTTAAGTCGTGGCCCCGTGTGCGGGAGAGCCTTACCCTGTGCACGTTAAAGAACACGCTGGATGGCCTTGACGGGAGGCTACCATCTGTCTCCCAACAGCTGTTCCAGTGGGTCCCCTCCCCCAACCTTCTCTGAGCCTTCGGGGTCCATGTGACCTGGCCATTTAGCCCATGGTGTGCAAAAAAGTGCCGCTCAGAGGTAAAAACAACCCAACGTTAAAGAACACGCTGGATAGCCTTGACGGGAGGCTACCATCTGTCTCCCAACAGCTGTTCCAGTGGGTCCCCTCCCCCAACCTTCTCTGAGCCTTCGGGGTCCATGTGACCTGGCCATTTAGCCCATGGTGTGCAAAAAAGTGCCGCTCAGAGGTAAAACAACCCAACGTTAAAGAACACGCTGGATGGCCTTGACGGGAGGCTACCATCTGTCTCCCAACAGCTGTTCCAGTGGGTCCCCTCCCCCAACCTTCTCTGAGCCTTCGGGGTCCATGTGACCTGGCCATTTAGCCCATGGTGTGCAAAAAAAGTGCCGCTCAGAGGTAAAACAACCCAACGTTAAAGAACTCGCTGGATAGCCTTTACGGGAGGATACCATCTGTCTCCCAACAGCTGTTCCAGTGGGTCCCCTCCCCCAACCTTCTCTGAGCCTTCGGGGTCCATGTGACCTGGCCATTTAGCCCATGGTGTGCAAAAAAGTGCCGCTCAGAGGTAAAACAACCCAACGTTAAAGAACACGCTGGATGGCCTTGACGGGAGGCTACCATCTGTCTCCCAACAGCTGTTCCAGTGGGTCCCCTCCCCCAACCTTCTCTGAGCCTTCGGGGTCCCTGTGACCTGGCCATTTAGCCCATGGTGTGCAAAAAAGTGCCTCTCAGAGGTAAAACAACCCAACGTTAAAGAACACGCTGGATGGCCTTGACGGGAGGCTACCATCTGTCTCCCAACAGCTGTTCCAGTGGGTCCCCTCCCCCAACCTTCTCTGAGCCATCGGGGTCCATGTGACCTGGCCATTTAGCCCATGGTGTGCAAAAAAGTGCCGCTCAGAGGTAAAACAACCCAACCCATGTTACATCCATCTCAACAGAAAGTATAAATTTTTCGCCAATCATATATCTTCCAGCACGTTTTCTTGAGTAAACAATTGTCTCCTTCAACAAGTTCTATTGAGGAAGCCACATCGTCTTTAAGGAAACGATTCGCGCTTAAATTTGAAACATTTCCCGGATAAATTATTCTTGTGATTTCCATTTCTGAGCTTTAAGCTTTCCATTAGGAACTGAGGGTTCATTTCCTTTATTTATGCATTAAGCGACTGTTTTCAATTTTCGAGTAGAGTAGCCCACAAGACATTGTAAATTATGCTAAGCTGTGCTTGTTTCATTTACTTCACTAACGCGTGTTAGGAAATGCACTTTAGCTTTAATTACTTCTCAGAACATTAATGCGAGAGATAATGAAATGGAAGTTGCGTTTGTAAAGTTTAGAGAACTCGTCGGATCTTGGTGATAAGGTTTCGGCAAATCTTCCTCGGTAGTAATCCCAATATATTTTCCTGAATGAATTTTGTTTATGTTAATGTCACACTTTTGTGGACTTTGGGTTGCTGCCCGAGCAGTTATCCCCCTGTACGTAGCAAATTTGAAAACTTTAATAAAATATGGGTCAGTTGGGTTGTTTTGCCTCTGAGCGACACATTTTTGCACACCATGGGCTAAATGGCCAGGTCACATGAACCCCGAAGGCTTAGAGAATGTTGGGGGAGGGAATCTAGTGGAACAGCTGTTGGGAGACAGATGGTAGCCTACCGTTAAGGCCATCCAGCGTGTTCTTTAACGTTGGGTTGTTTTACCTCTGAGCGACACTTTTTTGCACAACATGGGCTAAATGGCCAGGTCACATGAACCCCGAAGGCTTAGAGAATGTTGGGGGAGGGAATCTACTGGAACAGCTGTTGGGAGACAGATGATAACCTCTAGTCAAGGCCATCCAGCATGTGCTTTAACGTTGGGTTGTTTTTCTGCTGAGGTCCTGCCATCCTCTCAAATCTCCTACTGTGGCATATAAACTGACAGGCTCCTGTCAGACCTCTGTGGCAAGCAGCTGCTTGAGGGGGTATTTATTTTTATTTTTTTTTGTTTTACCACTGAGTTGTTTGGGTTGGGTTGTTTTACCTCTGAGCGGCACTTTTTTGCAGACCATGGGCGAAATGGCCAGGTCACATGGACCCCGAAGGCTCAGAGAAGGTTGGGGGAGGGGTTGGGTTGGGTTGTTTTACCTCTGAGCGGCACTTTTTTGCACACCATGGGCTAAATGGCCAGGTCACATGGACCCCGAAGGCTCAGAGAAGGTTGGGGGAGGGGACCCACTGGAACAGCTGTTGGGAGACAGATGGTAGCCTCCCGTCAAGGCCATCCAGCGTGTTCTTTAACGTGCACAGGGTATGGCTCTCCCGCACACGGGGCCACGGCTTAACGTCCCATCCGACGGACGGCGGCCTTTCCAAGCCCATCGGTGTCCCCTACTGACCGTGGGCAGGGCGGGGAATTTTGCGGAGATAAATTGGGGGAGGGGACCCACTGGAACAGCTGTTGGGAGACAGATGGTAGCCTCCCGTCGAGGCCATCCAGCGTGTTCTTTAACGTGCACAGGGTATGACTCTCCCGCACACGGGACCACGGCTTAACGTCCCATCCGCCGGACGGCGGCCTGTCCAAGCCCATCGGTGTCCCCTACTGACCGTGGGCAGGACGGGGAATTTTGCGGAGATAAATCTCAACGCTGACCCAGCTGGGACTCGAACCTAGGAACTACAGATTACTAGCCTGGCGCGCTACCAACTGAGCCACCCCCGCCCATTTTTTACCACTGAGCGGCACCTTTTTGCACACCATGCGCTAAATGGCCAGGTCACATGAACCCCGAAGGCTTAGAGAATGTTGGGGGAGGGAATCTACTGGAACAGCTGTTGGGAGACAGATGGTAAGCTCCCGTCAAGGCCATACAGAGTGTTCTTTAATGTTGGGTTGTTTTTACCTGTGAGCGACACTTTTTTACACACCATGCGCTAAATGGCCAGGTCACATGAATCCCGAGGGCTTAGAGAATGTTTGGGGAGGGAATCAACTGGAGTGGGTTGGGTTGTTTTACCTCTGAGTGGCACTTTTTTGCACACCATGGGCTAAATGACCAGGTCACATGGACTCCGAAGGCTCAGAGAAGGTTGGTGGAGGGGACCCACTGGAACAGCTGTTGGGAGACAGATGGTAGCCTCCCGTCAAGGCCATCCAGCGTGTTCTTTAACGTGCACAGGGTATGGCTCTTCCGCACACGGAACCACGGCTTAACGTCCCATCCGACGGACGGCAGCCTTTCCAAGCCCATCGGTGTCCACTACTGACCGTGGGCAGGGTGGGGAATTTTTGTGGAGATAAATCTCAACGCTGACCCAGATGGGACTCGAACCTGGGAACTACAGATTACAAGCCTGGCGCGCTACCGACTGAGCCACTCCCAAATATGGGTAGGAAGCAACAGAATATTATCGTATACGATGCCGCCAAGGAAAGGAGTACTGGGTACTAAATAATATGAATATTAGAAAAAAACTGAATGCTTTATTGGTTTACAGTTATCTCTAAATGCTGTTTTACATAGTCTCTCGGGGCGGGGGTGGCTCAGTTGGTAGCGCGCCAGGCTCGTAATCTGTAGTTCCCAGGTTCGAGTCCCAGCTGGGTCAGCATTGAGATTTATCTCCGCAAAATTCCCCGCCTTGCCCACGGTCAGTAGGGGACACCGATGGGCTTGGAACAGACCGCCGTCCGTCGGATGAGACGTTAAGCCGTGGCCCCGTGTGTGGGAGAGCCATACCCTGTGCACATTAAAGAACACGCTGGATGGCCTTGACGGGAGGCTACCATCTGTCTCAACAGCTGTTCCAGTGGGTCCCCTCCCCCAACCTTCTCTGAGCCTTCGGGGTCCATGTGACCTGGCCATTTAGCCCATGGTGTGCAAAAAAGTGCCGCTCAGAGGTAAAACAACCCAACCCAACATAGTCTCCCATGACAAAATATTCGTGAATTTACATCTTATATCAGTGAGAAGCTCCATAACTTCTAAAATATGCATTTAATGGAAAAATGTGACTAAAGATAAATTCAAGATCATAATCAAAGATATTTAAATCTCGATTTTCAATAATATTCGTTTAGTATATAAAGAGTTACTGAAGCTGAAATAATTAGCAAAATATTATCTTGTTTTAAAAACATCTTGCATAAATGTCTCATACACTGCTCACAAAAATTAGGGGATATTTCAAAATGAATATGAAGCGATAATATATCCCCTAATTTTTGTGAATAGTACATGGCCGAGTGGTTAGCGCGCTTGGCTACTGATCTAAGTGACCTGGGTTCGAGTCTCGGGTAAGGCATGGATGGATGTATGTATCGTTTTTCTGCTGAGGTCCTGCCACCCTCTGAGACCTTCTACTGTGGCATATAAACTGACAGGCTCTTGTCAGACCACTGCGGCAAGCAGCTGCTTGAGGGTGTATTTATTTTTATTTTTTTATATTAATAAAACCATTTTGCGAACTTCTTAATTGTATATTTATTTTATTAAACGTTTCGAGCATTGCTTATTAATTTGAAAGTCAGGTTGGGTTAGGGGCGGGGGTGGCTCAGTCGGTAGCACGCCAGGTTCGTAATCTGTAGTTCCCAGGTTCGAGTCCCAGCTGGGTCAGCGTTAAGATTTATCTCCCGAAAAAATTCCCACCCCATTTCTTGCCACCCCTTTTTCACTTTCTCCTGCTCAATTGAATTTCTTGCCACCCCTTTTTCACTTCTTTCCTGCTCAATTGAGTTTCTTACCACCCCTTTTTCACTTCTTTCCTGCTCAATTGAGTTTCTTCCCACCCCCTTTTTCACTTCTTTCCTGCTCAATTGAATTTCTTGCCAATCCTTTTTCGCTTTTTTGCTGCTCAATTGAGTTTCTTGCCACCCTCTTTTTCACTTCTTTCCCGCTCAACTGAATTTCTTGCCAACCCCTTTTCACTTTTTTGCTGCTCAATCGAATTTTTGCCACCCCTTTTTCACTTCTTTCCTGCTCAATTGAATTTCTTGCCAACCCCTTTTCACTTTTTTGCTGCTCAATCGAATTTTTGCCACCCCTTTTTCACTTTCTCCTGCTCAATTGAATTTCTTGCCACCCCTTTTTCACTTTTTCCTGCTCAATTGAGTTTCTTTCCACCCCATTTTTCACTTTCTCCTGCTCAATTGAATTTCTTTCCACCCCATTTTTCACTTTTTCCTGCTCAATTGAGTTTCTTTCCACCCCATTTTTCACTTTCTCCTGCTCAATTGAGTTTCTTACCACCCCATTTTTCACTTTTTCCTGCTCAATTGAGTTTCTTGCCACCCCCTTTTTCACTTCTTTCCTGCTCAATTGAATTTCTTGCCAACCCTTTTTCGCTTTTTTGCTGCTCAATTGAGTTTCTTGCCACCCCCTTTTTCACTTCTTTCCCGCTCAACTGAATTTCTTGCCAACCCCTTTTCACTTTTTTGCTTCTCAATCGAATTTTTGCCACCCCTTTTTCACTTTCTGCTGCTCAATTGAATTTCTTGCCAACCCTTTTTCACTTTTTTGCTGCTCAATTGAGTTTCTTGCCACCCCCTTTTTCACTTCTTTCCTGCTCAATTGAATTTCTTGCCAACCCCTTTTCACTTTTTTGCTGCTCAATCGAATTTTTGCCACCCCTTTTTCACTTTCTCCTGCTCAATTGAATTTCTTGCCACCCCTTTTTCACTTTTTCCTGCTCAATTGAGTTTCTTTCCACCCCATTTTTCACTTTCTCCTGCTCAATTGAGTTTCTTTCCACCCCATTTTTCACTTTTTCCTGCTCAATTGAGTTTCTTTCCACCCCATTTTTCACTTTTTCCTGCTCAATTGAATTTCTTACCACCCCATTTTTCACTTTTTCCTGCTCAATTGAGTTTCTTGCCACCCCCTTTTTCACTTTTTTCCTGCTCAATTGAATTTCTTGCCAACCCTTTTTCACTTTTTCCTGCTCAATTGAGTTTCTTTCCACCCCATTTTTCACTTTCTCCTGCTCAATTGAGTTTCTTTCCACCCCATTTTTCACTTTTTCCTGCTCAATTGAGTTTCTTTCCACCCCATTTTTCACTTTTTCCTGCTCAATTGAATTTCTTACCACCCCATTTTTCACTTTTTCCTGCTCAATTGAGTTTCTTGCCACCCCCTTTTTCACTTTTTTCCTGCTCAATTGAATTTCTTACCAACCCTTTTTCACTTTTTCCTGCTCAATTGAGTTTCTTTCCACCCCATTTTTCACTTTCTCCTGCTCAATTGAGTTTCTTTCCACCCCATTTTTCACTTTTTCCTGCTCAATTGAGTTTCTTTCCACCCCATTTTTCACTTTTTCCTGCTCAATTGAATTTCTTACCACCCCCATTTTTCACTTTTTCCTGCTCAATTGAGTTTCTTGCCACCCCCTTTTTCACTTTTTTCCTGCTCAATTGAATTTCTTGCCAACCCTTTTTCACTTTTTCCTGCTCAATTGAGTTTCTTTCCACCCCATTTTTCACTTTCTCCTGCTCAATTGAGTTTCTTTCCACCCCATTTTTCACTTTTTCCTGCTCAATTGAGTTTCTTTCCACCCCATTTTTCACTTTTTCCTGCTCAATTGAATTTCTTACCACCCCATTTTTCACTTTTTCCTGCTCAATTGAGTTTCTTGCCACCCCCTTTTTCACTTTTTTCCTGCTCAATTGAATTTCTTGCCAACCCTTTTTCACTTTTTCCTGCTCAATTGAGTTTCTTTCCACCCCATTTTTCACTTTCTCCTGCTCAATTGAGTTTCTTTCCACCCCATTTTTCACTTTTTCCTGCTCAATTGAGTTTCTTTCCACCCCATTTTTCACTTTTTCCTGCTCAATTGAATTTCTTACCACCCCATTTTTCACTTTTTCCTGCTCAATTGAGTTTCTTGCCACCCCCTTTTTCACTTTTTTCCTGCTCAATTGAATTTCTTGCCAACCCTTTTTCACTTTTTCCTGCTCAATTGAGTTTCTTTCCACCCCATTTTTCACTTTCTCCTGCTCAATTGAGTTTCTTTCCACCCCATTTTTCACTTTTTCCTGCTCAATTGAGTTTCTTTCCACCCCATTTTTCACTTTTTCCTGCTCAATTGAATTTCTTACCACCCCATTTTTCACTTTTTCCTGCTCAATTGAGTTTCTTGCCACCCCCTTTTTCACTTTTTTCCTGCTCAATTGAATTTCTTGCCAACCCTTTTTCACTTTTTCCTGCTCAATTGAGTTTCTTTCCACCCCATTTTTCACTTTCTCCTGCTCAATTGAGTTTCTTTCCACCCCATTTTTCACTTTTTCCTGCTCAATTGAGTTTCTTTCCACCCCATTTTTCACTTTTTCCTGCTCAATTGAATTTCTTACCACCCCATTTTTCACTTTTTCCTGCTCAATTGAGTTTCTTGCCACCCCCTTTTTCACTTTTTTCCTGCTCAATTGAATTTCTTGCCAACCCTTTTTCACTTTTTCCTGCTCAATTGAGTTTCTTTCCACCCCATTTTTCACTTTTCACTTTCTCCTGCTCAATTGAATTTCTTGCCACCCCTTTTTCACTTTTTCCTGCTCAATTGAGTTTCTTTCCACCCCATTTTTCACTTTCTCCTGCTCAATTGAGTTTCTTTCCACCCCCTTTTTCACTTTTTTCCTGCTCAATTGAATTTCTTGCCAACCCTTTTTCACTTTTTTGCTGCTCAATCGAATTTTTGCCACCCCTTTTTCACTTTCTGCTGCTCAATTGAATTTCTTGCCAACCCTTTTTCACTTTTTTTCTGCTCAATTGAGTTTCTTGCCACTACTTTTTTCACTTCTTTCCTGCTCAATTGAATTTCTTGCCAACCCCTTTTCACTTTTTTGCTGCTCAATTGAATTTTTGTCACACCCTTTTCACTTTCTGCTGCTCAATTGAATTTCTTGCCAACCCTCTTTCACTTTTTTGCTGCTCAATTGAGTTTCTTGCCACCCCCGTTTTCACTTCTTTCCTGCTCAATTGAATTTCTTGCCAACCCCTTTTCACTTTTTTGCTGCTCAATTGAATTTTTGCCACCCCTATTTCACTTTCTCTTGCTCAATTGAATTTCTTGCCACCCCTTTTTCACTTTTTCCTGCTCAATTGAATTTATTGCCATCCCTTTTTCACGTCTTTCCTGCTCAATTGAGTTTCTTCCCACCCCCTTTTTCACCTTTTTCCTGTTCAATTGAATTTCTTGCCGCCCCTTTTTCCCTTATTTCCTGCTCAATTGAATTTCTTGCCACCCGCTTTTTCACTTCTTCCTGCTCAATTGAGTTTCTTGCCACCCCTTTTCACTTTTTCCCTGCTCAACTGAATTTCTTGCCACCCCCTTTTCACTCTTTTATTATGACTCAAGATTTTCCTGATCGATTGAATTTCTTGCCACTCTTCCTCCTCCCCTTCCCCCTTTTAACTTTTTTGCTGCTCAAATGAATTTCTTTCCTGCTCAATTGAGTTCCTTGCCACCCCCTTTTCACTTTTTCGCTATTCACTCACGATTCTCTGACCGACTGAATTTCTTGCTACTCCACTTCCTCCTTTATCCCCTTTTCACCTTTTCTACTACTTGATTGAGTTTCCTCTCCCCCAGGCTTTATTTCCTTTCTAGATCCGGGCCTAGTAACAAGAAACCGATTAATAACCTTCTTTAACAACCTGTTACCATCCTCTCATAATCCCCATTCTCAATACATCTTTCGAACTCCTCTCTCTCATCTCACGCGACAGTCATCGCAAAACACTTCCCAACTTATCAACAAAAGTATCAAAAATTTATCACTTGAAAATTCCATCACGACTTTTTAAAACAGCTCTCCAGCGTCAATTAAAATCATTTCTCCGAGTTCAACCGGAAACTTCGCAAAAATCTCATCCCATTTTCCCATTAAAACCGGAAACATTTTACATCACATCCTGTTTTTAATTAGGACGCCTTCAAAGTCTTTAAAGTAAAGGCAAGATTAAGAAATTGTCGTGTTTCGCGAAAAGAAATAGCGACACGATATCTCTAATGCAACCTCTTAATTCAAAGTTGAAGTGATTTGAAAATGACCACTGCAAACCAGCTCATAAAATACTCTTAAGTATCCCTCTCTTGATTATGCGTTAGAGATCTTAACGACCGTTGCCAAGCACTCGGCATTCCTTGTAATTACTTAAATAGAACTTAACACTCTTCGGGTATTAAATAAGGATTAGGTTGTGCGAAACTAACTAATTAACCGTTTTAACTATAATTAGTAAATTGCGACTAGATTGATCTCCCGCCATTTTGATATATTTGTAGTAAATATCATGTTTTCGATGATCTTGGGATTATATATTATTGTTTTATGAACCAAACAGTTTGCAGTGGACTTGGGGGCGGGGGTGGCTCAGTAGGTAGCGCGCCAGGCTCGTAATCTGCAGTTCCCAGGTTCGAGTCCCAGCTGGGTCAGCGTTGAGATTTATCTCCGCAAAATTCCCCGCCCTCCCCACGCTCAGTAGGGGACACCGATGGGCTTGGAAAGGCCGTCGTCCGTCGGATGGGATGTTAAGCCGTGGTCCCGTGTGTGTGGGGGGGGGGAGAGTCATACCCTGTGCACGTTAAAGAACACGCTGGATGGCCTTGACGGGAGGCTACCATCTGTCTCCCAACAGCTCTTCCAGTGGGTCCCCTTCCCCAACATTCTCTGAGCCTTCGAGGTCCATGTGACCTGGCAATTTAGCCCATGGTGTGCAAAAAAGTGCCGCTCAGAGGTAAAACAACCCAACCCAACTCCCACACATGGTGCCACGGCTTAACGTCCCATCCGACGGACGGCGGTTTTCCCAAACCCATCGGTGTCCCCTACTGACCGTGGGCAGGGCGGGGAATTTTTGCGGAGATAAATCTCAACGCTGACCCAGCTGGAACTCGAACCTGGGAACTACAGATTACGAGCCTGGCGCGCTACCGACTGAGCCACCCCCGCCCCCAGGTTATAAGAACCCCGAGAAGATTGGGGAGAGGGGATTCATTGGAACAGCTATTAGGAGACAGACGGTAGTCTCCCATCAAGGCCATCCAGCATGTTCTTTAAGGTGAAAAGGGTAGGCTCTGCCGCACACGGGTAACGGCTTTAGATCCCATCTGATGGATGGCGGCCTTTGCAAACTCATCAGTGTCCACTAGTGATCGTAGGAAGTGCGGGAAGTTTCCCGGATATAAATCACAACGCCGGCCCAGCAGGGAGTCGAACCTGGAAACTGCAGATTGTGAGCCTGGCGCGCTACCGATTGAGCTACCCCCGCTCCAAGGAGCAGAGGTAAGGTTTTTCTGAATAAGGAAAGGTGGGGGTGGGAGTTGGCTCAGTCGGTTATGCGCCAGGCTCGTATAATCTGCAGTTTCCAGGTTCGAGTCCCAACTGTGCCCAGGTTTAGATATATCTCCACTAAACCCTAACTCTGTCCTCAATCAGAAAGGAGACACCGATGTGCTTGGAAAGGCCGCCGTCCGTCGGGTGATGCGTTAAGCTGTGGCCCAGAGGTGCGGGTGGGGTTGGGTTGTTTTACCTCTGAGCGGCACTTTTTTGCCTACCATGGGCTAAATGGCCAGGCCACATGGACCCCGAAGGCTCAGAGAAGGTTGGGGGAGGGGACCCACTGGAACAGCTGTTGGGAGACAGATGGTAGCCTCCCGTTAAGGCCATCCAGCATGTTCTTTAACGTTGGGTTGTTTTACCTCTGAACTGCACTTTTTTGCACACCATGGGCTAAATAGCCAGGTCACATGGACCCCGAAGGCTCAGAGAAGGTTGGGAGAGGGGACCCACTGGAACAGCTGTTGGAGACAGATGGTAGCCTCCCGTCAAGGCCATCCAGCGTGTTCTTTAACGTGCACAGGGTATGGCTCTCCCGCACACGGGGCCACAGCTTAACGTCCCATCCGACGGACGGTGGCCTTTCCAAGCCCATCGGTGTCCCCTACTGACCGTGGGCAGGGCGGGGAATTTTACGGAGGCCAGAGGTGCGGGAGAGCATATTCTTTGCACGTTAAAGAACACACTGGATGGCCTTGACGGGAAGCTACCATCTGTCCCGTAAGTGCTGTCTCGGGGCCGCCTTCATCCCAACCTTCTCTGAACCATTGGAATCCTTGTGACCTTGTCTTTAGGTTTCTAATAACCTGACATTCAGGAAAAAAAAAAGGTTCTTTTTATTTCCAAAGTGGGCAACAGTCTTCGACGTTTTAAAGTCACTTCATCATTCGAAATTCAAGAGTAAGTGAATAAAGAAAAAAAAAAAAGATAAAAACACACACGCACACTTCACATTGAGGAATAATGTTGAAATATCGGAAACGCATTAATAACAAGAAGGAGATCTGCAACTGACGTTGATTGCGTGGGATTTCTCTGTTCACTGACCAACTAACGCGACATTTCATTGGTGGGTTGGTTGGGATTTGTCTCATGATGCCGAGGCGACATGGAAGAGGAAAATCCTCAGATGTCTTAGGGACATTTTACCACATTCGTTTTAGAGGATCAGAAATGTTAAATATTTTATTAAAAAAAAGAGCAATAGGGAAATTTCAGGGGAAGCTTAAGCTGCGTTGTTGACACTCAGACAAGTTTGATAGCTCGAACGATTGATTTAGCAATCACCAGCCCCGGGTAAGGCATTGATGTATGTGTCGTTTTTCTGCTGAGGTCCAGCCATCCTCTCAGACCTTCTACTCTGGCATATAAACTGACAGGCTCCTGTCAGACCTCTGTGGCAAGCAGCTGCTTGAGGGGGCCTTATTGACCTTATTTATTTTTTTTTTTTTTGACAATCTAAAATCTGAAAAATGACAGCTGTCGATGTGTAAACTGCGCAGTTGGGTTGGGTTGGGTTGTTTTACCTCTGAGCGGCACTTTTTTGCACACCATGGGCTAAATGGCCAGGTCACATGGACCCCGAAAGCTCAGAGAAGGTTGGGAGAGGGGACCCACTGGAACAGCTGTTGGGAGACAGATGGTAGCCTCCCGTCAAGTCCATCCAGCCTGTTCTTTAACGTGCACAGGGTATGGCTCTCCCGCACGCGGGGCCACGGCTTAACGTCCCATCCGATGGACTGCGGCCTTTCCAAGCCCATCGGTGTCCCCTACTGACCGTGGGCAGGGCGGGAAATTTTGCGGAAATAAATCTCAACGCTAACCCAGCTGGGACTCGAACCTGGGAAAGGGAGACCATGAGACCTCAGTTCACACTTAAGACTGATGCTTCTCTTAGCAGCTGTCCAATGGTCTTCCTTCCATCCTCATCTGACCCCTTAATACCCTTGTGGTACACATTTTAGCCCATTGTGCGACCAAAAGGAATTTAACAGATAAACGACCCAACACTTATTATACCCTCCTTATGACGTGGCTTTCCCTGTCCAGCGTTCCCCCTTTTTATCACCTAGGGTGGGTAGATAAAATCTCAGTTCTTCTGTCTCAGTTCCTTTTAAAGGAACTTCCTCTGGAGGCATACTATCGACGTAAATGGCATCGTTCGCTCAAAAAGGAGAACATCACTTTATTCCGGGAGACTGAAGAAAGGAACCTCGTCAGCATTTTTGCTCTTCTCATCATCATCATCATCATCATCATGATTCGACCATTGTTACTGATGAACGATATCAAGGGGTGGGGGGGAGGGGAATCACGAGTGATGACGTCACTTCTCTCCAGGGATCCACGAGAGCTTTTCATCATAAACGTTGATTGTTTGGGAGGGGAATAGAAAATGACGCATCCCTCCATCACTGGAGTTGGAGGAGATGGAACACCCTCACGTCTCAGTCAAGAAGTCACTCATCAAGGAAAAAAAAAGGGAAATTATTTATGGAGATTGTGAATTTCTTTACTTTATGAGCTTGACTTTTGACTTTCTTCTATATACACCTATCCCTCGATTAACACGGTACTCAGTTCACACAATTTTGGCTTTGCACGGTCAAAAAATGCAACCAGTTTCGATTTACACGGTACTGACTGAGACGTACATAGAAAGGAAATCTCAGTCAGTACCGTGTAAATCGAAACTGGTTGCATTTTTTGACCGTGCAAAACCAAAATTGTGTGAACTGAGTACCGTGTAAATTGAGGGATAGGTGTATTTGGAATTGAATTCATTTTTAGTGTATTTTATGTCAGGAAAAAAAATTCTAAGCTTCCATTAGCTGGTTAATAAAAACTGATTGTTTGATGGTTCAGTGTTTGTTAATGATGGATGTAATATAATATTTGGTGAGGATTAAGTATTTGTTGATGATTGATTGATTTTTAATGATTGAATGATTGACTATTTGTTGATAATTAACTTCAATCCTGATAATAACAGGATTAAGTGTTTGTTGATTGTTGATAACAGACTGTTTATGATTTAGTGCTAATTAACGATTGATTGTTTGTTAATGACCGGATGATTGACTGTTTGCTGATGATTAAGTGTTCGTCGATAATTAACTATTTGTTAATGATTTGATGATTAATTCTTTGTTGATAATTAACTGTTGATTGAGTGTTTGTTGATAATAACTATTAATGATTGAATGTTTGTTGATAACTGTTGATGATAGACTGTTTGTGATTTAGTATTTGTTGGTGACTAAGTGATTGTCGATGATTTAGTATTTGTTGATGATTGACTGCTTGCCATTATTATGTGATTGCTGATGATTAAGTGTTTGTTATGACTGATTGTTTATTGATGATTAAGTGATTGTCGAAGATTAAGAGTTTGTTATGATTGATTGATTGCCATGATTAAGTGATTGCTGATGATTAAGTGTTTGTTATGACTGATTGTTTATTGATGATTAAGTGATTGTCGATGATTAAGTGTTTGTTGATGATTGACTGTTTGTCGATGATTAAGTGTTTGTTGATGATTGACTGTTTGTCGATGATTAAGTGATTGTTGATGATTAAGTGTTTGTTACGACTGATTGTTTATTGATGATTAAGTGTTTGTCGATGATCGATTATTTGTTGATTATTGACTGTTACTTTAACTGAATTTCGGTTGTTTTATCTCTGAGCGGCACTTTTTTGCACACCATGGACTAAATGGCCAGGTCACATGAACCCCGAAGGCTCAGAGAAGGTTGGGGGAGGGGACCCACTGGAACAGCTGTTGGGAGACAGATGGTAGTCTCCCGTCAAGGCCATCCAGCGTGTTCTTTAACGTGCACAGGGTATGGCTCTCCCGCACACGGGGCCACGGCTTAACGTCCCATCCGACGGACGGCGACCTTTCCAAGCCCATCGGTGTCCCCTACTGACCGTTGGCAGGGAGGGCAATTTTTTGCGTAGATAAATCTCAACGCTGACCCAGCTGCGACTCGAACCTGGGAACTACAGATTACGAGCCTGGCGCGCTACCGACTGAGCCACCCACGCCCCACTTTAACTGAAGCTATAGGAACTCGGTCCGTCACTTGAGTGTGCGAGAGTTAATACTTGAGTATGCTTGGAACTCCAGCGATTTTACTTGAGTGTGTTTCTCACCTGAGTGATGGTCCCTGCCATTTTTAAGTCGTCTTCGAGAAACATTGCTTGTGGGAAAAAAATTTAATAATCAATGCTCTTGTTGAAGAGCTATTGCAACAGAAAAAATAACCAAAAGTTGAGACCGCAGTTGATATTTATTTGACATCAATCAGTTTAGTAGTTGAGATCGCAGTTGACATTGGTTTATCAGTCAGTTTCGTAATTTTGATCTTCAGGATCATTTAGTTGGGTTGGGTTGTTTTACCTCTGAGCGGCACTTTTTTGCACACCATGGTCTAAATGGCCAGGTCACATGGACACCGAAGGCTCAGAGAAGGTTGGGGGAGATGACCCACTGGAACGGCTGTTGGGAGACAGATGGTAGCCTCCCGTCAAGGCCGTCCAGCGTGTTCTTTAACGTGCACAGGGTATGGCTCTCCCGCACACGGGGCCACGGCTTAACGTCCAATTCGACGGACGGCGGCCTTTCCAAGCCCATCGGTGCTCCCTACTGACCGTGGGCAGAGCGGGGAATTTTGCGTAGATAAATCTCAACGCTGACCCAGCTAGGACTCGAACCTGGGAACTACAGATTACGAGCCTGGCGCGCTACCGACTGAGCCACCCCCGCCCATATTGGTGATTACAATGATTGGTCCTTTAATTTGTTTGCGATTTATATAAACTTATTGTCTTAGTTGTTGAATCAGTTCATTAACAGTTTGTTAATTTATTACAAATTCGCGCTCGGTCTATAGGGAAGGGTAATATCTGGTCAAATAATCAATTTAAGGGTAATATCTGGTGAAATAATTAATTTAAAGGTAATATCTGGTCAAATAGTCAAATAGATGGTCAAATAGTTAAAAAATAAAGTTTAAAGGTAATATCTGGTCAAATAATTAATTTAAGGGTAATATCTGGTCAAATAATTAATTTAAGGGTAATATCTGGTGAAATAATTAATTTAAGGGTAATATCTGGTCAAATAGTCAAATAGATGGTCAAATAGTTAAAAAATAAAGTTTAAAGGTAATATCTGGTCAAATAATCAATTTAAGGGTAATATCTGGTGAAATAATTAATTTAAGGGTAATATCTGGTCAAATAGTCAAATAGATGGTCAAATAGTTAAAAAATAAAGTTTGAAGGTAATATCTGGTGAAATAATTAATTTAAGGGTAATATCTGGTCAAATAGTCAAATAGATGGTCAAATAGTTAAAAAATAAAGTTTAAAGGTAATATCTGGTGAAATAATTAATTTAAGGATAATATCTGGTGAAATAATTAATTTAAGGGTAATATCTGGTCAAATAGTCAAATAGATGGTCAAATAGTTAAAAAATAAAGTTTAAAGGTAATATCTGGTCAAATAATTAATTTAAGGGTAATATCTGGTCAAATAATTAATTTAAGGATAATATCTGGTAAAATAATTAATTTAAGGGTAATATCTGGTCAAATAGTCAAATAGATGGTCAAATAGTTAAAAAATAAAGTTTAAAGGTAATATCTGGTCAAAAAATTAATTTAAGGGTAATATCCGGTGAAATAATTAATTTAAGGGTAATATCTGGTGAAATAATTAATTTAAGGGTAATATCTGGTCAAATAGTCAAATAGATGGTCAAATAGTTAAAAAACAAAGTTTAAAGGTAATATCTGGTCAAATAATTAATTTAAGGGTAATATCTGGTGAAATATTTAATTTAAGGGTAATATCTGGTCAAATAGTCAAATAGATGGTCAAATAGTTAAAAAATAAAGTTTAAAGGTAATATATGGTCAAATAATTAATTTAAGGGTAATATCTGGTGAAATAATTAATTTAAGGGTAATATCTAATCAAATAGTCAAATAGATGGTCAAATAGTTAAAAAATAAAGTTTAAAGGTAATATCTGGTCAAATAATTAATTTAAGGGTAATATCTGGTCAAATAATTAATTTAAAAAAAATAAAGTTTAAAGGTAATATCTGGTCAAATAATTAATTTAAGGGTAATATCTGGTCAAATAATTAATTTAAAAAAAATAAAGTTTAAAGGTAATATCTGGTCAAATAATTAATTTAAGGGTAATATCTGGTCAAATAGTCAAATAGATGGTTAAATAGTTAAAAAAATAAAGTTTAAAGGTAATATCTGGTCAAATAATTAATTTAAAGGTAATATCTGGTCAAATAGTCAAATTGATGGTCAAATAGTTAAAAAATAGTTTAAAATTTAAGGTCTTTAAGTCAAATATTCAAGTACGACTAAAAATATAAAGTTTTGGAAATCCTGTTCGGCTTTTTTGTGTTCAAATAAAGACCGTGCTGAGATAAAAAAAAAAACCAATACAACTAGGTGAAGAGAATTTCAGTTTTGCTTCTTGTACCTAAATGTTTAATTATTTATTCGTAATCCTGAAAAACATTTCATAGCAAGCATAAAATTAACTTAGTTTCTCTTTGCAAGATTTATTTTGAATTAGCACCAACTTTCAAAACTCTCATATTCAATTTGTGTTTTTATCTATATAAACTTTTAAATTTTCGTGCCAAGTCAAAACGAAATCTTAATTTTTAAATCAAAAGTTGAAAACATCGTGTTTAATAATCAAAGTTTATCTAAATAGATCTTAAGACATGATATATATTGTCTATATATGTATATTCATATATTCGAAAGATTATAAATCTCGATTATAGAGTTGTTTGGCTATTTACCAACCTCCACTCTCCCTTTCATCGACGTTTTATGATCGCGGCCGAAACCGCGACCACTGGGCCATGGCAGTGATTTTAAAAGACTGGAGGAAAAGAGGTTGCAGTAATTATGAATTAATGGGATTGAAAGTAAAAGGGGGAAGGCAATCTGTCGGCGAGGAAGAAGTTCATTATTAGAAACGAGCTGTTGTAGGAAAATCTCTTTTTTTTTCTCTCTTCTTTAAACACAAACTGATAGGTGAGCACAAAAGGTACTCATCGGAGTTGTTAAGATAATTAAAGCAGCCGTAAATCCTAAAATGGAGGAGTAGTTACGGAATAATGACTTCGGGTAGAGCTCGGAAGCAAAAATGACGATGTGTATGAGTATGGATGCGAAGAGCGGGCCGAAAAGGGATGAACAAAAAAAAAATCCCCAAAGAGGTATTCTTGAAAGCAGGTAGACTCTCCTGGTTGCACTTCGGTCGTTTACAATGGTTACATTTCTAAACAAGATTAAATTGCAGTAACTCTTATGTTCCTCACTTTCTAGTGAGGAACACAAGAGATGAAGATTACTGAAAAGAAATTTCAGGGATGTGTTCCTTTAATAAGAATTTCATAGATGTCTTCTCTAAGATGATTTCCACGGATGATTTCAGCAGAGAAATTTTCATTGAAAGTCTGACTTCGAAGAAATAAACCTTTCTTGTAGCTACCTTAATTTTGTGCCTTCGAGAGGGAAAATGTTCCTTTATTTTCAACCATTCGACTGGTAGTTTAGTTTTTTGTTTTTGAGTTCGCTTTCTTTGAACCCAAAGGGTTAAATAGAGAAGTCCAAAAGATCCCAAGGGCTGAGTACTGGGTAAGGGAAGAGGAAGATTCACTAGACAGCTGTTTAGGGAAGGGTAATATCCAATGGACAGCTGTTAACAAAGGGAAAGATTCAATGGACAGCTGTTAATAAAAGGAAAAATCCAATGGAAACCTGTTAGGGATGGGTAATATCCAATGGGCAGCTGTTAATAAAGGGAAAGATACAATGGACAGCTGTTAGGGAAGGGTAACATCCAATGGACAGCTGTCAATAAAGGGAAATATCCAATGGAAAGCTGTTAGAAAAGGATAATATCCAATAGACAGTTTTTAATAAAGGGAAAGATACAATGTACAGCTGTTAATAAAGGGTAATATCAAATGGACAGCTGTTAATAAAAGGAAAGATCCAATGGAAAGCTGTTAGAGAAGGATAATATCCAATAGACAGTTGTTAATAAAGGGAAAGATACAATGGACAGCTGTTAATAAAGGGAAAGATCCAATGGAAAGTTGTTAGGGAAGAGTAATATCAAATGGACAGCTGTTAATAAAGGGAAAGATGCAATGGACAGCTGTTAGGGAAGGGTAATATCCAATGGACAGCTGTTAATAAAGGGAAAGATACAATGGACAGCTGTTAATAAAGGGAAAGATCCAATGGACAGCTGTTAGGGAAATGAAATATTCAATTAACAGCTCTTAAGAGAAAATTATAATGGACATTTGTTAGGGAATTAACTGCTATTCAGGAGAAAATACAATGGACAGCTGTTGGGGAAGGGGAAGATTCAATGGACACTTGTTAGGGAAGAGGAAGATTCAATTGACACTTGTTGGGAAAGAGGAAGATCTGATGGACAACTCTTAGTGAAGAGACAATGGACACTTGCTGAGGTAGGGGGAGATCCAATGGATAGCTTTAGGGAAAGAAACGATCGAAGGTATCAAGGGATTTTGTTTGAGTTGGGTTATTTTACCTCTGAGCGGCACTTTTTTTGTACACCATGGGCCAGGTCACATGGACCCCGAAGGCTCAGAGAAGGATGGGGGAGGGGACCCACTGGAACAGCTGTTGGGAGACAGATGGTAGCCTCCCATCAAGGCCATCCAGCGTGTTCTTTAACGTCCACAGGGTATGGATCTCCTGCACACGGGCCATGGCTTAACGTCCCATCCGACGGACAGCGGCCTTTCCAAGCCCATCGGTGTCCCCTACTGACATTGGGCAGGGCGGGGAATATTTGCGGAGATAAATCTCAATGCTGACCCAGCGGAGACTCGAACCTGGGAACTACAGATTACGAGCCGGGTGCGCTACAGACTGAGCCACCCCTTGGGATCAAGGGATCCAAGGGATATAATAGCTGTAGGGAAAGAAAAGATCCAGTTTACAGCTGTTAGGGAAGAAGGATAAGATCAAGTGGGCAGCTATTAGGGAACAGGAATATTCGATGGACGGCTGCTAAAGAAGTGGTAGACCTAATGGACATGTTCGTAAAATGATGTTCCCAGGTTCGAATCCCTACTGTGCCTGTGTGTAGAAAATATTTCCCTAATACTTTACCTCGCCTTCAATGATTCATCGATGGGATTATAAAGACCGTCGTATGAGACGTTAACCGATTTATATTTTAAGCTGGTTAAAGAATCAGGTGGATGACTAAAATTAAAGGCTTCCACTGTCTCTTAAAATCTATCCAGCGCGTGCTCCTTCTCTTATCCATCCCTGGGTCCATGTGATTAGCCCATTCCATGAACAAGAAATATTTATTTCAATACATGTTTGAAATGCAAAAGTTGATGGCTCTCCGACATACTTGTGTTCCATTCTACGATTTACACAGTCGTATCAGAATAATATGACCACCTACCTAATAATGGGAATTGGGTTGGGTTGTTTTACCTCTGAGCGGCACTTTTTTGCACACCATGGGCTAAATGGCCAGGTCACATGGACCCCGAAGGCTCAGAGAAGGTTGGGGGAGGGGACCCACTGGAACAGCTGTTAGGAGGCAGATGGTAGCCTCCCGTCAAGGCCATCCAGCGTATTCTTTAACGTGCACAGGGTATGGCTCTCCCGCACACGGGGCCACGGCTTAACGTCCCATCCGACGGACGGCGGCCTTTCCAAGCCCATCGGTGTCCCCTACTGACCGTGGGCAGGGCGGGGAATTTTGAGGAGATAAATCTCAACTCTGACCCAGCTGGGACTCGAACCTGGGAACTACAGATTACGAGCCTGGCGCGCTACCGACTGAGCCACCCCGCCCCATGGGAATTGGGGGTAGTCATGTTATTCTGATTATTCTGAATTATTTTGAATGAATAAACTTTAATTCGCATTTAAAACAATTCAACCGAACCTCTTCTATACAGGTTCTGCAAAGGTTTGGGGGTCTTTATAACTTGGGTATCCCTTCATAACGTTCCAGGAATGTATAATCGTCAAATGCGACTAGCAGCGTTATATAAGTAGCACGATCTTTTCGTTTACAAACATTATTTTTTTTTCCGACGGTGATCATAAATATAAGCAAACAAAAACTTATATTTCAAGAACACTCCTTTTTTTTTCAATAACAATTTTATAAAAAAAAAAAGCAAAACCTCGTGAAGAGAGAGGGGAAAAAAATAAAACATTTCTCGATGGGAAAAAAAAATTAAGAGTAAGAATTTTCTAGAAAGATTCGTTTCTGGATTTTTAACTGGAGCTAAAATATTTAAAATATCCAAGAACATGGTTTGAATTTTGATGAGATACGAGCAAGAAGTATTAGTGATACCAAAACACATTTAAATAAGTTTAGAAAAAAGCATATAGGAAACGTAGTCGACGTTAGTGTTTTGATTCGCAGAGTTTGATTAGCGATGTAGAATATTCATCAGTTTGTCAGAAAAGTTTTGGAGACGTTCTTCAGATTGAAAGGAAAGAAAATATTTGTGTGGATACACCTAAAGAAAATATTAGGAGGAATATGCTATAGGAGTGAGTGAATGGAGAAATATGCTATTAGGAGAAATATGCTAAATTTCTCTCTAACTTTCATAGCTTGAAGCATTTCTAAATTGGGAGAAAAAATTTGCTTTCTTTTTTTCAAATGAATACTGAGAGCTGAAAGAAGCAACGAAACGGATTGCTTCCCATTGCCTGATTTCACGTTAAAGAGCTTACATATGTTTAATAAAAGTTAATATTAATTTAATATAAATTAACAATTTAAATAAATTTGAAAAAGTGAACTGTTTTGTGACGGCCTGTCTTTTTTAATGTTTTAATACTCGGTGTTGTTGTTTACAGATCTTGTTCGAAATTCTCTTCTGAATTTAGGAGAAAAAAAGGTAAGAATGCTTGTTTTTATTTATATAATATTTCCTTTAAGAAAAAGCAAACAAATCAGCTGTCTCTCTTTTTACCGAACGTATTTGTGAAGTTTAACGCTCATAAGTTCTTAAATTGATAAAGAAAAAGGTTAATTAAAAATGTTAATTTAAATGTTAAAGTTAAATTAAATGGATAAAAAAGAATAATAAAAATTTTTAACGATTAAATAAAAAAATGTTGATTATGATGTCTGGATAAACGAAATGCGTCACAAATTCCAAAGATGAATTTATTACTTTATGATGTACAGTCTCTCAAAAAAAGTATCCGAACACTATGGTGATTACAGAATTCAGAAAAAATATCTTGCAACGATCTTTTTTGAGTGATTGTATCTAAAAGAACATATTTGTGATGTATGTTTTAAAAAGGTTTTCTTCAAAACGATTTCGTAAGATTACGTTTTAGAAAGAGATTTTTGGAGTATTGAGTAGGTTCAACCAACAGATTATTTCAACGCTAAAAAGCTCTATTAGAGGATTTATTTTTATTAAGTACTACCAAAGCTGTTGAAAAAGTATAGCTCAAAGTGCTGCTAAAGTTATATCAAAAATATTTTATAGTTTTGGAAAAGATCTATTAAAACGATCCAAGTGCTGCCAAATATTTTATCTAAAAGATTCCTCAAAATGCTGCCTACGATTTTCCTAAAAGATTCCTCAAAATGCTGCCTACGATTTTCCAAAAAGATTCCTCAAAATGTTGCCTACGATTTTCCTAAAAGATTCCTCAAAATGCTGCCTACGATTTTCCTAAAAGATTCCTCAAAATGCTGCCTACGATTTTCCTAAGAGGATTACTCAAACAGTTGCCATAGTTCTATCAGGAGGATTCCACAAAATGCAGCAAAAGTTCCATCAGAAAGATTCCTCACACTACTGAAAACGTTCTACGGTTCGTGCACTGCACTAAAATTACTATCATAATACGAATTCTCAAGAACTGTAGTGACCTGCTGGAAAGCCTTTTAAAGTGCTGCACGAAATTTATAGAATTTTTCCCTGAAGTTCTACTCAAAATTTCAGTATTCAAAGTAGTACAAATGTAAAATCATTTCTTTAGGTGCTGCAAAATATTTACCAAAACATTTTAGCAACTATTGGGAAATATTTACCAAAAGTTAATATAAATTACTGCAAAATATCTAACGAAATGTTTTTGTGAGTACTGCCAAAAATTTGAAAAAACTATTAAATGCTCATCCCATTAATCGAATAAAAAGATTCATCAAGTCTGTAAGAAAAAAAAGATCTTTTAACAACATTTCTCAACTTCTGAACAAGATTAAGAGATTCCAGTGTTTCAAGATTCGTAAAAAATGACCAGTGATGTTCTACTAAGAAAAACATTTCTGAAGTGCTACCCTTTAGCTGGTTGAAACCGGGCCAAATTGTAAGCACTCTGATCTCATTTGGTCCCCTTCAACCAGCTGTAGTTGGCATCCTCCTCAACTAGAGTAAAAAAAAATGAAGATATGAGAAAAATGAAGATCTGAAAATTGGTAAGTTCAATTTTTCTTTCTAAGGTACAACCAGAATAATCCTGTTCATTAAATGGGATCAGAACTTCTGCTGGAATCAGAAGCGTTCATTGTTGGTATTATACTCAATGGTTGATTTGTTTTACCTCTGAGCGGCACTTTTTTTGCACACCATGGGCTAAATGGCCAGGTCACATGGACCCCGAAGGCTCAGAGAAGGTTGGGGGAGGGGACCCACTGGAACAGCTGTTGGGAGACAGATCGTAGCCTCCCGTCAAGGCCAACCAGCGTGTTCTTTAACGTTGGGTTGTTTTACCTCTGAGCGGCACTTTTTTGCACACCATGGGCTAAATGGCCAGGTCACTGGACCCCGAAGGCTCAGAGAAGGTTGGGGGAGGGGACCCACTGGAACGGCTGTTGGCCTCACGTCAAGGCCATCCAGTGTGTTCTTTAACGTGCACAGGGTATGGCTCTCCCACATACGGGGCCACGGCTTAACGTCCCATCCGACGGACGGCGGCTTTCCAAGCCCATCGGTGTCCCCTACTGACCGTGGGCAGGGCGGGGAGTTTTGCGGAGATAAATCTCGATGCTGACCCAGCTGGGACTCGAACCTGAAAACTACAGATTACGAGCCTGGCGCGCTACCGACCGAGCCACCCCCGCCCCACATACTCAATGGTAAAATAATAGCAAGTCAATTTCCTCCTTACAATGTGTTAATACAATTATATTTCAGGGGGGAAAGATATGATATTTAACCTATGGGAGGATAATTATATTGCATGAGGGGAGGAGATGACATTTAATCGATGGACGACAATTATTTTGCATTTGGGGGTGGACGTCATATTCAGTGGGTGAGAGAATAATTATATTCATAGGGGAGGAAATAATATTTAATATGTTTTATATGTGGGAGGGCAATATATTATTCCACCGGGGAGGAGATGACATTCAGTCGGTGGGAGGAAAATTATATTACATGGGGGAGCGGATGATATTTAATCTCTCAGAGTTGCGTTGTTTTACCTCTGAGCGGTACTTTTCTGCACACCATGGGCTAAATGGCCAGGTCACAAGGACCCCGAAGGCTCAGAGAAGGTTTGGGGAGAGGACCCACTGGAACAGCTGTTGGGAGACAGATGGTAGCCTCCCGTCAAGGCCATTCAGCGTGTTCTTTAACGTTGGGTTGTTTTATCTCTGAGCGGTACTTTTTTGCACACCATGGGCTAAATGGCCACGTCACAAGGACCCCGAAGGCTCAGAGAAGGTTGGGGGAGGGGACCCACTGGAACAGCTGTTGGGAGACAGATGGTAGCCTCCCGTCAAGGCCATTCAGCGTGTTCTTTAACGTTGGGATGTTTTACCTCTGAGCGGCACTTTTTTTGCACATTATGGGCTAAATGGCCAGGTCACAAGGACCCCGAAGGCTCAGAGAAGGTTGGGGGAGGGGACCACTGGAACAGCTGTTGGGAGACAGATGGTACCTCCCGTCAAGGCCATCCAGCGTGTTCTTTAACGTGCACAGGGTATGGCTCTCCCGCACACGGGGGCACGGCTTAACGTCCCATCCGACGGACGGCAGCCTTTCCAAGCCCATCGGTGTCCCCTACTGACCGTGGGCAAGGCGGGGAATTTTTGCGGAGATAAATCTCAACGCTGACTCAGCTGGGACTCGAACCTGGGAACTACAGATTACGAGCCTAGCGCGCTACCGACTGAGCCACCAGCTCACCCACGGGGGGTGATGATATTCAATTATTTGGAAGATAATTATATTCCATGTGGTGAAGATGATATTTAATTAATGGGAGAATAATTGTATTCGTACATATCCCAACTGCGATTATATAGAAAAGACTCCTGTTAGGAGTTGTTCTGAGTTGTTTAACTTTTAAGAGGCACTTTTGTTTTGAGGCACTTTTGTTTGCAATTGTTCTAAATGGCCAGGTCACAAGAACCCCAAGGACTCAAAGAAGGTTGGGAGAAGGGGACCCACTGGACAGCTATTAGGAAACGTGGTTGCCTTTCGTTAAGGCCATTCAATAGGTTCTTTAACGTGCATAGGGTATGACTCACCTTCACACGGGTTGGGTTGGGTTGTTTTACCTCTGAGCGGCATTTTTTTGCACACCATGGGCTAAATGGCCAGATCACATGGACCCCGAAGGCTCAGAGAAGGTTGGGGGAGGGGACCCACTGGAACAGCTGTTGGGAGACAGATGGTAGCCTCCCGTCAAGGCCATCCAACGTGTTCTTTAACGTGGACAGGGTATGGCTCTCCTGCACACGAGCCCACGGCTTAACGTCCCATCCGATGGACGGCAGCCTTTCCAAGCCCATCGGTGTCCCCTACTGACCGTGGGCAGGGCGGGGAATTTTGCGGAGATAAATCTCAACGCTGACCCAGCTGGGACTCGAACCTGGGAACTACAGATTACGAGCCTGGCGCGCTACCGACTGAGCCACCCTGCCCCACCTTCACACGGAAGCACGGCTTAACGTTCCTTCTGACATCGGTGGCCTTTTCGAGCCCATAGATGTCCGTTTCTTGACCCATCTCAAGGTGGGAGTTTACTAGAGATACATTTCACCGCTGGCACAGTTGGGTCTCGAACTTGGGCACTACAGATTACGAGCATTAGTCACTACTGATACTCCCCGACCTCGGTTGTGGGAGTCAAAACGCCATTTGTACAATTTCCACAAGGGTCTGGACAATTTTCAAGCTCCCCTTTCGAAGCAGTCTGAGAAAACAGGAAAAATGTTGCTGTGCATGTGGAATTTCTGGAGTTCGGGAAGGGAGGGACGGGGGTGGTGCTCAGTCGGTACAGCGTCAGGCTCGTAATCCGCAGTTTCCAGCTTCGATTCCCAATGGGCCAGTGTTAAAATTTATCTTTTCAAAACACCACCTTGCGCTCGTTTACCATTGGACTTGAAAAGACCGCCGTCCGTCAGATGGAACATCAAGCCGTGAACCCGTGCGAGAGCCATACCTTCTGCAGGTTAAAGAACACGCTGAATGACTTTGACGGAAGGCTACCATCTGTCTCCCAACAGCTGTCCAGTGGGTCCCCTTCCTCAAACTTCTCTGAGCCTTCGGTGTTCTTGTGACCTGGCCATTTAGCCATTCCGTGCAAAATGCATCGTTCAGAAGTAAACAACCCAACCTAACTCGGGAAGATAATATATCCGGATTTTTTTCTTCTTGCTTAATCTAACTTATTTTTCAGAGCACAGAGCCCAACCTTCTCTGAGCCTTCGGGGTCTTTGTGACCTAACCCTTTAGCCATTCTTTGCAAAAATGCATCGCTCAGAGGTAAAACAACCCAGTCTAATTACGGAAGGTAATAATTCCGGATTTTTTCTTGCTTAAGATAACTTATTTTTCAGAGCACACAGTCCAACATTCTCTGAGTCTTCGGGGTCCTTGTGACCTAACTATTTACTCATTCTGTGCAAAAAATGCATCGCTCAGAGGTAAAACAACTCAACCTAACTCGGGAAAATAATAAATCCGGATATTTTTCCTGATTAAGTTAACTTATTTTTCAGAGCACAGAGCCCAACCTTCTCTGGGTCTTCGGGGTCTTTGTGACCTAACCCTTTAGACATTCTGTGCAAAAATGTATTGCTCAGAAGTAAACAACCCAACCTAACTCGGGAAGATAATATATCCGGATTTTTTCTTGCTTAAGCTAACTTATTTTTCAGAGCACAGAGTCCAACCTTCTCTGAGCCTTCGGGGTCTTTGTGACCTAATCCTTTAGCCATTCTGTGCAAAAATGTATTGCTCAGAAGTAAACAACCCAACCTATCTCGGAAAGATAATAAATCCGGATTTTTTTCTTGCTTAAGCTAACTTATTTTTCAGAGCACAGAGTCCAACCTTCTCTGAGTCTTCGGGGTCCTTGTGACTTAACCATTTACTCATTCTGTGCAAAAAATGCGTCGCTCAGAGGTAAAACAACCCAACCTAACTCGGAAAGATAATAAATCCGGATTTTTTTCTTGCTTAAGCTAACTTATTTTTCAGAGCACAGAGTCCAACCTTCTCTGAGCCTTCGCGGTCTTTGTGACCTAACCCTTTAGCCATTCTGTGCAAAAATGTATTGCTCAGAAGTAAACAACCCAACCTAACTCGGGAAGATAATAAATCCGGATTTTTTTCTTGCTTAAGCTAACTTATTTTTCAGAGCACAGAGTCCAACCTTCTCTGAGCCTTCGGGGTCCTTGTGACTTAACCATTTACTCATTCTGTGCAAAAAATGCGTCGCTCAGAGGTAAAACAACCCAACCTAACTCGGAAAGATAATAAATCCGGATTTTTTTCTTGCTTAAGCTAACTTATTTTTCAGAGCACAGAGTCCAACCTTCTCTGAGTCTTCGGGGTCCTTGTGACTTAACCATTTACTCATTCTGTGCAAAAAATGCGTCGCTCAGAGGTAAAACAACCCAACCTAACTCGGAAAGATAATAAATCCGGATTTTTTTCTTGCTTAAGCTAAGTTATTTTTCAGAGCACAGAGTCCAACCTTCTCTGAGCCTTCGGGGTCTTTGTGACCTAACCCTTTAGCCATTCTGTGCAAAAATGTATTGCTCAGAAGTAAACAACCCAACCTAACTCGGGAAGATAATAAATCCGGATTTTTTTCTTGCTTAAGCTAACTTATTTTTCAGAGCACAGAGTCCAACCTTCTCTGAGCCTTCGGGGTCCTTGTGACTTAACCATTTACTCATTCTGTGCAAAAAATGCGTCGCTCAGAGGTAAAACAACCCAACCTAACTCGGAAAGATAATAAATCCGGATTTTTTTCTTGCTTAAGCTAACTTATTTTTCAGAGCACAGAGTCCAACCTTCTCTGAGCCTTCGCGGTCTTTGTGACCTAACCCTTTAGCCATTCTGTGCAAAAATGTATTGCTCAGAAGTAAACAACCCAACCTAACTCGGGAAGATAATAAATCCGGATTTTTTTCTTGCTTAAGCTAACTTATTTTTCAGAGCACAGAGTCCAACCTTCTCTGAGTCTTCGGGGTCCTTGTGACTTAACCATTTACTCATTCTGTGCAAAAAATGCGTCGCTCAGAGGTAAAACAACCCAACCTAACTCGGAAAGATAATAAATCCGGATTTTTTTCTTGCTTAAGCTAACTTATTTTTCAGAGCACAGAGTCCAACCTTCTCTGAGCCTTCGGGGTCTTTGTGACCTAACCCTTTAGCCATTCTGTGCAAAAATGTATTGCTCAGAAGTAAACAACCCAACCTAACTCGGGAAGATAATAAATCCGGATTTTTTTCTTGCTTAAGCTAACTTATTTTTCAGAGCACAGAGTCCAACCTTCTCTGAGTCTTCGGGGTCCTTGTGACTTAACCATTTACTCATTCTGTGCAAAAAATGCGTCGCTCAGAGGTAAAACAACCCAACCAAACTCGGAAAGATAATAAATCCGGATTTTTTTCTTGCTTAAGCTAACTTATTTTTCAGAGCACAGAGTCCAACCTTCTCTGAGCCTTCGGGGTCTTTGTGACCTAACCCTTTAGCCATTCTGTGCAAAAATGTATTGCTCAGAAGTAAACAACCCAACCTAACTCGGGAAGATAATAAATCCGGATTTTTTTCTTGCTTAAGCTAACTTATTTTTCAGAGCACAGAGTCCAACCTTCTCTGAGTCTTCGGGGTCCTTGTGACCTAACCATTTACTCATTCTATGCAAAAAAATGCATCGCTCAGAGGTAAAACAACCCAACCAAACTCGGAAAGATAATAAATCCAGAATTTTTTCTTGCTTAAGCTAACTTATTTTTCAGAGCACAGAGTCCAACCTTCTCTGAGTCTTCGGGGTCTTTGTGACCTAACCCTTTAGACATTCTGTGCAAAAATGTATTGCTCAGAAGTAAACAACCCAACCTGACTCGGGAAGATAATAAATCCGGATTTTTTTCTTGCTTAAGCTAACTTATTTTTCAGAGCACAGAGTCCAACCTTCTCTGAGTCTTCGGGGTCTTTGTGACCTAACCCTTTAGCCATTCTGTGCAAAAATGTATTGCTCAGAAGTAAACAACCCAACCTAACTCGGAAAGATAATAAATCCGGATTTTTTTCTTGCGTAAGCTAACTTATTTTTCAGAGCACAGAGCCCAACCTTCTCTGAGCCTTCGGGGTCTTTGTGACCTAACCCTTTAGCCATTCTGTGCAAAAATGTATTGCTCAGAAGTAAACAACCCAACCTAACTCGGGAAGATAATAAATCCGGATTTTTTTCTTGCTTAAGCTAACTTATTTTTCAGAGCACAGAGTCCAATCTTCTCTGAGTCTTCGGGGTCCTTGTGACTTAACCATTTACTCATTCTGTGCAAAAAATGCGTCGCTCAGAGGTAAAACAACCCAACCTAACTCGGAAAGATAATAAATCCGGATTTTTTTCTTGCGTAAGCTAACTTATTTTTCAGAGCACAGAGCCCAACCTTCTCTGAGCCTTCGGGGTCTTTGTGACCTAACCCTTTAGACATTCTGTGCAAAAATGTGTTGCTCAGAAGTAAACAACCCAACCTGACTCGGGAAGATAATAAATCCGGATTTTTTTCTTGCTTAAGCTAACCTATTTTTCAGAGCACAGAGTCCAACCTTCTCTGAGCCTTCGGGGTCTTTGTGACCTAACCCTTTAGCCATTCTGTGCAAAAATGTATTGCTCAGAAGTAAACAACCCAACCTAACTCGGGAAGATAATAAATCCGGATTTTTTTCTTGCTTAAGCTAACTTATTTTTCAGAGCACAGAGTCCAACCTTCTCTGAGTCTTCGGGGTCCTTGTGACCTAACCATTTACTCATTCTATGCAAAAAAATGCATCGCTCAGAGGTAAAACAACCCAACCAAACTCGGAAAGATAATAAATCCAGAATTTTTTCTTGCTTAAGCTAACTTATTTTTCAGAGCACAGAGTCCAACCTTCTCTGAGTCTTCGGGGTCTTTGTGACCTAACCCTTTAGACATTCTGTGCAAAAATGTATTGCTCAGAAGTAAACAACCCAACCTAACTCGGAAAGATAATAAATCCGGATTTTTTTTCTTGCGTAAGCTAACTTATTTTTCAGAGCACAGAGCCCAACCTTCTCTGAGCCTTCGGGGTCTTTGTGACCTAACCCTTTAGCCATTCTGTGCAAAAATGTATTGCTCAGAAGTAAACAACCCAACCTAACTCGGGAAGATAATAAATCCGGATTTTTTTCTTGCTTAAGCTAACTTATTTTTCAGAGCACAGAGTTAAACCTTCTCTGAGTCTTCGGGGTCCTTGTGACCTAACCATTTACTCATTCTATGCAAAAAAATGCATCGCTCAGAGGTAAAACAACCCAACCAAACTCGGAAAGATAATAAATCCAGAATTTTTTCTTGCTTAAGCTAACTTATTTTTCAGAGCACAGAGTCCAACCTTCTCTGAGTCTTCGGGGTCTTTGTGACCTAACCCTTTAGACATTCTGTGCAAAAATGTATTGCTCAGAAGTAAACAACCCAACCTAACTCGGAAAGATAATAAATCCGGATATTTTTCTTGCGTAAGCTAACTTATTTTTCAGAGCACAGAGCCCAACCTTCTTTGAGCCTTCGGGGTCTTTGTGACCTAACCCTTTAGCCATTCTGTGCAAAAATGTATTGCTCAGAAGTAAACAACCCAACCTAACTCGGGCAGATAATAAATCCGGATTTTTTTCTTGCTTAAGCTAACTTATTTTTCAGAGCACAGAGTCCAACCTTCTCTGAGCCTTCGGGGTCTTTGTGACCTAACCCTTTAGCCATTCTGTGCAAAAATGTATTGCTCAGAAGTAAACAACCCAACCTAACTCGGGAAGATAATAAATCCGGATTTTTTTCTTGCTTAAGCTAACTTATTTTTCAGAGCACAGAGTCCAACCTTCTCTGAGCCTTCGGGGTCCTTGTGACTTAACCATTTACTCATTCTGTGCAAAAAATGCGTCGCTCAGAGGTAAAACAACCCAACCTAACTCGGAAAGATAATAAATCCGGATTTTTTTCTTGCTTAAGCTAACTTATTTTTCAGAGCACAGAGTCCAACCTTCTCTGAGCCTTCGCGGTCTTTGTGACCTAACCCTTTAGCCATTCTGTGCAAAAATGTATTGCTCAGAAGTAAACAACCCAACCTAACTCGGAAAGATAATAAATCCGGATTTTTTTCTTGCTTAAGCTAACTTATTTTTCAGAGCACAGAGTCCAACCTTCTCTGAGTCTTCGGGGTCCTTGTGACTTAACCATTTACTCATTCGGTGCAAAAAATGCCTCGCTCAGAGGTAAAACAACCCAACCTAACTCGGAAAGATAATAAATCCGGATTTTTTTCTTGCTTAAGCTAACTTATTTTTCAGAGCACAGAGTCCAACCTTCTCTGAGCCTTCGGGGTCTTTGTGACCTAACCCTTTAGACATTCTGTGCAAAAATGTATTGCTCAGAAGTAAACAACCCAACCTAACTCGGAAAGATAATAAATCCGGATTTTTTTCTTGCGTAAGCTAACTTATTTTTCAGAGCACAGAGCCCAACCTTCTCTGAGCCTTCGGGGTCTTTGTGACCTAACCCTTTAGCCATTCTGTGCAAAAATGTATTGCTCAGAAGTAAACAACCCAACCTAACTCGGGAAGATAATAAATCCGGATTTTTTTCTTGCTTAAGCTAACTTATTTTTCAGAGCACAGAGTCCAACCTTCTCTGAGCCTTCGGGGTCCTTGTGACTTAACCATTTACTCATTCTGTGCAAAAAATGCGTCGCTCAGAGGTAAAACAACCCAACCTAACTCGGAAAGATAATAAATCCGGATTTTTTTCTTGCTTAAGCTAACTTATTTTTCAGAGCACAGAGTCCAACCTTCTCTGAGCCTTCGCGGTCTTTGTGACCTAACCCTTTAGCCATTCTGTGCAAAAATGTATTGCTCAGAAGTAAACAACCCAACCTAACTCGGAAAGATAATAAATCCGGATTTTTTTCTTGCTTAAGCTAACTTATTTTTCAGAGCACAGAGCCCAACCTTCTCTGAGCCTTCGGGGTCTTTGTGACCTAACCCTTTAGCCATTCTGTGCAAAAATGTATTGCTCAGAAGTAAACAACCCAACCTAACTCGGGAAGATAATAAATCCGGATTTTTTTCTTGCTTAAGCTAACTTATTTTTCAGAGCACAGAGTCCAACCTTCTCTGAGTCTTCGGGGTCCTTGTGACCTAACCATTTACTCATTCTATGCAAAAAAATGCATCGCTCAGAGGTAAAACAACCCAACCAAACTCGGAAAGATAATAAATCCAGAATTTTTTCTTGCTTAAGCTAACTTATTTTTCAGAGCACAGAGTCCAACCTTCTCTGAGTCTTCGGGGTCTTTGTGACCTAACCCTTTAGACATTCTGTGCAAAAATGTATTGCTCAGAAGTAAACAACCCAACCTAACTCGGGAAGATAATAAATCCGGATTTTTTTCTTGCTTAAGCTAACTTATTTTTCAGAGCACAGAGTCCAACCTTCTCTGAGTCTTCGGGGTCCTTGTGACCTAACCATTTACTCATTCTATGCAAAAAAATGCATCGCTCAGAGGTAAAACAACCCAACCAAACTCGGAAAGATAATAAATCCAGATTTTTTTCTTGCTTAATCTAACTTATTTTTCAGAGCACAGAGTCCAACCTTCTCTGAGTCTTCGGGGTCTTTGTGACCTAACCCTTTAGACATTCTGTGCAAAAATGTATTGCTCAGAAGTAAACAACCCAACCTGACTCGGGAAGATAATAAATCCGGATTTTTTTCTTGCTTAAGCTAACTTATTTTTCAGAGCACAGAGTCCAACCTTCTCTGAGTCTTCGGGGTCTTTGTGACCTAACCCTTTAGCCATTCTGTGCAAAAATGTATTGCTCAGAAGTAAACAACCCAACCTAACTCGGAAAGATAATAAATCCGGATTTTTTTCTTGCGTAAGCTAACTTATTTTTCAGAGCACAGAGCCCAACCTTCTCTGAGCCTTCGGGGTCTTTGTGACCTAACCCTTTAGCCATTCTGTGCAAAAATGTATTGCTCAGAAGTAAACAACCCAACCTAACTCGGGAAGATAATAAATCCGGATTTTTTTCTTGCTTAAGCTAACTTATTTTTCAGAGCACAGAGTCCAACCTTCTCTGAGTCTTCGGGGTCCTTGTGACCTAACCATTTACTCATTCTATGCAAAAAAATGCATCGCTCAGAGGTAAAACAACCCAACCAAACTCGGAAAGATAATAAATCCAGATTTTTTTCTTGCTTAAGCTAACTTATTTTTCAGAGCACAGAGTCTAACCTTCTCTGAGTCTTCGGGGTCTTTGTGACCTAACCCTTTAGACATTCTGTGCAAAAATGTATTGCTCAGAAGTAAACAACCCAACCTGACTCGGGAAGATAATAAATCCGGATTTTTTTCTTGCTTAAGCTAACTTATTTTTCAGAGCACAGAGTCCAACCTTCTCTGAGTCTTCGGGGTCTTTGTGACCTAACCCTTTAGCCATTCTGTGCAAAAATGTATTGCTCAGAAGCAAACAACCCAACCTAACTCGGAAAGATAATAAATCCGGATTTTTTTCTTGCTTAAGCTAACTTATTTTTCAGAGCACAGACTGGAAAAATCTCAACGTTTCGAAATCCATCGATCGAATTACGTACACAAATATCGATATATATCCAATGTCAGCAAATATTTCTTCTTACTACGTAATTACTACAGAGGAAGAAGAAATGTTAGTGTTATTTTTTTTCCCCTTTATGTCCCATCTTACTGAACTGTGATCATCGGAGTTGAACTGGGAGAGCGATGGTAGAGAGGAATTGGTTGATCGTTGAGAGCACTCGGCATTTAATCGAAGCGAGAGGCAGAAGAACGATCAAGGAGGCTCAGGCTCACTTGGCTGCCTCCTCGCCGAACCGAATGCTTTTAAAAGGGAACGAGAGGATTATTGATCCGAAATATTGAATTGTCATTAGCTAGCTGAGAAATTCTTTGCTCCAGAAAGGAAACAAAAGGATCAGCTTGAGAACAAGATCCAGAACTGATGCTGGACTTGCAAATTGCAACTGGGAAACATTCCAGGTTCTCATGCAAAGGAGTGCATCAGCGCTATGTCAGGAGAGAGTGGGTTTTCCCCAATGCGCTTTTAACTTAGTGTGGTTGGATTGGTTGAATTGTTTTACCTCTGAGCGGCACTTTTTCGCACACCATGGGCTACATGGCCAGGTCACAAGGACCCCGAAGGCTCAGAGAAGGTTGGGGGCGGTGACCCACCGGAACAGCTGTTGGGAGACAGATGGTAGCCTCCCGTCAAGGCCATCCAGCGTGTTCTTTAACGTTGGGTTGTTTTAGCTCTGAGCGGCACTTTTTTGCACACCATGGGCTAAATGGCCAGGTCACAAGGACCCCTAAGGCTCAGAGAAGGTTGGGGGAGGGGACCCACTGGAACAGCTGTTGGGAGACAGATGGTAGCCTCCCGTCAAGGCCATCCAGCGTGTTCTTTAACGTTGGGTTGTTTTAGCTCTGAGCGGCACTTTTTTGCACACCATGGGCTAAATGGCCAGGTCACTGGACCCCGAAGGCTCAGAGAAGGTTGGGGGAGGGGACCCACTGGAACAGCTGTTGGGAGACAGATGGTAGCCTCCCGTCAAGGTCATCCAGCGTGTTCTTTAAAGTGCACAGGGTATGTCTCCCCCGCACTCGGAGTCACGTCTTTACGTACCATACGACGGACGGGGGCTTTTCCGAGCCCATCGGTGTCCCCTACTGACCGTGGGCAGGGCGGGCAATTTTGCGGAGATAAATCTCAACGCTGACCCAGCTGGGTTGTTTTGCCTCTGAACGGCACTTTTTTGCACACCATGGTCTAAATGGCCAGATCACAAGGACCCCGAGGGCTCAGAGAAGGTTGGGGGAAGGTAACCACTGGAACAGCTCTTGGGAGACAGATGGTAGCCTCCCGTCAAGGCCATCCTGCTTGTTCTTTGGAGTCACAGGGTATGGCTCTCCCGCACACGGAGCCACGGTTTTACGTCTCATCAGAAGGACGGCGGCCTTTCCAAGAAATCAGGATAAGTTGGATTGTTTTACTTCTGAACTGCCTTTTTCGCCAAAAGTGGGCGAATTTTATAGGTCACAAGGACCTCAAGGGCTCAGAGAAGGTTCAGGGAAGAGGACCCACTGGACACCTGTTAGGAGACAGACTGTTGGTAGCCTCTCGTCAAGGCCACAAGTCCAACAGGCATGTTCTTTAACGTGAACAATGTATGTCTTTCCTGCACACAGGGGCGCGGCTTAAGGTCTCATGTGATGGATGGCAGCCATGCGCATCGGGTGCCGGAGAGTCATACTTTGTTAACGTTAAAGAACACACCCGAGAAGTTACTATTTATCTCCTAATTACGGCAAGATCTAAGATAGAAAGTATCCTGGTTAGTGGATTGTGGTTTCGTGGCAACTCCCTCAAGGTGTAGTGCAGTTTCTGTATTGCGGAACACCGGGATTGCCACACATTATTATGTTGTCTAGCAGGTCCCCTCTCCCCAACCTTCTCTGAGCCTTCGGGGTCCTTGTGACCTGGCCATTTATCAATTGTGTACAAAAAAAGTGCCGCTCAGAGGTAGAAGAACCCAACTCAGTAGTAGATCCCAATGGATCCGTCGGATGGGACGTTAAGCCGTTGCTCAGTATGCGAGAGACCCATACTCTGTGCAGTTGGATGACTTTCACGGGAGGTTACCATCTGCCTCCCAACAGCTGTTCCAGTGGGTCCCCTCTCCCAACCTTCTGTGAGCCTTCGGAGTCCATGTGACCTGTCCATTTAGCCCATGATGTGCAAAAATGTGCCGCTCAGTGGTAAAACAACCCATCGTTAAAGAACACGCTGGATGGCCTTTAGAGGAGGCTACCATCTGTCCTCCAACAGTTGTTCCAGCGGGTCCCCTCCCCCAACATTCTCTGAGCCTTTGGGGTCCTTGTGACCTGGCCATTTAACCCATTGTGTCCAAAGAATACCTCTCAGAATTAAAACAACCAAACGTTAAAGAACACTCTGGATGGCCTTGACGGGAGGCTACCATCTGTCTCCCAACAGCTATTTCAGTGGGTCCCCTCCCCCAACCTTCTCTGAGCCTTTGGGGTCCTTGTGACCTGGCCATTTAACCCACTGTGTCCAAAGACTGCCTCTCAGAATTAAAACAACCAAACGTTAAAGAACACGCTGGATGGCCTTGACGGGAGGCTACCATCTGTCTCCCAACAGCTATTTCAGTGGGTCCCCTCCCCCAACCTTCTCAGAGCCTTTGGGGTCCTTGTGACTTGGCCATCTCGGAGAAAAAAAGTGCCGCTCAGAGGTAAAACAACCCACTGAACAAATCATTAAAAAGTAGTCATAAATCATTCGCTTCGAAACAAACGAAAGAGCAAAATTCGAAACAATTCGAAAGAGAGACACACACAGTGTTAAGAAGACAACAGTGAGAAAAGTTTACAATTGTTAAATGAGGCTTTAAGAATCGGAAGAAAATTAAAAGTAGAGTAACAGTTAAAACTTTCTCTATCAGGAAACAAAGAACATCGACCTCTTCTTCGTAAGGCGAAGATCATCTTCAATAAGGAAAGCTGCTTGAGTCGTTATGACTGTTACGATGAAACTGAAAATACCATCGCTAGCCGATAAATGACTACAGACTCATTCTGCGTGATTTGCTACATTTATTTTTTTTCTTCCTGAAAATAAAAAGACCGATACAATCCTTTATTGGTAGTTCAGCACGGCGAGTGAAAGCTTGCCCAATACACTTGAAAATCGCACACTTCACATCAAGGCCCGTAAAGAAAAAGAGAGAGATATATAAATCTTGGAAAAACAGATTAGAACCATTCATTCTTTCTCTCTATCCACTCTATTCTTCTCTCACTCACTCATTAATTCCCGACTCGGCCGTTACTACCGAAATCAGAGACCTCCCTTATCACCTAAAAGCTGGAGAGAAATTAACTAAAACTGGTATTAGTTTTTTTTTTTTTTCATTATCGTAATTATTAATCGTTTCCGATAAGAAAACAGAAGCAAGGCGCGATAAAGAACCAAAAGTCCTTCCAAAGACCATCTACGTATAATGGAGTTGGGGTGCAGGGAGGAGGGGATGGGGGGAGGTGATGTGTAAGCGAAAGAGCAGGAAACAGAACGATTGCACTGGCGCAGAAGCTGTAGCAATAAGGATTTCGGTTCGGAAATGTCTTCCTTGATTTCCAGTAATGTCCTTAGCTTGGAATGCCCTAACGACCTTTTCTACTCTTTTATGGCCGAGTGTCAGGAACCGGGAGACTGGATAGAGAAAGGGGATGAGGTTCCTTGCATGAGATTGATCACTTCTTTCAATAAGAGGCAGTCGTCGTTGAACGCTTGAAAGAAGGGTTGAAAGCCTTTCGTTGTAATGCTGTGTAAATGATAGACACTCTAGGAAAGGAGGGGAAAAAAACGAGATCTTAAGAAATGGGGAGGAAAAATGCGGATTTTGGTGGGTGTAGTTTGTTTAATGTTTTTCTTTTTTTTATTATTATTATTTTTGTTCGCTTAGTGTTTCTCAAAGTTTCGTTGTGATAAGGATCAGAATGTAATGAAGTGATATGTTAATAGGTTCGTTGGGTTGTTTTGCCTCTGAGTGGCACTTTTTTTTGGACACAGTAGGATTAATATTCAGGTCACAAAAGACCCCAAGAGCTTGCAGAGTTGAAGTGGGTTGTTTTCACTTTGAGCGGTGGTTTTTTGGACATAGTGGGATTAATATTCAGGTCACAAAAGACCCCAAGAGCTTGCAGAGTTGAAGTGGGTTGTTTTCACTTTGAGCGGTGGTTTTTTGGACACAGTAGGATTAATATTCAGGTCACAAAAGACCCCAAGAGCTTGCAGAGTTGAAGTGGGTTGTTTTCACTTTGAGCGGTGGTTTTTTGGACACAGTTGGATTAATATTCAGGTCACAAAAGACCCCAAGAACAAAAGACCCCAAGTTTTAATCACAAACGGGATAAAATGTATAAAATGAATAAGACAGGTAGATTAAGTCAAGAACAGACACAAATTAATTAATAATTCAGAAATAATCTGACAAACCAAATAAGAAATGCTAAGAATGATTATTATCAGAATATATTCCTTGAAAATGGAAATAATAACAAAAGAAATTGGGACACAATAAACAAAATGTGTGGTAAACTCAGAAGTTCCCCAGTATATCCTAATGTTAAAAGTGATAATAATTCGAATATTAGTTATCAGGATGAGCCTTTGACTTTTGAAAATAAATTTAATGTATATTTTGCGGAAGCAGTAAAATCTTTACTGTCTCATCTTAAAGAACATGAAGCATTGTCAAACGAGTATATAGACAGTCCCTACAGTTATGCTCAATCATTTTTTAAAATAAATAAATAATAAATACCCCCTCAAGCAGCTGCTTGCCACAGAGGTCTGACAGGAGTCTGTCAGTTTATATGCCATAGTAGAAGGTCTCTGAGGATGGCAGGACCTCAGCAGATAAACAACACACACAACCATGCCTTACCCGGGGCTCGAACCCAGGTCCCTTAGATCAGTAGCCAAGCGTGCTAACCACTCAACCATGTTATGCCTCATATATTAGAAGGTGAAATTAGGGGATTTAATTAGACAACTGGATGTAACTAAATCTATTGGATATGATGGTATATCTGATTTTATCGTAAAAAAATGTTTTCCAGGATATTAAGGCGGTATTATACAAACTAATAAATAAATCTTTAGATGAAGGTGTTTTTCCAGATGTTCGAAAGACAGCAGTAGTCATTGCAATATTTAAGAGAGGTAACTGTAATATTTTAGAGAAATATTGTCCGATTTCTGTTTTATCGGTGTTTTCTAAGATATTGGAAAAAATAGTTGAAACAAAATTGAATTCCTTTTGGGAAAGTACAGCTTTTTTCTTTGAAAACCAGTTTGGTTTCCAAAAAGGAAAAAAAAGGGGGTAGAAGAGACAATTTTAAAATTAACTACAGAAATTTATAGTAACTTTAATTCGAATCTGCATACAGTAGTACTATTTCTGGATCTAAAAAAGCTTTTGACTCTGTTCCACATGATATACTACTAAAAAAAATATTTAATTCAGGGATTAGGGGATTAATTAGGGAATTTCTTGGATTAAAAGTTATTTATCAAATAAAAAACCAATAGTAAAGATAAAGAACACTTTCAGTAATGAATAACCTATTGAAATTGGGGTTCCACAAGGTTCAGTATTAGGCCCTCTGTTATTTCTAGTATTTGTTAATGGCATATGCAACTTTGACTTTAAAGGGAAAATAATTGCATTTGCAGATGACATGGCACTAACTTATTCAGGAAGTGAAAATGAAATTATGCAAAAAATAAATTCTGACTTACTAAATTTGAGACATTGGTTTAACAGAAAAAAAGTGTTCCTAAACGTTTCCAAGACCAAATATGTAAATTCTAGATTAAGAATAAATAAAGAAGACTTTTTTCGAAACGAAATTATGTATCACAAGTTAATAGGTAACAAAAAAGTTTGCCATTGTGACAAAAATAGAAGAAGTGGATACTATAAAATATCTGGGAGTCATCATAGACAATCAATTATCTTGGAAACCACAAGTTGCTGATGTTTTGAAAAAATTAAATTCGAATATTCCAAAAATTTATTTCATGAGGAATTTTGTTGGTATTTCTACCTTGTCAATAATTTACAATGCGTGGGTTAAGTTTTATCTCTCATATGTCATTCTATCACGGGGAGGTACGTTTTCGCCTACTATTAAACCATTACAGTACGCCCAAAACCATACACTTCGGTGTACGAGTAAATTAAAGAAGTGTGAGTAAGTAACAAGAATATATTATAATTTAAAAATTTTGCAAATTAGAAAACTATACATTTTTACTGCGCTAAAGCATCTGAAGGACAATTGGAATCCGCAATTAGTTAGAATATTTGCGAGAGACTCGAGAATCTGAAAATTTATTTCTGAAAGACATTACTGTTAGTAAAAATCTAATTACCAAACACTGTTTTTTTGGCTCCTAAAATTTTTAATTCTTTACCAAATGAAATTAAGGAAATAATTACTATTAAAACATATATTAAGGAAGTTAAAAATTGTATATTAAATACTGAGAATATTAATATATTGTTCTAATCAAGCAACGTGAGTTAATGGAAACCATGTGATTGAATTGATTTAGATCTCCAAACTGTTTTACTGAGCTGTAATTTACGTTTGTTTACATATCTAGACTGTTTGTATTTACATGAATTTAGTTATGTTAAATAATATCCACATGCGAGTCATAGTTACTCAGGTGGATAGTCCCAACTGGGTCAGCGTTGAGATTTATCTCCGCAAAATTCCCCGCTCCGCCCACGGTCAGTAGGGGACACCGATGGGCTTGGAAAGGCCGCCGTCCGTCGGATGGGACGTTAAGCCGTGGCCCCGTGTGTGGGAGAGACATACCCTGTGCACGTTAAAGAACACGCTGGATGGCCTTGACAGGAGACTACCATCTGTCTCCCAACAGTTGTTGCAGTGGGTACCCTCCCCCAACCTTCTCTGAGCCTTCGGGGTCCATGTGACCTGGCCATTTAGACCATGGTATGCAAAAAAGTGCCGCTCAGAGGTAAAACAACCCAACTCATGTGGATAAGGAAATTGGACTCGATAAATGTATCTGTATGCAGGCATTACTACTGTATATTTAATGTTGAAAACTATGTCTCTGTTAGTATTATAATGTAATTACAATAATTATACTTTTGTTTAACACGTACAGTGAAATGGTGCTGTAATGATTGCCTTTCTTGATAAGGCAAGGTAAAGTTACTTTCATGTTCCAATTTTGTTAATAATAATAATAGATAAATAAATATTGGTTTCAACAAAAAAAAAATTACGATTTTTACTTTCCGAATATCCCAAAAGTTATAATTGCTCCATCTAACATTGAAAAAAATTTCGAAAATTCTGAAATTTAACGAATGTTGCAAATTATATATTTGGGCTAGAAATTTGAAATTTTGGTGGTGGAATGTGAATGTCATGAACTTTTCATTGGCAGCAATGAGTTGACCCCTTAAGCCGAGGGTGGTTGGGAAACGCAATTGTTCTGTTTCAAGAACCAATTGTAAAACTCTTAGTTGAATTAGTACTAACGAAATATCCACAGTTTTCAGATACTTAGGAAGTTTAAATTTATATCGTTAGAGATACTGGAGTCATCAACCTCTTTTGAGCAACATATTGGGCAGTGCAGTGAGAGACTGCGTTGGTTTCGCCATTTTGCCCGTATGCATAGCTACAGATTGGAAAAGAGGATCTTGAACAGTGTACCTAAGGGTATCAGAAAAAGGGGGAATTCTAGGATGCGATGGGCAGACAATGTGAAACAGGATCTTGAACAGTGTACCTAAGGGTATCAGAAAAAGGGGGAGATCTAGGATGCGATGGGCAGACAATGTGAAACAGGATCTTGAACAGTGTACCTAAGGGTATCAGAAAAAGGAGGAGATCTAGGATGCGATGGGCAGACAATGTGAAACAGGATCTTGAACAGTGTACCTAAGGGTATCAGAAAAAGGGGGAGATCCAGGATGCGATGGGCAGACAATGTGAAACAGGATCTTGAACAGTGTACCTAAGGGTATCAGAAAAAGGGGGAGATCTAGGATGCGATGGGCAGACAATGTGAAACAGGAACTTGAACAGTGTACCTAAGGGTATCAGAAAAAGGGGGAGATCTAGGATGCGATGGGCAGACAATGTGAAACAGGATCTTGAACAGTGTACCTAAGGGTATCAGAAAAAGGGGGAGATCCAGGATGCGATGGGCAGACAATGTGAAACAGGATCTTGAACAGTGTACCTAAGGGTATCAGAAAAAGGGGGAGATCTAGGATGCGATGGGCAGACAATGTGAAACAGGATCTTGAACAGTGTACATAAGGGTATCAGAAAAAGGGGGAGATCTAGGATGCGATGGGCAGACAATGTGAAACAGGATCTTGAACAGTGTACCTAAGGGTATCAGAAAAAGGGGGAGATCCAGGATGCGATGGGCAGACAATGTGAAACAGGATCTTGAACAGTGTACCTAAGGGTATCAGAAAAAGGGGGAGTTCTAGGATGCGATGGGCAGACAATGTGAAACAGGATCTTGAACAGTGTACCTAAGGGTATCAGAAAAATGGGCAGATATAGGCTGCGATGGGCAGACAATGTGAAACAGGATCTTGAACAGTGTACCTAAGGGTATCAGAAAAAGGGGGAGATCTAGGATGCGATGGGCAGACAATATGAAACAGGATCTTGAACAGTGTACCTAAGGGTATCAAAAAAAGGGGAGATCTAGGATGCGATGGGCAGACAATGTGAAACAGGATCTTGAACAGTGTACCTAAGGGTATCAGAAAAAGGGGGAGATCTAGGATGCGATGGGCAGACAATGTGAAACAGGATCTTGAACAGTGTACCTAAGGGTATCAGAAAAAGGGGGAGATCTAGGATGCGATGGGCAGACAATGTGAAACAGGATCTTGAACAGTGTACCTAAGGGTATCAGAAAAAGGGGGAGATCTAGGATGCGATGGGCAGACAATGTGAAACAGGATCTTGAACAGTGTACATAAGGGTATCAAAAAAAGGGGAGATCTAGGATGCGATGGGCAGACAATGTGAAATAGGATCTTGAACAGTGTACCTAAGGGTATCAGAAAAAGGAGGAGATCTAGGATGCGATGGGCAGACAATGTGAAACAGGATCTTGAACAGTGTACCTAAGGGTATCAGAAAAAGGGGGAGATCTAGGATGCGATGGGCAGACAATGTGAAACAGGATCTTGAACAGTGTACCTAAGGGTATCAGAAAAAGGGGGAGATCTAGGATGCGATGGGCAGACAATGTGAAACAGGATCTTGAACAGTGTACCTAATGGTATCAGAAAAAGGGGGAGATCTAGGATGCGATGGGCAGACAATGTGAAAGAGGATCTTGAACAGTGTACATAAGGGTATCAGAAAAAGGGGGAGATCTAGGATGCGATGGGCAGACAATGTGAAACAGGATCTTGAAGAGTGTACCTAAGGGTATCAGAAAAAGGGGGAGATCTAGGATGCGATGGGCAGACAATATGAAACAGGATCTTGAACAGTGTACCTAAGGGTATCAAAAAAAGGGGAGATCTAGGATGCGATGGGCAGACAATGTGAAACAGGATCTTGAACAGTGTACCTAAGGGTATCAGAAAAAGGGGGAGATCTAGGATGCGATGGGCAGACAATGTGAAACAGGATCTTGAACAGTGTACCTAAGGGTATCAGAAAAAGGAGGAGATCTAGGATGCGATGAGCAGACAATGTGAAACAGGATCTTGAACAGTGTACCTAAGGGTATCAGAAAAAGGGGGAGATCTAGGATGCGATGGGCAGACAATGTGAAACAGAATCTTGAACAGTGTACCTAAGGGTATCAGAAAAAGGAGGAGATCTAGGATGCGATGGGCAGACAATGTGAAACAGGATCTTAAACAGTGTACCTAAGGGTATCAGAAAAAGGGGGAGATCCAGGATGCGATGGGCAGACAATGTGAAACAGGATCTTGAACAGTGTACCTAAGGGTATCAGAAAAAGGGGGAGTTCTAGGATGCGATGGGCAGACAATGTGAAACAGGATCTTGAACAGTGTACCTAAGGGTATCAGAAAAATGGGCAGATATAGGCTGCGATGGGCAGACAATGTGAAACAGGATCTTGAACAGTGTACCTAAGGGTATCAGAAAAAGGGGGAGATCTAGGATGCGATGGGCAGACAATATGAAACAGGATTTTGAACAGTGTACCTAAGGGTATCAAAAAAAGGGGAGATCTAGGATGCGATGGGCAGACAATGTGAAACAGGATCTTGAACAGTGTACCTAAGGGTATCAGAAAAAGGGGGAGATCTAGGATGCAATGGGCAGACAATGTGAAACAGGATCTTGAACAGTGTACCTAAGGGTATCAGAAAAAGGAGGAGATCTAGGATGCGATGGGCAGACAATGTGAAACAGGATCTTGAACAGTGTACCTAAGGGTATCAGAAAAAGGGGGAGATCTAGGATGCGATGGGCAGACAATGTGAAACAGGATCTTGAACAGTGTACCTAAGGGTATCAGAAAAAGGGGGAGTTCTAGGATGCGATGGGCAGACAATGTGAAACAGGATCTTGAACAGTGTACCTAAGGGTATCAGAAAAATGGGCAGATATAGGCTGCGATGGGCAGACAATGTGAAACAGGATCTTGAACAGTGTACCTAAGGGTATCAGAAAAAGGGGGAGATCTAGGATGCGATGGGCAGACAATATGAAACAGGATCTTGAACAGTGTACCTAAGGGTATCAAAAAAAGGGGAGATCTAGGATGCGATGGGCAGACAATGTGAAACAGGATCTTGAACAGTGTACCTAAGGGTATCAGAAAAAGGAGGAGATCTAGGATGCGATGGGCAGACAATGTGAAACAGGATCTTGAACAGTGTACCTAAGGGTATCAGAAAAAGGGGGAGATCTAGGATGCGATGGGCAGACAATGTGAAACAGGATCTTGAACAGTGTACCTAAGGGTATCAGAAAAAGGGGGAGATCTAGGATGCGATGGGCAGACAATGTGAAACAGGATCTTGAACAGTGTACATAAGGGTATCAAAAAAAGGGGACATCTAGGATGCGATGGGCAGACAATGTGAAATAGGATCTTGAACAGTGTACCTAAGGGTATCAGAAAAAGGAGGAGATCTAGGATGCGATGGGCAGACAATGTGAAACAGGATCTTGAACAGTGTACCTAAGGGTATCAGAAAAAGGGGGAGATCTAGGATGCGATGGGCAGACAATGTGAAACAGGATCTTGAACAGTGTACCTAAGGGTATCAGAAAAAGGGGGAGATCTAGGATGCGATGGGCAGACAATGTGAAACAGGATCTTGAACAGTGTACCTAATGGTATCAGAAAAAGGGGGAGATCTAGGATGCGATGGGCAGACAATGTGAAAGAGGATCTTGAACAGTGTACATAAGGGTATCAGAAAAAGGGGGAGATCTAGGATGCGATGGGCAGACAATGTGAAACAGGATCTTGAACAGTGTACCTAAGGGTATCAGAAAAAGGGGGAGATCTAGGATGCGATGGGCAGACAATATGAAACAGGATCTTGAACAGTGTACCTAAGGGTATCAAAAAAAGGGGAGATCTAGGATGCGATGCGCAGACAATGTGAAACAGGATCTTGAACAGTGTACCTAAGGGTATCAGAAAAAGGGGGAGATCTAGGATGCGATGGGCAGACAATGTGAAACAGGATCTTGAACAGTGTACCTAAGGGTATCAGAAAAAGGAGGAGATCTAGGATGCGATGAGCAGACAATGTGAAACAGGATCTTGAACAGTGTACCTAAGGGTATCAAAAAAAGGGGAGATCTAGGATGCGATGGGCAGACAATGTGAAACAGGATCTTGAACAGTGTACCTAAGGGTATCAGAAAAAGGGGGAGATCTAGGATGCAATGGGCAGACAATGTGAAACAGGATCTTGAACAGTGTACCTAAGGGTATCAGAAAAATGGGCAGATATAGGCTGCGATGGGCAGACAATGTGAAACAGGATCTTGAACAGTGTACCTAAGGGTATCAGAAAAAGGGGGAGATCTAGGATGCGATGGGCAGACAATATGAAACAGGATCTTGAACAGTGTACCTAAGGGTATCAGAAAAAGGAGGAGATCTAGGATGCGATGGGCAGACAATGTGAAACAGGATCTTGAACAGTGTACCTAAGGGTATCAGAAAAATGGGCAGATATAGGCTGCGATGGGCAGACAATGTGAAACAGGATCTTGAACAGTGTACCTAAGGGTATCAGAAAAAGGGGGAGATCTAGGATGCGATGGGCAGACAATATGAAACAGGATCTTGAACAGTGTACCTAAGGGTATCAAAAAAAGGGGAGATCTAGGATGCGATGGGCAGACAATGTGAAACAGGATCTTGAACAGTGTACCTAAGGGTATCAGAAAAAGGGGGAGATCTAGGATGCAATGGGCAGACAATGTGAAACAGGATCTTGAACAGTGTACCTAAGGGTATCAGAAAAAGGAGGAGATCTAGGATGCGATGGGCAGACAATGTGAAACAGGATCTTGAACAGTGTACCTAAGGGTATCAGAAAAAGGGGGAGATCTAGGATGCGATGGGCAGACAATGTGAAACAGGATCTTGAACAGTGTACCTAAGTGTATCAGAAAAAGGGGGAGTTCTAGGATGCGATGGGCAGACAATGTGAAACAGGATCTTGAACAGTGTACCTAAGGGTATCAGAAAAATGGGCAGATATAGGCTGCGATGGGCAGACAATGTGAAACAGGATCTTGAACAGTGTACCTAAGGGTATCAGAAAAAGGGGGAGATCTAGGATGCGATGGGCAGACAATATGAAACAGGATCTTGAACAGTGTACCTAAGGGTATCAAAAAAAGGGGAGATCTAGGATGCGATGGGCAGACAATGTGAAACAGGATCTTGAACAGTGTACCTAAGGGTATCAGAAAAAGGAGGAGATCTAGGATGCGATGGGCAGACAATGTGAAACAGGATCTTGAACAGTGTACCTAAGGGTATCAGAAAAAGGGGGAGATCTAGGATGCGATGGGCAGACAATGTGAAACAGGATCTTGAACAGTGTACCTAAGGGTATCAGAAAAAGGGGGAGATCTAGGATGCGATGGGCAGACAATGTGAAACAGGATCTTGAACAGTGTACATAAGGGTATCAAAAAAAGGGGAGATCTAGGATGCGATGGGCAGACAATGTGAAATAGGATCTTGAACAGTGTACCTAAGGGTATCAGAAAAAGGAGGAGATCTAGGATGCGATGGGCAGACAATGTGAAACAGGATCTTGAACAGTGTACCTAAGGGTATCAGAAAAAGGGGGAGATCTAGGATGCGATGGGCAGACAATGTGAAACAGGATCTTGAACAGTGTACCTAAGGGTATCAGAAAAAGGGGGAGATCTAGGATGCGATGGGCAGACAATGTGAAACAGGATCTTGAACAGTGTACCTAATGGTATCAGAAAAAGGGGGAGATCTAGGATGCGATGGGCAGACAATGTGAAAGAGGATCTTGAACAGTGTACATAAGGGTATCAGAAAAAGGGGGAGATCTAGGATGCGATGGGCAGACAATGTGAAACAGGATCTTGAACAGTGTACCTAAGGGTATCAGAAAAAGGGGGAGATCTAGGATGCGATGGGCAGACAATATGAAACAGGATCTTGAACAGTGTACCTAAGGGTATCAAAAAAAGGGGAGATCTAGGATGCGATGCGCAGACAATGTGAAACAGGATCTTGAACAGTGTACCTAAGGGTATCAGAAAAAAGGGGAGATCTAGGATGCGATGGGCAGACAATGTGAAACAGGATCTTGAACAGTGTACCTAAGGGTATCAGAAAAAGGAGGAGATCTAGGATGCGATGAGCAGACAATGTGAAACAGGATCTTGAACAGTGTACCTAAGGGTATCAGAAAAAGGGGGAGATCTAGGATGCGATGGGCAGACAATGTGAAACAGAATCTTGAACAGTGTACCTAAGGGTATCAGAAAAAGGAGGAGATCTAGGATGCGATGGGCAGACAATGTGAAACAGGATCTTAAACAGTGTACCTAAGGGTATCAGAAAAAGGGGGAGATCCAGGATGCGATGGGCAGACAATGTGAAACAGGATCTTGAACAGTGTACCTAAGGGTATCAGAAAAAGGGGGAGTTCTAGGATGCGATGGGCAGACAATGTGAAACAGGATCTTGAACAGTGTACCTAAGGGTATCAGAAAAGGGGGAGATCTAGGATGCGATGGGCAGACAATGTGAAACAGGATCTTGAACAGTGTACCTAAGGGTATCAGAAAAAGGGGGAGTTCTAGGATGCGATGGGCAGACAATGTGAAACAGGATCTTGAACAGTGTACATAAGGGTATCAGAAAAAGGGGGAGATCTAGGATGCGATGGGCAGACAATGTGAAACAGGATCTTGAACAGTGTACCTAAGGGTATCAGAAAAATGGGCAGATATAGGCTGCGATGGGCAGACAATGTGAAACAGGATCTTGAACAGTGTACCTAAGGGTATCAGAAAAAGGGGGAGATCTAGGATGCGATGGGCAGACAATATGAAACAGGATCTTGAACAGTGTACCTAAGGGTATCAAAAAAAGGGGAGATCTAGGATGCGATGGGCAGACAATGTGAAACAGGATCTTGAACAGTGTACCTAAGGGTATCAGAAAAAGGGGGAGATCTAGGATGCGATGGGCAGACAATGTGAAACAGGATCTTGAACAGTGTACCTAAGGGTATCAGAAAAAGGAGGAGATCTAGGATGCGATGGGCAGACAATGTGAAACAGGATCTTGAACAGTGTACCTAAGGGTATCAGAAAAAGGGGGAGATCTAGGATGCGATGGGCAGACAATGTGAAACAGGATCTTGAACAGTGTACCTAAGGGTATCAGAAAAGGGGGAGATCTAGGATGCGATGGGCAGACAATGTGAAACAGGATCTTGAACAGTGTACATAAGGGTATCAAAAAAAGGGGAGATCTAGGATGCGATGGGCAGACAATGTGAAATAGGATCTTGAACAGTGTACCTAAGGGTATCAGAAAAAGGAGGAGATCTAGGATGCGATGGGCAGACAATGTGAAACAGGATCTTGAACAGTGTACCTAAGGGTATCAGAAAAAGGGGGAGATCTAGGATGCGATGGGCAGACAATGTGAAACAGGATCTTGAACAGTGTACCTAAGGGTATCAGAAAAAGGGGGAGATCTAGGATGCGATGGGCAGACAATGTGAAACAGGATCTTGAACAGTGTACCTAATGGTATCAGAAAAAGGGGGAGATCTAGGATGCGATGGGCAGACAATGTGAAAGAGGATCTTGAACAGTGTACATAAGGGTATCAGAAAAAGGGGGAGATCTAGGATGCGATGGGCAGATAATGCGAAACAGGATCTTGAACAGTGTACCAAAGGGTATCAGAAAAAGGGGGAGATCTAGGATGCGATGGGCAGACAATGTGAAACAGGATCTTGAACAGTGTACCTAAGGGTATCAGAAAAAGGGGGAGATCTAGGATGCGATGGGCAGACAATGTGAAACAGGATCTTGAACAGTGTACCTAAGGGTATCAGAAAAAAGGGGAGATCTAGGATGCGATGGGCAGACAATGTGAAACAGGATCTTGAACAGTGTACCTAAGGGTATCAGAAAAAGGGGGAGATCTAGGATGCGATGGGCAGACAATGTGAAACAGGATCTTGAACAGTGTACCTAAGGGTATCAGAAAAAGGGGGAGATCTAGGATGCGATGGGCAGACAATGTGAAACAGGATCTTGAACAGTGTACCTAATGGTATCAGAAAAAGGGGGAGATCTAGGATGCGATTGGCAGACAATGTGAAACAGGATCTTGAACAGTGTACATAAGGGTATCAGAAAAGGGGGGAGATCTAGGATGCGATGGGCAGACAATGTGAAACAGGATCTTGAACAGTGTACCTAAGGGTATCAGAAAAAGGGGGAGATCTAGGATACGATGGGCAGACAATGTGAAACAGGATCTTGAACAGTGTACATAAGGGTATCAGAAAAAGGGGGAGATCTAGGATGCGATGGGCAGACAATGTGAAACAGGATCTTGAACAGTGTACCTAAGGGTATCAGAAAAAGGGGGAGATCTAGGATGCGATGGGCAGACAATATGAAACAGGATCTTGAACAGTGTACCTAAGGGTATCAAAAAAAGGGGAGATCTAGGATGCGATGGGCAGACAATGTGAAACAGGATCTTGAACAGTGTACCTAAGGGTATCAGAAAAAGGGGGAGATCTAGGATGCGATGGGCAGACAATGTGAAACAGGATCTTGAACAGTGTACCTAAGGGTATCAGAAAAAGGAGGAGATCTAGGATGCGATGAGCAGACAATGTGAAACAGGATCTTGAACAGTGTACCTAAGGGTATCAGAAAAAGGGGGAGATCTAGGATGCGATGGGCAGACAATGTGAAACAGGAACTTGAACAGTGTACCTAAGGGTATCAGAAAAAGGGGGAGATCTAGGATGCGATGGGCAGACAATGTGAAACAGGATCTTGAACAGTGTACCTAAGGGTATCAGAAAAAGGGGGAGATCCAGGATGCGATGGGCAGACAATGTGAAACAGGATCTTGAACAGTGTACCTAAGGGTATCAGAAAAAGGGGGAGATCTAGGATGCGATGGGCAGACAATGTGAAACAGGATCTTGAACAGTGTACATAAGGGTATCAGAAAAAGGGGGAGATCTAGGATGCGATGGGCAGACAATGTGAAACAGGATCTTGAACAGTGTACCTAAGGGTATCAGAAAAAGGGGGAGATCCAGGATGCGATGGGCAGACAATGTGAAACAGGATCTTGAACAGTGTACCTAAGGGTATCAGAAAAAGGGGGAGTTCTAGGATGCGATGGGCAGACAATGTGAAACAGGATCTTGAACAGTGTACCTAAGGGTATCAGAAAAATGGGCAGATATAGGCTGCGATGGGCAGACAATGTGAAACAGGATCTTGAACAGTGTACCTAAGGGTATCAGAAAAAGGGGGAGATCTAGGATGCGATGGGCAGACAATATGAAACAGGATCTTGAACAGTGTACCTAAGGGTATCAAAAAAAGGGGAGATCTAGGATGCGATGGGCAGACAATGTGAAACAGGATCTTGAACAGTGTACCTAAGGGTATCAGAAAAAGGGGGAGATCTAGGATGCGATGGGCAGACAATGTGAAACAGGATCTTGAACAGTGTACCTAAGGGTATCAGAAAAAGGGGGAGATCTAGGATGCGATGGGCAGACAATGTGAAACAGGATCTTGAACAGTGTACCTAAGGGTATCAGAAAAAGGGGGAGATCTAGGATGCGATGGGCAGACAATGTGAAACAGGATCTTGAACAGTGTACATAAGGGTATCAAAAAAAGGGGAGATCTAGGATGCGATGGGCAGACAATGTGAAATAGGATCTTGAACAGTGTACCTAAGGGTATCAGAAAAAGGAGGAGATCTAGGATGCGATGGGCAGACAATGTGAAACAGGATCTTGAACAGTGTACCTAAGGGTATCAGAAAAAGGGGGAGATCTAGGATGCGATGGGCAGACAATGTGAAACAGGATCTTGAACAGTGTACCTAAGGGTATCAGAAAAAGGGGGAGATCTAGGATGCGATGGGCAGACAATGTGAAACAGGATCTTGAACAGTGTACCTAATGGTATCAGAAAAAGGGGGAGATCTAGGATGCGATGGGCAGACAATGTGAAAGAGGATCTTGAACAGTGTACATAAGGGTATCAGAAAAAGGGGGAGATCTAGGATGCGATGGGCAGACAATGTGAAACAGGATCTTGAACAGTGTACCTAAGGGTATCAGAAAAAGGGGGAGATCTAGGATGCGATGGGCAGACAATATGAAACAGGATCTTGAACAGTGTACCTAAGGGTATCAAAAAAAGGGGAGATCTAGGATGCGATGGGCAGACAATGTGAAACAGGATCTTGAACAGTGTACCTAAGGGTATCAGAAAAAGGGGGAGATCTAGGATGCGATGGGCAGACAATGTGAAACAGGATCTTGAACAGTGTACCTAAGGGTATCAGAAAAAGGAGGAGATCTAGGATGCGATGAGCAGACAATGTGAAACAGGATCTTGAACAGTGTACCTAAGGGTATCAGAAAAAGGGGGAGATCTAGGATGCGATGGGCAGACAATGTGAAACAGAATCTTGAACAGTGTACCTAAGGGTATCAGAAAAAGGAGGAGATCTAGGATGCGATGGGCAGACAATGTGAAACAGGATCTTAAACAGTGTACCTAAGGGTATCAGAAAAAGGGGGAGATCCAGGATGCGATGGGCAGACAATGTGAAACAGGATCTTGAACAGTGTACCTAAGGGTATCAGAAAAAGGGGGAGTTCTAGGATGCGATGGGCAGACAATGTGAAACAGGATCTTGAACAGTGTACCTAAGGGTATCAGAAAAATGGGCAGATATAGGCTGCGATGGGCAGACAATGTGAAACAGGATCTTGAACAGTGTACCTAAGGGTATCAGAAAAAGGGGGAGATCTAGGATGCGATGGGCAGACAATATGAAACAGGATCTTGAACAGTGTACCTAAGGGTATCAAAAAAAGGGGAGATCTAGGATGCGATGGGCAGACAATGTGAAACAGGATCTTGAACAGTGTACCTAAGGGTATCAGAAAAAGGGGGAGATCTAGGATGCAATGGGCAGACAATGTGAAACAGGATCTTGAACAGTGTACCTAAGGGTATCAGAAAAAGGAGGAGATCTAGGATGCGATGGGCAGACAATGTGAAACAGGATCTTGAACAGTGTACCTAAGGGTATCAGAAAAAGGGGGAGATCTAGGATGCGATGGGCAGACAATGTGAAACAGGATCTTGAACAGTGTACCTAAGGGTATCAGAAAAAGGGGGAGTTCTAGGATGCGATGGGCAGACAATGTGAAACAGGATCTTGAACAGTGTACCTAAGGGTATCAGAAAAATGGGCAGATATAGGCTGCGATGGGCAGACAATGTGAAACAGGATCTTGAACAGTGTACCTAAGGGTATCAGAAAAAGGGGGAGATCTAGGATGCGATGGGCAGACAATATGAAACAGGATCTTGAACAGTGTACCTAAGGGTATCAAAAAAAGGGGAGATCTAGGATGCGATGGGCAGACAATGTGAAACAGGATCTTGAACAGTGTACCTAAGGGTATCAGAAAAAGGAGGAGATCTAGGATGCGATGGGCAGACAATGTGAAACAGGATCTTGAACAGTGTACCTAAGGGTATCAGAAAAAGGGGGAGATCTAGGATGCGATGGGCAGACAATGTGAAACAGGATCTTGAACAGTGTACCTAAGGGTATCAGAAAAAGGGGGAGATCTAGGATGCGATGGGCAGACAATGTGAAACAGGATCTTGAACAGTGTACATAAGGGTATCAAAAAAAGGGGACATCTAGGATGCGATGGGCAGACAATGTGAAATAGGATCTTGAACAGTGTACCTAAGGGTATCAGAAAAAGGAGGAGATCTAGGATGCGATGGGCAGACAATGTGAAACAGGATCTTGAACAGTGTACCTAAGGGTATCAGAAAAAGGGGGAGATCTAGGATGCGATGGGCAGACAATGTGAAACAGGATCTTGAACAGTGTACCTAAGGGTATCAGAAAAAGGGGGAGATCTAGGATGCGATGGGCAGACAATGTGAAACAGGATCTTGAACAGTGTACCTAATGGTATCAGAAAAAGGGGGAGATCTAGGATGCGATGGGCAGACAATGTGAAAGAGGATCTTGAACAGTGTACATAAGGGTATCAGAAAAAGGGGGAGATCTAGGATGCGATGGGCAGACAATGTGAAACAGGATCTTGAACAGTGTACCAAAGGGTATCAGAAAAAGGGGGAGATCTAGGATGCGATGGGCAGACAATATGAAACAGGATCTTGAACAGTGTACCTAAGGGTATCAAAAAAAGGGGAGATCTAGGATGCGATGCGCAGACAATGTGAAACAGGATCTTGAACAGTGTACCTAAGGGTATCAGAAAAAGGGGGAGATCTAGGATGCGATGGGCAGACAATGTGAAACAGGATCTTGAACAGTGTACCTAAGGGTATCAGAAAAAGGAGGAGATCTAGGATGCGATGAGCAGACAATGTGAAACAGGATCTTGAACAGTGTACCTAAGGGTATCAAAAAAAGGGGAGATCTAGGATGCGATGGGCAGACAATGTGAAACAGGATCTTGAACAGTGTACCTAAGGGTATCAGAAAAAGGGGGAGATCTAGGATGCAATGGGCAGACAATGTGAAACAGGATCTTGAACAGTGTACCTAAGGGTATCAGAAAAATGGGCAGATATAGGCTGCGATGGGCAGACAATGTGAAACAGGATCTTGAACAGTGTACCTAAGGGTATCAGAAAAAGGGGGAGATCTAGGATGCGATGGGCAGACAATATGAAACAGGATCTTGAACAGTGTACCTAAGGGTATCAGAAAAAGGAGGAGATCTAGGATGCGATGGGCAGACAATGTGAAACAGGATCTTGAACAGTGTACCTAAGGGTATCAGAAAAATGGGCAGATATAGGCTGCGATGGGCAGACAATGTGAAACAGGATCTTGAACAGTGTACCTAAGGGTATCAGAAAAAGGGGGAGATCTAGGATGCGATGGGCAGACAATATGAAACAGGATCTTGAACAGTGTACCTAAGGGTATCAAAAAAAGGGGAGATCTAGGATGCGATGGGCAGACAATGTGAAACAGGATCTTGAACAGTGTACCTAAGGGTATCAGAAAAAGGGGGAGATCTAGGATGCAATGGGCAGACAATGTGAAACAGGATCTTGAACAGTGTACCTAAGGGTATCAGAAAAAGGAGGAGATCTAGGATGCGATGGGCAGACAATGTGAAACAGGATCTTGAACAGTGTACCTAAGGGTATCAGAAAAAGGGGGAGATCTAGGATGCGATGGGCAGACAATGTGAAACAGGATCTTGAACAGTGTACCTAAGTGTATCAGAAAAAGGGGGAGTTCTAGGATGCGATGGGCAGACAATGTGAAACAGGATCTTGAACAGTGTACCTAAGGGTATCAGAAAAATGGGCAGATATAGGCTGCGATGGGCAGACAATGTGAAACAGGATCTTGAACAGTGTACCTAAGGGTATCAGAAAAAGGGGGAGATCTAGGATGCGATGGGCAGACAATATGAAACAGGATCTTGAACAGTGTACCTAAGGGTATCAAAAAAAGGGGAGATCTAGGATGCGATGGGCAGACAATGTGAAACAGGATCTTGAACAGTGTACCTAAGGGTATCAGAAAAAGGAGGAGATCTAGGATGCGATGGGCAGACAATGTGAAACAGGATCTTGAACAGTGTACCTAAGGGTATCAGAAAAAGGGGGAGATCTAGGATGCGATGGGCAGACAATGTGAAACAGGATCTTGAACAGTGTACCTAAGGGTATCAGAAAAAGGGGGAGATCTAGGATGCGATGGGCAGACAATGTGAAACAGGATCTTGAACAGTGTACATAAGGGTATCAAAAAAAGGGGAGATCTAGGATGCGATGGGCAGACAATGTGAAATAGGATCTTGAACAGTGTACCTAAGGGTATCAGAAAAAGGAGGAGATCTAGGATGCGATGGGCAGACAATGTGAAACAGGATCTTGAACAGTGTACCTAAGGGTATCAGAAAAAGGGGGAGATCTAGGATGCGATGGGCAGACAATGTGAAACAGGATCTTGAACAGTGTACCTAAGGGTATCAGAAAAAGGGGGAGATCTAGGATGCGATGGGCAGACAATGTGAAACAGGATCTTGAACAGTGTACCTAATGGTATCAGAAAAAGGGGGAGATCTAGGATGCGATGGGCAGACAATGTGAAAGAGGATCTTGAACAGTGTACATAAGGGTATCAGAAAAAGGGGGAGATCTAGGATGCGATGGGCAGACAATGTGAAACAGGATCTTGAACAGTGTACCTAAGGGTATCAGAAAAAGGGGGAGATCTAGGATGCGATGGGCAGACAATATGAAACAGGATCTTGAACAGTGTACCTAAGGGTATCAAAAAAAGGGGAGATCTAGGATGCGATGCGCAGACAATGTGAAACAGGATCTTGAACAGTGTACCTAAGGGTATCAGAAAAAGGGGGAGATCTAGGATGCGATGGGCAGACAATGTGAAACAGGATCTTGAACAGTGTACCTAAGGGTATCAGAAAAAGGAGGAGATCTAGGATGCGATGAGCAGACAATGTGAAACAGGATCTTGAACAGTGTACCTAAGGGTATCAGAAAAAGGGGGAGATCTAGGATGCGATGGGCAGACAATGTGAAACAGAATCTTGAACAGTGTACCTAAGGGTATCAGAAAAAGGAGGAGATCTAGGATGCGATGGGCAGACAATGTGAAACAGGATCTTAAACAGTGTACCTAAGGGTATCAGAAAAAGGGGGAGATCCAGGATGCGATGGGCAGACAATGTGAAACAGGATCTTGAACAGTGTACCTAAGGGTATCAGAAAAAGTGGGAGTTCTAGGATGCGATGGGCAGACAATGTGAAACAGGATCTTGAACAGTGTACCTAAGGGTATCAGAAAAGGGGGAGATCTAGGATGCGATGGGCAGACAATGTGAAACAGGATCTTGAACAGTGTACCTAAGGGTATCAGAAAAAGGGGGAGTTCTAGGATGCGATGGGCAGACAATGTGAAACAGGATCTTGAACAGTGTACATAAGGGTATCAGAAAAAGGGGGAGATCTAGGATGCGATGGGCAGACAATGTGAAACAGGATCTTGAACAGTGTACCTAAGGGTATCAGAAAAATGGGCAGATATAGGCTGCGATGGGCAGACAATGTGAAACAGGATCTTGAACAGTGTACCTAAGGGTATCAGAAAAAGGGGGAGATCTAGGATGCGATGGGCAGACAATATGAAACAGGATCTTGAACAGTGTACCTAAGGGTATCAAAAAAAGGGGAGATCTAGGATGCGATGGGCAGACAATGTGAAACAGGATCTTGAACAGTGTACCTAAGGGTATCAGAAAAAGGGGGAGATCTAGGATGCGATGGGCAGACAATGTGAAACAGGATCTTGAACAGTGTACCTAAGGGTATCAGAAAAAGGAGGAGATCTAGGATGCGATGGGCAGACAATGTGAAACAGGATCTTGAACAGTGTACCTAAGGGTATCAGAAAAAGGGGGAGATCTAGGATGCGATGGGCAGACAATGTGAAACAGGATCTTGAACAGTGTACCTAAGGGTATCAGAAAAGGGGGAGATCTAGGATGCGATGGGCAGACAATGTGAAACAGGATCTTGAACAGTGTACATAAGGGTATCAAAAAAAGGGGAGATCTAGGATGCGATGGGCAGACAATGTGAAATAGGATCTTGAACAGTGTACCTAAGGGTATCAGAAAAAGGAGGAGATCTAGGATGCGATGGGCAGACAATGTGAAACAGGATCTTGAACAGTGTACCTAAGGGTATCAGAAAAAGGGGGAGATCTAGGATGCGATGGGCAGACAATGTGAAACAGGATCTTGAACAGTGTACCTAAGGGTATCAGAAAAAGGGGGAGATCTAGGATGCGATGGGCAGACAATGTGAAACAGGATCTTGAACAGTGTACCTAATGGTATCAGAAAAAGGGGGAGATCTAGGATGCGATGGGCAGACAATGTGAAAGAGGATCTTGAACAGTGTACATAAGGGTATCAGAAAAAGGGGGAGATCTAGGATGCGATGGGCAGATAATGCGAAACAGGATCTTGAACAGTGTACCAAAGGGTATCAGAAAAAGGGGGAGATCTAGGATGCGATGGGCAGACAATGTGAAACAGGATCTTGAACAGTGTACCTAAGGGTATCAGAAAAAGGGGGAGATCTAGGATGCGATGGGCAGACAATGTGAAACAGGATCTTGAACAGTGTACCTAAGGGTATCAGAAAAAAGGGGAGATCTAGGATGCGATGGGCAGACAATGTGAAACAGGATCTTGAACAGTGTACCTAAGGGTATCAGAAAAAGGGGGAGATCTAGGATGCGATGGGCAGACAATGTGAAACAGGATCTTGAACAGTGTACCTAAGGGTATCAGAAAAAGGGGGAGATCTAGGATGCGATGGGCAGACAATGTGAAACAGGATCTTGAACAGTGTACCTAATGGTATCAGAAAAAGGGGGAGATCTAGGATGCGATTGGCAGACAATGTGAAACAGGATCTTGAACAGTGTACATAAGGGTATCAGAAAAGGGGGGAGATCTAGGATGCGATGGGCAGACAATGTGAAACAGGATCTTGAACAGTGTACCTAAGGGTATCAGAAAAAGGGGGAGATCTAGGATACGATGGGCAGACAATGTGAAACAGGATCTTGAACAGTGTACATAAGGGTATCAGAAAAAGGGGGAGATCTAGGATGCGATGGGCAGACAATGTGAAACAGGATCTTGAACAGTGTACCTAAGGGTATCAGAAAAAGGGGGAGATCTAGGATGCGATGGGCAGACAATATGAAACAGGATCTTGAACAGTGTACCTAAGGGTATCAAAAAAAGGGGAGATCTAGGATGCGATGGGCAGACAATGTGAAACAGGATCTTGAACAGTGTACCTAAGGGTATCAGAAAAAGGGGGAGATCTAGGATGCGATGGGCAGACAATGTGAAACAGGATCTTGAACAGTGTACCTAAGGGTATCAGAAAAAGGAGGAGATCTAGGATGCGATGAGCAGACAATGTGAAACAGGATCTTGAACAGTGTACCTAAGGGTATCAGAAAAAGGGGGAGATCTAGGATGCGATGGGCAGACAATGTGAAACAGGATCTTGAACAGTGTACCTAAGGGTATCAGAAAAAGGGGGAGATCTAGGATGCGATGGGCAGACAATGTGAAACAGGATCTTGAACAGTGTACATAAGGGTATCAGAAAAAGGGGGAGATCTAGGATGCGATGGGCAAACAATGTGAAACAGGATCTTGAACAGTGTACCAAAGGGTATCAGAAAAAGGGGGAGATCTAGGATGCGATGGGCAGACAATGTGAAACAGGATCTTGAACAGTGTACATAAGGGTATCAGAAAAAGGGGGAGATCTAGGATGCGATGGGCAGACAATGTGAAACAGGATCTTGAACAGTGTACCTAAGGGTATCAGAAAAATGGGCAGATGTAGGATGCGATGGGCAGACAATGTGAAACAGGATCTTGAACAGTGTACCTAAGGGTATCAGAAAAAGGGGGAGATCTAGGATGCGATGGGCAGACAATGTGAAACAGAATCTTGAACAGTGTACCTAAGGGTATCAGAAAAAAGGGGAGATCTAGGATGCGATGGGCAGACAATGTGAAACAGGATCTTGAACAGTGTACCTAAGGGTATCAGAAAAATGGGGGAGATCTAGGATGCGATGAGCAGACAATGTGAAACAGGATCTTTAACAGTGTACCTAAGGGTATCAGAAAAAGGGGGAGATCTAGGATGCGATGGGCAGACAATGTGAAACAGGATCTTGAACAGTGTACCTAAGGGTATCAAAAAAACGGGAGATCTAGGATGCGATGGGCAGACAATGTGAAACAGGATCTTGAACAGTTTACCTAAGGGTATCAGAAAAAGGAGGAGATCTAGGATGCGATGGGCAGACAATGTGAAACAGGATCTTGAACAGTGTACCTAAGGGTATCAGAAAAAGGGGGAGATCTAGGATGCGATGGGCAGACAATGTGAAACAGGATCTTGAACAGTGTACCTAAGGGTATCAGAAAAAGGGGGAGATCTAGGATGCGATGGGCAGACAATGTGAAACAGGATCTTGAACAGTGTACATAAGGGTATCAGAAAAAGGGGGAGATCTAGGATGCGATGGGCAGACAATGTGAAACAGGATCTTGAACAGTGTACCAAAGGGTATCAGAAAAAGGGGGAGATCTAGGATGCGATGGGCAGACAATGTGAAACAGGATCTTGAACAGTGTACATAAGGGTATCAGAAAAAGGGGGAGATCTAGGATGCGATGGGCAGACAATGTGAAACAGGATCTTGAACAGTGTACCTAAGGGTATCAGAAAAATGGGCAGATGTAGGATGCGATGGGCAGACAATGTGAAACAGGATCTTGAACAGTGTACCTAAGGGTATCAGAAAAAGGGGGAGATCTAGGATGCGATGGGCAGACAATGTGAAACAGAATCTTGAACAGTGTACCTAAGGGTATCAGAAAAAAGGGGAGATCTAGGATGCGATGGGCAGACAATGTGAAACAGGATCTTGAACAGTGTACCTAAGGGTATCAGAAAAATGGGGGAGATCTAGGATGCGATGAGCAGACAATGTGAAACAGGATCTTTAACAGTGTACCTAAGGGTATCAGGAAAAGGGGGAGATCTAGGATGCGATGGGCAGACAATGTGAAACAGGATCTTGAACAGTGTACCTAAGGGTATCAGAAAAAGGGGGAGATCTAGGATGCGATGGGCAGACAATGTGAAACAGGATCTTGAACAGTGTACCTAAGGGTATCAGAAAAAGGAGGAGATCTAGGATGCGATGGGCAGACAATGTGAAACAGGATCTTGAACAGTGTACCTAAGGGTATCAGAAAAAGGGGGAGATCTAGGATGCAATGGGCAGACAATGTGAAACAGGATCTTGAACAGTGTACCTAAGGGTATCAGAAAAAGGGGGAGATCTAGGATGCGATGGGCAGACAATGTGAAACAGGATCTTGAACAGTGTACCTAAGGGTATCAGAAAAAGGGGGAGATCTAGGATGCGATGGGCGGACAATGCGAAATAGGATCTTGAACAGTGTACCTAAGGGTATTAGAAAAAGGGGGAGATCTAGGATGCGATGGGCAGACAATGCGAAACAGGATCTTGAATAGTGTATCTAAGGATATCAGAAAAAGGGGGATATCTAGGATGCGATGGGCAGACAATATGAAACAGGATCTTGCTAGAATTGGCCCAGAGTGACCAAATGCAGCAGCTGTAGCTCAAAAGAGACACGTCTGGAGAGGAAAATTACACAGTCTGGTTGGACATCCGTAGCCCATGGCAGCATGAGGATTTTGTATGTATGTAGAGACACTAAATATAGAAACGGAAAAACTTTTAATGAATGTTTTAAGTAAACTGTTTATTGTGGAAATCGTGTTAAAGTGTAAAGCGATATTGTGGAATCGTGTTAAAGTGTAAAGCGATATTGTGGAATCGTGTTAAAGTGTAAAGCGATATTGTGGAATCGTGTTAAAGTGTAAAGCGATATTCTACTGACAACAACTATCTGACCCCTTTTCCCAATAGTGGTTGAGAAAACTAACATTTTGAATTTAAAGTATAAAAGCGAAATAGTTTTGTGTTGTATATTTTTTTAATGAAATACTATTACTTGCTTTTTCCCCATAATCCATTAACTCAAATTAAAACTTTCAAGGAGTTAAAAGGTAAGTAAACGGAAGATTTCATTCCCTTCGAAACGAGATTCCCATATGCACCAGAGGCGATATACTTTCTTCTAGTTGTAATTTAAAATTACATTGTATCGCCAATGCTGTTGACATTGTCTTGCGTTTTATCCTTCAGAAAATTGTGAAGAACATTTCACTTTTGTTTATCATAAAGAATTGAATATTAAACGAAAACTTACAATGCGTGAAATGCCATACAATATATATTTTGGAGAGTTTAATTAAACTAACCAAATGAGCAAACGCCTAGTAAATCTGCTAGTTAGTTAATAATTAAAGCACCGCACAATCTAGTTGATTGCTACCATCTATTAAAAAAGAAAAACATTAATTCTGCTAGTATTTTTCGTCTTTGACTAAGCGCATAGATTTCAAAAAGTGGAGGCATTACAATAGATTCAAAAGTTTCTCTATTTCAAGAAAACAGAATTCAACATTCATTTCCTTAATGACTAGCTGCGCTTTGCAGAGAAACAGAAATTGCTCTCCGTTTTCGCAAATTAAAGCTCAAAACTGTGGGAAAATTCTGGAACCTACGCACACGCAGTGATTAATTAATCATCTTTTTTATTATTCTTCTCTTTAATTTTTCCTACCACTCACTTAACGAGGCCGTAATTAAAAGAACCGCGGTCGCCTTTTCTTGAAATAATGATGATAACTTTAAAGTCTGATTTAGAAAAGAATCAGAATAAGTATTGATCGCTTTTCCTAGAATTTTATCCTCCCCTCCTCTAACACATTTTACGCCCCCTACCTCCCACGTTCTCCGTCATGAGGCTGCTGTTATCGACCAGTTTGCATCAATGCACGGGCACATTCTCGAAGAATTCTGAGCAAGTGGCTACACATAAAGTTGGTTTAGAGTTACGAACGTTTCAGAGTTTTTCGACATTTTAGAATAAATTCCAGAAATTATGGTGAGCTCCTGTTCACTCACCAGTATTAATAATTCTGTGTAAGTAGGTGTGAGAGGACTTCGTTGCTGGTAGCGATTTATGTTTTGAAACTGGTGCATGTGTATTTACTTCAGAAGATTCGTTTTATTTTGTGTATCACTTATGCTGTTAGTAATAACTGCGATTTAACGAAAGTGGAGAGTGTGTCTGTACAGAACATGCTTTAGTTTGCTGTGAGGACACCCTGGAGTATGTGCAGTTGCTGTGAGGACACCCTGGAGTATGTGCAGTTGCTGTGAGGACACCCTGGAGTATGTGCAGTTGCTGTGAGGACACTCTGGAGTATGTGCAGTTGCTGTGAGGACACCCTGGAGTATGTGCAGTTGCTGTGAGGACACCCTGGAGTATGTGCAGTTGCTGTGAGGACACCCTGGAGTATGTGCAGTTGCTGTGAGGACACCCTGGAGTATGTGCAGTTGCTGTGAGGACACCCTGGAGTATGTGCAGTTGCTGTAGATTAATGTTTCCCAAAGTGAGCGATACCGCCCCTGGGGGGCGCTGGAACGATCCAGGGGGTCGGTAGTAGCCTCGGGTGGAATTGGGGGTCGGTGAAAGCATAAAGAAAGAAGGGAAGAAAAGAAAATTTTGAAAAACCTTTCGTACATGTTTCATCTGTTATGTAACATAGAGTTAAAGTCGTAGTGATTACTTTATTTTCCAAATAAACACCAAAAATTATCCTTCGTTATCTTAATTTTCTGTGTGTAATGCGAATGTTACTATGGTTGATTTTAATAAATAATTTATAATTTCAAGCTTCCAGGTGTTTTATTTACAACAACATCTTTCTTTACTTTGTTGTAGGACGTAGGTAGAAATAAAGATACAGATAAGATTGTATTGAAATTTGTCACTGCATCTGTTTGTTCGCTTAAAGACGGTAGATTTCTAGGGAGGCGTTGAGTACTTTTTTTTTCTGAAAAGAGGGCGGTAAGACAAATAAATTTGGGAACCTCTGCTGTAGATGCTCTATTTTGTTGTTTGTGGACCATGGTTGATAATGATCGTGTTTCAATAGTTTTAAAAACTGGATCGAATGCAGTTACAGCTTATATTTAAGTTTGTTGCGATACTACGTACGTTGTTGGAAATGTTTGTTTTTAACATTTCCGAACTATAACACATGCTCAGTATTTGCAGCCACAGCACATGCTCAGTATTTGCAGCCACAGCACATGCTCAGTATTTGCAGCCACAGCACATGCTCAGTATTTGCAACCACAGCACATGCTCAGTATTTGCAGCCACAGCACATGCTCAGTATTTGCAGCCACAGCACATGCTCAGTATTTGCAGCCACAGCACATGCTCAGTATTTGCAGCCACAGCACCTGCTCAGTATTTGCAGCTACAGCACATGCTCAGTATTTGCAGCCACAGCACCTGCTCAGTATTTGCAGCTACAGCTCAGCATTTGCAGCCACAGCACATGCTCAGTATTTGCAGCTACAACTCAGTATTTGCAGCCACAGCACATGCTCAGTATTTGCAGCTACAGCACATGCTCAGTATTTGCAGCCACAGCACATGCTCAGTATTTGCAGCCACAGCACATGCTCAGTATTTGCAGCCACAGCACATGCTCAGTATTTGCAGCTACAGCACATGCTCAGTATTTGCAGCCACAGCACATGCTCAGTATTTGCAGCCACAGCACATGCTCAGTATTTGCAGCCACAGCACATGCTCAGTATTTGCAGCCACAGCACATGCTCAGTATATGCAGCCACAGCACATGCTCAGTATTTGCAGCCACAGCACATGCTCAGTATTTGCAGCCACAGCACATGCTCAGTATTTGCAGCCACAGCACATGCTCAGTATTTGCAGCCACAGCACATGCTCAGTATTTGCAGCTACAGCATATGCTCAGTATTTGCTGCGGGGTCACCTCAGTTATTGTTAATGCTGTTTTTAAACTGTTTGAAAAGTGTAGCGTATACAGTAAATTCACGCGCTTTAGTTTTTTGTGGCCCACTTCCATTATTAGTAACAATTTTGTTTAAACTTTTTTAAGCTGGAGTGTGTGCAATTGTTGCCACACGTTGTGGTTTGTTACGAAGTTACCTCCGCTGCTGTTAATGCTTTTTTAAACACTTTGGAAACTGAGCCTGCATAAGTGGCCGTATTTCCCTTGTTAGAAATGATAGCGTCTTAAAAGTTTCAAAATTAGACCTATGCCCTAACTACACACATCCAGGCTTTGTGATTCCGTTTTGACGAATAATGCATTTTAAACTGTTTTAAAACTGGAAAGTGTGACGTCACTGCGACGTCCCAGTTTGCTGCGAGGCTCCTTCCATTACTAGTAATGATCCTTTTTTAAAAAAAGCCTCAAAGTTTTTGACTGACAATAAACGCTAATACGTTCAAACCACTACAAACGCTAAGACGTTCGAAACGTTGCTGGCGCTCAAACTGCTATTCGTGTGACCATTACCCTTTATAAGGATCATTGCTCCAGCAGCAGATGTTTCTTTGGCCTTTTAAATATTTTCCACTATCGGTAAGCAATAAGAAAAACTAAATGGCGCGACATAATTCTCAAAATGGGAACGATATATTTTCTAGCTCTTTTGCAACAAAAGAAGAAATATCTTTCGACCAAGCATTTTACTTATTCAGTTTCTTTAATTTTTTATTTTGTTTAATTCAGAGAAAATGAATAATTCATGTGACGTTGAATTTAGTTTTCGTTTACTAGCTTGTTTCGATGTAAATGAATAATTAATTCCTTTTATCATTAAAAAATTTTTTTTTCGTTTTTAGGGAAAAAATGAGTGTTTCACTTTTATTAAACATTCGTTTGATATTGCCATTCTCATTATCAGGAAAAGTAAAATCGTTGTATTTCGTCACTAAATTTTTATTTTAATATTAGGAGTGGAAGATGTACCAAAAATGAGTGTTTCACTTTCATTAAACATTCGCTTGATATTGCCATTCTCATTATCAGGAAAGGTAAAATCATTGTATTTGGTCACTAAATTTCTATTTTAATATTAGGAGTGGAAGATGTACCAAAAATGAGTGTTTCACTTTCATTAAACATTCGCTTGATATTGCCATTCTCATTATCAGGAAAGGTAAAATCATTGTATTTGGTCACTAAATTTCTATTTTAATATTAGGAGTGGAAGATGTACCAAAAATGAGTGTTTCACTTTCATTAAACATTCGCTTGATATTGCCATTCTCATTATCAGGAAAGGTAAAATCATTGTATTTGGTCACTAAATTTCTATTTTAATATAAGGAGTGGAAGATGTACCAAAAATGAGTGTTTCACTTTCATTAAACATTCGCTTGATATTGCCATTCTTATTATCAGGAAAGGTAAAATCATTGTATTTGGTCACTAAATTTCTATTTTAATATTAGGAGTGGAAGATGTACCAAAAATGAGTGTTTCACTTTCATTAAACATTCGCTTGATATTGCCATTCTCATTATCAGGAAAAGTAAAATCATTGTATTTGGTCACTAAATTTCTATTTTAATATTAGGAGTGGAAGATGTACCAAAAATGAGTGTTTCACTTTCATTAAACATTCGCTTGATATTGCCATTCTCATTATCAGGAAAGGTAAAATCATTGTATTTGGTCACTAAATTTCTATTTTAATATAAGGAGTGGAAGATGTACCAAAAATGAGTGTTTCACTTTCATTAAACATTCGCTTGATATTGCCATTCTCATTATCAGGAAAGGTAAAATCATTGTATTTGGTCACTAAATTTCTATTTTAATATTAGGAGTGGTAGATGTAACAAAAATTAATGTTTCAATTTTATTAAACATTCGCTTGATATTGCCATTCTCATTATCAGGAAAAGTAAAATCATTGTATTTGGTCACTAAATTTCTATTTTAATATTAGGAGTGGAAGATGTACCAAAAATGAGTGTTTCACTTTCATTAAACATTCGCTTGATATTGCCATTCTCATTATCAGGAAAGGTAAAATCATTGTATTTGGTCACTAAATTTCTATTTTAATATAAGGAGTGGAAGATGTACCAAAAATGAGTGTTTCACTTTCATTAAACATTCGCTTGATATTGCCATTCTCATTATCAGGAAAGGTAAAATCATTGTATTTGGTCACTAAATTTCTATTTTAATATTAGGAGTGGTAGATGTAACAAAAATTAATGTTTCAATTTTATTAAACATTCGCTTGATATTGCCATTCTCATTATCAGGAAAAGTAAAATCATTGTATTTGGTCACTAAATTTCTATTTTAATATTAGGAGTGGAAGATGTACCAAAAATGAGTGTTTCACTTTCATTAAACATTCGCTTGATATTGCCATTCTCATTATCAGGAAAGGTAAAATCATTGTATTTGGTCACTAAATTTCTATTTTAATATTAGGAGTGGTAGATGTAACAAAAATGAGTGTTTCACTTTTATTAAACATTCGCTTGATATTGCCATTCTCATTATCAGGAAAAGTAAAATCATTGTATTTGGTCACTAAATTTCTATTTTAATATAAGGAGTGGAAGATGTACCAAAAATGAGTGTTTCACTTTCATTAAACATTCGCTTGATATTGCCATTCTCATTATCAGGAAAGGTAAAATCATTGTATTTGGTCACTAAATTTCTATTTTAATATTAGGAGTGGTAGATGTAACAAAAATGAGTGTTTCACTTTTATTAAACATTCGCTTGATATTGCCATTCTCATTATCAGGAAAAGTAAAATCATTGTATTTGGTCACTAAATTTCTATTTTAATATTAGGAGTGGTAGATGTAACAAAAATGAATGTTTCACTTTTATTAAACATTCGCTTGATATTGCCATTCTCATTATCAGGAAAAGTAAAATCATTGTATTTGGTCACTAAATTTCTATTTTAATATAAGGAGTGGAAGATGTACCAAAAATGAGTGTTTCACTTTCATTAAACATTCGCTTGATATTGCCATTCTCATTATCAGGAAAGGTAAAATCATTGTATTTGGTCACTAAATTTCTATTTTAATATTAGGAGTGGTAGATGTAACAAAAATGAATGTTTCACTTTCATTAAACATTCGCTTGATATTGCCATTCTCATTATCAGGAAAAGTAAAATCATTGTATTTGGTCACTAAATTTCTATTTTAATATTAGGAGTGGAAGATGTACCAAAAATGAGTGTTTCACTTTTATTAAACATTCGCTTGATATTGCCATTCTCATTATCAGGAAAAGTAAAATCATTGTATTTGGTCACTAAATTTCTATTTTAATATAAGGAGTGGAAGATGTACCAAAAATGAGTGTTTCACTTTCATTAAACATTCGCTTGATATTGCCATTCTCATTATCAGGAAAGGTAAAATCATTGTATTTGGTCACTAAATTTCTATTTTAATATTAGGAGTGGTAGATGTAACAAAAATGAATGTTTCACTTTCATTAAACATTCGCTTGATATTGCCATTCTCATTATCAGGAAAAGTAAAATCATTGTATTTGGTCACTAAATTTCTATTTTAATATAAGGAGTGGAAGATGTACCAAAAATGAGTGTTTCACTTTCATTAAACATTCGCTTGATATTGCCATTCTCATTATCAGGAAAGGTAAAATCATTGTATTTGGTCACTAAATTTCTATTTTAATATTAGGAGTGGTAGATGTAACAAAAATGAATGTTTCACTTTCATTAAACATTCGCTTGATATTGCCATTCTCATTATCAGGAAAAGTAAAATCATTGTATTTGGTCACTAAATTTCTATTTTAATATTAGGAGTGGAAGATGTACCAAAAATGAGTGTTTCACTTTCATTAAACATTCGCTTGATATTGCCATTCTCATTATCAGGAAAAGTAAAATCATTGTATTTGGTCACTAAATTTCTATTTTAATATAAGGAGTGGAAGATGTACCAAAAATGAGTGTTTCACTTTCATTAAACATTCGCTTGATATTGCCATTCTCATTATCAGGAAAGGTAAAATCATTGTATTTGGTCACTAAATTTCTATTTTAATATTAGGAGTGGTAGATGTAACAAAAATGAATGTTTCACTTTTATTAAACATTCGCTTGATATTGCCATTCTCATTATCAGGAAAAGTAAAATCATTGTATTTGGTCACTAAATTTCTATTTTAATATTAGGAGTGGTAGATGTAACAAAAATGAATGTTTCACTTTTATTAAACATTCGCTTGATATTGCCATTCTCATTATCAGGAAAAGTAAAATCATTGTATTTGGTCACTAAATTTCTATTTTAATATTAGGAGTGGAAGATGTACCAAAAATGAGTGTTTCACTTTCATTAAACATTCGCTTGATATTGCCATTCTCATTATCAGGAAAGGTAAAATCATTGTATTTGGTCACTAAATTTCTATTTTAATATTAGGAGTGGTAGATGTAACAAAAATGAGTGTTTCACTTTTATTAAACATTCGCTTGATATTGCCATTCTCATTATCAGGAAAAGTAAAATCATTGTATTTGGTCACTAAATTTCTATTTTAATATTAGGAGTGGTAGATGTAACAAAAATGAATGTTTCACTTTTATTAAACATTCGCTTGATATTGCCATTCTCATTATCAGGAAAAGTAAAATCATTGTATTTGGTCACTAAATTTCTAATTTAATATAAGGAGTGGAAGATGTACCAAAAATGAGTGTTTCACTTTCATTAAACATTCGCTTGATATTGCCATTCTCATTATCAGGAAAGGTAAAATCATTGTATTTGGTCACTAAATTTCTATTTGAATATTAGGAGTGGTAGATGTAACAAAAATGAATGTTTCACTTTTATTAAACATTCGCTTGATATTGCCATTCTCATTATCAGGAAAAGTAAAATCATTGTATTTGGTCACTAAATTTCTATTTTAATATAAGGAGTGGAAGATGTACCAAAAATGAGTGTTTCACTTTCATTAAACATTCGCTTGATATTGCCATTCTCATTATCAGGAAAGGTAAAATCATTGTATTTGGTCACTAAATTTCTATTTTAATATTAGGAGTGGTAGATGTAACAAAAATGAGTGTTTCACTTTTATTAAACATTCGCTTGATATTGCCTGTAAATGGGGTCTGTAAAAAGGGGTCCTGTAAAAAGGGTCTGTAAATGGTAGCTAGGTAGTCACTGGAAGGAGAGCTATGCACCAATCCCCTGTGATGATGCACAGAACCGGCCAGGCCTAACACCTAATGTCCGACCGTGCCTTCTCGTGGTGTGGACCGTTAGTAACTTTCAAAAGAGATACTCTCTTGTGGAAGTGAACGGAAGGGGAGGGCTGCCAGATTAGTGTGGCCTACTGATCTGGACAAATATGGCTACTTTTCTTTTTTTTCTACCCTGCTGAGGAGTGGTCAACCACACAGGGTCCTGGTGCTGACCATATAAACCTACTGTACTGGACAGATATATGGCTCTGAGCTTGATTATGGATCCTGATTTTGCTGCACTGGTGGGCTTCTGTGGACGGAAAATCTTTCGCTGTGTTTTCTGTTTGTTTGTGGGTTGACAGCCCCAAGTGAATAGATTCACAGGATACGTTTATCAGCTGGTGGATAATCCTGAGCAGAAGTCATCGCAGGCACCTGAAATCTTTGCTTCTATTGGCATCGTCAAATTCTACGTTGGAGGAAATCTTCCAATGTAGATGGCTTCAGCCTTTAGTAGTGGGGGAACGGGTCTTTGCCCCATGTCTGCGATTAGGGGGCTGTTTGATATTGTCGGCATTCCCTCTCTCAATAAACATAGTTTCTTTAAACATCCCACTAACCATTTTCTCTTCATAGGTAGTTGGAATGTGAGGACTCTGCACAGAGCTTTTTCTCTTGATGTCCTCATAACAAGTATTCCATTATAATTTAGATATTCTTGGCTTGCAAGACACCAGATGGACAGATAAAGTTCAGATTCTTAAAAATAATCTTAAATTTCTCTTTTCAGGGAGGGACGACAAAAAGCATCACCAAGGCGTGGGTCTGCTTCTCAGCAGACACGCTAGCGATGCTCTTCTAGGATATGAGTACATTAATGAAAGGTTTCTTACAGCAAAATTTCTGACAAGCGTTAAAGACTTGAATGTTATCTGCTGTTATGCCCCCACTGAGGATGCCAATGAGGATGAGAAGGATAGCTTTTATGAACAACTTCAGGATATTTTGAATTCTGTCAAGAAAGGAGATGTTACCCTTATTCTTGGTGACTTCAATGCCAAAGTTGGTACTGACTCTGACCTTTGGGGAGGAGTAATAGGCCCTTTTGGTATTGGTAGCTGCAATGGCAATGGACAACGTCTCCTACAGGTAAGTAAACTCAATGTATTCAGAATAACTAACACTTATTACAAACACCGCAGCACACGTAAGTACACATGGGTTTCACCTGATGGGATGCATAAGAATATGATTGATTACATATTAATTAACAGCAAATGGGCTAGTTCTGTTAGGAATACCAGGGCATATAGGGGAGCTGAAATTGGATCTGACCATTACCTTGTTAAAAGTGTGTTGCAACTTCAACTTAAAAGGTGTTGTGCTAGGGTTAAAAAATTTACTTTTAATACCGAAGCTCTGAAAGTTCCAGTTATAGCCAAAGCTTACCATGATAGGTCACTTAGTCATTATGACAGTCATGGTTTGCTTACTACTGAAGTTGAGGAAGAATGGGATCATTTTAAACAGGCTTTTTTTGGACACTAACAGTACTCTTTTAGGAAAAAAGGAGCAGGAGAGCCAGAATTATTTGAGTGATAAGGCACTTGAGCTTATTTCGGAAAGAAAGAACTGCAGGAATGTTTTTAATCAATACCCTACTAGTCCTAATAGAAAGCATTACAGATAACTTA